>JAQHUG010000005.1:18749101-18768735 GCA_028555095.1 Dicrostonyx torquatus
ACTTCACTTTTGTATATCTATCTTCATCAAGACCCAGGGTCACTCCTGTGCTCTGTGATAAGCTTTTGGCTGGTGAAAAAGTAGAATGTGCTTTCAGTCTGCGTGATGGACTAAGCAAAGTCAGTGAAAAGTGATGGGAAAAAGTGTACAAAGAAAGTCTTTCTTTCACACACACACACAAAATTTACAGAGTCAGTTTAGGGAGATGGCTGAGTTGGTAAAGTGCATGCCACAGAAGCATGGAGATCTGAGTTTGGGTCTTCAGAACCCACATAAAAGCCAGATACAGAGGTATACATATATCTTCATCCAAGTTCTGGGAGGGTGGGCAACGACAGGCTGATTCTGGAGCTCATTGTCCAGGTAATTTAGACAAATCAGTAGATCCTGGGTCCAATGCAGACTCTGTCTCAGAAAATCAAGTGGATCTAGGATCTGCTAGACCCGATTCTCTCTTCTGGTTTCTACATTCAGGCATACACATGGGCAAGTACACCTGCATGCCCTGGAGTGCATACCCACATAAACATACCTACATACATGTCACACACAGAGACACAGACACACGCGCACACTCGCAGACACGTCCAGGATGGTTAAATAGGAAAGTTCCCTCGGCCTTCTAACACAGTTCAGTTCTCCACACGCATTTCTAGAATTTGCCTGCTATGTTCAAGGAGGGCATATTCAATCTTCGGCGGCTTGTTTACACTTGGATAAGAACGCAGTGTGCTTGCTTCACCTGCTCAGAAGAACACTCTAGAGCTAAGAGCTCTGAAGCACGCCTCTCTGCTGCCTTGTTCAAACCACAAAGCCTAAAGATTTCTGAGCTTTGAGTGGTGCTTGCTACGTGGGCAGAATCCTATCAGGCGTGAGGTAAAGATGTCACTAACAGGAAGACGTCTCTGTCACCTGGATGGAAAAAGGTTGTATCTTCTGGAACCTTTTAGGCTATGTGTTGGTGCCTGTGTAACCCGGATCAACCAAGAAGCAGTCAAGGACTACTACCACAGCAGAAAGCAATTTCTGCATGCTTTGTATTATGGCTTTTGGATGACTGCTAACTACTTTCTTCCAAAAATGCATATGGAAGGGAGTACACCAAAATTGCAAAAGCAGAAAAGCCCTTCAATGCTAATGTTCAGGCAAGACAAGTCAGAAGTCTTTGCAGCAGCTAGCCACTGAGATTATTAAAGATTTTTTAAAAATCCCCTTTTCAGTTAGTGTTTAAATAGTTTTCCTGCAAGGAATTGAAGATTGAACCCAGGTCTTGCACGTGCTAGGCAAGTACTTTGCCTGCGAACTATAGCTCCAACCTTGATGAAAAGATGATTTAAGAATAAAATGTTGTTTCTAGAATGTTTGGCGAACTAGAGATTTGTAAGAGAGGTCCTAATATGTTTAAAGTTCTCAAAAGACAACACCAAAAACTGTTTCTGGCAGGAAGTGACTGCACGACTGGCTCGCATAGCGAGCACTGCATCCCCTTTGGGCTAGTCCGTGCACAGCTGAACATGGTAGGAATCTTCTCGACCAGCTCTTTTCCTCTATGGAGCATGACACCAGAATCTAGAAAATGTTTGAAAATGCCCAAACAACCCCATCAGGTCAAATGGACACTGGAAAAATAAGTTAACAAAATAGCTGGTTTAAAAGTACAAAGGAAACAAAGGCCCTGGAAGTATTAACTCAGGGAGAAATAAGCGCTACGAGTTGACGGTTACTTCAGTAAGTCTTCACATACGCCTTGCTCAATGCCTGCAGGAGGGAAGCGTGCATATTAACATGGAGACATTCCAAGATCAAAACTGATTTCCATGGTGGTTGCGAGTTGTTGTTTCTGACTGGGATCATTTGTGTGAAACTGTGTCTGATAGTAAAGGAAAAAGGTTCCTTGGAAGGCTTCATCTCACTCAGTTATTTCTCTTGTCATGGTCCTTATGGTTTTTAACACGTGAATAACTTCCTTTTGGGTAACTGTATAGTCACCTTACTCTTCCTCTGAGAGTTCGTTCCCATGTTTGACTTTTGTCCATTGTGATCACTACTAGCCCCCTGTTTAGATGGCCAAGTACCTCACAGGAAAGGTGGGCTCTATGATTGTTGAAATGAGAAACATCACAATCTGAGTTTGGAAATTTAAGTGGAGCCATTCGCTAAACTACTTTTTAAAAAAATGTATTTACTGTATATGTAATAAGTGTGTGCATGCATGTACATGTGCAGGAGCATTCACCTGTGCATGGATGCAAGGGCAATAGAGGTCGATATGCGGTATCTGCCTCTGCTGCTTTTTGGAAAAGGGTCTCTCAGTGAACCTATAGTCCACTCTTACAGCTAAAACGCTTGCCCAGTGAGCCCCACCTCACAAGCGTGTGATGCCACAGCTGGCTTTTATATTGGTAGATGTTGCAGGTCCAAACTTGGCTTCTCACACTTACACAGTAAGTGCTTGACCCACTGAGCCACTTCCCTAGCCCCCAAAACAGGTTACATGCACACACACACACACACACACACACACACACCAGTAACAACAACAACATTTAAAGAAAAAGAGGCCATGAATTTGAAAGAGAGAGGAGGTAGGGTACATGGGATGTTTGGAGGGATGAAACAAGAAGGAGAAATGATGCAAAAAATTTACAAAGTAGTTCAGATAGGTAGGAATAGCTCACTTGGTAAAGTACTTGCCTCGAAGCTTAAAGTTTGGAATTGAATCCCTAGAATTTATATTATTTTTTAAAAAGCTAAGTATGGTGGTACAAACTTGTAACTCCAGTGCAGGGGTAGTAGAGACAGGTGGATCCCTGGGGTCTATGTCATTAAGAGACCCTGTCTTAAAATACAAGCTGGACAGCACCTATGGAATGATGTCTGCGATTTTCCTTTGACCTTCACATGTGTTCACACAGGCATGCACATGCTTGCACACACATACAAAGAGCTCTTGAAACTCTGTTAGTGGGGAAAGTGACCTGGATATGTAACGTTTTGGCTTGCAAATGTGTGATTCTATGTCATCGCTTACATCGCCCAAAGCACCAAGAGTGATGCGCTTGCTGCAGCCTCGCTGGAAGTGATGGGAGCAGACTTAAGTCTTCCTTGTCTCTGTTCAGAAGTCTAGAGGGACTGAGAGAGCTAGCCTGTCATCTGAGCTGAGCATGTCAGCACTCTGAAATCAAGGCCTCGACTGTGACTCTGAGGTAGGTAATGTGGCCAGTAACATGTGGTTAAGGCAGTTTGAAAAATGCTGGCCTAGTCGATGGAATCCAGTCACCAAGAAGAGCAAAGCACAAGGGGCCATTTTCTAACCTGACCTCAGTTGGAAGGCAGCACCATGACCATCTTTGGGGCTAAGGATGCTCAACTCAGCTCCTCAGCACCCACAAACCATACAATCTGCTCTATCTCCCAGGGGAGTTGGCTGTCAATTGCAAGAGGGATGGTGGGAAGGGCACATGTGGTCCCTAACTCTCAGTGGGAATGGCCACAAATCCAGTCAAAGGAAGGGCCGCTCCTGCCCTGTGATTCCATGAAATCAGAAATAAAATCAAGGTAGGAAAGATGAAGGGGCTTTTTCTTTTCATTTTCCCCGAGGAATAATTCATAAGGCCCTCACCCATTTCATTTTTGTGATCATTGGACAGAGTGAGCAGTGAGTGTCAGCACAGGCTGGCTGGGATCTTATATTTCTTGAAGAATTCTGAAAGGAAGAATGATCAAAATTCAAACTTTAAAAATTGCACCGTGAATATGGCCATAAAATTTTACAAAATTGTCTGAACTATTTTGTGGCACAACTATTGTTTGAGCCTCCCCCCAAATGGAAGCTATTAATTCAGATTTTTACAAAGTATTTATATGCACATACATGGCATTCAGTTAATAGATAGCTAATAGGAACGAGCAGTCTCCTGTGTTTAGAAAACAAGTATGTTGTCAATCAAAGCAGCCCCCCATCCCTCCCTGCTTTGTTCTGGATGCTTCCCAAGATGCGTAGTCGCTAAGTGTTTAAATATATAAAGGTGGCACAATAGGTTCTCTTTCCATGGCAGTAAACTGGACTCTAATTAATATACCAGAACTGAGTCATTTTGTTTTCTCAGGCACGTGAATGGAAACGCCATCTCCCTTAGCTGTGACACACTGCCAGTTCAATGATGTATAGTTACTTCCTCTCCCCCTCGCCACCTCCCACAAAGGGAGTAGAAAAGGAACAGCATCAAAATTAAAACTTCCAGGACCTCAAAGACAACTGTTAAGGAATGGGCCAGCTTGGGAAGTTACCAGCCTTACCCCATGTCAAGAATCCAGCAATCAGACATCTTCCCTGTCGTAGTTAAGGAGAAGAAATCTCTCATTTTAATGCCAGAATCCTACTGTGTTTCCTACACCGCCTCTTCTTCTCTTTCAGCCTTCATGATTCTTATGTAAGTCTTTCCTATACAACTCCAAGTCTTCAAAACCATCAACACTTTTCCCCACAGGCACAAAGGGCTTTATTTACCTAGTAGCAGGTACTATAGGAGGCACCAGAGGAGAACTCCAATGACTTCAGCAGATCCTGCCCTACCCAACGTGTCAATCTGTATCCATCTTTCCCTGGGCTCCAAGCACCCAAGAAAAAGAATTTGTCCTTGAGTTTCAGGGATATTTTCTAGTAGGGGCTAAAGTTCCCACCTGTGAGGCTATTCTTGGTTGTTAACCTGACTGACTACCCCCTGTGATTAACTAACCCCTCCCCACATCTGGGCACATCTGTGAGGGACTTTTGGCTTAACTGGATCATTTGAAGTAGAAAGATCCTTCTAATCTGCATCTTTGAGGTGGGAAGGCACACCTTTAATCCAGTTCTTTTAAGGTGGGAAGTCTGCCTCTAATCTGGGCCATACCTTCCGGTGGCACCCTATATAAAGGACATTGAAGAGGGAAGCTATCTGTCTGTCTGTCTGTCTGTCTGTCTGTGTGTCTGGCTGTCTGTTTCCTCTCACCTTTGCTAGTAAGTCTATTTCCTTCACTGGTATTTTTCAAGTTTTTATCAAATTTATTCATTCATTTATTGGGGAGGGGCATGAGCATACTTTGGCACTCACATGAAGGTCTGAGAACAACTTTTGGGAGTCGGTTCTATCTTTCTACCAAGTGGATCCTGGGGACTGAACTCAGGTTGTCAGCCTTGATACTAAGTACCTTTACTCCCTCCGTCAGCTTCCTGGCCTGACTCAATACTCCTGTGCTGCAGAATATTAGTTTAACTAGGAAAAGATGTGTTGCCTTTGTTTCTGTTGCATTTGTTTAATGATGTAAGGATGTGTGCTTAATTATGTAGAGATGTGCTGTGTTTGTTTCACCTTGCCTGCCTAAGGCATCTGGTTGGTCCAATAAAAAGTTGGGTGGCCAATAGCTAGGCAGGAGAGGGATAGGTAGGACTGGCAGGCAGAAAAAATGAATGGGAGGAGAAATCGAGGCTCAAAAAAAGAGAATGTGGAGAAAATGAAGGACATGCCCGGGGCCAGAAGCCAGGCAGCCACCAGCCATATATGAAAAACAGTGAACATAAAATATACAGAAAAAAGGTTAAAAACCCCAAGGCAAAATGTAGACAAAGAGAAACAGGTTAAGTTATAAGAACTAGCAAGAACAGAGTTAAGCTAAGGCCAAGTATTTAAAACTGATAGTAAGTCTCCATCTCATGATTTGGTAGCTGATTGGCGGTCCAAGAGAAAATGCCTGGTACACTCCTGTCTTCATTTCCCACCCCACAATTGTTCTCTCTGACTGACTTCCTCCTAATTCTTTGGCTACTATGCCTGCCCCCTCTTGTCTCTACTTCCTCTATAAATGGAGGAGTTCCCTGGGGAACCATTCTGACTAATTTTTAGCCTTATTTTTTAAAAAAGCAAGAAAGCAAACAAAAACAAAAGTATTTTCATTATTTTTATTGAAAATATTTTATCATAAAGTCTATTCTGATCATGGCTTCCTATTCCTCATCTCCTCTCAGATCCTCCCCACTTTCTACCCAATTCCCATGCTTTATTTCTCACTTTTTAGAAACAAACAAAACAGGCAAGTAAAAATAAAACAAAAAACACCAAAGCCAATAATTTTAAAAGAAAAAGCATAAGAAATACATACACACACACACACACACACACACACACACACAAAGAAAAACCAAACTCATAAAAAACACAAAACCAGAAATCATAATACACCCACAAAAGACCAGGAAAATACAAAATACCCAAGCAAAGCAATATGAGACAAAAAAATACAAAAATATCACTGAGTTTGTTTTGTGTTGGTCATCTACTGCTGGGCATGGGGCTTGCTTTTAAGTTTTCTTTGCTTTTTCCAGAGGTTTGTTTGCTTGCTTCTTTCTGTGTGTGTGTGTTTCTCCAAACACATCTAATCATTTCTCTGTCCTTTAAAAATCTTCACAACCTCTTCGCTATCTTCAAGGTGAACCTAGTAAACCTGCTTTGGTCTTTCTCAGCCTGCCCTTCAGACTCCCAGCCTCATCTCCTAACCTATCTTGCAACTTTCCACAGAAATCCTGGTGACTGCTGGCAATGGCACAAGCAAACTGCACTCCTCCTTGTTTCTACATCCTAAAATATGCTATTGATTTTGCTTAGAGCACATTCTTTTACTCAGCAATCAAAGACTTTATCCCAGTC
The DNA here is from genome assembly GCA_028555095.1 of Dicrostonyx torquatus. Taxonomy (NCBI): domain Eukaryota; kingdom Metazoa; phylum Chordata; class Mammalia; order Rodentia; family Cricetidae; genus Dicrostonyx; species Dicrostonyx torquatus. Next base: position 18,755,788 of record JAQHUG010000005.1, read on the forward strand.
ACTCTAAATGTATCCATCACTGGCATTAGCAACTCACATTTCAAATCTGTTGTCATAGCTGAGTTCAAGACAAGACTTACTTTGCTGAGTCTGTCTAGCATGTACCTATATGAGCAATAAATTCACTTATTGGAGGGTTGAATGAGGTGGGAGATCTCACTCTCCTAGGTTCTAGGCTTCATATCTACTTAAGCCAAACTCAGAATACATGGTTTGTCCTATCAAAGCTGAAGACAACTCTTCTAAGCCAACATGCCTTCCTTCACAAAATGATGGGCATCCGTTGTGAGTCTTTAAAACAAATGTGGCTCCTATTGGTAGAAACATGTTTGTTTTGCCTTGTTGGTAGTCGTGGAAATGAATTACAGCCTTGGGTTAAAGGGTATTCCTCAGTCAAGGGGATGTGGTATTAGCTGACGGGGAGAGAGGGTGTCTTGGAGCTAGCATCCTATTTATAGCTGGTGTTGACTCTTCCAAGCCACTGAAGTGCTGAACCGTGACATTGGCCTCTCCCCTTTTCTTGTGGTCCTTTGCTAACCCACGCATTGAGGAAAGGTTTGCTCTTCTATTTTAGAATGTCTTTGTTTCTAGGTTAAAAACTTCTGTTGCTTCTGTTGGGAACTGGAGAAAGCTTTGCTAAGATTTGACTCTCTTGGAAGTTTCCGGGTCTTTTGGTACATTTGTGAAGTCTTTATAGGCTCAGAATAAGTTAGGATTCTTTCTCTCATCAAATGGCAATGTGTCCAAGAGTTAGAGGTCATGAATTTCTTTCTTTTTGCAGTTCACTGAGCCAAGTTTAGCTCTTTACTTTCAGAGTACAGATTAGCAGAATTTAGTAATTATTTAGGAATAGCATCACTGATCATAAGATAAGCTTAGATAACTTATCTTGAACACAAGTGTGAAATACTTGTAAAATCACCATAATAGTGTTCAGTGCTCCAAGGTGCAAGAAGACTCCAACCAAGGAATACAATGTCAAAGAAAGAGCTTTTAAGCACAATGACATCATAATTTTTCAGATAATTTCTAGGGCTAAAATAATCGCCCCTAACATTTTATTATAAAAATATTTCATTTACAATTAGAATATCACTACTGTTGTTCTTGGTTATGGGGTCCCCGGTAACGGGTCCCCAGGGTCAAGACCACATGGTCAGATCTCCAATGGCAGCCAGTCCCCAGCTTGCGCGGGAGGCCATGGCGGCGAATGGTGGTAGTGAATGGCGGCGGCATTGGCGGGAGCATGAGACCAGATGGATATTAAAGTTATAAGCATTTATTACATGGATTATGGAGGGGAAAGAAATAGAAGGGGAGAGAGAGGGAGGGAAAGAAGGAAAGAAAGAAGGGGAGGGAGAGAGGGAAGGAGGAGCAGGAGAAGGCCATCTGCTTCTCCTGAGAGCGGTGAGGTACAGAGAGAGAATGAACTGCAAACTACAGGCTTACAGGCAGACGAGGAGTGGGCATGGTTCGCCCTTAAAGGGACAGAATCATTACATTCCCACCTCTTTTTTATAATAAAAAGCAGGCGGTAAGGCACCACAGGTCAAAGGAATTGCTATTGTACATTGATGTCGAACAGTATTTTGCTTGTTATGATTCCTATGGTTTATAGATTTATTGTCTGTCAATTTCCTGGTATGTTCCTGAATGACTTACAGTCTCTTCAAGCAAAATACTGCAGAATACATTTTTGTGTTTTTCCAGAAAGAGAACTATCAGTAGGAATTAGTAGGTTGTGGGTTCAGAAGAGAGCATGCCAAGTGCATTGAGGGGATCCCTGAGTCTGACTGAGAAGGGTTCTCTGAGCCGTTTGTACTTGAGTGGTGTCTCTCCTCCATTCATCTTCCATTCTGTCTGCCAGCTGCGACACATCCCTGGGCCTCATCTGGCTCTTCACTGTAGGAGGGAACCAACCCTGAACAAAGGGAATCCAAGCTGATAGGCCCCTTCAGGCAGGCCTCTAGGAGCAAGGAGGGAAGCTGGAGAGTTACTTTCGTATTACTACATTTCCGGTCTCAGCTTCCTTCCATCACCCAGCTCTCTAAACAGAGCTCCTCTCCTCGGTCCCTCTTTGGTGGGGATGGGGGGTGGGTTGGTAACTCTCCCTAGCTGTTGTGCGCTTTGCCCTGAGGTCGGAAGTGGGGGCTCTATTTCGTTCCTAGTCAAGGGATTGAATTCTGTACCTGGTTTTTACAGTAAGAAAGGAAACATTCAGATGCATATTGCTCCTACCATAGAGGGTAGGTGTCCTAAGACCTTGCACTTGAAGATGTAAATACAATTTTGATCTGAATGAATGCGGAAATAAATGTTCCACACTCCTTCCAGGCTACAGATCCTGACCAGGCAGATGTGCACAGAGGAGAACTGAGCACTCTAAGTTGCTCATGGGAAGAGGCTGAGAGCAACCCACTGAGTCAAAAGCTTTGCAGAGCAAGGCCAGGTCCCAAGTTTGTCGGAGAGCCTGTTCCTGCCACTTTGCCTTTACCCCAGCGTGGAGCCCCACTTCCTGAGGGCAGGTCCACACTGCAGGGAGCCCTGGGAGGCAGGCCCGTGTGTCATCAGAAGGTGTCTGTCTTCCTCCATCTGTGATCCCCCACAGGGAGAGAAGGACTGGGGAACATTTCTCCTGCAGTAAACAGCCCAGACCAATTTGCACCCAGTGGTTGAGCTGTAATCTTTTCATTATGCTTTGCATACTTGTAACCAAGGTTTCTACAGCTTTGGTACAAATAAGATTGCAATCAGCCTGTCAAGGGAGGCTCTTGAGAGCATTGTCTTTGGGAAGAAATGCTGTCTATGGACCCCAAATGTCCTTTAACAAGCCAAACACCCTCCTGCCTCCCCAGCTGGAAGACTGTCTATAAGCATCAGAAGCGCTGAACCCTCTCTCCAGGCTTTCTTCGGTGGTGCAAGCAACCTCAACTCCGTCTAACTGCATTGCTTGCTGGGTGCCAGCTTCCTTGAGCTGCGCTTGCTCATGTCAGTTTCAGCTGCCACATTTAATTTTCATGGCCTCAGGGCCTCCTGGGCTTTTTCTGCTTTTCTTAAGTGAACAAAAATAACTAAGGGACACAGAACATGTGACCCCAATTCCAATGTATATCATTTGCCGCAGATAGGTCTACTCATGCCCACAAGCACTTACGTGTCGGCACATATTAATTGCACATGTTAGTGAGAGTCATTGTGACGTGTCCATACATGCACTGAGTATATTTAGCCGTAATTCTTCCACCCATGCTGCCTCCTTCCGTAATAGGACATTTTTCAATCCCTGGTAATCACGAAGCTATTTTCAGATCAACTTTTTTATTTTTCAGTTTCCACATAAGAGAAAGAAGGTGTAACATTTGTTTTTCTGGATTCATATTCTTCTTAACACAATAATTTCTAGTTCCACCTACTTTGTTGCAAATGACAGATTCCTTTTTTTTTTTTTTATTTATGACCGAATAATACTTTGTGGTGGATATATACATTTCCTACACCATTTATCTGTTTTGGGGCATCTTGCCCAATTTCTTATCTCAGCTATTGTCAATAGTGTTGCAATAAACATGGCCTGGGCCTATTTATTTCAAAGAAAAGATAAAGAATAAAGCAATAAACTCTCATATCTGGTTCCTAGATCACTGGGCTTAAGTAAAGTGTTGAGTTAGAACAGAAGAAGCAAGTTATGGAGAGGTCAAGCATGTGGCCAGAGGTAAACTGTCAGCTGTTCATCTTCCTGACCACCCACAGATATATGTGCCCATAAGACTGTAGAGATGTAATCAAGAGAATACACATACATATCACATGAGATTGCACACTACAATGCGGGTATTGGAGAGACACCAATCTGATTTTGAAAAAGTGAGCAACAGCTTCCAGAGTCAATGATCTTGCAGACCTTGTCTGGACAGGATTAACCTCCATCAGATAACCCTTCCCCTGGTGGTTGACATCTGAACACTAGTTGTCACCTGCTGTAAGTCTCATGGCCCCTGACATCAGACATGTGTTATGCGTGGTTCCCCACAAGGATTGATGGAGAAGAAGACATCCAACCCACTAAGCTAGATTACTTATCCAGCTTAGTGATGTGAAGTCAAGAGTCTCACCAAGAAAGATGTGTCCCTGTGGCAGGAGAGCTGCAGCAATGGGGACAGTGTGGTCCTGTTTCCCCTGAGGGAGACACATCTCAAATCTGAGCTAGATGGTGTAATCTTGGCACAGTTCCTTTAGCAGAACAGCTGCTACTGACAAGTGGGATGAGCCTGGAGAATCCCTAGGCTACCCTCATCGGGGTCCTCACTGGCCTTCACTCAAAGACTGTGCCAAGTCCAGTCATGACCACCATGATGCTCTCGGAGGTTCTTTGGGGGCCTGCTCTGGGGTGGGGCAGAGTCAGAGAGCTCACTTCTGTTGTTTCTCTTGATTGTTCCCTAGCCAGCCCTCAGTCGCCAGTGTTTCTCAAGTCATAGTTTAGCTGTGAAGACCCCAGATTTTCTTCCTGCACTGACCACAATGGCTGCTGGTGGTCACGCTGCTTTCTGGCATAGCTAGGCAGCAAGCCAGCCACCTCAGAGTGGCAAGAGGAGGTGAAGAGGAAGGCTGCTTTTCCTTCACAGCTGAGGAGGGACTGTGGGTACCCACTGCCTGGACGCTCAGGCTAGAATCAAGCTGAACAAATTATAGGGAGTGATTCAGAGACAGGAGCAGGGACACAGGCATCAGTCCAGACCAATGCTTTCAGAGGTCTCCGTTTTGTGAAAGGTGCTATAGTCAACTTGCCTTTCTCTCTGTGAATAGATTCATCTGTGACAATTTCTGAAGACGGGAGGAGGGTCTGACAAGAGACAAGAAACAGCCTGCTGAGGACACCGCAATCTCAGCTCTTTATTGTCCTCAAGGGTTTGTCTCCAGTCCCTACCCACATCTTGGTCCTTCGTGTTTTTCTCTTTATGATGCCAAGATGACAGTCGTGGAATTCTTTAGTTTTCTCGGAGCCTTGCCACTGAGGGAAATTACCCATTTGCAGCCACTGGATAATATTTACCAAGCAGCCTTGTGCTGGGAACACAGGAGAATCTGGTCTTCTGGGAAGGGAATCTGTGTGTGGAACTTCGGAGGTTATCTGAATGCTGTGTCTCAGTGGAGGCACAGAATACAAGATCAGAGAAAAGAGACTTTAATATAGCAAGAGGGAATTCTCCAGTGGGGGTTGGAGGAGGAGGGCAATGAAGCAGAGGATTGTGGGAAATGCAGTGTGAGAGTAAAGATTTTGAGTGACTTGATGGTCACTTAATTGAGTATATCTTGATCAGCAATTTCTTGCCTTTCACACACATTCATATTCATTTATTCCCTTTCTCTCCCCCCACTCCGCCCAGTCACTTGCTGTCCTCTCTTCTCCTTCCTCTCTCCCCTCCCCACTTCCCTTAACCAACATGTTTTCACTTCCCAATGCCTTCCTTTTATTCCGGTTCCGCTGAAATGTCAACTAATCCCCCATCCTCTAGCTTAACCTCTTTCTTTCACACAGACCCTCTCTGCATCACCAGGGCACACTGAGTCCCCTTCCTGGAAACTTCTGCCTACATAGGGTCAATATGGTGTCCCTCTTTCAAACGTGAAGGGCTATGGAATAAAGATTCTAACTATCTTCCCCTGGGGCAGGCATGGGAAGACCAGGAAGCCTGTTTGCCTCAGGGTCTGGTATATGGAAAGTTCAGAGCTTTGCTTCTTCTTTCAAACTGTCACCACGTGTGTCCTCATGTGGGCAGGCTTTTTGGTTCTTGGCCATTTCATCTGCATAATGACTCTTTGGGTGTTCTCTTTTCTTGCCCAGTGGGTGAGAGTTTGTTCCTCATAAAATAGTTGAGAAGAAGAGCTGTCTTGCTCTTAAAAGACAGGGGACTAAGGGCCCACTTCAGACACAAACATTTGTGTAAGCCCTGAGGGTGAAAAAGTACCAACCTTAGAAACTGTTCTCTGTATCAGAAGCAGAGGATTGTGGGAAATGCAGTGTGAGAGTAAAGATTTTGAGTGACTTGATTGTCACTGTGCAAAGCAACACAGGGTAAGCAGTGATTGTCAGCTAACAAAATCAGTGAGCCCTTCTATTAGAAGAGCTGGGGGTGGTCGCTGGGAACCCAAGGTCTTTTGTCCTGGACCACATCTCTTTTGCTAACTCCTTTTAAAGGCTGCAGTTTTAAGATTTCTCCCCCAGGGTCATGAAGGAAAAGGGGATGATTAAGAAAGCTAACTGTTGCTAGTGATGCCACAGCCCTGCCTAGAGGCTCACTGGAGAGAAGGCCGAAGGTTAGCGTTCTTGGAGGAAGTCCTGGGTTTAGGATCATATCAAGATCATGATTGTGTCTTAGCCATGTCTCCACTGCCCTGGAAATATGCACAGCCAATGTCTGAAGGCATAGTGGACCCCAGCAGTCTTTGAAATGTGCCACAAGTAATTTCATCCTGTTTGTGGTTTATTCGAAATGATAACCCATGCTATCACTTACTGAGCAGCAGCAACTGAGGGCCAGCTGGGGCTTATCCAAGATTATCCCATCAGGGAACAACTTTTCACAGGAAGAAGAATCTCCTGATGATACAGATTTCCAAATGGAGGCACAGAGGAGTTGAGCGAAGTTGGTGAATTCCACACATATTGATTAGGACTTAGGTGAAGTACAGACGCAACTGAACCTGGGTGCAAAGCAGAGTTCTTTCCAGGGAATGGAAAGAGGACTGTGTCCAAAGGATGAAAAACCACTTTAGTCTCCGTGTGAAGAAAATACCGTGGCTTCTGGAAGCCCTTTGAGCACCAAGTCAGGACAGCTAATGTTTACCAGATGATAGAGAAACCACTGGAATGTGCCTGCTCTGTTGTTTCAAAAGAGAAAGAGACAGCGGGGATGCTGAGGCAGGAGGATTGTGCAGAGGTTGGACGTTAGCCTGAGCTATGCAACAAGTTTAAGTTAAACCTGGGCCACACACCCACACCCAGAGAGAGAAAGAGACAGAGTCAGAGGGCAGAGAGAGAGATTCTACCTGTCGTTTTGTGTTTTTAACTTGAGGATTGAATTTGGGAAGAACTAAGCTAGTTCACTTTCTCTAGAAGTAGTATTAGCTGTGAAAGGCTCTGATCTAGTTAACTGGGCTAGAGAAATTAAGAGTATCTTTCTGAAAAGGACTTAGATGGACACTTGCTGTGGTTCAAATATGGACAGTTTCTCCAACGGTCCATATATGAAAGCTTGATCCTAGGGCGCTGGTTGGGGATGCTGTGGGAGATGATGTGGACCATACAGGAAGTCTATTGGTACATGTCCTCAACATGGATGATGGGCCATCTCTCTGTTCCTTCTCTCCCTCCCCCCTCCTCCCCTCCTCTCTGATACAGTCTCATTATACAGCTCTGAAAATCATAGATCACTATTTTGTAGACCAGATGGACTTGGACTTACAGAAATCTACTTATCTATGTCTCTGGAGTGCTTAAAGGTATGTGCCAAGTTCTCTCTCTTAATCTTAGTTAGCTATTAAAGTGTACAAAGTTCTATTTAAAATTTCTCTTATTTTGGATCAGTTCTATTCCTTGCCATACTGCGGCTAATTTGGAATATAAATAATCCCCTAATAAATAATTAGATCTATAGGAGAAAACAAAAACAAAACAAAACTAGGTTTCCTTCATGCGCTGCCCACCTCAGGAATTTCACCGTAGGGATGGGAAGTTAACCAATCTAAGACATAACCTGCATTCAGTTCCTGGGACTCCAGGTTCTTGCAGGAAATCCACGCAGCTCCCTAGTCTACAGGAGTCAGCATGGCCACCCTCACTATTACTTCTGAGGAATCTGTGCATGCATGCTGCTACCCTCAATTCAGGCAGGAGTTTTTCTTGCCTATATTTCTGCAACCACTTGAACTCCCTAAAGACTTGGGTTTTTCCCTTTTGAATCCACTTCCTAGGCAGCTACCAAGACAATACTTCTGATTTGTACATATGTAATGGGAATTATGTAAATAACGCCCCATTTCTTCCTTTGTGGCTTGCCATTACATATTCCAGGATAAAATTCAGATATTTTACTATCAAACAAAATGCCCTGTAATCTTGCCTGGGGTTGTACAATGATATAAAACACATCTAATTTGAAAAGTTTTAGTAGCTATATTTTAAAAGTAAAAGAAATGAGAGAAAATAATTTTAGTAAATTTTATTTAATTTAACTTCACCAAAGTATTATATTAAGTGCAATTGGTAGTCTTAAAATGAATGAAGTAGTTGCAGTCTTAGTTTGGGGGTCTTGTTTGTTTGCTTGGGGTTCTTTGTACTTCAGCTTGATCATCTAAATATGCATTCCAAATTTATTATCACAAAAATTGTGATTAAAGGATTGGGGAGGTGGCTCAGTATATAAGACAGCTTGCTCTGGGAGCATGCGGACCCGAGTTCCAATCCCAAGCATCCGCATCAAATAAAAGCAGAGTGCAACTGCTTGTGCCTGTAACCCCAGCACTGAAAAGGAGACACGGGGATCCCACGAACTCAGTGCCAACCAGGCTACCCTAAACAGCAAGCTTGCAGTTCAGTGGGAGCTTCTGTGTTCAGGGAATAATGCGGAGGACATTAACACACCCACGGTCCTGCTCTGCCATCCTTCTCATGCACACGTATCTCCCGCACAAAATTACGATGAGATACTTCATTGTGTTTTGACTCTGTAAAAGCTTACAATTGGAAGAGTGGTGATAATAGAGCTACATAAGTACGCGTTAGGGACTAGTCTGTGTCTCTGCTAGCTAACTAATTTTTAAGTGCTTCGTCCTAGGAAAACAACCCAGAAGTATACCCTTCTCAATTTTATGGGAGTGAATGCCACGGCACAGGCAGGGTGAGTAATTTGCTCAAATACGCAAAGCTGGAAAGCAACACATTTGGGGTTTGTACCTAGATAGTCAGGGTCCAGGACACAGGCTCTTAGCCAGAGGAGTTTCTGTCTCAGATGCCTGGAGCCCCAAGATGCTTCCTCTTATGTCCAGAAGCAGCCGCTTCCCTCTGCTGGGGGTAGCTTGGGAATTGTCTTTCTATCTTTGGGAGAAGGACGGTTCCCACACTGCTGCATTATTTTTTTCTGGTAAATGTTTTGTACTTATCTTCATGACCAGTAGAAGCAGTGTATTATTAACACAGTGTCAGGGTTCATGATAAATTCCAGGGCAGAAAAAAAAATGTGTAATCGTGCATGCTTATCAATATACTGTCACCCTTCCAGAGGTTTCCAAGCTGTTTTTAAGTTCATACTCTCCCTCTGGCCTGAAGTGCTTGATGAACTTTCTGGGTTACATAACTTTGTGTGACCCAACCCCCAACCCCTCCAGCCATGGGGGGGACATGGTTCTCGGAGTGCCTACGTGGAGCACTTCCTGTCCTTCCTGGATAATGAAGAATGATCTTTCCAGGAAACAGGCTTTGTGCAGCCTGACATGAAGAGGGCACCGAGTCAGCCTGAGAGTGGGGCGCTGGTAAATATGATTAAAAGTGAAAGACCGAAAACATAGCAGAAATATTTACAACAGGAAAGGAAGAAGAATGAAAGTCTGAGCGAGGCAGTTAGTTCTTGCTGTACTTTGACCTCCTGGGGAAGGTGTCTGGTTACAGGAGAAGGTGAAGGAATGCTATTATCACAAATCACTATTAACATCCCCATTAGCATGATTGCATTGAAAAGCTGAATGAGAAGAGGGAAAGCTAATTGGATTCTGGTGCCCAACCAATCAGCATTCCTTTCACAGCCAGAAAGAAAGATTTACACCCAGCTGCCAGTGACATATTAATGGCCCTGTTGAACAGTAACAAATGGTTAGGGCTAACTAGGAGGGGTGAGTCAGTTTCTTCACTGAGCCTCACAGAGAGGAGCCAAGAGAGATTAGCATCTGAGGCAATGATACCACAATCTGGCTTTAGCTCAGTTATAGACTCTAAGCAAAAGATTTGAGCTTATCTGGGACCTCAAAGCCATAAGGGGATAGCCTGTGACAGAAATCCAATGACGGGGTGAAAAATGAATTTGTAGAGAAATAAAATATGGGTGGGATTGTGAAAATAACCGGGAAGGCATGGCACAGTGGGGGAGGGCGGGGAAGCAGAGTCTTTCCTTTTTCCCTAACGCACCTCCATCTGCCAAGGGTACTCCTTTATCCACATGTACTTGGGGAAAAGGAAGAATAAACATTTGCCACGGGCAGATCAGACTTCTATTTCCAGATGGGAGGGCATAACAAAAATCACAATTGCCTTCATTCCTAAAACCAAACCTTAAGTCCAGTTCACAAGCACTCGCGGTCAAGGAACTCATTGTCAGTGAGACTGGAAACAGAGTGAGTCCAGCAGCCATCCCTACTCAACAGGAAGGAACTAAATGACAGAGCAGACCTAGGTGGCTAGTGTCTCAGGAGAGAGTTCTGGAGTAAGCCACAGAGGGCAAACGTGAAAGAGAATTCCGTTCTGAGTAAGCATGCCACAGAGAAGAGGAGGTACGTGGGAAGAACCTCACCGGGAATGAAAGCAGTAGCATTCCTCTCACAGATGGCCAGACATCATGGCTGCTCTTATAATATATGCTGAAATAGTCCTGATGTAGGGATTTCCTGGAACAAACATGGGTCTCACCTCAGTGCCGGAGAGTAACTAGTTCTTGTTACTGAACACTGAGCACTTCTAGTCCTGCCTAACACATACTAAAATCATATTCCAAAAGACCAAGCTGTTTCCTCATAATGCTAAAGAACAAACTCAGAACATATATGCGGGAATACAAAAATGTTTAACATCTAACCAGATAAAAATTGTAATGGCGGATCCAACAAAAGATATATACTAGAAGAACTCCAATTCTTGAGCCATGAAAACAGCAAATCCAAATGACCCCTGGCCAGTCTATCTAGGAGAACTTCAGGCTCAGTGACAGACTTCGTTCAAAACATTGAAAGAGTAGAGAAACAATTGAGGAAGGAATTCTAATATCAACATCGACCTTTGACTTTCATATAGGCTGACATGAAATGAAAACACACATGCACACTGACATACACACATACACACACACGCACATGCACACACATGCACACCAGAAAGGGGTGGAGGAGGGAGAGGGAGGGAGAGCATGGGGAGCAAAGGTCAAAAAGATTTTCAAATCTTTAAGAAAGGTCAGATTCAACTACACTTTTCCTACAACAACTGTGAGCACAAAGAATTGAAAAAGGTATACTAAATGCAAAAAATTTAGGGTTGTATATATTAATATCAGACGAAGTAGACTTAGGGTAAAAATACGATCTAAGACAAAAAGGTTTCAGAATGACAAGTGGGACAACTCACCAGGAAGACACAATAACCTAAACTCTTACACACCTGCTAGAAAATTAGAAAACACATAAAGCAAAAGGTTGCAAAATCCAAAAAAAAAAATCAGATAAATTCCCAATTAACCAGGAGTTCAGTATTCTTGACTCAATAATTAATATAGTCAGTAGTCAGAAGCCCCTGAGAAAATTTAAAGAGTGCACCAACCAGGTTGACCTCAGTGACATTTATAGAACACTGTTTACCAGCAGAATTTTTTTTTTAAAGTGCAAACAGAATATTTACTCAAGTCATTGGTCACAAACAAGCCTACATAAACTGTGTATCTCAAGATCATAATGGAATTACATTAACACGGGTCAGTGATAGAACACCATTGTAAAATCCCCCAGATACTGCACATTTATGTAACACATGTAAGAATTTATGAAATTAGGTAAGACACATGATCAAAGGGGAAATCAAAAGTATTAGAACATGCTATATGTTGAAACTGGGCATGATTGCTTACTCCTTTAATCCTAGTTCTTGGAAATTTGAGGCAGGAGAGCAACCTGGGCTATAAAATGAGTTCCAGAGAGCGAGACCCTGTCTGAAAAATGAATGTCAAGAGAAGAGGATTATGGGATGAATAGAAATGTCAACTGGACTGATCAGAGGAGAAGGGTGTATTGAGTCAGACTTTACAGGGATTCATTAATTAATTCAATATCTCAACTCTACCTTGAGAAAGCAGAAAAAGAGCAAATGAAATTCAAAATCAAAGTAACTGAAAATTTTGGGGATATGGCAACTGATTCCAAGATTTAGTATAAACCTACAGTGATACAATATTTAGTGTTGGCATACAGATGGAGAAGCAGGCAACTGGGACCAACTAGAAAGCCCAAAATAAATAGGAAGACCTAGAACTCTTATATAGAGTTCCTAGGAATAAGGTGGTGTCACAATTTTATAAAATAGTATGGCTATTCCATAGAGCGTAAAAATAACCCATGGTCTATGCATTCAGTAGAATCCTACCCAGCAACAAGAAATGGATTACTGAGCCAGGCGGTGGTGGCACACGCCTTTAATTCCAGCACTCGGGAGGCAGAGGCAGGTGGATCTCTGTGAGTTCGAGACCAGCCTGGGCTACGAGAGCTAGTTCTGGGATAGGCTCCAAAGCTACAGAGAAACCCTGTCTCGAAAAAACAAAAAACAAAACAAAACAAACAAAAAACAAAAACAAAGAAATGGATTACTGATATAAACATGAATTCATCACTAAATTGAGTTAAGACAAAAAAATTATACACACACATACGATAAATATGGGGTTTTTTTTTTTGTCATCTTGATAAAAGCTAGAGTAATCTGGGAAGAGGGACCTAAATTTAGAAGTTGTCATCATAAGATTTGCCTATAGGCAGGATTGTGGAACATTTTCTTGATTGATGGTTGAAATGGGGAGTCTCTAGGCTACTGTGGGGAATACCACTACTGGGTCCTGCCTTGCACATATACCAACCAGCACATGAAACTGAATGAAATTTATGCCTCAGCATGCATGGGCAGCCTGTATATGACGGTTCTGTTGA
>JAQHUG010000005.1:18769410-18784586 GCA_028555095.1 Dicrostonyx torquatus
TGGAACCATCAAACAACAACCTAATGAGTATACAAGCTTCATATTCTCAAGTTTTCTTTTATCTATTTCTAGTCTCTTCTTTCTTGCACCTTGCTATCGGTCTTGATCTTACTTTAAGCCTCATTTCATCTACTGTCTGTTGGTAAGTTCCAGTCTGAGCAAGCCATAAGAACAAGTCAGTAAGCAGCGTTCCTCCATGACACCCACTTCAATTCCTGCCTGCAGGTTCCTGCCCTGATGTCCCTTGATGGGCTCTCAGAACTTGTTAGCCAAAAAAGATCCTTTCTTCCCCAAATTGCTTTTACTCATGGTGTTTATCATGGCAAAAGAATGTAAAGCAGAATGGTGTGTGTGTGTGTGTAGATATGTATATGTGCAAATACACAAAAATACATACATATATACATATATGTATGCTACTACTTGGTTTTTAGTACTGTGAGTGTCTGAAGAATCTTTCTGTTCCTAGGAGCACTGCTATTCTTGATACTTGAATGTAGAAATTATTGAGAACCTTAGTCGTAAACTTAATTTCTAAATGGATTTCTGGGCCATGAGCCTTAGTCACGTGCCATATCTGGTTTCTTCAAGGGTTTCATTAGTATCCCCCATGAACTACAGAAAAACAACCAGACTAGACTGCTAATGGGATCCAGGATTGTATGGGTTCTGGAATGATGTTGAAGGACGCTTCAGTTGGGGGCATCCAGGAGGCAAGATAAAGGGCAGGATGTTAGCAGCCACTGAGGAAGTAGAGCACGGAAGGTCTTCCTGAGGCCTTGGAGGGGAAATGCAGCAAGAGGGCAGCAGCCTGAGGGTCAGGTCACACCCCAGCAGACGTCCCCACCCTAGCAGGATGGGAGTATCACTTTGCTCCCTTCTATGTTATTATCTGAATTAGAGATGCCTCCACAATGGCTCAGGTGTTGAGGCCCCGGTATAACTATGTTCAGGGACTAGTCCACCGCTGAACTCTTGGCTTGATGCACCGGTGGGAATTGTCAAAGATAAGGAGGTAGAGTCTCATGGGAGGATATTGATCATGAGGGCTTACTTCTGAAAGGTGTATCTTGTCCCAGGCTCCTTACTCTCACTCTCTCTACTTCCTAGTCTCAGAAGGTGACTAGTCTTCCCCGCAGCATGCTTGCACTGTGATGTATGGTCTATCACTAGCCCAGAGCTATTGAGTCTAGTGACTACAAACAGAAGTACCAGAAAGTATGAACCCAAATGAACCTTTCTTCCTCAAAGCTGATGTATGCCCGCAGGTATTTTGTCATGGTAACAGGGAGCTACGTTACTGATAGTTCTTTGCTACTGCTAAGTTAGTATAAACAACATTGTGTACTTAGTAATTCACATCTCATACGTTCTTCATGCCCAGCTTCATTAGGCAGCCCATCAGGCGGCTTGCCTTTGGCCATCCATATGGGATTCCATTGAATAGGTTTCTTCTTTTTCTCATTTAACAATGGATGTGGCAGTAATGGGCAATTCATGGTATACAGCTGCTCATGGAGCAGGCCTTACTGGTATGGCTTGTCCAGGCCCTCTGCCTGCTTCCAGGCAGGAGGGAAGGTGAAAAGCAAAGCACGCGCTCGGTGACTCTGTCTCTCCTGGTTCAATCCCACTCCTTGACACCTGCTTGTAGTTCATTTGCTGGAACTAGGTCACATGACTTGCTAGTCTGGGCAATGAATGCCTCCAACTGGAAACATCCCTGAACATCGCAATACTGTTAGAAGGCAGAAAGACAATACTGCCCCTGAGGGGAAGCCAGCAGCGCCTGCAGAGGGTGAGATTGCCTTTAGAGATGAGAAAATTAAGGCTCAGAAGATAGTTTGATGACAAGCTGGGAGAGGTGAGATTCTAACCAAACCACTGACTTTAAGCTAGGAGTGATTTCCTCACTGAAACAGAGGTGGCAGACCTCCTGGGTACTACTTTGCTATTTATGTCCCTGTCATTGCCAGTGACAGTCTACAGCAATAGTTCTCAACCTATAGAGTGTAACCCCTTTGGGGCTGAATGATCCTTTCACAGGGTTCACCTAAGACCATAGGCAAACACAGGTATTTGCATTACAATCTATAACAGTAGCAAAATTACAGTTATGAAGTAGCAACAACAACAACAAAAAAAAAAAAACAAGACATGAGGAACTGTATGTATTAAAGGGTTGCAGTACTAGGAAGGTTGAGAGCCACTGGTCTACAGAAACAGACATGAAAAAGGTATTTTGGCCCCATCTTTTGTAACAATAACAAATACTCATTCGTTGTTTCCCTCCCTGCAGCGAACCCACCTGTATTGTGTATCCTATTAAGTTCAGAGTTACTGGAATAACATGGGCTTCGCTTACAAATTCTGACATTTGCTGAAGAAGTCCTGGGTCTTCCTTTCCCTTTCTCTGGGTTTAACTCAAGTTTACTCTTAGAGTAAGGCCACGGCTGTGACAATAACGTCAGTCCTGGGTTTAGGGTCAGGCATTTGCCATGCATGCTGTTTCTATATTTACAGGGGACTGCATCTTATCACAGGGCAATTCGCAGTTTTCAGCTATTTATTTATATGTGAGGGAGAGAGCGAAGGAGATAGAGAGGAGTGAAAGAAAATACCAGTTTCCATTTTCTCTCTTCTCAGGAAAGACACCAGACACAAGGTCCCATAAAGTCTCCTCCCACTTTCATGCCGGTAGATCCAAGTAGGTACCAAACCTGTTCTGCCAGCTCCAGGCCACTGCGCTGGCACAGCCGCACTGCGGGCTCCACTCCAATTCCTTGTCTTGAACTAAGGCCTTGTCTCCTTGGTGACCATCAATAATGCCAGATCCACAAGTACTTTCAAAGTCTCCAGAGTGTACAGATATGCTGCTATCCTCTTTATTAGGGCAGCACACAGGTTCAGGGAACTGAGACATTTGGGGATAAATCAAGTGTAGGTATATCAATGTTCAATTAAAAAAATAGTTTCCTTCTTAATCAAAGGATTGTTTTATTTTAGATAGAATCTCATAGACTAAAGCGGCCTCAAACTCCCGCCTCTACCTCCCAAGTGCCATGGTTAAGGGTGTCCACCACCTCATCAGCTTTATAGACTGCTAAGGATGGAACTGGGGCTTCATGCCTGCTGGGTTAACTCTCTTCCAAAGGAGCTAGATCCCTAGTCTCTCAGATGATTCCTGGTTATGCTTTACAGATGCAAAGAAACCCACGAGCACAAGAGAAAATATGACAATGTTCAAGTCACGCTTGACTTGAACCTGGCAAGATTCTAGAAAATTCCAGTCCAGAGTTAGAACTACTTATTCCCCCCAGTTTTATAATGTTGGTGTCCATAGTGATCAGGTGAGTCAGAAATACCCCTTCACTTGGTGTCTTCTATGAAATCTGTCAAAGTCGCATTCACTTGAGCTTAGTTTTGACTGCCACCATTTCCTTCTGTCTGTTGAACGGGCCACGTGGAAGAGCTTGGCAGTTGGAGTTGAGATATTTCTTGTCTCTGGTTTGGTCTTTCTAGACACTTTGGCTGCAAGTGTTTGCATTTGTTTGCATGTTTATAAAGAGTACTTTATTTCACCCAGGGTGAACCTGACATTTCACTTCTCATATAAATAAACTGCAAACAGAGAAGTAGTCATTTAGCCCCGTGCCAAACACAGTAGCTAGATAGTAGTAGTAGAGTCTACAAGCTTCCAAATGAGCCTGCTTTTGAAGCAATAAAGACCAGCCTTCAGAGGCACGGAGCTAAAATGGTTCAAGGAAATGACAAAGGACAAGGTATTTTTCAGTTTGTATTCATGGCCTCAATTGTGGTTCACTATAATAGGAATGAGACCTTTTTGATATTTTGGCTTTAGTAACCATTCTTAGGCTATAAGCTGGTGTTCCTTGTTCTTTTTGTCCCTTCTCTCACTCCCTCCCCTTGCACCTCCATTTCAGCACACACAGACTTACTATTGTACATTTTATACAAACAGCCTAACCTCTCTGAGATTTTTTTTTCTCTGCAAAATATTGATACTAGTTTGCTCACAGAGATTGACCTGTGGATGGGTTTTGCAGAGTCTGGAATAGACTTCATAGATAGTAACCATCAGCACCCTCCCTAGGCCTCCCCCTCTACTCAGGCCTGACTCTGTGTAGGGTTGACCTGTAGAGACAGAGCTGTGTGCTTCGAAGGCTCCTAGGATCCCATGTCATTGCCATGAAATTCTTGACATCGTTTGAACAAGGACATCACACTCCGATTTTACCCTAGGTCCTCCTGTGTCTGTGAGGAGTTAACTTATCATTTTTATTCTTTTTCCCTGTTTTCAACCTGTGTCAGTCCAGCAGCCAGTGTGACCTGGAGGGCACTCTGTAAGGATGTGCTTGTGACCGAACTCTGCTTTCTTTGCTTCTTGCATGCAATTTCTCACAAAGAGTTTGCTTAAGGAGTGTGTGGATTGGTTAAGAAGTAACTTTCAGGTAAGGAGCAAGGACTCAGGAGTTAAGAGTGCTTGTTTCTCTCAGGGAGGGCACGGCTTTGGCTCCCAGCACTCACAACTCAGAATGTAAAGGTACGGTCTCATTTTATTTCCACATTCTAACCCATAGTTTCCCCTCAACCATGGCCAAAGTCAGGTTCTGCGAGGCCTGGGCTCAGAAAATTCAGGGTCTTTGTTTAAAATTGAAGTGCAGCCTTAAAACATGAACTTAAGTGTGAATGTAGCTTTTACTTTGTTTATGCACAGGAAGCCCAGCTTTTCCCCTGATGGACCAAGAGCGTTACTCATGATACCCATTGCATTGGGGCTCACCCCATTTGACAGGTGGCCAAAAAATGCTCATTGACAGAACTACATGCTAGCTGGCACTTGTGAGTTATCTGATGTAACTGTGCATATCCCCAACTAAGTGATAATCTTTTCAATAGCGTTCTTTCATCATTTTCTTGGATGACTATGTAGCACTATCTTCTCTTGCAGAGTGCTCGGTGACTGTCAACGTTCCCACACAACAGGCCAGACAAAGTCAGGCAGTTCATCCTATGAAAGGTTGTCAGATGGGTGATCTACCTGCTTGTTAACTTGTAAATGGGAAAGAACCCACACACTCCCAAAGGACCTCTTCAATCTGCGATGGAGAAGCAACCTAGGGGAGTAAAAATGTCACAAATCAGGGAAGTTACACATTTTCTAAGGAAGTGTTATACACAGACTAGAATCCAGGCTGCTCAGATTTAAGTCCCTTGCTTACTTCACTACAGGAGGTGATGGATGGGGTTGTGGGGAGGGTATTAAAGGTGAAGAGATTCTTGGGCTGTGGAGAGGAATTTTGTTCTGTCGGTTTCATCCATCAAAGCAGAGAATGATGGAAGGTCGATGCCAGATTAATTTTGCCTTGTAAAGACTCCATTGTGTGGAACTGGGGATCAACATGCAGAATTAGAGTGGCCATATTTCATGGAGGTGGTGTTTATGATTTATTATACTATCCCGTTAGTTTTCATAGGTCGCAAATCACCTCAAGGCTTCAAATTGGAATTATTTTTCTCTTTCTAAAGGAAAAAGGAAGCATTTTTTCTAAATTAAGTGGCTAGCATAGATTGCTTAATTATAGCTTGAATTGTTTATTTGCTCTCTGGTACTGGTAAATATTGATTTAGACTCAATCCCAGTTCAAGATAAGAAGACTCTGACCTGAAACACGGAGTCCTGCTTTTCTAGATGACCTAGTCTACAAAGTTAACTGAGGGTCCTGCTGAAGGCTTCCTGTCCTAAAGAATGTGCAAACAGCAGAAAGACTAAGAAGGGCAATGTCAGTTCTTTGGGGAGGTCTCCCCTCCACATCCCACTGAGCAGATGGCAAGATCGCAAGGCTATTAGTCGTGGCTGCACCACTCTTCTCTGGGGATTAAGACAGAGACCACCAGGGCCTCACCCTAGGCCAATTCAATTTGAGTTCTAGATATGTGTATTTTTTAGGGCTATACAGAAATTTTTCTCTCTTTCTCTTTCTCTCTCTCTCTCCTCTCTCTCTCTCTCTCTCTCTCTCTCTCTCTCTCTCTCTCTCTCCCTCTCTCTCCCTCCCCCCATCTCAGACATATAAAACTGTGGGGTTCATTATGACATTTTCACACATGTATATCATAGACTTTGGTCATTGACCCACATTAAGTTTCTTGTCTCATCCTTCCCTTTCACACCAGTCACTCTTTCTTCCCTAGGAAGTTCCTTTCTACTTTCACATCGTGTGTGTGTGTGTGTGTGTGTGTGTGTGTGTGTGTGTTCGTTCAAGTCTAGAGTCCTCATATAGGAGAAAAATAAGATATTTGTCCATTTAGATCTGATTTATTTCACTTAGCTTCAAGATACACGTGTTCCATCTGGTTTCTTGCAAATGACATAATTTTATTCTTCTTTATGGCTGAATAAAATTCCACTGTAAATATAAACCATATTTTCTTTATCATTTCATCTGTTGATGGGTACCTAGGGTGATTGAATTTCCTGACTATTGCAAAATAATAGCAATAAACATGGTTGTACATGTATTGTATCTGTGTGGTATGTTGACTCCTTCGGGTATGTACCCAGGAGTGGTTGAGCCAGGCTATATGGTAGTTTCTAGCTTTTAACTATTATCTAAAATATCATCTTAGAACCTTCCTCCAACAAAAGATGGGAACAGAGGCAATGACCCACATTGGACCACTGGACTGAGCTCCCAAGATCCAGTTGAAGAGTGGAAGGAGTGAGAATATGAGCAAGAGAATTCAAGACCATGAGGGGGTCATCCACTGAGACAGTTTGCTTGAGCTAATGGTAGATCACCAACTCCAACTGGACTGGGAGTGAACGAATATGGGAACAACCAAGCCCCTCTGAAGGTAGTTCACAGCTGGGGCAGACTGAGGGGCCACTGATAGTGACACTGGGATGTGTCTCTACTTGCGTATACCAGCCTCATGGGATCCTATTCTCTTTGGATGTAAACCTTGCTCAACCTAGACATAGTAGTTAGGGCCTTGGACTTTCCACAGGGCAGGGTGCATGGCACTCCCTTAGGGTTGGTGGGGTAGGGAAGGGGTCTATGGAGGGAGAAGGAGGGGACTGGGAGGAAGGGAAGGAGTGGGAATTTGGATTGGTATTTTTTAAGTAATAAAAAAAAGGAAGAAAAAAGAAAGAAAGAAAGAAAGAAAGAAAGAAAGAAAGAAAGAAAGAAAGAAAGAAAGAAAGAACCTCCAAACTGACTTCTTGTATTTTGAGTGTTTTTTGGTGGTAAATGTCACAGACCTGGTTGCAGTCAGGCCTCAGAACCATTCACATACTTAGTAGAGAATCGATTCCCATCCTTCCTGGTGAGCAAAGAACCACATGCAGTGTGGGAGTGATGGTTTCTTCCAGCTCAGAAGTGGGGATGTGAGCAAAGGGATCTAGAGTTGTGTCTGGGGACAGACTGTGTTTTGTTTTTGTTTGTTTGTCTTTCCGCCAGAGATAGGGAAAAAGGCCTTCAGTATCTCCTTGGGCTGGGTATGGGGTCATTGTTGGGGCTGTATTGAGCCATACAACCTGGTTAGCAGAAGTCTTGTCTTCTGCCTACCAGATGCCAGGAGCATTCCTTCTTCAAGTCATGACAACCAAGAAAGGTGTCTAGGCATTGTCAGTGTCTCCTGGGCTGAAGGGCAGAAATTACCTTTGGGGAGAACTCTTGTTGCCTCAAAGGTAAAAACATTGGGGATTGATAGTGAGGTTAAGTTTCTGAGCAAACAGGGCGTGGGACTGGAGAGATGACTCAGTGACTGGAAGCACTGGCTGCTCTTCCAGAGGACTCGGATTCATTTCCCAGCACCTCAATGACAGTTCACAACTGTCTGCAGCTCCGGTTCCAGGGAATCTGACACCCTCCTACCAATGCACATGAAATAAAATTAAATTAATTTTAAAAAAAAGGAAACTAGATGAGGAGGGCCATGCTGAGGAAGACCTGGTGATTTGAGCGTCATCAACAAGCATGGTTCTAAAGGTAGTAAGTATTTGTAGTCCAGTGAGTGTGGCAGGGACAGTCTTAGCGAGTCAGCTAGGGATCTGGACAGAGAGGCCATACCAGGATGACAGGAGACAAGGAGGAAGACAGCATCATCAGAGATACCATAAAGAGGGAAAATTTGGACCAAAGTTTGCCTAATGTTCCCTTGCCTAGGGAGGCAGAGGATTGTGAAAGGACTTGACCCCACTTTTGAGGGACCGGTCAAATGGAGAACAGGGGGTTCCAGCAATCTGGGATTGGACTGTTGAGGATAACTCCTGGGAATGCTGTCACAGTTACGGAGTAGGTCATTAAATCAACAGAGTGAGGACAGAAAGATGGTTCAGCAGTTGAAAGCAGGTGCTGTTCTTGCAGAGGACCTGGGTTTGGTTCTCTGTACTGTGTTGGGAGTCTTACAACTGCCTGTAATTCCAGCTTCAGAGGATCCAACACCTCCCAGTGGGCTCCTGCACTCCCACGCACAGACATACCCACATATGCACACTTTTAAAAATAAAGTAAATCTTTAAATTGAGGGGAGGAAACACAGGGAAGCTCTGCTCTTCTCAAAGACAAGATCGATTTGACAATGTACTTAACAGCTCCATCGCCATAGATGCTAAGACCAGACTTTAACAGAATGAACTTAGTCATATTTACCTAGCATTCTCTTGCTCTTCCATAGAAGCGGAAAGGGAGGGTAGAGAGGATGAGAGGCAGCAGTTTCCAAAGCCTCTGAGATTAGTCACTATTCCACAATCTAAATCACATAATTCTTCCCTTTGGGCTTGGAAGGGGCCAGCATTCTACCTGTGCTCTTCTACAGTATTTTTCTACAGATAGACGCTGGCTGTGTCTACCAGAACAAAAGACATAAAGTGTCTGGCCCAACATTAGATAGTAAATCTTTTCTAAGCACATGGATAGCAGAGCCTCTCAAAACAATGCTGACATGCTGTCCAGAGTTGGTTCACATGCCTTCAGCTGTTACCTTTATGCAGGTTCATAAATGTTAAAGCAGAAAGTGGTGCCAGATGTTATCTGGTCCATCAAGCATCTACTTTAGTAAGAACTATAACCTCTGAGCATGGCACATAGTCCAATCCCAACTCTTATTGTGCACGTATCAAAATGCAAAGGACTTTAAGTTTTGAGTTAACGTTAACCGAGGAAGACTCTGTATGCTCCCATTTCTACTGCTGAGGTATGTAACTACCACCAGTGTTTTGCCGGCTTAGGAAATGTACCACTCATCCAGCATCCTCAGGTGTCTGTGGAAATGAACCAGTGGCCACTTGGGAAAAACTGTTGAAATCTGTTCAGAGAACCCTACACCTCTGTCTAGCTGGTGACATTCCAGGTCTCCTATCGGGTTGCAAACAGGTTGCTTTTTAGATCAGTTTGGCTTTCATGTACTTTTTTTTTAAGGTCACAAAAGCTGAAGGTTGGAAAAGCAAACAGAATGGGGAAAAAAAAACAGCCCGTATTTTCTTAAGCTTTGCGATAAGCAGGAAACTCAAAGAACATGTTCTTAACAATGAGATCTCTGTAATAATACTGGATTGACACTGGCAGGAGTCCTGGCCAACATCTAGAAGGTTCTGTGGTGAGTGGTTCCCTTTCTGCCTCCCTTTCCTCATCTGTGCCCTGGAGAGGTGGGCACTGAAGCTCATATCACGATGACAACATGATGCTTTTATATATTTAAAAAAGAGAACACTTACAAATGCATAGAATATCTCTGGGAGAGCATTCTCTCAAGACAGAGGCATATCTTACATCTCGAGAGGTGGGCTGAACTCTAGCACACACGTCCTTATCGTCTCCTCCAGTGAGATTCCAAGTTCACTGTCTTCCCTCTCCCTGCATATAACCTTGTACCTTGTATGCTTGGCCTTGCTTGTCTTCAGACAATGCTGTCTCTGAAGCTGGCACTCAGTGAACTTTAGGGAAAGTTACTGATCTTTTCTGGGCATTGCTTCCTTAGTCTGCCAAAGGCACCGGAGGAAGTAGGTCACCTGTGGTGCCTCCTGCCAGAGCATTCAATAGTCAAAATTAGTCAGCAGTGTGTGTTAACCTACTGTCCCACTCCCTTCAAATAAAGGTCTCTATCCTGCTGGGAGTAAGAATATATAGGCATGGTCCCTGCTCTAGAGCCAGGCAAAAGAATGAGCTATAAGTGTCGAGAGGACAAGGGAAGACAGAGACTCGTTGTTTACTGCAGTTAAAAAGAGAACTGTGTCAATTTCATTTTCTAAGGGTTGTGAACACACGTGCTGACTGTTGTATGGATTATGGTATGTATGGACCCCTTTCCAACCAGTATGCTAAGGGGATACACCTAGTCATTCCTAAGTCACACTTGCCCTGTGAAAGCACATGTCCCTTGATAAGGAGAGGTTGCACGTGGCAATCTGGAGGCTGGCTCCAGAGCGAAGCTATGTAACACTGAGCATTTTAGTCCTGCATCCTGTTTTCCTCAGCAAAGTGTGCAAATGGTACCCATCTTGTGGTTTTGTTATATGGTAGGACAGATAACAGGAGTGACAGACAACATTTCGTGAGATTCCGTCTTGCTCAGTCAGAATGGCTATTATCAAGGAAAAAAATAATGGCAAATGCTGACCAGAATGTGCAGAAAGTAGGACCCCCATTCACTGCTGGTGAGACTGTCAACTGACATAGCCACTGTGGAAATTAGTATGCAGTTCCCTCAGGAAAGCTAACAATAGAAATACCATAAGATTCACCTATATCATTCCTAAACAAATACTCCCATCCTAAAGATGAGAGGAGAAAGACCACCGACTCAAAATCACCCTGGCCAAATTACTTAAAGCAAGTAATTACTTAAAGCAAACCTTTTGTTTGTATACATGGACTGCCTCTCCTTAAGGCAAAGGTCTGAGGGGTCAGCACTGGGTATGAGAAAAGCAAGGATTTTATGGCTCAGGGGTAGGGGGCTCCCTATTATGGCAGGCAAGATAGGTAGGGTTACAGGAGCACAACGTAACAGATAGTCCAAACAAGGTAGGCAGAACAGGGAATCAGAACAAGGTGGTCATAGGTGGTCACATAGCCTTTTAAAACAAATAGGGTTGCAGGAAGATTATAAACAACTTTTTGAAACAAAGACATGACTGCCTTTCCTGGCACAGGCAGTATAGAATCATTTGTAGTTAAGGTTACAGGTGGGGCATAGCCCAGTCCTTGAAAAACAGAGGTTTAGTGATAAACAGGAATGAACCTAGTTTCGCTTTTCTATAAGGTGGCCTCTAAGCCTAAGATGGAGGCAGGCTGGTTCTGCAACACCCAAAAAACCCCTAGTTCTGCCACAGAGATATTTGCACACACATATTTGTTGCTGCAGCATTCACATTAGCCAGGGATGGAATTGGCCTACATGTCAACCGATGGATACATATGAAGAATGTAATACACCCAGAACGGAATTTTGTAGGCCCATGAAGAAAAAGTCATGACTTTGCAATAAAATGAATGCAACTGAAGATAATTGTGCTAAGAAAAATAAGTCGGACTTACAAAAATAAATGAATTTCCTTTTATAATTAAGTCAGACTTATAAAGATAAATAAAATATTTTCTCTTATAGGTGGGGGCAAGATTTGTGGTGTGTGGTGTGTTATGTATTTGAACTTAAAGTAGTTTGGATAAATGTTCAATAAGCTAGAAAGTTTTGAGGGTAAAGGAAGATATTCTAAAGGAGGTGAGAAATAGAAACATTGATGGAATGTTTGTATTAAAAAAGCAGAAGTTGGGATTAACTGAAGGAAGCAAGGGAACCAGCTGGTGGGGACAGAAGAGAGGGCAATGGGGGAGGGGACAAGTAAGACCTGTGAAGATGTCAAAGGAAGCTATCACTCTGTGTCCTCATTTTAAAAATTAGTTTGAAATATAAAAATAAGAATCATGAAAGCAGTGACAGCATTTTTAATAGCCTAGATACCCAGATAGTGCACTATCTGCATTATCCAGCCCAGCATTCTAGATACCCAGATAGTGCACTATCTGCATTATCCAGCCCAGCATCCTAGATACCCAGATAGTGCACTGTCTGCATTATCCAGCCCAGCATCCTAGATACCCAGATAGTGCACTGTCTGCATTATCCAGCCCAACATCCTAGCTCCGCCCCAACACTAAAATGAATAGGGATCCCTTGATGGATGGATTGATTTCACAGAGACTTCTCTATATATGCCATATCAGGTACGCTTTCAAATCCTACAATAAACAGTGTCTCACTTAACTAATAACAATCCAAAGAGATGTATCCTGAGGGTTATCACCCCCATTTTACAAACTAGAGATCTGGGGCACAGAGAGGTCAAAGGATTTGCTGATATCACAAAGCTGTCAAGGAGTGAAGGCAGAATTCTCGTCTGTGAAATGAGGATAGTCACTCTCAAGTAGAATTTGCCTCTGGAAAACTGGAAATCCAGCCCGACATCTTTCAAACAATTGTCCTTCTGAGGAGGAATGTGTTGAGTGTAGACATCAGAGAGGCTGCCTGCCCCCGTCCTGTCCTTGGCTTTGAGAACGAGATCATCCTTTAGTTTCTGGAAAGAGACGGCAAACAACCAGACCCAGGAACTGCAGAAAACTCCACAGTGTCTGGTTACTGGCTAGGTGGGGCTGTTCCTCTGCAGCCGCGGATAAAATGGAGAGTACTCAGCTGTGCTCGGTAATCACTGGGCACACTGAGAAAAAGAGGAACATCAGCTTCTCTTGTCCAGGTTGAAGGAAGAGGCAGGGCAAACAGGGACTACATGGGCAGAAGGGTGTGGTTGTAAAGCTGGTCTGTTCATGGGTAGTGAAGCCTGAAGTAGAACTTGAAAACGTCAACAAACAACCTAGACCAAGAGTTCAGAAAGCAAATAGTGAAGAGGGGAGTGTGCCAGGCATTTGTTTAAATTGTATCTAGTTGTGGGCAATGAGAAGACCTTGAGCCATGGAGTGAGATTCTCAACTTCTGTTTCAAGGATGAAAATTCTGGAATAGCCTGGAAGACCAGCTGGGAGACTGCCACACTGTATATAAGTTACTGAGTAGGAAACTGCTGGGGACTCCAGGGGAGAGATGACAAGGGACAATAAGAAATGAACATTGAAGAGGAGATGAAGTGTGCAGGTGGTCAGAGGCAAATCTGGCTTTCTGGTGGAAGAAAGCAGATGAGGGTAAGTGGATCCCAATGTTGGGTTTCTGTTGGGATAACAGAGTGTAGGATGGTGTTGTTATCCAGTGGAGTGAGGAGAGCAGCTGGACTTGGTGTGAAGAGCCCAGCTTCCCTTGGGCACCTGGGATGATCTACAGATGCACTTTCAAGTATGAAATTAGCTGGAGATGAGGATTTGGGCGTTATCGGTCTGAAAGGACCTCATAAGCCCAAGGATTTGGTGATATTCTCCATGGAAACAAAAAGATGAGTCAGGTGCGGGACCATGGAGAGCAATCTCCACTGAACTCAGAGGAAGGAGCCAGAAGGTTCCCTGGAAAGATCTAGTAAAGTGTTGTGTGATTTCAATCGCTTTAGCCAAAGGGATTTTTTTTTTTTTTTGTCTGCGTGAGGGACAGGTTAAAAGCTGATAGGAGGACTCTCTTGCTCTCCCACTCTCTCTCTTGGCATGGTGGATCGGAGAAAGCAAGCCACAGAGAGGCAGCACAGTTGGTGCTCTTCCCCTGGGCAGAATGGCTGGACCAAGACACATGGATCAGGAGCGGTGTCTGATTTGCTCTTTTTTTTTTTTAAGTTATAAGCGTTTATTAGACGGATTATGGAGGGGAAAGAAGCAGAAGGGGGGAGAGAGAGAGAGAGAGAGAGGGAAAGAAGAAGGAGAGTGAGAGAGAGAGAGAGAGAAGAGAGAGAAGGGGGAACTGATTTGCTCTTTATCTGTGGGTTTGTCTTTTCATTGTACCCCTTAGTAAATTGGTTATTAGACTTTTGTGGGTTCTTGCTTCACTCGTGGAAGAACTGTCTGGAAATCAGCACATACATATCAAGCCTGAGCCCATAAGGAGTGCACTGACCCAGGCAATGTCCTTGTGTCCATCAGAATCAGGGAGAGAGTTTGTGAGAAGCCAAAAGATCTCACTGCACCTGGCCCCGGACTCTCTCCAACAGGCCCCAGACCTTCCAGACTGTATCTGGTATCCTGCTTAACTGTTTCCTCATCTTATTTATTTATTTATTTATTTATTTATTTATTTATTTATTTATTATCTATACAATATTCTGTCTGTGTGTATGCCTGTAGGCCAGAAGAGGGCACCAGACCTCATTACAGATGGTTGTGAGCCACCATGTGGTTGCTGGGAATTTAACTCAGGACCTCTGGAAGAGCAGGCAATGCTCTTAACCACTGAGCCATCTCTCCAGCCCCCCTGTTTCCTCATCTTAACACATTTCTAAATGCCACAAGGGCTGGGAGCAGAGCTCAGTGTTAGCGGCTCTTGCGCACGGAGGGGCATGTCTCTCATGGTTGCATCCAATCCTAGCAATGCATAAAGCCAACTTAAGCCATGCGGTGGTGGCACACACCTTTAATCCCAGCACTTGGGAGGCAGAGGCAGTGAGTTCGAGGTCAGCCTGGCCTACAAAGTGAGTTCCAGGACAGCCAGGACTGTTGCATAGAGAAACTGTCAGGAAAAAAACAAAACAAAACAACAACTATAATGCCACCTTGAAGGGGTTTGGTTTCCACACATGAATTGGAGAGGGGAAGAAAACAAGTTCATAGTTCACTTTTGAGTTCAGTTTCTCCTGTGGGTTCCCATGCTACCTCTCACGCCAATCGATGTTTGTACCTAATGTCAACCCAGGGCACTTTGTCACTTTGTCCCATGGTAGCCTGGCATAAGTTCCTTCCTAAGTTCTAAAGGACTGAGCTCCAAAAATCTAGGAAGGATTTCCTGAACTGAGTGTTACATTTGGGGTTACCCTTCAAACAGCCATGATTGAGGCCACAGATTTGATGTTTAATGTAGACTTTGAAAAGGGGAAGGAAAGGGATGAAGGGAAAACAGAACAAAACTTTGAGGGAACTCAACAAAGAACACAAGTCAACGAGGAGTCCAAAAGTCATCTTCAAGAAAGCTGCAAAAATTTGAGAGCTACAGACACCTAATGGAAACAGAAGATAAATG
>JAQHUG010000005.1:18790030-18800666 GCA_028555095.1 Dicrostonyx torquatus
CAGGGGGAGGACGGTGGGGTAGTGGGGGAGCGGGAGGGCCGGGAACAAGGGGAGTAAATGTAAATTTTGCTTTTAACAATAAATAAATAAATAAAGAAAGAAAGAAAGAAAGAAAGAAAGAAAACAAAGTGCCAGATGTCACAGAAATGGCACAACAGGCCCAGTGTATACAGGATTGTGGAACTCTCGGATGTTTGCTAAATAGACACTGTAGTCATGTGATGAGTGCAGAATTCTTATGGTTAGAAGGCAGTAGGAAATCTTGCTCCATAAATATGGTGGTGGCAATGAGTACTTAAAATGCATTTACAATGACACTTTGTTTCCATTGTTCTCTGTCCATCATGCATTTGCAAAGTGTGTTCTCCTAGAGTCTCAGCTCCTGGGGGGGGGGATGCCTGTCCACTCCTTCTTATATGACCATAGTCAAGGTGAGCTTCAAGACTCAGAAGAAACCGATCACAGAAACATCCTATCCCTCTTCCTCTGAAACCCACACTCATTTTTTTAAAAAATTATTTATTTATTTATTATGTATACAATATTCTGTCTGTGTGTATGCCTGCAGGCCAGAAGAGAGCACCAGATCCCATTACAGATGGTTGTGAGCCACCATGAGGTTGCTGGGAATTGAACTCAGGACATTTGGAAGAGCAGGCAATGCTCTTTTTTAAAATATTTATTTATTTATTATGTATACAATATTCTGTGTGTAATGTCTGCAGGCCAGAAGAGGGCACAAGACCCCATTACAGATAGTTGTGAGCCACCATGTGGTTGCCAGGAATTGAACTCAGGACCTCTGGAAGAGCAGGCAATGCTCTTAACCTCTAAGCCATCTCTCCAGCCCATCCCACACTCTTTTTCATGTTACAAAATCAATTGATACCCCAAAGGGGCTGGATTTTACTGTAACATTCCTTCATGCTTTTGACAAATCTGTCACAAGGGTCCAGCATGTACTAAGCGTTGTACCGAGAGTAAATGAACACTCAAGAGCTCTCTGGAAGCAAGAGAATGGGTTACCACAGCAGAGTGGCAGCCTTGTATCCCAGAAGTAAGCCCTTAATCCTCCAGGAGAAAACACATGGTATTCCAAGGTGACCAACAACCAGCAGCATCCTGGGGTGAATGAGTTGACCAAAGACACTTCCAGATGAGCCAAGGAGAAGCAGTGTTGCCTGGTCATTGTCAGGAGAAGCCTTAGACTGTGGCTATGTCCCCTATAGAGATATCCACAATAGAAAATCCATTAATTAAAGCTACCCATCATACTATCTATTTCTGTATAGTTGTAGCTAATGCATATATTCTTCATTCTTTTCACTTGAACTAAGTTCCAGTTTTACCTTCTTGGGAGTTATGACCTGATAACATCATTCAGCATGATGTCCAATGATAGTTGCTGGTCTATTTCCACCCACCTATTACTGAGCTTGGTACCCAACTTGTCAAGCATCATTTTCTGGCTGGATTCCTTCTTCACCCCTCTAGAGGTTAGGGATGCTGACGAAATCTGTTGGACAGGGATGTTCCAGGTTGTGAAAGAATGCTTCTGTTGTATGCCCTTAGATATTAACAACTCCCTCCCACCCTGTTGAAACAAAGTGTGTCCAGGCTTTGCAGTGTACCTGATGGATTGTAACATGAGGGGCCTGCTCATTGGAGTTTCTGTCCCGCCCAGTACCCCACAGTGATTAACTCTTGTGACTTATATTAACCTATTATTCTTATCTATGTTAGCCACATACCTTTTCTCTGTGGGGCAAGGTTACATCCTGCCTCTTTGGTGATCTGTGCAGGAGTCAGGGAAGAGCTTCCTTCTTCCCAGCCATTTTCATCGCCCTGCCTCTACTTCCTGTCTAGTTGACCCGCCTATACTTCCTGCCTGGCCAATCAACATTTATTTAAAACATGATTGACAGAATACAGACAATTCTCCCACACCAATGGAGAACTTTAAGACCTGGCTTTCCCGCTTCCATCAGGGCAATAGTTGTGATATCTTTTCATCTAAGGCAGTGGTTCGCAACCTTCCTAATGCTGTGACTCTTTAATACAGTTCCTCACGTTGTGGTGACTCCCCCACCATAAAATTATTTCTTTGCTACTTCATAATTGTAGTTTTGCTACTGTTTTGAGTTGTAATGTAAATATCTGATATCCAACCCCCAAAGGTGTCACACCCCACAGGTTGAGAACCACTGATCTAAGGAGCAATTCAACCCTGGCTGGAAGGAAGTTAGATAGGAAAATCCTTGCATTGCAATCCTCTCACCCTACAAGCTATTTCTGTGTCTTTTCGTTATAGAACATTAAACTCTCCATCCCTGGCCTGCTGGTCCTGTGTTGATAATCTCATTAGGCCTAATCCTGTTTACAGTCATTCCCTTGCTAGAAAAAAAAAATCTTGTCAGGACTGAAGCTCTTTCCTCGCCACCCACAGTTCTGGTTGCTCTATTGTTCCTGGGGATGTGGCCTGGCTGTGGATTAAGCTTTCACTGATAGGGTTTATCCTGTTTACAGGGTGTCTGCAGAAGGACCTCATCAAATCCTTCCATCCCTTCCTTGAATAAATGGTTCCCTTTGATCTGTGCAGGGCAAAATAGTGTTTATCAAAAGCTTGGCTTCCTCTAGCTGATGTGGGGACATCCTGTCCCAGAAAGCCTCCCCAAAATAACACTTTCTAAATTTCAGAATATCCACAGGTTCCTCTTTCTTCGTAAGCATTTTTTTCCACACTGTTTCTTAAGGCAAGCAAAGGAAGGGCCGGGTTTTAGTTTTTGAAGCTAGAAGTCACAGGACAGGTTGCTGTCACTGCCAAACAGGGGGACAGGGCTGATAGAATGTAAACATTTGGAACCAGAACAATGTACTTGGTTTCATCCTGGCAAGGTGAATCCCCTCGGGTTTTGTCCATTTAAAATGACAGGTTATCTAACAAGGTGAGAGAGAGGTCATGATTGTTAGTCACCGGAGTAACAGGGCGGGTAAGAGCCAACTCAGTGATGCGTGTGAGCAAGTAGGATGTTAGCGTTTAAACATTACCTGGAAAAGAGAAACATTTTAAATCAAGTCTTTCCCAAAGCATGCTCCTGGGTCAATGGTAAGTCCTGGGAACTCCTCAGAAACATGGGTCCTCAGACCTTACCATAGGTACTGAATTGGAAACTCTGGAGTAGAGGTCCAGGGTTATTAATCAAGATATTGTTCCAACCACCACTGACCCACTGTCTCCCTCATAAGGTATTCAAACAATTTGTAAATCTCTTTCTGAGAGAAAGTTTCCCCTCTGGCTATCCCAGGCTTTAGACTTCCCTTCTGTATACATGAGATTCCTGGGAGGCATGGGTGGGTGGGAGGGGAGGTGGGGGAGATTCCAGTTTCTTGGAGTCCATTGTTTCAATGGTCTGATAACCAAACTGAAGGGAAGGAGTGTCTATTTAGAATGTCTTCATTCCTGCCAGGCCAGTTACAGTAAGACACAGTAAGATAGTTGTGCTCATGCAAAACCTCTAGGTGATACTGACGCTCTCCCGCACCACAGCGAGAATGGCTCTTCACACAGCAGCTCTGCTTCCATGCTCCCTAGACTCCCATAACCCTCAATTCCCTCTAGTTCCTCTAGTTCCTCATAATCCCAGACCCCATTCTGAAGAAACAGACTCACACTTGGTCTAAGGTGGACTTCGGCAGTTTGTGTGGGTAACAAGATCCCAAGATGACTCAGAGGCAGGTGGTCAAAGAGTAAGCTTGGGAAGTAGTAGAAATTTTCCATATGACTTCCATGCCCTTCTGGATTGACTCCCTTGCATGGCTGGGATTGAACAGGTATCGTAAGGCAGAGCTCCCTTCCACTTGTTCTGTGAAGCAGGCTGCTAAGATTACCTATTGTGGCAGGTGATTCTTTTCGGGATTACTAGAAGGCTAGGCTGGCCCCAGCCACTCCTCTCACAATGACATCTGAAACACGTGGCTAACTCCTAACCTGGGCTGGGTGCTAGCCGCTGGCCTGAAAGGCAAAGCTCTTTATCCCGTGGCTTGTTCCTTGAACCACAATCCAAGACTCAGTTTGGTTTTCCCAGGAGTTTTGTTTTGCATAGCTGATGCATTCCAGTCATTGCTGGGATGTGTTTCCCTTCTCCTCTTTCCTTCCAGCCTCTGGACTGAGCCATATATACAGCCTGCTCCCGTAACTTACTCTAGTCCTCGGTCTCTCCCCAGATCTGCTGTCCTGCAGGATCTAGCCCTTTGCTGCACAGGACCAGACCAGCTGAGACCCCCAGCAACTCCAGATCCCAGAACTCAGCCTTGCAGATATGACCTTCTAGGTATGCTATGCTGGTCTTTGCTTCTCTGTTTGCCTTTGGGCTTCTATCTACACTTTCATACCATTTGTGAGCATCTCAGAGTTTTGATGGTGAGTCTTCATTCTTTGTCCCACAGAACTGTATTCTTTGAGGGGTAAGTGTTGATAGGCAATCTCTTTCTCCAGTCATTCCTTGGTCCCCTAGAGATTGTCACTGTAGCCACAGCTCTGGGATAGAGACTCTCAATAATAATACAAGGTGGGGGATGGTCCTGTACACAGTTTTACAGTCTGCGCTGTGCACAGAGAGCTCAAGAGGAAGCAAATGGAAATGACAGCCCAGCATGCATTCTGCTCACAAGGGTGAGTGACACTCTGCTGTGGACACCTGGAAGGAAAGTACACTGTTTTACTTTGGTGTGTTTTCCTCTGACAAATATTTATACAAATGTAAGTAATGATGTCAGGTTATCAGTTGGTACCGAATTACTGCATCTTACTGTCATGCTACTGTTTGTGAAGAAGTGTAAATTTTGAGAGCTGGGAAATATTTGATGGAAAACAGTTAAGCCATTTGTGATTAATAGGCTGCTTAGGGCAGTTTCAGCCTTTAAAAAAGAAAGAGAAAGCATAGAAAGAGCAGTATGTCCTCATCTGCCCTTCCACCCCACCTCTGCCTTCTCAAACTCTTAAGAGTTTGTGATAAGTCAACATTGGGTAGGGTTATTGGAGCTAATGGCCACAGTACACATTAGGATTCATTTGTGATGTACCTGCTGCAGGTTTGGATACGTGTATGATGGCAGGCATGCACCACTACTGATTCTCACAGAATAATCCATACCCTAAAGACCTCTGTGTTCCACTTAGTCCTTGCTTCCTTCTCTCCTTCCCAGGCCCAGGCAACTGCTGGTCTTTGTACTGTCTTCATTGTTTTGAGAAAGGTACACTTTCTGGTTCTCAAAAAAAGGAGCATCTACCAGCCCAAATCTCTGGGACACCTGCCCAGAGGGGCCTCACTTTTAAAGATTTGCCTAAAGGCATACAGCAGATAGCCAAGGCCTTTATTCCCAATCCAACCCAAGGATCAATCCACCATAGCCAAGGTCTCTTACTCCCCATTGCCAAGTACAGCCTTTTCTTGCTAAACATTGCTGCCCAAGTATAACAAAAACATCAGCTCAATAACTTACAAAATAACCATAGCTCTGAAGTTTGGAGGTCCAAGATCAGGGCACTGGGCAGGTTCAGCGTCTGAGGGACCTTTCCAGCTTCATAGATGGCCCTCTTCTCTCTGTCAAAACTCATAGAGAGGGGAGAGGGGTGCTCTCCGGAGTTTCTTCTGTGATGGAGCTGATCCTCTTCGTGAGGGCTCCCTGCTTCTCAATCACCCCCCACAAAGGTCACACCCTCTAGCATCATCCCATTTTGGCAGTGAGGACTCAAACCTGTGATTCTGGGAGGCAACAGTTGCCTTATGGTCCCTTCCATGGGCTCATCCTTCTGGACCACTCTTCTAGATGATTCCTTCAAAGCTGAATCTTAGCCACATCTCTGTGCAGCCCAGCCTAGCAGTCGCTAGGCACACACAAATTGTATGGTTGGAAGCTAATTGCTAAGTTCTATTTCACTGCAATTGTTTGAGTCTAAGACGTCCATGTAGCATGCAGCTGCTCTAATGGACAATACAAACTTAAGATTTTAACTCTGCCACATCCCACACTGTGATAGAGTTCACAAACTTTCCCCCAACCTTCGTATTTGATCTCCTCCACCTCCCTCAAATCTTCCCTATTTAGAAAGTATGTGATTGCTCCCAAATCAACCATAAAAGTTGCTCCCATGTTTTGTTTCTATATCAAATGGGCACATATACCACTGTTTTCACACATGGTAATGTGTCTTATAAGAGTTCTTTAATGTGTGAGGCCAAAGGTACTCTCCTAAGCCTGTCTTGTGTTTTCTTCTCTTGAAATTTCTATTTGAAATGCTATAGCATTAGGAAATAATAGAGTTATGTAACTATATTTTTGGTAATAAATATAAGGCTGAGGTAATGGGCCATAACATTTCATTTTAGATGGCTAAGGCACCACATTGGCATATAGAAAAGATAGAAGAAAAGGGAAAAAGCTGTAAAAGCAAAAGAGATTCAGGATTTGAACCCAAGATTTGGCATGAGGTAGAGCGAAGGAGTTGTGGCTGGTAACCCAGACAGCTGGGGTGGCTCTAAACACACCTACCTTTGGCCAACTGATGTAGGTCACGCTACTTAACCACTTGGGAACTCAGGTTCATCCATTATAAAATGCAAAGTTCTGACCATCTATGTATATTTATTCCATTTTGAAACTCTCCTGAGGTCAGAGGTAGTCTTAAAAATAACGAGTTAAACAAAACTAGCTAAAACAAACTTTGGCGGCACAGAATGGCTCACAGAATCCCACCCACGCTCGCCAGCCCTTTGGCCTGCCTAGCAGTATTTGTGAGGAACACAGCAACTTTCCCGAGACTGAGACCAACACAATATTTTAAGAAGCAGTAACATCCAGTTTAGGGTGAGTCATGGCTCCTGACTCTGGTGGCTACCCTGACCACAGACACTGGAGAAGAGTCTATAGGGTGCCCTGGAAACATCTGCACAGACCTTTTATTTCCAAGGCTTTGAACAGAAATAAACACAGTTGCTAAGCCAGGCTCTCCATTCCACAGAGCAAACGAGAAGTTAAAGCATGCCTCGAGGCCACAGCCTGAGTCCACAGAGCAGGCGGCCTGGCTCTGGCCGGCGTGCCCATGTGAGCTGTCAGCTCTCTGTCTTAGGCAAGGAGTAGGAAACCTGTGCACAGGAGAAGTGTGAGCCGGGCGGAAGGAGACAGCGTGCTGCAGCTAAATGTGACAGCCAAATGTGGAAAAACTCATTCCCAGCTTTGGGGGGGTCTGAGCGACTGTCTGTCACCGGTTGCTTCCTCAAGGCTTCATCTTTCTCTCTCTAAGACTTGTTCCTCCTGCCCCTGCATGAAGACAAACTGAAATCACAACAGGTTCCCCACCCACTCCACATGTACAGAGGTGGGGTTGGGGGTGGTGGTGCTGTAATCCTTCAGAGGCCCTGAAGGTTAAACTTCATTTCTATCTTCCATCACCTGTTGAGTGCTGTCTGTCTTTCCACACAAACAGGAATTATCTGGGCATTTGTTCAGCATCGTATCCGTTTCCTCACAGGGCCCGGCACATAGTAGGAATGCAACAGAAACCTCTGAATGACACATGTCAGCCGTTTACCATCCCTGGGTTTGGCTCCTTCAACAAATGACTTTCCTCCCCATGGCCAACTTTCGTCTTTGGGGAAAAAAAAAAAGTGACATCCTGTTGTTTATACAGTGGCATATGGATCCCCAGAGCACAAGGAAAGTTTGTTCTATTTATTTTTTAAGTTATTGTATCATACAAAGTAATGGGTTTCATTACAGCATTTTCCCATAGGTCTGTTCTTATTCACCTCTTCTCCTCCACCATCCTCCCCGGTTCTCCTGACTCCATTGTGCTGGTCTCCTTCCTCCCATCCTGAAGCCTCCTTTCCACTTTTGTGTTTACTAATCACACATGTAACAGCAGTTTGTATTTAGAAGGTATGAAGAATTACAAAGCTAAACAACAAACAAGTCAATACAATGGGTTGATAAACTAAATAGACAACTGTCAAAAGCAGGAGCCCAAATGGCTAAAAATACTTGAAAAGTGTTCACTAGCCTAAGTAATTAGGGAAATGCAAATGGAAATTGCTTTGAAATTCTATCTTACTCCAGTCAGTATAGCTATCACCATGAGAAAAAAAAAGTCATCAAATGCTGGTGGGGATGTAGAAAAAGAAGAACCCTTATTCGCTGCTGGAGGGAATGTGATGCTGTAGATGATATTGAAATCAGTATGGAAGTTCTTCAACAAAAGTCCTTTAAAAAAACGGAACTGTCATAAGGTCCACCTGTACCATTCCTGGTTACATACCCAAAGGAGTCTAATTCCTGTCACAGACACACTGAGTATCCGTGTTTATTGCTGAACTATTCACAACAACACACAAAAATGGAACAAGCCAATGTATCCATCAACAGATGCATGAATAAAGAAAAAATGGTATAGATGCACAATGAATTCTATAAAATGATAAAGAAATATAAAATCTCTAAACATGAAGGAAAATAGATACAATTGGAAGCCATTAAGTTGGCAAAATAAGTAAGGCTCAGAAAGATAAATACTGCCTGTTTCCTATGCAGAACCTAGATTGAAATGTTTGTTTATGCATGCATGTGTGGATGAGTGTGTGTGTGTGTGTGTGTGTGTGTGTGTGTGTGCTTAGATTATGAAACTAGAAAGGGGATCTTGAAAGGTGAGGTGGGAGAAAGGGTAATGAGATACGTGTGGTATTTCAAGCTGTTTTCTCTTCCTCCTCATCCCTGCTAGCTTCTCATACTTCCCCTCTTGCCTGTGTGATCTTTTTCACTCCCTGGCCAGTCTTCCCCAAACTTCCACAGTTCCTAAATCCTCCTCAAGATCTAGCTCCATGCATCACAGTCAAAGGATGAAATCTGTTCTCATGTGTACGTAATTCATAAGTAGAAAATGAGTGTCTGAAACCCATCCTTGTATCCTGAGTGCAGGAAGGAAGAAAAGAATCACCGGAAGTCTTTCAGATTAATTCTAGATCCTGCATGTACAAAGTCACCTCTGGCAAATTAATGGGTGATTGTGTCACCAAAAATTACCAGTATCTGAGAAATCATTAGTGTGGGTGCTACCTTCTGGGCTTGTGCAAATATAATGAGGTAAATATAAAAAGGACCAGTTAAAAGAATTCCTAAACAGTGAAAAGTGATAGTCTCTCTGCTCCTACCATGACAGTTAAACTTCATTGTTGATTTCATTTTGAATCACCTAAGACACAGTCTTCTGGGCATATCTCAGAAGGTGTTTCCAGAGAAGTTTAGCAGAGGGGAAGCATCCTGGACCAAGATGGTGCTGCCTCAGCTGCAGTCCTGGCAGACAGGGGATGTGGGGGAGAGGATGGGAGGAGGGTGGAGGGGAGAGAAGCGGGGAGAAGAGGGGAGGGGGAAAGGAAGAGAGGAAGAGAGAAGAGGAGAGGAGAGGAGAGGAGAAGAGAAGAGAAGAGAAGAGAAGAGAAGAGAAGAGAAGAGAAGAGAAGAGAAGAGAAGAGAAGAGAAGAGGACAGAGAGTAGAGTGAGGCCGAGCAGGGCAACTGAACACCCATGTTCATCTCTTTCTCTGCTTCCTGATTGCAGATACAATGTGGTCTAGAGCTCCTGCTGCCATGCCTGACCATGCTCTCAAACCATGAAGCGAAACAAAGTCTTCTTTCCTTAAACTGCTAGGGTGGGAGGTTTCGTCACAGCACCGAGAAAGGTACAAAAACACCTCTTCTCAAAACTCGGCCCATCCCGGGTTCCAAGCTGATCTCAGAGATTCGACAAGGAACTTTCCCCTCTCTCTGCAGACTCCCTTATAATCTGATGGGTCTGCCTCTTTCCTGGAAAGGCTGAGGAAGAAAGAGGAGCCCTCTGTCTCTGACTCTCCCACCCCCTCCTGCATTGTCTCTCTTTGCTTCTGACCCTTAGATAAGCCAACTCTAACTAGTAAATTAAATTTTATAGCGCTGTGACTCTCCTTCAGTATTTGTCATATACTATTCTTTAATGGAATAAGGTTGTGAAATCTTATCCTTAACCCTGGCCTCACTTTTTAAAAATTTAATGACACCATATTTGAATTTTATAGCATTTTCAGGAACAGACTTTTTTTGGGCCTTTGGAAATTGAATAATTTGTCATTTACTTGAGAACTGACAATTGTAAAATTGAATTATCTTTAACATGCAGAATTGCTTTAACCCCTTTTAATTGTGTTTTAGAGTTAAGGGAAGTCATTTTGTCCATAGTTCTTTGAAATATAATGTTTTGCCTTGCTGCCTCTTGTTTAAACATGACCTAACAAGATTAAAAGCTAACCTGTAAAAAAAAAATGAGAGAAAAAGTTAACAGTGCAGTCAACATTCCAAAGAACACAATTTCAAAACTGAGATCAAGCTCAGGGGGTCACTCAATGATAACATCCTCTCCTGTGGATAGAACATGAAAATACATTAGAAATGATAGTTTGATGACTTCGGAAGCAAATAAAAAGCTCAGAGCATTTTTCAGTGCTTTGTTTGTTTGTTTGTTTGTTTTTTGTTTCTGATTTTGGTTTTGGTTTTTTGAAAAAAGGTTTCTCTATGTGGTTTGGCCTTCTGGAACTCACTCTGTAGACCAGGCT
>JAQHUG010000005.1:18820210-18856940 GCA_028555095.1 Dicrostonyx torquatus
TTCCTTGGGTTAATTCAGCAGCATTTACAAACAAGAGTCTTTTAGCAGCTGTTGTTCCTTCCTTAGCAGTCAAACAATTCAAAGAGAGGGTTTAAAGGTGTGTACCACCACACCCAACTACTCTCTTTTCCTTTTTTTTTCTTTTCTTATTTTTTTTTTACGTTAAGATCCTTTTGCCTGCATATATTTTTCACACATAGTAAACCATTCAGGGTTTTTCTTTGAAGCTCTCCTTACTGTATATCTCTCTTTTTCTGACCACGTGGGTCTTTAGTTTACCAATTCTTACTCAAGCCACTGCAGTTATGTTGTGAGTTTAATGACAGCGATTCATATGAGACTCTGCCAAAGACTCAGAGAAAGAGGAACTCTTGCACACGGTTGATCAGAATGTAAATTAGTACCGCTCTCTTGGAAAAAGAAAATGTAATTTCCTCTTTTTAAATCTAAATACAATAGCTGCCTTTGTCAGTGTTCAAAAGATAAAGTAGGACACAAGTGAGGTTTATTTATCTATTTAAGATGCTGAACTCTCCGTAGTTATTGAAGTTTAAGTGTCAACACATGAATGTCCAGAAAAATAACTCCTGTAGATACAGTCCACACACAACTTGTGTGACCATGAACATCAGTATTCTTTGCCCTTTCTCGTTTCTTCCTCTGCAAGGTAGATATGGCCTCAATACATTTGGCTCACATCCAAGTCAATGAAGAAAGTATTATGGAGTGACTGGGTTAGTTTCTAGTGCTGCAGTGAAACACCATGACCAAAAAGCGAGTTGGGAATGAAAGGGTTTATTTAGCTTAAACTTCTGCATCATGGTCCATCATTGAAGGAAGCCAGAACAGAAACTCAAACAAGGCAGGAACCTGGAGGCGGGAGCTGATGCAGAGGCCAATGGGGTCATGGTGCTGCTGCTTACTGGCCTGCTTCCCTGGCTTGCTCAGCCTTCTTTCTTATAGAATCCAGGACCAGCATCCCAGGGATGGTACCATCCACAATGGGCTGGACCATTCTCCATCACTCACTAATTAAAAAAATGCCCTATAGTCTTCCCTGCAGCCCAATCTTAAAGAGGTATTTTCTTAACTGAGATCACCTCCTCTCAGGGAACTCCAGCTTGTGTCAAGATGATAAAAAACTAACAGCATACAGAAGCAGGTAGGAAGCCAGACAATTCGGTCTTGCCCTCTGCCAGCCCACTGGCTCTGTAAAAGTGAGAAAAGACTACCATCATACAGTTGAAAACATTCGGAGATATGAGAGGCTCCTATGATTTGTTTTTCCCTTGCTTTAGCATGTAAAAATGTTCTAGAAGTCAGAGTTAGAAGAAAAAAAGAGGAAGGTGAGAGAATTGGCAGGATACCATAGCCAACTGTCCAGAAAACCAAAATCACAATAGTCTTTTCAACTGGTGTTTTTAAATGCTTTGAGCTTTTTGCAAAACTCTCCTAACCTTGAGTATCTGTTTATATCATCAGTGTCTGTTCAAATCATTGATTCCTCTGACAGCCTGATGAGTGAGCTTCAATTTTATCCCAGACAAATGCATTGTGGTTCAATCTATTGTTTTGCTTATGGAAGCACTTTGGGACTCTATCCAGAGATCCATCTCTAGTTAAAAACGGAGTGTTCAGAGTTCTGCTTTATTATGTTTCACCAGTTTGAGCCTTGGGCTACATCTGGATTTTACTTCAAGTCGCTCCCCAGTTGAGGCATGCAGGGAAATGTCAGATAGAAATAGTGGTTACTGATCTTTTCTTATTGTAGACAACTATTGTATATAGATAAGTCTCTGCCGATACGATGTTACCGCGGTACATGCCAAATAAGCTGTCTGATGTCACGTCAGTGTATTTAAAATGATGGCCACTGGAGGCTGCGCTGTGTGTTGACTCTTGGCACTTACCGTTGTTTGCTTATTGAATGGTGTCCTGTTTCTATGGCTCCGAGTGCTGGCTCATATTACAGTCAAGTGGAAGCAAGAAGATTCAAGCAAGCCCTGCATGAAAAGATATGCCTGTCGCAATTTCATGTCTCTTGGTAGATGAACAGAGCACAGGGAGGGACAAGTTCTCTGGCTCTTCCCAAGGCTTTGACAGAAAGCAGTGGTGGAGCATGGGATGTCGGCCCCATGGGTTAGAACCGGTAATCATGCTGACCCTTGCGTCAGGCAGAAGCTGTACAGAGGCACTGCTGTTAGAAGAGGAGGCTCGCCGGTGGTGTCCAGACCCAGTGGTATTCGGGGGAGATAGTGGAGGGTAACAATGGCTGCACAGTCTAGGGCAGGTAAATGGCATTCCGCACATGCAGTCAGCACCAGGAAGTTTAGATAACTCCGGACTGATAGATAGACTGACGGTGGCTGTGGAGTGGTGGGAAGGAGTAAGGTAGTCAGACTCAGGAGCAAAATACAATGGCACCCCGTACTACAATGTCATAATGAGGGCTAAAGAGACTGGGTGGCAGGTGAAGGCACTCACTGCCAAGCCAGATGACCTGAGTTTGATCTCCAGAACCCACGGACAGAAGGAGAAAAGTGACTGCTGCAAGTTGTCCTCTGATGTCCACATATTTGCCCTAGCACACATGTACTG
The DNA here is from genome assembly GCA_028555095.1 of Dicrostonyx torquatus. Lineage (NCBI taxonomy): Eukaryota > Metazoa > Chordata > Mammalia > Rodentia > Cricetidae > Dicrostonyx > Dicrostonyx torquatus. Next base: position 18,822,809 of record JAQHUG010000005.1, read on the forward strand.
TCCCCCACAAGTAAATGAATGTTAAAAAAATTGTTTCAACGTCATAATCAAACTCATTGTTTGGTACTCTACAAATTTTCTATTTTTAAAGAGGTGATAGAGCTCAGTAGTAGAACACTTGTCTAGCTTCCACAAGGCCCTAGGTTCAATAACCAGTAAAGCATGAACACACACATACACACAAAAATTCATAATAAAAAGACATTTTATGCCGGGCGATGGTGATGCACGCCTTTAATCCCAGCATTTGGGAGGCAGAGGCAAGTGGATCTCTTTGAGTTTGAGGCCAGTCTGGTCTTCAAGAGCTAGTCCAGGACAGGTTCCAAAGCTACAGAGAAACCCTGTCTTGAAAAACAAAAACAAAAGCAAAAGACATTTTAAAAAATATAAAAGTATAGCCAATGGAAGTCATGACATCATCTTATAGGAAGGGAAGGCCTTACCATGGACGCTGAACTTGGAAAAAGAGCTGCAAAATGAAACTATAATGATTAAATACTGAGGAAATGTGGTTACAACTGTGTTTGTTCTAGAGTCAGGAGGAGAAAGGCGCTGTGCTCATCAGGGCCTGCGTGCCAATCAGGCCTGAGCTATTATATAGAACTCATCCATTCATTTGCTCAACAAGTTTCACTGAGTACCCTAGATAGTTGATAAGAGACAGAATAAGTCATAGGTCATTATGAGAATGGTCAGGGTTGATAGTAGTGGTGACTTAGACCAGAAGGGGGCTCTTTGGATGTTCACAACCTTAAGCCTGGTGTATTATCCCTAAAGTAGAGATGGGGAGGCAGGCTCAGAGAGGAAGTTTACAAGGTAGTAGAGCTGAGAGACCAGGGTTAGGCTGTGTGCCCCACATCTCTTCCCCTTTTATGTTCCTCTGAACTCCTGTGTTCATTGAAATCAATCCAAGTAACACGGAGACAAGCTCAGACCAGAGAATGAAAAATGGACTTAGCAAGTTCCCCTCGAAGGTCTACTACTTTGAATGTCCAGGCAAAAGTGATGACACTGAACCACTCAGTCATTCAGATGCAATGAGGAAAGTGATGGGACTGGATCATTCCCCTCTAGTTCTATTACTCTGAACATCTGGGTGAAAGTGATGACACTGGACCACTCAGCAATCCTTCCCTCCAGTTCTACTACTCTGAATGTCCGGGCAAAAGTGATGATACTGGACCACCCAGTCATCCCAAAGATGAGGCTTTAATGTTCTCCTAAGGACAGCATTGGCCTCAGAACCTGGGACAGAATGAGCCTGTGGTTGGAGGGCAAGCAAGAGGAGGGGTCCAATGCACTTCCTAGTTCAATATATTGACTCATCTCACAGGCATGAATAAATTTTTGAAGTAGTAAAAATATATTGACTTTTCTCTGACAATTATTTCTTAAACAACAATAACATAATAACTATATGCATAAAATTTACATTGCCTTAGGCATTATAAGCAATCTAGAGATTTAAAGTGCCCAGAAGGATACACATACACACACACGGTACACTCTAGTTCTAGTCCATTTTATATAAAGGACTTAGGGCTCTATAGGAGATCTGGGAAGACTCTTGGTATCAGATACCAAGAGATGAAGTTCTACATTTTTGTTGTACACATATATCTAAGACAGAAAGAACAAGGATGTCTTGATAAGATGAAAAATAAATTATTAAAGCTAACAATAAAATGATATGTATAGATATGATAAAATGAAGATTAGAATAGGTTCAAGAATAAAAGAAAAATAAAGAGCTCCAGGTAGAAAAGTCTGTGGTTGAGGGTAGAGATGGGTGTAGCTGTTCAAGCAAAGGAGAATGCAGGAGGTAGACTTGCCAGTTATAGAAACTTCTATGCCTGTTGGGGTGGTGGTGATAGAAGGCCTAGAACATAGTGGCATAAGAAGAAGACAAGAGCTTGAATCTCACTCTGCCAAATGTGACTGTGCACCGGGGGTGTGTCACCTGCCAAGTCACAGTTTGCACCTCGCATTACAGAAAGCACAAGCTGTTAAATAGGTTAAATCTACCCATTCAAGTATAGATTAAATAGCTGCCTAAGTGTAGGGCCCTGGGGTAAACTAAAGAGAAAGGCCCGTGTCCTCTTGGTCGTTCAGCATGATTTGACTGAAGAAGAACACAGTAAAATGGATCACTTGATTGTAAATACGATAAAGGCCTGGGGTTCTGGGAGGAATTTCTGAGGCCAGTAGATTGGAATCAGGACAATGAGTGGGGCAGTGGCAAGAGATTCTAGGAAACGAAACAGACTGAGGGAATCCTGTGGAAGATGGAGAGTTTAGAAGGTATGAGGAAAGAGAGGTGTAATAGCCATGTGTGGTGGTGTACACCTCTAATCCTGTAGCAGTTGAAGAAGATGTATGGCTGGAACTGCATGGAGGGGGAGACTAGACAGCAGCGATGGGCGGAGCTTTGAAGCAATGAACTTTGTCTTGATCACTTTTGAAGTATTTTAAGTTGAAGACAGGGGAACAACTGGAGACTGGAGTGAGTGATGAGAAAATTGGATAAGCATGAAAATTATGTGAATTTGCAAATTTGCATCTCCATGTCCCTCCACGTATTCATTTGAATATTCACACGACAGGATGTGGGATTACCAAGGAACTCTGGTATTGTTTGAATTTATTTCAGTAAGTAACTATTGAATGGATAAAGCTATCATCTTGAAAAATAAATTATCTGACACTCATTCCCTTTACACTTTTTTGGGAAGATTTCCACTCTAGAAACAATAGTTAGTAGTGGCGCTGGGTTACTGTGTACTGGGTTCTGGTCTAGGTAATATACAAGAAGCATATTCTCTCATTTAACTGTCATCACAATGATGCAGAGGGGTAAAGTTTATTATTAGCCCCAGTATTCTGATGGGGAATAGACACTAGAAAGTCTACAGGGCTCCTGGCCCAGGATAACCCAGTTAGCAAGCAGAATCAAGATTTAGGCTTGGGCACAGATTCGAACTCACAAGTTCTGAATAACTACTTTTCCAAAAAGAGGTCACAGACAAGCAACACAAACATCTGGTTAGTTTGAATGAATAAATCAGTTGTGTATTGCACATTAATCTCTCGTGGGTTGATCTGTATGACTCCATTCTCTAGGGCTCCATTTCCTTCCAGTGAACTAATAAGGCCAAGGTTGCAAGCTGCAAACTCAGCTGTGGAGCAAGGACTAGACTACAGAGGAATGATGGGAGTGGAGATTAGGAAGGAAGCAGGAGCTAAAATGTGCAGGTCTTGATAGCAGGCAAATCACTGAATTGTTTCCTAATGCAGAAGGGAAGGATCTGAGCTCCCTTCAGACCTGCTTGGATGTTGAGGGGTACTTTAATAATGGTTACAAGGACAGATAAGAGTCATACATAGATGGCCTGAATAATTTATTCCCTTTAATAATATAAAAGGTAGGGAGGCTTAAACTCTAGCAATAAAATAATGTGTTAGTAACAAAACAATGCTTTGTTTATGATAGACTATAGACACAGAATTGAACTTGGTCTGAGGTAATCATGGGCAATGCCCTGTAAGCATTTAAGGTTTCAGGGAAAGTACGTTAAAAGAAATCTTAACGCCGCATCACCCCTAAACTTTCCAGGTTTGTTCGATCATGACATCCCCCACCAACACAAGTTAATACACCATTGTATCATCTCCACATATTCATCAGAATTACATCATAACACAGCACTGTGCTACAAAATTGTGGTGCTTCGTATTTGACCCTGGATTATGTATAACTCAACCCCAAGGACGAAGGAGAGAAGAGGGAGACTAGAGCTAACTATTTGTTTCTTGAGAACACTTTCTAAGTCATGGTAACTGGCTATGGATATGGGAAGCAGACTCTGAACCCGATCACTGATTTTGTGACTAATAATAGTTAATGCTTATCTTTTTGAAGATCACATTCTAGCCTGAACCCGTGTTCTAAAGTCCCTTGAACTTGAACAACCCGGTCAACACAGAGAGTCTACAGATGTGTTCTGCTCAAAGAGCACTGGGGCTCACTCATTTAAAAAGTTTCCAATTCCTTGCTTACTGTGTGGTACATAAAAGACAATTTGCTCAAATTTCTTTTCAGTAAATACTAAAGGTATAACTGGATAACTACTAATTGTGGTAATTATTTGTCCTCGTGTGAAAAGAAGATGTTATGCCAAATCAGGATGGATTTTAAATGAAACAATAAGTCTTAGGCATAAACAAAATTCCTTTTTTTGTTCTGACAAGATTTAACAAGTTAGATCTATTTTGGTCTCAATTATACATACTGAGGGAAATAGCATCTTTTGGCTGAAATGGATAATGTTATTGAGTAATTTTGTCCTTTAAGAACTTGGACAAGTTAGTCAATTCAGAATTAGGCAAGTCACTTAATCTCCTTGTTTTCTTGTCCCCTGGACTAAGAAATCTCTAGGGTTGTTTTCAGCTTGCAAAGGTCTGTGGGTCTATTCGCTTATAAATATGATGCTTTGTGCTTTTCAAAAAATTTCCACATTGGAAAACTGCATAATCTTCATTATAAAACCAGGTCTCTGTCCAGATTGAAAGGGCCCCAGGAAAGCACAGAATTCCAGAGTGTTTTGCAAGAATATCTTCGCTCATTAAAGAATGTTCCTGAGAGAAAACAAGAACCCTGTGAGCAGATTTCCCCACAGAACAGCTGTGAAAGGGCCCTTCACTGAGGTCATGAATCTCAGCAACAACAGCACTTGGGGTGAGACCGTGGGTGACCACAGCTGTTGGTGACACAGGCGAGCCCTTTATATAACTGAAGGTTATACCTTTAGTGATCTCTAGGTATAGCCCTGCTCCGGTACTTGTCTATATGCTCATTAAGGGCAACCACTGCTCTTACTATTTGACTTAGACTAATTCATTTGATCCCAACTATTGTTATTACCATTGTCTTAGAGGTGGGAAGATGAAACATGTTTAATTTGCTTAGAGTTCTAGACCCATTAAATGATGAAGCCAAATTTGAATCTAAATTGTTTGTGTCTAGAATTCTTCCTTCCCATCGCTCCTCAGGGTATCTTGTAGACACTGAAATAAAATGCGATGGTCCAAGACGAGCTGTTGTACTGAGAGGCAGCTTTGTGCTGAGATTAGGGACTAAGGGAGATTAAATAACATGTACATGTTGGTGCTCTTACTCAACTAACAAGTCACGCTGGGTAAAATGTAATAAGGAATCCAATAGAAGCTCAGTCAAAAGAGGAAGGCAGTGTTGAGCTAGACTTAAAGAATTGGATTTTGTTAATTAAAATAGGAGGAAAGAATCTCAGGTTAGACTCTGGAATTTAGGGTGTGCTAATGAGCTTGCCTGTCCAGATTGTAAAACAGGCATTAGGTGGATGGTGTGTGGTTACTAGAAGGTTCTAAGTGCTGCGCTATTATACAGCATAAACTTTGCGTCTATTCTGTGGGCAATAAAGAACCACTTGGTTTTGACCATAGGGTGTGACTCTGATAATAGAATATCAGGCTGCAGGCTAAGTGAGAGGAATGAGAAATTAAACCAGGGTAGCTTCAGTGACAAATCCAAAAAGTGGCAGTGTGGTAGATGCCATGATATGGATGCCAAGACTTCCCCTTCAAGAATAATGGTCTTACTATTCAAGTCACTGGGAAGGCTGCCAACAAAGATCCCTCAGCTGTCAACTCCCCCCACCCAAGGCCATGCCTTCTTCCTCCGAGGGTTTTGCTGGATGATTGATCACTGTTTGGGGGATGAAGGACTCTGTCTTTCATCACAATCCAGGACAGCTCTAAGGGTCATCTCAGCTGTAAAACTCAAGACTCTGCATATTGCTGAGGAACTTTCTCAGCCCCGTCCTGCCCCATTCCCTTCTCCGTGACAGACTCTACTGGGAACATTCTTTAAGAAACCTCTGCTCAAGCTTCTGGCTCAGAAACTGTGTTCTAGGAAATTCCACTTGCCTGTGAAGAGTTATAATATATACCACAGAAACAAAGAACACAAGTGGACAGACATCTAGACTTGGGTGCATCAAGAGAAGGGTGGGTTAAGTCATTATGATGCTACTCCAAGGGACCTAGAAATATGCTCATCAAAATCAGCATGAACTCTCCATCAGACAACTGTGACAGAAATTCAATGATTTCTTTTACACACCCTTATAGCCCATTCTTTATAGATGGACCAGAGGGATTCATCTTATGTACCCAGATGTCCCTTAACCCCTCATGTCTCCTAGGCTCCAGCTAGCCTCTTCTGACAGGTCTAGAAAATGCTCACTACATACTTGCTTTTGCTCCAGACACCCCCATGGGTCTGCTCTCATATCATTTAGCCCCCTCTGCTCCAAAATATTCCATTTGAAACAGCAAGCCCTGCCATTATCCCATTACTATTCCAAAAAGATTTATTTCAAATTGAAAATGATCTATTGTTCATTTTTGTGTCTATGTGTTGTCAGTTTTTCTCTAGAACTGGTGATGTACAAACAAGGTGATGAGTGCATGAACCAGGGCACCCCTTTCTTCTTCCAGGCTCATATGGAGTTCACGAGCGGATGAAGAGCAGGCACAGGAGTGTGCTTTCAGTAGATTCTGAAGTGTGACTCTGACTTGGAACCTGTGGAGTCTACATAGTCTTTACAGAAGGTCGAGCTTGGGTTATAGACAGCTGCCAGTTCAGGTTGCTTTGTAGAGACAGAGAGGGAGACAGTCCTTAGGGTGAGAGAAGTGTGGACCATGTGGGCAACAATGTCCTCTAGCTGCCATTGCTGCTTGTTCTCTTGAAAAGTTCTCTGAATAAAAATGATTGTATTTTTTTTCAATAAAACAAAGCCCAATATAGACAAGTTCAATAAAAAGAAAAGTAATGACTTATCAAAAACAAGATAAACAAACCAAAGGCTAAGGGAGGAAAGAGAAGGATCGGAAGGGATTCACGGTCTCATATAACCGCAGCCTGGAGGCTCAGACTGGATTGCGTCCAATGACAACCCCGCAGCTTACCTCTCTCCTTCCCTGCTCTGAGCTGACAAATTATCAGGGAGGCTCTTTCCAAAGGAGCCCTGTGACAGGTGGTTTGCCAGGAAATGCTGGAATTCCTTCATCCACAAACCTAGTGCCTCTTGCTTTGAGCACTATTGTTTTCCATCAAGGGATAGTTCATCCTCAGATAGTAGTAAGTGGTCTTTCCAGTTTGCCCAGTGATTTCACCTTGGCGGCTTGGAATTAGCTGTGATGAGAGTAGTACACTATGAAATTGGTCAGTGCTACAGGTCAAGGATACTTCCCTTTGGTGAGCTTGTCATCACACACTAGCCCATCACTGGTCACGGTCACTATGGAGCCAAGGAATGAGGACAGACACCCCAGAGTTTCACAGACTAAGGCTCGCTAGGGAAGGAATGATTCTTTAAAGGGCAATCAGCATCTGTTACTTGAAAAAAAGGAGAGAATGGATTTTGGGAAGTTCCCTCCCATGTGCCATTATGCATGTTATTATTATATAATCTCAGATTATGTTATAATTGAAGGTCCACTCTAAATTCAGGTCTCTCAAAAGCTTTGCAGTTCATGAATTGTTTCACCACCCTCCCCACCTTACAGGAAGCACCATTGTTGCAGTAAAACAAGCCTGATGTTCAACAGAATAAAAAAAAAATCACATTTATTTCAAGGGCTGCATCACATAAAACTTAGGAAGTTCCTTGTTCTACCAGGTAGGTCCTGGAATTCTGAACTCAGGTGGTCAGGCTTGGCAGCTTCACCTGAGTCATCCCTCCAGCCCAATTCTTTAGGCAAGTCACAAACCCTAAAAAATTGCTTTCAAAGACAGCAGCAAAGGGCACCATACTAACTGGACTTTTTAAAGAGCTAAACAGGCAAGTGTATACAGAAAATAGCATCGGGGTGCAGTACCGACAGGCAGCAGGCAGTCCCTTTCAAGTTTCCAAGCAGATCCATGACTTAGAAGTTTGTATTCCTAACAGATTTAAGCCCTGGCTACTTGGAGGGTCAAAACTGGATACCTTAACCTCCCTACAATGCCAGTTTATAAAACTTCAGATTTTTAGTCTTCCATGTGTATATATTGTATGGCTCCCCAAGGAGGCAATAAGATGGTGTATCAGAGGCCCTGGGGCTTAAGTCAGAGGTCATCTGGGTCCTTGGCAGGAACAGAATGCAGTCTTAACTGCTGACCCTTCTCTGCAGTCTTAAAAAATATGGTTTTAAGTATATGCACACCTGTTTGGGCAGTCCTCAGAGGCCAGTCAAGGGCACTGAAAACAGCTTATCTCCATGTACATGATAGAAAACCACTTAGTGATATGTCCGTTCCTCCCAAATCAGTAAGATTTTAAAAATGTCTGAGAAGGGCAGTAACACACACAACTTAAATATTTTTTAAAAGTTACATACTTCTATAGCTTAACATTTGGGTATTGTCTTTCCTAACCACTCACTTAAGCATTCTAAGCATAATGTTATAGCTTAATTAGGATCAATTGTAAAGATTTCCTTACCCCTAAAGGCAGATTTATCATATACCCAAGATGTTGTACCTATAGTCTTCTACACAGCAGCTGTCCAGTAAACGATAATTCAATAAAGCTAGAGTCATTTTCCTATGGCTTAGCTGTTTTCCAACAGTCTGTTTCTCTGCTTGTTCGCTTTAATAAACCCTTCCATCATGTTAAACACACCCCTGCCAGGGTTGATTAGCAGGCTATCTGAGACAATGCTTATAGAGGCAACCAGAAGGCCTTACTTTGACCTGCATTTATCTTCTGCTGAATTTATTCCTGTGCCATAGTTTATGTTTCTTCAGTTTCTTCTGGGATATCTTTTTCTTCTGTGCACCCTCCTCTTCTGGCTTTTGAACAATCTGTTCCTTTTCAGCAAGGATCATCTCGATGTGGCAGCGGGAGCTCCCGTATGGGTTCATCCACTGTAAGTTCGTCCACACATCTTTAGTGCTTTGTTCACTGGATGTGTTCAATGACTAGAGAATCTACATCCAAACCCTTCAGTTCAGCATCACTCTCTGTGCTTTTAAGCATGTGCAGCAAAAATTCAGTGCTCTTTTTTGGCCACGACCCTGTGTCCAGCCTCACTGTTTGGCCTGGGCGCACCTACAGACTCCACCGTTGTACCAAAGGAATGACACATTGTTTCTTTAAATTGACATCTTTCAGATATTTGGTGGCTTTTTGGATATGCATACCCTTGATGGCCTGGACAGTTTCACGGGTGTTCTTAACATGAACCCGAAGGTTTGATCATCTTGAGTTGCATGATTGTAGGGTTTTCTGGGTCAAGAGAGTAGCGAACCATCTTCACAGGTCACTCAGTCCCCTTACAGAGAAAGCTCATAAATTGTTTTTTGTTTGTTTGTTTCCTCAGTGTTACCTAATCTTTGATTAAGGCTACTTTTTTCATAAAACTTTGTGTAACTTACCATTGCCCTTGATAAAGAGTGAACCAGGATACAACAATAGAAAAGGAGGAAGGAAGGGCAAGTTATTAAAATATATATAAAAATATATTTACTATTGTATTAGCTTAGTTGGGGGGATTGATGCTAGGTTAATTTTGGGGATCGATCCTTCATGTTTCTTCTTACTTGAATAGCAATTTTAAAACACCAGAAAGGAAGAACAAGCTAGTTCACTAAAGGCGGTGAGCCATCAAGGAGATGCTCCCAGGTTTAGCAGATTTTGAGTGCAAAGTATAAAGACACTTTCAAGTTAAAGAAGGGAGAAACACACTAAAGGTGAATGGCATCCTGAGAGTCCCAATCATGGATGTGGGGAAGGGGAAAGGTCCTACAGAGAAACAATGCTGAACTCAAAGAAAGAGCAGCCCACCTATGTTGATGTTTAAGACTATTTGAACCAGAGTGAGGAGACAACCCAGTCTGTAAAGCTCTTGCCATGCATACGTGGAGACCTCAGTCAGATTGCCAGTAATAATGTAGCAATGACGACAATAATGAAAAACTCCAAATTATGAAAAAAAAGGCACAGTGGTGTGTACATGTGATCTTATCACTGAGGAGGAAGAGGAAGAAGCATCCCTGGGGCTCAATGGCCAGCCAGTATAGCCTAATTGACAGGCTCCAGATCACAGTGAGAGACCTGGCTTCGAAAAGTAAGGTGGAGAGAAGGACACATAGGGTTGACCTCTGTCTCTCACACAATGTGCATGTGCCACACAAGCATGCAATCACATGTACACACTGAGTTACACATACACACCCATACCTGAAGCAGGCATGCACAAGAGAAAGTAGTACCAAGAAAGGCCAAGGTGGGTTGATATTGTCAACTTCACAAAATCCAGAACCACCTTAGAGACACAGTCTGGGCATGTCTGTGAGGGAGTTTGCTGATTGGTCAGTTGGAGTGGCATGACCCAGAAGACCCACCCGGAATGTAAGCTGTGTGTCTCTGGGCTTGGGTCCTGGGATTGCACAAAGAGAAGAAAATGAGCTGGGCAGCAACATTCATTACTCCCTGCAGACGAGGCATGACAAGTGCCTCGGGATCCTGCCGCCATAAATTCCCCACCATGATGAACTGCACCTCCAAACTGTGAGTTAAAATAAACCTTTCCTTCCTAGGCCTGCTCTGTCACAGCAATGAGACTAGAAATTAACACGCAGACTAGGGGAGAAGTGGAGAGGAATTCTGAGCGTATCCTTTGGGGTACAGCAAAGGCAGAATCCAAGGGCATCAAACCCTTACCTGTACAGGTAGCTGCTTGGGAGGGCCAGGAGAAGCTAGAAGTGTCAGGAGAAGCGAGTGGCCAACCATAACAGCCATCACTCTACTTCCTGAGGTAGAGCCCAGGAGGCATTAGAAGGGTGAGTTTGGGGACAAATACAGTGGTTTGAGCGGTTGTGTGGCCTCAGGCAAGTTACTGAGCATCTTCACATTCGTGACTGTGATGAAATAAACATAAAAAGAAGCCACAGCACCCTGCCCCACGAAGCCCAAAACAATCAAACAAACAAGAACCAAAGAGAGATAACTTTTTCTTTCTTTATTTTTTTTTTTTTTTTGATTTTTCGAGACAGGGTTTCTCTGTGGCTTTGGCGCCTGTCCTGGAACTAGCTCTTGTAGACCAAGCTGGCCTCGAACTCAGAGATTTGCCTGCCTCTGCCTCCCAAGTGCTGGGATTAAAGGCGTGTGCCACCACCGCCTGGCGATAACTTTTTCTGCAATTCACTCCATGGCTAGAGGGTGGGATGAATTGGTATCTAACAGGCCACAAGTGCCCCATAAATATTCATTATTGTTATTAAATGCTCGTTATTATTATCCAGTGACTAAGGGCCTGAGACCCGCTTTTAGCCAATGTCTTCTTCTAAATTACTGTGGATAATAGTGGTACTAGAATTTGATTGTTGTGTATAAATCTCTGTCCATCTATTTCTTGGAGCTCGTGACTGACTATTCATGTATGAGAAGAGCATGGTACCTCTGACAAATAAAAGAAGAGAATACCAGGCTAATAAGGGAACAGTGACCTCTCACCCTGAGGTCACCCATGCAGCTGTGTTTCTCTCCTCAATTAAAGCCAGTAAGGCTAGACTGGTGGATCCGAATGGAGTTCTGCGCACAGTCAAGCTTGATCCACAGTTTGAACATAAGGTTTAGCGACTAAACAAAGTATCATGGGCATGTTAGAGAAAAGAGATTCTGAGCTGCAGACTTGTCCCTTGAGAACAGTGACCTCAGTTACCTTACGGTCCAGTGGGAAAACCAACAACACAAATGTCCCTGAGTACCAGAGCTGTCATAGTGATGGCCACTTTTGTTTTCCGATAGGGGACCAGGCAGTGTACTCCATGAGGTGCCTGAAGAAATCCTGAGGGACATTCCTGCATGTTAAATTAATTATTTAACTCATTCCTATTTTCCACCTACCCAGTGTCTCAGTGACCTTGAGTCATGCCTGCTGGCACACGCAGAGCCACTGAAAAGTCTCCAGGGTCAGACACTGCAGACAAAAGCTCACCCTCTCACCGCTGTGTTTGGTTTTACACAGAATAGTAAAGTCTGTGAATTAAGTGTATTAGTTAGAATAATATAGTCAGGGATTTAGGGAATTTGGGTCAGGTTTTATACCTACCCTACTACCTCTCGCTGGACCTCGGCTCAATCCTTTAATCTCCTGGCTTTTTGCTCTGTCTGTAAGAGAGACGCCTCTGGCAAGGCTCTGAGTGCAGTAGCCGTAGGAATAAATTAAATAACGGACTTAATATCACCACCGAGATTGGAGCAAATTGCTCTTTTGTGGGATCCATTAGCTTGGCTGAGAATATTAGCACAGGATTCTGAGTGTATGATTGATGTTAGGAGTAAGATAGCATCCATTTTCATCCCGTGCTTTGCCCTGAAATGACTCAGGGTACCAGATAAAGAATATTGGGAGGCAGAGAAAGTGAGAATGGAAGAGAGTGCTTGGGAGTGGAAAAGAGGGGGAAGGCATCGGCCAAGAGTGAGTCAGAGAAAAGAAGCAGGAGGAGGAGGAAGAGGAGGCAGCAGTCAGGGTGACTGTAGAGGCAACCCAGAAATCGAGGGTGCTAAGTGAGAGAACTGGCCGGGGTAGGGGGGGGATGTGAAACAAAGACTCCAATCAGACCAGGGCTCACTGGAACCCTGAGGGAAGGAAGAGCGGATGGGGACTGACAGGCAGGGTTTATTTCCCAAGTTATCCCTGTCATTCTTTCCGTGGCTATTTCAGTCTGTCCTACCCCCATGAATCTCAATCCTAAGCTAAGGAAGTTGGCTTTAATAACCCGAGGCAGTCAACTTTCCCCAGCTGAGCAGTGAGACACTTGAAAGAGACTGGTCTCTAGGTGCCTCTGAAGAAGTGGGGGAGTGTTCTGTAGACATTTCAGCCACTCTCTCTCAATCCTCACAGACCCTCAAACTTTGCCCTCTCTGGACAATGGGCCGTTCTATCACCTTTGTGCTCAAATAGGTGGATTTATCTCAAATGAAAATAACGGTGGCATTCACAGCACATATTACTGCTTTGTGCGAGTCTTGTATGCCATGTAGTTTTTATAGAAGGAGTTTGAGGTGCTGCACAGTGGAAGCAATGCATGGTGGGTAGAGAAAGATACCTAACCAAGGAAACTAGCGAACTTGACACTGCAATGCGTGGTTTTACAGAAATTAAGTCACTTGATTTTTTTTCACAATGCTTTGACATTGTTGCTTTTAGTTACTCTCATTTTAGAAAAGAAAATCGGACAAACTGAGATTTGATTTATGTCTTTGGTTTGGTTTCAGTGGGCAGTGTGAGAACAAAACAAAACTGTAGGCTGTAGGAGACTCATTACTGACTTTCCACAATACCAATTTCAAGCTTTTCACCAGAAGTGTGTGTATGTGCGCACATGTGTATGTGTGTGCACATGTGTATGTGTGTGTTTGTGTGTTAGTCCAATATTTGTATAAAATATTGGCTCAAAATGCTGGATTGAGTACTATAGTGGTATTTTATTTGTGTTTTAGTGAATAAAGCTTCCCTAAAGATCAGAAGGACAAAGCGAAGCCTCTAGAGGTCAGGCAGTGGTGGCACACACCTTTAATCCCAGGATTTGAGAGACAAGGCAGCTGGATCTCTGAGTTCAAGGCCACCTTGGGCTACACAAGGTGAATACAGAAACAAACCCAGGTGGATTTGTTTACACCTTTAATCCTAGTACTAGGGAGTCATACACCTTTAATCTCAGCACTAGAGGGAAATATAAAATGGGAGGAAAGGCTTAGTCTGTTTGCTTAGTCTGCTTAGTCTGCCGTTGCCCAGCCTTGATAAGGTAAGACTTCTCTAGTGGCTTGGCTGCTTTGTTTTTCTAGTTTTGGGGTTGAACACCAATATCTGTCTCTAGGTTTTGATTATTAGTGCTACAGAGTACCTCTTAACTTAGACTTTTATGTATTATGTATACAGAACCCCTTTGACAAGGTTCCTTACAGATTTGGCTGAGGAATAATTTTCTCCTAAATGATATTATGATTTCTTCCGCTCGATAAGGAGAGTTATGATATGAGAATTATGGAAATTCCCAGTCCCCTACTTCACAGTTATGGCGAAACTTGGGGTTTAGCTTCGTGTTCATATGCTATTATTTGCCTGAACCAGGTGTTTATTATTATTACACTTTTTAATTTTTTTTCCTATGTTAAGTTAAGCCACGTTAAGTCCTTTTTGGAAGAAAGCACAGTATAAACAGTAAAAGGACAACAAAATGCGATGCCATCAGAGCCACGCTAGAGAGGTAATGACCTACCACAGTGTGTTATGTGACACCCCCGGAACCCTTTATCTGAAAGGGAACATATTAGACACAGGGTTCTGGGAAGAGCCTCTCTTACATGGTGTTTATCACTTTTTTTTTCATGTCCCTTAAATAGCATTCCAAACCACTTTGGGGACAGAATATCAAATCTGGAGCAAATGAGCTGATTACTCTCATATGTCTTCTTACTGGGATCTAATTAAAGTTTTGAATCTTGTCCAAAACTGTGTTCTAAAATAAATCAATTTAAATCTACATTTATCAGTCAGGCTTAAAATGGGGAATGGTTTCGAAATTTTGCCCATTCACCAGTAAAGAACTGTGCTTAATTTGTAGATTCTTATCTGGTTCCAAAATTTCTTCCAGGAATACAGCACCACTTATCTTGCTGATTGACAAACACTATCCACATTAGGTCATTCATCAAGAGAAGCTTCTGAAGGGCCAAGATGCTGTGATTCAATAACAAACCCCCCAGTGACTCAATTTTGCTGCTGTTTCGGCTCTGCAAAGAACAAAGCCTTTCAGACCCAGGATGGTCATTATGGGGATGTAATGCTTTTAAGTAAATTCCTGTAGAGAAGAGAGGAGGAGTGGGGAGAGGGAGGGGAAAAGGAGGAAGAGGAGTGGACAGAAAAGGCAGGTAGAATAAACAACTGCTGGGCGGGAGAGTATGGAGTCTTAAACAAAGTCACTAAGAAGGACTTCAGCGAGTCTCTTCCTCATTCCTATTCAATTTCAGCTTGCATATAGCCTGCACTTTTACTTCCAATTATGTGATTTATCTCTGTTTCACTATTTATTTGGCAGACATTTATGGAGATGCATCAGGCCCTTTGTAGCATAGAATTTAAATAGCAAACATATAGCATCTCATGAAAGTGCAAATAGTAGATATTATACAGAGTACAAAGGTCTATAAAAATGGTGCTTCTCTACAGCACTCGCAATTGAGCTGTGATTCCTTTAAGAATCCATACTAGTTAATTCACATTTTTATACAACACATAAAAAAGAATTTACTCCGACCATTGCTGATTGTAGAATCTTCTCAAATGTCCCCAAATGAGTAATGGATTGGTCATATCTAAAATTGCTAATGTATTTCTAAAGCAGTTGCTTTACAGCAAATATTATCTACTACTTTATGTAAACATGAAACCCGTGATCTCTCACGGACAAGTGTGCACACTGCAGTAGTTCTCTCAACCATTCCTCAGTATAATGTTATGGTTTTCATTCCTAATTGTGACAAATTCCCAACTTTAGTTTTTATTTTTTATGTGCATTGGTGTAAAGTGTCAGATCCCTGGAACTGGATCTTCAGACAGTTGTAAGCTGCCATGTGGGTGCTGGGAATTGAACCCAGGTCCTCTGGAAGAGCAGTCAGTGCTCTTAACCACTGAGCCATCTCTCCAGCCCCAAATTCCCAACTTCTTACCCATGATATGGGCACACAAGGCAGGTTATCTGTGGTGCACGAGCTTCCGGGTAGCTTTTATTCACACCTACACAAGAAAGCTTTGGCAATGTGTTTATGTGATCATGTGGGTGTTTTTTTAAATTTTTTATTTTTGTACAGTTTGTAAGATAGTTTAACCCATGGGCTGAACAGAGGTCTCTTTCCAGCTGGATGTCCACCGGGTGCTGAGGGCTGCAGAGCAGGTTGGACGTGCTGATTTGTTTGGTTTTCTCTCTTAAGAGGACCACCCAAACTGCACACATTTCAGGCCCCACGAAAAGCTGCATCCGCCCCTACATGTGGGAACAGACCCAGCTCACAGGTGTGTGTGAGAATTAAAGAGCGAATCCATGTAGAGAAAGCGAGGCCACGGGGTCAGCATTTTACCGAAGGCGAAGAGCATAAGGCTGTCATGCTGTCTGGATTTTAATTTTTTTTTTCCCCATGGAAAAGGATTTCGCAGTCCTGGGCAACGAGGATTTGCCGTGATTGTTGTGAGCTCTAGCTGTCTTTGAGTCTCTTTAGTTATTACAGATTTAGACGCCTGTATTTTGTATGCCTTAAATACAAAGAGAAACATCGATGTATATTAAAATCCTTAAATCTATTTTCTCTTCTGACTTCAAAACAAGTGAAAATACCTTTGTTGGCTCCTAGAAGTTCTGTGAGCTGTGTCTAATGGAAAAGACAGAATTTGCCAATATGAGTAATAAGTTTCTCAAGCTGTGGGAAAGAATGAGGATAAAGAAAAAGCAATTGTGGCACAAATTAAATGGCAGGGAAGTAGTACAGACTAGAATCAGGCATATGGATAGCAGGAGGCCGTTCGTGTTCAAATTACACAATTTAATGGAGGTGGCCACTCAGACACTCTTAGTGATCATCTTCTGGAAGACAGTATTGTTTAAAGAATTTATTTTCCACGCAGTGTATTTTTCAGGGGGTTTGTTGCCCATTTCAGAGTTAAATTATAAGCAGGGAATATTTACTTTAGAAAATAAACTTTATCCTGCCAATTTGCAAATTGCTCTAGATTCTAGAGTCTAGAATTTCAGGCAAAGGTCTCTCACAAAGTCCTTGGCCTTGGTGCATCAGATAAGTCACAGAGGAAAACAAACTCCCCCTTGAAAGGTGTGTCTGCAGAGCCTTGTGACTGCGTGCCAGTGGCTCCTGTCTGGCACATTTCTGAACTTTGCAAAAATTAATTGTGCTAAAGAGAACACCATCAAACGCGTCCGGCACAGAGCGTAAACATCTTCAAATCACGATTCTGCGCTATAAAACCCTCTTCTACTAATTTCATTTAGAGCTTTACTCTGGAGGAACACCGAGGCCAAGTGAAACTGCGGAAATAGGAACAATGCACGGAGGAAAAAAATCTCACCCCATTAAGGGATCCGTTTCTTCTCTGCACAAATAAGCCCACCACGCCTCGGAGGCTCGACTAGATGGCTCCAGGATGTTCTCAGAATGCCCCCGCGGGCCCTCAAGAGCTGAGAGATCCCCGCACCAAGAAGTAAGGGGACCTGAACGTCAGCGCCTTGGCCCTCGGGGCAGTTTAGGTAATTCACAAAATTAAAAAAAAAAAAAAATTAGCCAACAGAAGTGGCTAACACAGAGAGGCTGGTGTCCGTGTACATTTTCGGGGCAACCCCGGTTTCCTCCTCCATGCAAGGTTTGCAAAGCGCAGTGACAGCGGTATGGGTGCTGCGCTGGTTCCCGCAGGGCCTTTCCTGAGGCTTTGCACCGGCAGGGCCGCCGCGCTCTCTCCCGCAGCTCGGTGACCTTGCACGGCTTGCCGCGCGACCCAAGTCTCAGCAGAGGCACCACCCTGGGCGCTGGGCCCGCGCGTGACCGAGCGGCTCCGACTCACGCGCGCTCTCTCGGGCCCGCGCCCTATGCGCGCGGCAGGGCCAGCGAAGGGGGGGGGGTACGGGCGCGTGGGGCGGGGCCTGGGCGGGGCCTGGTTGCTGCGCCCCCCGCCAAGCTTTTTGCTGGCGCCGCCCCCGGGCGCGCAGTCCGCGCCGGAGCGTCTCGGCTGTGGCTGCGGACGTTTCGGTCGCTTGGTGCTGCGGTGGCTTTCGGGGTTCTGGGAGGGCAGCGGCGGCCCGTCGTCTGTGGCCTCTGGAGCCAGCCTGCGAGGGGACAGGGAGGCCGGAAAGGTGGCTGTCGTCGGCCGGCTCCTTCGCGTTTGCAGTCCCGGGTTGCAGGGTCCGTGCTGCCCCGGGGCGGCGGCCGGCTGGGATGGCAAGATAGCGGCGCGGGAGCGGCGGGTGAGTGCGGGGGCGCGGCGCTGCAGCCTGGAGCGCGTGCTGGGGGGGGGCGCGTCCCCGGCTCTGGGGCAGCGCTGCTCGGGCTCGCGCCGTCCGTGCCAGCCGAGGGTCAACCGTGCTGCCCGCGTGGGCGCGGACTGGACCGCGCCGAACTTGTGCGGCGCGAAGGGCAGTGAGTTCCAAGGCTAGAGGTGACCGGGGGGGGAGGGGGGGAGGGACGGGGGACGGGAAGGACCTTTAATTCCCCATTTGGAACTGGGACCTGGCAGATGATTTCTTGTCTCTGTGCCTCCGCAAAGTAGTTCCTCGTCCTTTCTGTTTTTATGGTGTATTTGACTGACCTGTCTGTATTTCTAGGTGCTTGTGTCCGAAGGCGCTAAACTTACTAAACCCCTAGCTAAAGTGTAGGCGAGCGACGTTAGGCTTTGTAATTGGTGGTAGTCCTGATGTGTTCTCTAAAAGCACAGATCGTGAATTCAGACGTGTAGAAAACTGCACAGAATGTGTTGTGAACTTACTTGAGAGCCTGAGTAATGTGATTCCAGCCCCGTCTTCAGCTGCCACAAGTCTTTCATTTACACTTGGGTTATCTGTGTGTCCATTTTTGTATGTGTGCTTAAAGCAGTGAGATACTGACGGACACGTGTGCCTTTATTGACTGACATTTACATAGAAATACATTCTTTGCATTTACTTTGTGTTTCCTTAAATACGGTGTGTTTTTTTTTCAGCAAAACTTTCAGTTTAAAGTTTGTCATTCAATTTGTCTTCAGTTGCATATTTAATTCAACAAAATTGCATAAAGTCAAGTTGATGTGACTATTTAGTCAGGGGTCGCACAGTGGTGGTGGTGGTGCACAGTCTTTAATCCCAGCACTTGGGAGGCAGAGGCAGGTGGGTCTCAGTGGGTTTGAGACCAGCCTGATCTACAAAGAGAGGACAGCCAGGATTGTTACACAGAGGAACCCTGTCTCAAAAAAAGCAACCCCCCCCCAAAAAGTGGTGCCCACATTATATTTAAAGCAACCTTCCCCCACCATGAAAAACTAAAGCATTTGTTTTTTTACAACTGATGCTCTCCCCGTCTCCTTACACGATTATTTTGATTCGGACCTGGTCATAACTGCACTGGGAACAGAGGCTTCTAGTTTAAGCCTTTCCAAGGGAAGCCGACTCAGCATAGCCCGTGCTTTCAAAAACACTAGATTGTTCTCTTTGTTCCTTTCTGCTCACATCCAGGTGGAAACTGTGTCCCTTTGGAGGCTTCTCTGGAGAGTTGTAAGCTCTGTTTAAATAGGAAGTATATTTTGAAGGCGTCCTGGGCAGCTGTTTGCTCTGCCAGAGTTGAACTGAGGTGTATTTGCTTTGTACTAGATGAGCTCACAAGGCTGTCTGCGCTAATTAAGTGCATACTTGGATTCTCTTCTGGGAAATGAGAGTCGGGCACTGTGCTGTTAAACTGAGTGAAACTTTGCTGATTTTTTTTTTTATAGAAACTTTTGCTTCTGAAGAGTCATGGGGGCATTGTTAGTAGTAGTATAGAAGATCATGTGAAGATGTTGTCATATTAATTGGGGGATATCTCTTCATAGTGAGAAGACTCAATAGTTACAGAAAGCTCAGGGTAAAACTCACACACCTCTACTCTGCCACGCCCCCACAGCATCAGTAAGAACCAGGCTTCCAGACTCTTGGCATTCTCTCTCCGAATATAGCCCAATGCTCTGCAAACATTTTGCTCTTTTGTTTTCTGACTGACTGGGATACATTGTATGCCGTGTTCTGTGCCAGCTTCTTCACCTCCCCCTGAGGAGTCCTACATCCTGACTGTTGCCATCAGTCCCGGAAGAAAGCTGCCTCACTCTCTCACAGCAGCTGAGAACTCCATTAAGGGCAAACCATAATTCACTGAAGTTTCTCTTCCTTGATAGGTATACATTCTTTCTGATATCTTGCTGTGAAATTATTGTAAAGTACTTCTTTTTTAGGCTTTTAAGTGGATTTAGTTATTCCCAGGGCCCAAAGACAGCAGTGAGTTGCTTCTTCCTTTTGCAGGAAGTGGATGCTGCTCTGCCCAGTGCATATCCTTTTGCTTTTATGACTCCAAAGTGACCCACAGGGATTTGTGGCATCTTCGTTGTGAGAGGAGAGCTCTGATGGTTAGGACCTAAACTCATTCCCTAATGACAGCTTGAGCTTTGTTTCAACAACAGAAAGGAACAAATGTGTAATTATAAGAATAATCTACCAAGGCAGGTGTGGTACCTTTAATCCCAGCATCAGCAGGCAGGGGCAGATGGATCTCTGTGAGTTCTAGGCTAGCCTAGGCCACAGAGTTCCAAGTCAGGGCTATATAATGAGACCCTGTCTTTTTTAGAATATGCATTGATTGATTGCTCATGCCTTTTATTAAATTGACAGAATGGTTTTATGTTTTAGAAAATTTGCTCATCACTAGGTTAAAACCTGTGCTTTCTGTGGTCGGTCACGCTGTCTTCTACTTCAGTGTGAATAAACTGCTTTCACACCCTTACAGGCTGGGAAAGGATTACTGCCAACTCTTAGGGGAAGGATGCTTTTAAAAATATTTGTCCTTGGCATCTCCTGAGTGATTTTTTTGAAGCAGAATGAACTGTCGAGCTTAGGTAGTGCTAATGCTGGCCTTGGAGCGTGGTGCATTGAGTCGCCTGATGTGACCATAGGTGGAGGCTGTGTTTTTTTGTTTGTTGTTGTTTTGTTTTTTTCTTCCAGAAGCTGTGAGGATCCTTTAAAAAATTAAATTGAAACCCAAATTGACTCTGTTAGTATTTAGGGCGTGGCTTTTTCCCTTTGTTATCTGGGAACTAACATTATGGTGTCAATACAAAAGTGTTACTACTGTCCGTGTTTGTTCTTCGTATACGGGTGTTCATCGCCTTCTGTTAATATTCCAGGCAGTTTTCAGGGAACTGAGATTCAGTTGTGTGCCGGTTAAACACCTGGCTGTCATGAGTTTCCATCTGGATTGTGGAGATGAGTTAGACGAGTGAAGACGGTGCCAGGTAGTGGTAAGGACTGATGGACTAGCATGGCTGAGCTAGCGGGGGCCACAGTGAGGATGCAGCCCGAGGGTTGAGGGGGGTAGGAAGTTGGAGCTGAGCACTGAATTCTCAAGAGAAGCAGCCTGGGATTTTGGTGAATGGGATATAGTGTAGCTCAGGCAGGGGGCGCTGTAAGTGCCAATGTACTAGGTGACCTAGGGCCACCGTGATGCTGTGCTGAGGGTCAGGGAGAAGGGGAGCTTTCCAGAATGTGCTGGGATTGGTGTGCTGCATCTGTTTAGAGATGTGTGGCAGAAGCAGACTGGGAGATTCCTCCATGGGCTGGTGGCTTCAGGACTTCAGGGCTGGGTCTTGCTGATTCCTGTTGCACGTACAGTCAGGACACCACCTACTCTGAGATTATTTGTTGAATAAATGGACAAGTAAATAAAGATCTTAAAAAATAATCTTGCCTGGTTTTTGGTCAAAATTATATTACTTATTATAATATAATAAATTATATTTAATGGTGGTTCGAGACAGGGTTTCTCTGTGTTCGAGGCTGGCCTCGAACTCACAGAGATCTACTTGCCTCTGCCTCTCAGGTGCTGGGATTAAAGGTGTGCACCACCACCATCCAACACTGGTCAAAATTCTTAGTCAGGACGGAGTCTTTATCTGAGCTCTCCACCTTGATTCTGACCCTTGACCTTATTGCGTCTGTTAGAGTTCACACATTCTCAAACTGTTGCCTTAAGCCAGTTGCTCTTCATTCTTCTGCCACGAAGTCCAAGTTGGAAATGCTAAAAACAAAACAAAGCAGAGCCCTTTTTAGTAGACCATAGTGATTTCCGAGAGAGATTTACTGGGAGTTTTCATTGTTGAGTCCAGTGAAATAGCCATTTACATGGGAGTAAGAGTATCTGGTGCCTTTTCGTGTGTGGCTGTTTAGGTTCTCCGGGCGTGCGGGTCGCTAATGAGCTGTTCAGAAGTGTGTGTTTCACTCAGGTACTTGATTCTCACAGGAGGAATGTGTGTGTGCCTGCTCTATTTTGGGAAATAGCAGGAACTTGTGGTATTTCCTCTTCCCAACTCCTAATCTGTTTGTCATTCTAAATATATGTTCCTTTATATTAATTGAAAGCTTGGGAAATGGGTTTGATGCCAAGCAATTGCCGTAGCCGTGTAACAAGAGTCGTGTCTTCCTGCAGATTGACTGTTGGGCTCCTGTTCCGTGTTAGGAGTTCTCTCATCCTTGCAGAATGAGAGTTTGATTTTGCTTTTTAAATCTCCCCACTGGACTGGTTGATACCTGATGGTAGCAGCTTGCTTCCACATAAGATAACTATATTTCTCTACTTGCTGGGGTTCCACCTGTGCAGACAGTCAGAAAAGAATGGATTCTGAAGTGCACTGCAGGCAAATAGCCAATGCTGGGGGTGGAGAGATGGAGAGTTTAGAGGCCGAGAAATTCAAAGCACTTTCAAGCAGTTGCCTTCCTATGGGTTGCAGGACAGGAGTTCCAGTTGTCTTACATTGTCTCGAGTGACGCCACATATGCTCCTTCTGGTCATGTGCGGCAGCGGCTGCTGTTGAAGAAAGCTCAAAAGCCTTGCAACTTAGCGTTGGAAGGTGAGGGGAAACTATCTGGTAGGTTTGTTTTATTTTGTTTCCCAGCATACTTTTGAGTCATAGGGAAAATCTTGGCTATTATTCATTCTTTTGGTTTTATAGGGCTGAACCAGTTGTCATCAGCAGACCCAGCTAGAGTCGATACGCTAAGTGGTAGTACCTCAAAGGGCCACTAGGAGGCGGTGTTACTTCCTGAAGGTATGTGTGGCTCAGTGCTGTGTGGCTCCTCAGAGCAGACTTCTGCAAGGAGTCCCTAGGTCGGAGGACAGTTGAAACGGTGGTAGCAGGAACATCTGGTGGAAAATGACAAGTGGTGACAGACAGATGTAGTGCTTCCCACTTCTAATATTAGAAAACGCTAACGGGGCAGTTGAATTGCAGTCATTTTGTTGATAGAATTATGTGGATTGGTTGAGCTCCAGTGGGGGTAGAAAGAAGGTGAGAATCTATTGCCAGGAGCTACATTCTTTAACCCCTGTGGCCAACAGGAGTGCCACCGTAAACACTGAAGCACGATGACAAGATGGCAGCTGTTTCCACACAGCAGGCCTGGAGACCCACCCCTGTACCATTCATTCTTTATGCCTTTGTGTTTATAGTATAGCCCTGAATAAGGTGAGAACAGTCGAGAAGCTTCTCCAAAGAAACAGTTAAAGTTGAGAGCAAACACCGTCTGACCGGAACTTTACTCCACGTTTACTTCTTTAGGGTACCTGGGTCACCAGGTTTTACTGCAGTTTTTACAGATGGTTTTAGGGGAGAGCCTATGCAAGATCTAGATAGAGAGGAAGATGCAAGCTCTTGTGGAAAATATAAGTTCAGGATTCAAACAACCTAGTGCAGCTTGAGAGGAGCAGAGCGCCCTCAGATGGCTTCTGGAGTTTAATATGTAAAGAAACTGAGCCCTAAAGGTGCCACGGTTTGCCTGGGAACAGTCACTGGCGACTGTCATCTCAGCCTGCTTGTACTGACTCTCACTCAACCCTAGGATTCTAGAGTCATCACCCTGAGGGGTTCACCACTGTCGGTTTCCCTGTGTCCTCAGCACTGGCGTAGTGTCCCCGTATTTGTTAAATCAATATATAAAAGAATTTTGAGCCTGTCAGATTGGTACATTAGCTGTGAGAATATGTAATTTCTCGTTTAAAAAATAGAGTATGTTGCTATTAAAGCCCAAACTCCCAACCCTAACGTGGCCAGATTGGCATGTGTAACTGCACCAGGTCCCTTCCTGGCTGTGCACTGCATGTTCCTGGAATTACCCTGTCAGTCTGCTGGTATCTGGTACTCTTAACATTTATCTGAACTGTTTGAAAACATATGTACTTTTAAGGTTGGGCAGTTGTGCCTTGAATTGTTTACCTTTCTTCTAAATGTATCTTATTAGTGATTTTGCTGTTTAGAACCTTATGGCCCGGGCAGAACTTGACTATTTGAAATCAAATCTAGCAAACCCTGCAGGCTGTGGAAATTGTCATTTTGTGATGCTCCTGGCGGATGTTTGAGTTGTTGTAACTTTCCAGGAGGGCAATTTTGTATTACTCATCAAAAGCCTCAAAAATGTACCCTGTCCCTTAGTCAGGCATTTCTACCCCTAGGAATTTAAACCAGGAGGGGATGAAGAAAGAAAAAAGCATGTATATAGAAACCAGCTACAGCCATAGTTTGGCCTCACAGCGCCAGTGTGTGGGTGCTCCTGCTGGGAGCCTGGTCTTTCCCACAGGGATCACCAACTTGATGGGAAGTCTAGTTAGTGGCATGTATCAGAAGAGGGACCAGGGGGAAAGTTGCCTACAGATGCTGAGGGGCTGCATCTCCACAACATGTACCCTAAAACATCCCCGTGATTTGCCCAGACTGTTTTTGTTATGTGGTTTATACGCGTTACACACTGGAAACAGCTTCCATGCTCAGTACTAAGATGGACTGTGATATTCACATGTAATGCAGGAACAGTGATGGGGGGGGTGCTTGGTGATCGGGACAGATGCTGAGAACTTATCTACAAGCCAGATGACAAGGTGGCATGTGTAGGGCAATCTGAGCTTTGGCGTTGGGGTATGTGTGTGCACGCTTATTTATGTGTGTGGTCAGTCTCATGACACTTCATAGAAAGATGCCAAGATTACACTCCAGACACTAGGTGGATTATTTCTGTGTGGAGCAACTGAAGCTCCATTGCTCTTTTAAGTCCCCTGAATTCCGAGTACCTGAGAATACATGGTACCGTATAGGGCAGGAGGAAATCCCATTTTCCCTTCCCAGTGAACTTGAGTACGTTCTGTGTCCGTTTGGGTCCCTGTTGAGTGGGTGGTGATGCTGGCTCTTGGTGCTTACCAGTAGACACGGCTTGCCAAATATACCCCCACCTGAGAGGGTGATGACGACTGAGTGTTCTTAATACCAGAGAATTTCTAGGTAGAACGTGTCATTTTATAAATTACACGGGTCACAAAGGCCATTTCAGGGCATCCTGACACAATATTGTTCCTGGTCGCTGGGAAATATTTTGAGTTTTTAAAAGCAAAGCATTTATGCATGTGTGGTGGCGCATGCCACAGTACGTGGGTGGAGGAGAGGCCAACTCCCAAGGGACCATTTTCTCCTTCTACCCTGAGGGTTCCAGGGATCTAACTCAGGTCGTCAGACTTGGGTCTTTGTTATTGATGTGCTTTTTTTTTTTTTTTTAAATTGAAGACGAGTTTTTTTCCTTAGTTGTATTGAGTAGTCCTATGATACATTCTTCAAGGTTAGAGCTGACTCATTCAGTGGTGGGCGTGTCTGCTTTTGCCAGGCACTGGATAGGCCCCAGTGCCCCTGGACTCAGGTGCCCTTGCCCCTGGAATGACACAGAGGAGCAACCACTGCACCGTGGAGCCAGGAGGTGCACTCAGTCATTGGTCGTCACTGGAGGAAGGTAGCAAGCAGCAAATCCTGGCCTCCTGTCCTGTGCTTTCCAAAGGAAGCACATGATGTTACTTTTGAGTGAACACAAACACTGCCGTCTGCTTGTTCGACCTGCTGGATGAGCAGCCGCACCATTACGTCAGCTTGTTGACATTTACAGATGACTTATATTAAACTTAGGTGACAATTCCTCAGGCCTCTAGGCTGAAAACTGCTTCTCCATCTTCTGGGAAGGGCGCACTTTCTGTGACTGTGCGGGAGAGCTCATGCTTTTGTGAGATCATATGGATAATAAGTTTCCTCGTAAATCTAGGACACATGGGATGTATGCGTGTTCTGAGTGAGAAATTTCAGCATGCCATCTTCCCGCGAGACAAGGGCAGTTGTGCCTCTCCACGACAGTACGTGAAACTGCACTGGCTCCCATGAACTGTGACAGTTTTGAACGTCGGTGGCAGTTTGTGGGTCCGCAGTACACACATATATAGGTTCTGGGATGATGCAGAGCCCCCGCAGTCACAGAAGTCACCTTCATGGCAAATGCTGGCCTTACATTTCATTTCCTCTTACAGCCAAATAAAAGAAGATAATTTTATGAATTGTGAACTTTGTAGTCCTCATGAGGGGAGGGTTATAGACATAGCCAGGGCCTTCTGCAAGGTCAACATTTTATCATATATCATATTTCCAGCTGTGCCAGGGTTTCCCACAGCCTACTTCACTCCCTGCTCCGCCTCTGGAAACAGAGGCGTTAGCTTGCTTCCCTTGGGGGTGGGGTCACTTTCCACAATTTCTCCTTGTGAGATGCAAGGAGTTTGTTATGGCAGGTAGGCAGCCAGCTGTGTTGTACTGGCATGAAGACTCAGACTCGGGACTAAGTTCAGGACATACATAGCCAACCCTTTCCTGAAGGCCAGGCTCAAGGAAGCTAGAGAGGACTCCAGCTCACAACAGTCAAAACCATGAATGTTGTCTTTGTTTTTGTTTTTTGAGCACATGAACGCTGTCTTACCATGTGCCGCAGGCTGTGTTGATGGGATCGGACTTTAATGCTTACAGGACAATGATGTGGAAGAAGCTACAGAGCTAGGTCTGCCTTTTCTTTTGTGCTTTTGACAGAGGTCATCAAAAGCGCTTCTTAGGAGTTGGTTTTTTTTTTTTATAGATTTTGTTGTTGTTTTTGCTGTAGCCCAGGCTGGCTTATCCCCAAGTGCTGGCAAGTGCTGGGATTGCAGGTTTCAGCCACCTCACCTAGCTTTGCATGAGCTTCTTAACTCTCCAAGAGGAAAGACAGCGGGGATGCTCTGGGAAGTAAATGGCCTCGGAAATGTGATTTAAACATTAATGTCCTTCCAATGTGTTAAGCTTAGTCCCCTGGGGGTTGGGATCCCCACAGTTCCTTCTGAGCACACACTTAGAATGACCCAAAGACCCTCCACTGAGTCCCACCTCTCAAAGTTCCTCTCTAATTCCCAGCCCCAAGGACCTTAGAACGCGGCACAGTGGACCCCTGGGGGACATAAGCCATCAAATCACAGCTTCCAGGAACTAGCAAATTCTTTTCTGGGTCAGAAATGAAAGACTTTTAATGTAACTTGTATCATTTTGTTCCATAATTGAGAATTCAGAAAAAAATCCTTGCTCATTTTATTAGCTGCTGTTTCTCTACTGTGAATTAATTGTTTGTTTTTATTCTACATCTGTGCATTTTTCGAAACTGACCTGTCTTTAGAGTGTGGTAGACACACCATTAATCCCAGTTGGACTTGGGAGGCAGAGGCAGGTAGATCAGTGGGTCTCTGTGAGTTTGGTTTGCCTAGTGAGCTCCAGGCCAGTCAACGCCACACAGGGAGAGTCTGTTTCAAGGAAATAAAAGTGGAAATAGCTTCAAAAATGACACAGGTAATATACTTACTTAATAAAAATTGAGAAAACTTGGAGACCAATTCTTTTAAGGTTTCAGTCTCAACTTTCAGAGGTAACTCCATATGGTATTATATTATAGATAATAGATTAATTTCTGTGCATATTTAGACATTCTACTGACTAGTTTGATGTCACCTTGACACAAGCTAGAGTTTTATCAGAGAGGAAGGAACCTTAGTTGGGAAATTGTTTCCATAAGATCCAGCTGTAAGGCATTTTCTTAATTAGTGACCAATTGGGGGAGGGCTCAGCCCATTGTGGGTGGTGCCACCCCTGGGCTGGGCAGTCCTGGGTTCTATAAGAAAGCAGCCTGAGTAAGCCATGGGTAGCAAGCCAGTAAGCAGCACCTCTCCATGGCCTCTGCACCAGCTCCTGCCTCCAGGTTCCTGCCTTGGGTGAGTTCCTGTCCTGAATGCTTTTGATGATAGACGGTTATATGGAACTGTGAGTGATAGAAACCCTTTCTTCCACACGTTTTTGCAATATGACTTAAAATGTAACTTAAATTAATCATCTTCCATGATGCACAATTATGCATAATGTTACATCTGCAAAGTCATTTATTTGGCTTATTTGACATATTTCCTCCAAACCTTTTTTGTGTGTTTGGAGTTTTTATAACTGCTGGGGGTTTTAGCACTGAGGAAGTGAGCTGGATCTCACTCTGTGACACGTGCCTGTCGCTTGGGGAGAACCAGGCAGTAAACAAGAATCACAAGCCCAGATACCAAGATACTCTAAGGGCTCCGTGGTGAAGGGTGAGGACTGTGTGGGTGGGCGGCAGGACTTGTGGGAGGTCACTAGGGGCCATTTCTTTCCCTAGGCGATGCCAGAGGGCTTGCTGAGCAAGTGAATGCCAAGTCAGACCTGAATGATACATAGAACCTATAGAGAGGTCCATGGAAGGAGGTTCTGTGCAGCAGGAATAACATATACACGCTCCTGAGGGGGATCGGGCAACCAGCACATGAGGAACGGAAGGAGGGAGGTCATGGTGACTGAAAGGAGAGAGGCGTGTGTGGAAGGGGAACAGGGCCTGCCAGGGTCATGGGAGCGAAAGTGGAGTGTGTTTATAAGACTTGGCCCCAGTTTTAAATCCACAGTGACAGGATTTGATGGCTATTTTTGGATGGTGACATGGCTGCTCTGTGCCGAATGAGTGTAAAGGGAGCAAGGATGTAGGTGTGGGAGAAGGCTGCTTCAGAGACTGGTAACAGCGCAAGCAAGAGGCTCAGGTGGCTGACTCTGGGGCTAGCAGTGAGCCTAGTGGGCAGTGTTTGGTTGGTTGCAAACCATCTGAGGCTGTAGCTACTGGGCATGCAGAGCAATAGAGGCTCCGGTGCAGGACAGGGTGGATCAAGAAGTGCTAGGGCACTTTCCTTTGCTTTGTCTCGGGGAAGGCTGAGGCAGGATCTTGCTGTATAGCCTTGGCTGAACCGCCTCCTGCCTCAGTATCCCAGGTGCTGAGATGATAGGCACAGACCGCCCGTGGTTTTTGCAAGTTGCTTTTGGAAAGTGTCTGTACCATTTTTGATAGTGGTAAGATTAGGGGAGAACACATTGGGGGACTGTGAGTCAAACTTCTGTTTTGGGTGTGAGCTCAAACTGTCTGAGACTGGCAAGAAACAAGTTGTGCTTACATCTGGAGAGAGGGCATGCGGGAGTTCTGTAGACATCTAGGGAAAAGTCAGAACAATTTAAAAAGGAATGCTTGCAGGTTTTACTTAAATTAGCATACTTCTTAAGAAACTGCAAGAGGTGGCCAGAGTGCTTACAGAGGTGGGACCTTCAATGAGTCTCCAATGGTGTGCACTCTGATCTTCTCATAGACAGTGCAGGTGCATAGGGAACATCTTTGCATCTTGTCCAGTATCACTTGCAGAAAAGTTTCTAGAAATGGCTAGATTTTTGTTGTTGTTGTTGTTATTTTTGTGTTTTGAGACAGGGTTTGTCTATGTAGTCCTGGATATCCTAGAACTCACTATATAGGCAAGACTGTCCTCAAAGTCACAGAGATTCTCCTGCCTCTTGCCTCTGCCTCCCAACTGCTAGGGCTAAAGGCATGTGCCACCACACCTGACACTGAATTGAGCAAATAATGAATGATCAATAAATGCCTATCAGGTTTATCAGATCGATTTGTCATTGTTACCACGACACTGCCACCACCACCATCATTGTCAAGTCAAAGGCTTTCAAGTAAAGTTGCATCATAAGGTGACTCAGGATTCAGACCTTGGAGTCACGGTCACAAGCCAGGTTCCGTTTTTGGCTTTGCTCTCTACAGGTCATGAGACTCTTAACCCCTTTGTTTTCTCATTGAGTAGCACAGAGAGTCATTCCCCTGCCCCAAGCACTGTGGGGGTACGAGAGCCTGTCAGAAATAGAGCTGGGTTTCAGCCTCTCCTCTTTCACCCAGTGGTGGCTGGCATCATTCTCACTAACACTGTCTAAACCATCATGGGCTGCATCGTACATCACACGCACGATTTATTGTCCATTAACGTCTCTTAGTGTTTAAATCGTGCATTCTTACTTCTGATTTAGTATCTTTTTAAGTTTTACCCATTTCTGTGTTCTTGTATATCAAAACTGTCATATTTGTTGCATGACATTTTCCTTAAGGGGAAAAAACATTAACATATTCAGTTTGCTGAGTAAGATGGTTTCGTGAGCTTTTTCTGTTGACTGTCGCAGGCATCTGGGCTAAGCTGCAGGAGCACAGGAGGGTCGGATTCAGGGGACATGAGCTGGGATCTGATGGACAAGTGACAGAAAAGGAGATCTGGGAAGGATGTCCCCGGTGGAGCATTGACAGAGGAAGTCAGAGCCCTGTGCATTTGCTGGTCTTGAGCCATGGGCCATAGAGGAAGGGGTGGAAGAAACATGGGGTTCATGGGTGAAGCTGGTAGGAAATGGCAAAGAACTTGTGCCACGCTCAGATTGGGACATCCTCGGGGCCAGGTGTGTGGTGGGGGAATTGCAGCAAGTGAGGGCTGAGAGGGCCTCAGCAAGCCTGACCCTGGACATTTGTTTTACTTCTCCAGTACCAGTGTGGAAGCGAAGGAGGCAGTAATTATGCTGTCCTTAAAATGAGACTGGAGTGGTGGGGAACCATTCGGCATATGATTGGAGATTCTCGGAGCTTACTTACCCAAGATCCTTAGGATGGATTACATAGGAAGTGGCTAAGAGATGAATTAGAACATTTAAGAGTAAGGTTTTTGTTGAACTCCACAGGGACAGGCTATTTCCTGTCTAGTCTCAAGAAGCTTCATATAAAGGACATGGGTCCACATTGAAATATGGCTGACAAAGTAACAGTTTAATAAATTGGGTAATAATTTTGTGCATTTTATTGTTATTGTTTTGACTAAAAGAGAATCTTCCAATTTTAATACCTCTAGAGGACAGGATCTCAAACATGACTAACACTGTTACTTTGGCAGCCATGTTACAGTGTGGGCCATTAAGTTACAGTTTCCTTCCCAACCTGTGTCTGTTCATGTCCCTTGTGTTACCACTGTTGTGTTCATTTGTACCCTGAAATTGCCAGTGTTACATGTGCTCTATTGAGTTAACTTACTGGGTTGTTGGCATCGTTCTGTACATTTTTTTTCCTTCCACAGCTTTAATGGTGGACTTCTTTTATCCAGCACATTGATGAAAAATGTAAAGGAGCCTTTAGCTCTGTTTATTCAGAGTGGCTGTCTGGTTCTCAAACACCATCGGGACCTTAGGGAAGATCTC
Organism: Dicrostonyx torquatus; assembly: GCA_028555095.1. Taxonomy (NCBI): domain Eukaryota; kingdom Metazoa; phylum Chordata; class Mammalia; order Rodentia; family Cricetidae; genus Dicrostonyx; species Dicrostonyx torquatus. Next base: position 18,854,096 of record JAQHUG010000005.1, read on the forward strand.
ATTCACCTAAGACACGTTATGTCTTTTCCTGCCTCCTTGGTCTCCTAGTCTGAGTTTGTCAGGTCAGAGGTACAGCTGGCCACAGTGACCCATTCTCTCTTCCTGATCCCTCTCTCAGTACCCCAGATCAATACTTTCTCAATACTTTCTGCACATAGTCAAATCCAGGATCAATATCAGGCCTATGGATCCCTGGGGTTTAGATCCCTGCCACTCCAATGCTCAATCCAGATCCTCAACTCGATGGACTTTACAATCACCTAGAAAGCAAACCTCAGGGATGCATGCGTGTGTGCGTGCGTATGTGTGTGTGTGCGCCCGCCTGTGTATGTTTCCAGAGACGTTTAAGTGATGGGGCAGACCCACTGTGAAAGGAGTGACGCAGCACTATGCACTGGTTTTCATTCAAGTTGGACGAAGCAAAAGGAGAATAGGAGAACTCTAGCTTTATGCTAATTAGTGACAGAATGTGACCAGCAGCCTCACGTTCCTGCCCTCACATCTTCCCCACCTTGCTGGCCTGACCCTCGAACCAGGAGCCAGAATAAAACCAGCCCTTCCTCCAGGCTTCTTGTCACCTCTTTGGTCACAAACAGTTATGCAATCTGCTTCTTGACAAAATGACCCTCATTGAAGGATTTCTGCCAAATACCAATTGCTTCTAAATCTTTGGTTTTTTTTTTTTTTTTCCTATTCCACTCTTATATTTAAGGTGGAGCGAGCCCTTCTCCCCTTCTCCCTTCCTCCTTTCCTTCTTTCCCTTCCTTCCTCTCCCCTTCCCTCCCCTCTTGTTTTTTGAAAGGCATTTGTACTCTAAGCTGATGCCTAGGATTTTGAGATCTGAGAATAAAAGGGAAACAAACAGAGTTCTTTGGGGTAAAAGATTTCAGATTCTTGACTAGAAAAGTACTGAAGCATTAAGACACATTTAGGACAGTATCTGTGCATTTGAAATACAAATATTAGAACAATTACATTTTAAGATGAGAGGCTTTTTTTTTCTTCTTTCATTTGTTTGCCATTTCATTTTAAGGCAGGCTTTTAGCTGTCTCCCTAAGAAGTGTTTTGGCCTGGAAATATATTTTGTTTGGCTCAAATGGTGTTGCGGTATTTTCCCCCTAAATGGCGTTTTGAAATAAGGAGATTTCACTTTTTTTTTTTTTTTTTTTTTTTTTAAAGTAGCAAAGCCCTTCCTCTGATTTGGAATGGGGAAAACCTGGATAGGCCTCCAGTGCCTGTAGGTGAAGGTGCCTATGCTGTGGACAGCAGGTCCTCATCCCTCTTCATTCTGAGTCTGTGTAAGACAAGACAGAAGTTCAGACTTTGGAAAACTGGAAGCTCTGTAGCTGCAGGATGCCCTATCCGCCTCTGGTGGGAAGCAGACGGAGGTGCAGGCTGTAAGCTGCAGCTCACCCGCACCACACTACCCTTGGCTAGTCATAGCCACTTTGGCTGGCTGGCTTCTGGGTGTGTTCACCTTTGCACCTGCTCAGTGAGGAGCTCAACTAATCAAAAGTATGCTCAGGTTTGGAAAGGGACCGCTAAGACGGATTTCTCCATTTTATCCCCTCGGCCCAGACTTTTGGATCTAGGATGTGATTATCACGTGCTTGCAGCAGCAGGTGACATGTCCCCTCCTACAGCATTAACTGGACAAGGTGGAAGGAGAGCGCAGTCTGCCACTGCTGGTTGCTCCAGGTAACTGACAAGGTGCCCTAAGAGTACAGCCACTGTAGGACGGTGTTTGCTTCATCTGTTCTGGGGGCATGTAAAGTAAGGACAACCTTGAGTCAGGCCTGCCATTCGAGAGCTGAAACCTAACCTTCCAGCTTTGTCTTTGGTCTTGTCCCTGCTGCCACCATTTTAGTGACAGAGTAGGTGCTGGAGCCCTGGACTTCTGCCTCGGGTTCTCCGAGTCTTCTCTTGTGGATTTCACAGTTTCTTGTGGTGTTCCTGAGCTGAGACTTGTAGCTGGTGCTGAGTTCTGATTTCCCAGCCCTGCTTCTTAGCTGTGGGACATTCCCTGTGTCTCAGTGTCTTACTCAAAAACGAGGGAGGAGAGTGACACTGACATCATAGAGTTGTCATGAGAATTAAACCCAATAGGGAGTTTAAAGAACGTAGAAAAGTGCCTGCCCCTAAATAATTTACATACAGTGCATGCTGTCTTGCTTGGCAGAGATGGCCAGAATCAGCATTTGAAATGTACAGAATGATTGCATAATAGCATTTTCCTCTCAGAATTTCTGCAGCCCTTTATGAGTGAGTTTAATCTGTGTATTTAGGAAAGAAACTAACAGCAATTTTTTTGAGTTGAGGTTGTCATTTCATTTCTAAATGTGTTTACTTCGCTCTCTGGGTTGTAGAGGAACAGTGGGGGAACACTTGAGACATCTAAGTCCTTACTAAGAACTTCATTTGAATACATTTGGTCCAGTTGTTAAATAAGTCTTGAATAGAAAGTGCTGTTAGATGTAAAAGGGTCATAAGGCAATGGTCTGTTCAAAGAGTTTAAAAATCAATAGGAAGAAAGTAGAGAGAGGGGGAATATTATCTCTGTATTTTGTGATAAACATGAAAAATGTGTATTAGAGTACAATATATGCTTGAGATAAGAGGGTTAGCTTCAGAGCCAAGAAGCATCCATGACCCTAGAAAAGAGAGGATGGAGGAGATTGTGGTGTGGACAATCATTCCTGTGGGTGGGCCAACCTCCTGCTGTTTTCTCTGGAGCTGGAAAGAGAGGGATGGGGAATGGGGTGGAGAGAAGGGGATGGAGAGGGGATGGGGTGGAGAGAAGGGGATGGAGGGGAGAATGGGATGGAGAGGAGAATGGGATGGAGAA
>JAQHUG010000005.1:18865252-18922586 GCA_028555095.1 Dicrostonyx torquatus
ATATCTTGATCACCATAGAAATCTCGTCCAATGGATGGAGATAGAGGCAGAGACCCCTTTCCTTTCTTTACAGCTCCATTCCAGAGTGACTTTTTATTGTGTGGTTCCTTATGCATGTGCCCATGTATGCCATCACGCAGTGTCATTGTATGGGTGTGGATACAGATTCTTAGGACTGTAATCTTCTGAGCTGTTTCTTTCGCACTGGTTAAGCCCACACACACGAGAATATTTTCTATAGGCTGGTGTGAGTTCATTGTGTTTGGTTGTAATTTACAATAGTGACTGTATATTTCCGTGGAAGAGGCAGTCTGGTATGAACAGTGACGCAGCCCCAGCTAGGCCGGTTTGTAGATGTGTTATATACATCTAGAGCTTTTCTGGAATAATTCTCTTCTCTGGAAGTGAAGGGTTTGCTTGTAGTCTAACCCCACTACTACTGCTCTACAACTTGGCTTTTATTAGTTACCTTTTAATTTCAGAAACAAAGCGCATCCCCACCCCTCTTCACACACACACACACACACCTGGAATAATTCTCTTCTCTGGAAGTGAAGGGTTTGCTTGTAGTCTAACCCCACTACTACTGCTCTACAACTTGGCTTTTATTAGTTACCTTTTAATTTCAGAAACAAAGCGCATCCCCACCCCTCCACACACACACGCACACGCACACGCACGCGCACACGCACGCGCACACACACGACTGCAGTTCTTTGTCCAGGGCTGAAATCTCACAGCTGTCACTCTCCCATGTTAGCATGCCTATTGGTGTCATGATTAAGCAGCTATGTTGATGAGAACTCAAGGGTGTAGCTTCTGACATTTCTAGGAGAAGTGGTCTCACAGAGAACCCCCTGTCACTCTGTCTTTTACAGTCTTTCCACCCCTTCTTCTGCAGTAATCCCCAAGCCTTAGGTGTAGGAGTTGTTTTGTAAATGTATCTGTTAACACTGGGTTTCACAGCTCTTCATTTTGATCAGTTGCAGTTTTCTGTAATGGTCTCCAACTGTTACAAAGAGAGGTTTCCCCATGAGGGATAAGGACTCACTATGCTTTCCTGTGAGCCTAAGGACACATGTTTAGAGTGTAGTTAAGGATTGTGCTGGTTTAGTGAAGTGGCTATTGGTTGTCCTACACAATCCATGATTCAGTAGCCCCAGGTAGTTGGCTAGATTTCCAGCAGCAGGGTGATTTTCCTTTTGTTGAGTGAGTTTTAAGTCCAATTAGAGAGTTTTTGGTTCCTGCCAACAGATGAGAGTGGGAGAAATAGCTTTACCTGGGGAAGAGCAAACCAATGGACTAACCAGAGCAGTTGGTCAGCCCTGAAAACGTACATAAAGGTAGCATTATATGGACTGAGCAGGTTGCACTTAATTACTCAAAAATATATAGCCAGGTGGTAATGCACACCTTTAATCCCAGCACTTCAGAGGCAGAGGCAAGTGGATCTCTGTGTGTTTGAGGCCAGCCTGGTCTACAGAGAAAGTTCTGGGACAGGATCCAGAACTACACAGAGAAACCCTATCTTGATAAACCATACATACACACACATATACATGTGCACATACATACATATATGTACACATACATGCACACATATATACATACACATATATAAATATATATAACATACATACGTAGCATACAAATATATGTAACAGCAACTAGCAACAATTGAAGAGAGAAGGGACATAAATTTGAGAGAGAACAAGGGGAGTATACATGGGAAGGTTTAGAGGGTAGATAGGAAAGGGGGTAGTGATGTAGTTGTATTATAATCTTAAAGAAATTTAAAAATATATTCATTTAAAAAACCCACCAAAAACAGAGTTAGAAAAACAGCTCTAAAGTAGCATCCTATGAGTGGGGTCCTTTCTTCATTGAGAGGGTGGTCCTCTGCAGCCCCAGTACTTGTCTCGCCACCGAGACACTGACCCTCAAAGTGCCCCAGAGAGGTCCTCATGTGTGCTCTGTGCTGTGTATATACCTGTCTGTTGTTTTCCCTCCTTTAGGGAATCTGACATGCACAACCAACAATATGCAAGTCTGGGACTGCACATGGACAGAGCCCCTTGGGGTCAGCCCTGGAACCGCTAAAGAAGTTTGCATTAGAGACAGGTAATGAAATCCTGGGGTTCTCCCAAAGCCAGAGTTTACTGGTTACTGTAGAGTATGATGGTTTTGTTCCCGGGTGTCCAAAGGAGGTTTTCACTCAGTCTTCTTTTTCTTAAAAACTCTTAAGTTTTACATCAGCCCGAATGGAAACAAAGTCTTCTAGCCACAGCCTTGTTTCCTACATTGTACACAGAATGAAAGTGGAGTACCACCCACAGCGTACCGATCTGGTCAGGGGACTTTGCGGGTCTAGCCAAACCAGTGTCTGCCTCTGTCCGATGGAAGTCTGGGTCTCACAGAAAATGCCTGTGACAGTGATGAGCCTGTCCTTGTCGTCTGGTTCCTTTGCCTTCTTTTGCCTGGAATTTCATGGTTCAAGGTGATTCATGAGGAGTAGTCCTGCATTTGAAGAAGCAAGCAGGGCAAGGAGGAATGATTTTCTATTTAGAAGTCTCCTAAGAAGTCCAACAGAACCCCTAGGCTGACACTGGCCAGATCTTGTCTGATGCTAATAAGTCTGGCTCCTCAAGAGCCTTGGAGATAAGTTCTCCTAGCCGGGTGGCAATGTCCAGTAAGCAAAAGGCCCATGTTGTTAAGGAGGACTGAAATGGGCCTTGGGAGGATGGGGAAAGCTCTCAACTATATAGCTCGAGTAAAGCTTGGGTGGGCATGATGCATTTCTTCCGAGAGTGGAGGCCTACACAGCATCTTTCCCTTTTCCCTAATCCCAGCAGGACAATGTGTTGCTGATCAAAGCAAGGCTTCCCCCAAGTCCCAGTTTGCTAACAAGCGGTCCCGATATAAACAGACATAACGTGTTTAAACACAGTCCGCTAGTCCCCTTCAGTGTACATTTTCCAAGTATTACTGTAAGCACTGGGATGATTTATCAGTTAAGAGGAGTTGGAGGGTGTCGCAGAAACAGTCTTCAAACCCCTATGTTTTGCTCATGAAAGTGAAGGGCTGTTTTCTGCTTATTTCTGGCTTAGCTGGGATTTCCACCCCACACAGCTTTGTGTTAAGAGGTCGTTGGAAGGGAAGAGAAGGGACATGGACTGAAGTGGGTAACTGTGACCGCTTCAGGTTTTTCTGGCCACATAAAGTCGTGTGGCCATTCCTTGTTCTCAGAGGGGCAGAGGATAGTCTCAGCTTGAGTCCTGGGGAGGGATCCTGGACCTCTAGGTGGGTAATGGATGATGCCTGGCTGCCGTGTGGCATGCTGGGAAGAAACTTGAGTCCTGCTCACCAGGGCCTTACAACGAGTCCCCACAGTGAGTGTGGGCGGCTGGATGACTGAAGTGTAAGGTAGACTTACAAAGGAGTGGAGACCGTGGAGTTGGCAGAAGACACAAGCACCATCTCCTTTGTGACTAGAGAGCACGACTTTGTTCTTAAGATGAGTCAATGAAGTGGTGCGGTTTGGAGAATTTTGATGGTTTCAGGTTGTAAGTTAAAGAAGCGAGCCTGGAGGGTCAAGTCCAAAGTCCTAAGCAAATGTTGAGTGAGAGTCATGCTCAGCCCTGGGTGAGGGCTATGGTGCAAGAGGCCAAGTTCTCAGTAGTGAAAATAAGACTGGAAATATGGTCCATAGAGAAACAAAGGGCTGTGAAATCAGAGAGGAAAATAGCGGTGGTGTGCGAGACTCTTTGGTCCAGAAGGGACTGGAAGCCCATCCAAAGCCAAATGATGAAGTTTTGTTAAAGAATACCCTAAATCGAGGCAGAGCAGTGGGAAAGGAGAGAAGGTATGTGCAGAGGGACCACTTAGTCCAGTTTACATCTTCCACCGGCCTCTGCTGAGCCCTGCCTCTAGCAAGAGGCACTGGGTTTTGATGGTCCCTTCATGTTCTGTGCTGAAGGGAACAGCCTGTGGAGCTGAGGCTGCGCTGGCCAGGTTGAGGTGGGATCAGAACAGTGCTAAGACCTCTGCTTGCTCTATACTTTCTGGCAGTCTGGTTACTCCCCAACCCCTACCATTACCATTGGCTCTTTGTTTGGTCTTAGCATATGTATGTACCAACCAACAACCCAATGTTACACAAAGCCATGCAGCATTTTCTAGTGCTTATTGTCCTGACTCAGGTTTTTATGAGCATGGCGCTCTTTTTATATGCTATTTAAAGTTCTGTTTCTTTCATTACAGGCTCCGTTCTTGTCATCAATTGGTGACAACAGACATTAAAATTTCAGCCCTTTCACCTGGTGATCATGAAGTAACAGTATATTACCTGAATGGCTTCCAAAGTAATTTCACCCTGAATGAAAAAGATGTTTGTAAGTATTTAAAAGAAAGTTTTGCTTTATTCATTGTTAACATTGGCAGTTGCTTTTCATTTTTGAGACAAGAACTTTCCATGTAGCTCAGGCTGGCCTTGGATTTCCAGCCTTAGTTCAGAGGAGTTAGATTAGAGGTACATGTCCCCAAGCCGCCTAGAAGTTAATTGTGAATGAAATCAACATTACTACCATGGTGCTGGGGAACTGGCACGAACCTATGATTATTGAATTTCATTTATGTTGCTACTTTCATTCACTTAGTGTCCTTGCTGAGGAGGGAAGCAAATGTGTCTTCCAGTCAAAGTGGATGAAGCTGGGGTTTCCCCCGTCACGTGGTTACTAGCCTAGCGCCCTTCGCCTCCATTCCTGCTTGTGTCCCAGCATTTCTCGGGTGTGCTTTGTTCTCGGACTTTAGCCTGACTGCCCCAGAGGTGACCCCCTCCCACTCTTCACTCACACTTGGGCATGCTGCGGTTCTTTGTGGCAATTTCCCTCAATTGAATTCACGGTCCAGTGTGTGGTTAGATGTTTACCCAGTGTCTTCTCCACAGGAAGTGTGTTCTTTGAAGGAAGGGGCAGGGACTTTGTGTTCTGCCCTGAGCACAGGCATTTGGCCAGAGTCTCCTAAGTGAACATCTAGGACCTTGGCCACCAGTATACAGGAAGGACAGAGGCAACTCGGGGAGACAGAGATGGAACTTGACGTTCACGGGTGTCTCACATGGTGGTGGAGAGGTTTTGTTAGAGTGTGACCCGTGATAGGATGGCGTCATAATAACGTGATGAACCTTGTAAGGTTACTGACTTATAGGCAAGGGAAAGAAAAGGAAGTTAACTCTGATTTGTCCAGTTCTGTGGAGTGGTTATGTCTTGGGGAAGATCTATGTCAGCCTAGGTGTTTGAGTAGTAACAAAGAGACTGTCCAGACACAGTCTTTCCTGATGGCTGGCTGAAGGAGGTAAATCACTTGCCATGCAGACCTGACAATCTGAGTTCAGTCTCCTGAGCTCATCACGGTGGAAGGAGGGAGTAGATTCCGCAAGCTGTCCTCTGGCCTGCACACGCGTGCTGATCTCTCTCTCTGTGTGTGTGTGTGTGTGTGTGTGTGTGTGTGTGTGTGTGTGTGTGTGTGTGTGGTCTATAGCTGGGTCATCTTGTCAATTTAAATTCCTTTCTGTATGGATAGTTCTGAGCTTTTAGAATGCAAGTTAAAATTGTCCTCAGATGTCTGTTATAGTCCAAAAGACAGGCAGATTGCAGCTCATGGGGCCCCTGGGCAGCTCGCTCTGCTATTATGCAGAGAAGGGAAGTTACAGTGGGTTTTTGTCTCTTAAATCCTTTCATTTGTAATCATGGCCTTCACCATCTCTCAGTGGAAACAGGGATGGTGACCTGTGTTTTGCAGTCACCCAGCTGCTAAAAAGTAAATTACATGGGTTTCTGAAGAAAGGATCTTTTCTTTCTTTCTCCTCCTTCCTTCCCCTCTCCCTCCCTCCCTCCCTTCTTCCCTCCCTCCCTCCTTCCTTCCTCCTTTTTTTCTATACATATTTAAATGTTTTATTTAAAAATACTTTTTCATGCAATGTATTTTGGTCATCTTTCTCTCCCCCAAGTCTTCTCAGATTCCCACCTCCCTACTCATCCTAATTCATGCTTATTTGTGTTCTGTCTGTCTCAAACAAAAATCAAACAAACAGAAGAATAAAGAAATCAATACAAAACCCCAAAGACATGGAGTCCTTTCTATTTTGGACCTGGAGCCTGCTCTGGGGTGTAGTTGATGTACCCAGGGCCACCTCCTTTCCATTTAGTATCAATTGCAAATAGCTTCTGGATTAGGAGTGGGGCTTGGTGTTCTCCTCCCCTTCCACCTGGGCTTCTGTCTGGTTTGAACCTGGGCAGGTCTCTTGCAGGCTGTTCACAGACTCTAAGTTCATACAGGCTGCAGTCCTGCCATGTCTGGAAGATGGTGTTTTCCTCAAGTCAGCCCGCCACCTCTTCTTACAGTCTTTCTTCCTCTTCTTTTGCATAGGTCCCTGATCCTTGTGCGGAGGGCTTTGATAAAGGCATCCCATTTAGAATTGAGTGATCCAAAGTCTCTCACTCTCTGAACATTGTCCAGTTGTGCGTCTCTGTGTTAATTATGTTTAGGGGAAGAAGCTTTTCTGATGAATATCAAGCAAATGCGCTGATCTATGGGTACAGCAATGTCGTTTTATTGCTGTGATCCTTAGTAGAACAATAGTAGGTTTTGCCCTAGGGCCTATGACCTCGCTTGTCTCAGGTTCTTTGCCTGCCACTTTAGAGTGCCATGTATGGACTCTATCTCATGGATAGGCCTTAAAATTCCAATCAAAATGTGCTTGGTTATTCCAATAACATTTGTGCCACTATTGTACCAGCACATCTTGCAGATAGCTTGCTGTCATAGGTCACAGGTCTTGTATTTGAAAATTTATGATTACTTTTCTCCTCCAGTAGTATGCAAAATATCTTCTGGTACCATAAATACATCAATGGTGGTGATGCTTCTAGTTGGGTACAGCTCAGTTTCCCCATGCTCAGTGACCTAAGGAGGTTGTGTCTTCAGTGATAGGGCCTTACCATCTGGTTTTGGAGAGTAGCCAATAGTGTTGACAATAGTAGTCTGTGATGTTTGGGGTGGTGGTATGGGATTTCTTTGACCAATGACTCAATAAGATATAACCCAATTCTGGCATTGGAGGTTTACTTGTTGACTCAATGTGTCTAGTTAGGGCATTCTCTCTCTCCCACTAAATGGTAACTCCATTTAAATTCTGTTCATATATGTATGTATTTTAGGAAGCGTCTACAGTAGTAGGTTTTTATATGGCTTATCAAAAGGTTCTTAGTATTAGTTGTAGGAAAGAAACATCTTTCATGGGTTAGCATGGCTACAGTTCAGGGTGCCCGTTTCATCATGTTTAAGTTCCTACACCGTGGTGTTTTCATTCACCCTCGGTTGCTGCTAGCTCATTCCTGGTTGTGCTGGCACCAGATCCACTTCGTGCTTCTCATTTCCCCATGTGCTTGCTTTCTCATGCAACTTCCACTTCAGAGTTCTCTGTGGAGCGTGCTCCGTGCCCCTGTATGACTGACATGCAGCTGACTTTAAAGCCATGCTTTCCAGATCACATACAGCTCCAAATATTAAGTTGGGTGTAACACACAGTGTTCAGCAAATTTTAGTAAAACCAAAGTTTATAAACTTATCTTTAGGTTCCAAGACTGACAGATGAATAATGGCTTATTCTGCCATTTTCCTGTATTTGACAGCCAGCCAGCTTACCCTGAACATTATTTACTCCTGTGGTTTCTCACTTACCATGACTTCATTTAGCGGCCCTTGAGTTTCACAGGAAATGACAAGAAGTGAGAAAAGAAAGGACTCGTCCTGGACTTCCTCTAACTTATCCTCACGTGCCTAACATTTGAGGAGGCAAGAACATTTATAGCTCTGCTTCTGCCACTAGCGAGCCTATGTTTCGCAGATAAAGCCACACATGTCCCTCATTTCTCCCTGATCTGAGGCTTTTGGTCATGCCCCGTGGGCAGGGAGTTTTGGAGACGTATGCATTACTCTTCCTGCTACGTCGTTCCAGTACACAGCTTCCCTCCACACGTGCCCGAGTTCTTGAGCCGCCTTTATCGCTGACTTTCCATAGTTCAGTACTAGAGGCCCAGCCTTCCCAAGCTTCCTGCAGAAAGCCCAACGAACCCTTCCTTCTCTGGGTTGCCTTGGCTGTGGTGCTTTAACACAGCAATCGAAAGCAATTAATACAAAAGAACCATCCCCTCGCCCCTGACCTCCTTTGTCCCCAAGCTCTGTCCCCGTGGGCCTGCATTTTGTCTCTTTTCCTTCTACTTTGAGCTCTGTCCATCTCTGGATGCTTGCTGTTGTGACCTTGAAGGTGCACTTGTGTGTCGCAGCCTTTATATCTGTGTCCACATTCCTTTTTTCAGCCCCACGGCACAAGCTCCTCTGGGCTCCACACATTGATTCAGCTGGCTGTTCTCACAGAGCAGGCTGCAGGGTGCTCTGCCCGGCTCTCTCTTCCTGGCACTGGTATCCAGAGCAGCAGCTGGCATTATCCCATGGCTTCTCAGTGGGGACCCTTGGGAGAAATCTTGATTATTTCTTTCTCCTCCTGGTGAATCCTCCATTCCTCTGATCTGTCATTTCATCAGAGCAGAGTGTCTTTTTCCCCTGTTTGACATCATAACCCACAGCCTCTTGCGCTTTTCTTTCCTATTTTTAGCTTTCATTCCAGATGCTCCTGAGATTTTGAGTTTGTCTGCTGACTTCGCGACCTCCACGTTACACCTGAAGTGGACCGACAAAGGCTCTGCCTTTCCGTACTCCTCGAAGGCCACCTGGGAAATTAAGGTTCTACAGCATCCGCGTATGGAACCCATAAAATTAGTAAGTTGGGGCAAATATCCATTTCCCTACTATGCTCAAGAAACCACACAGCCTTTAAAGGTTTCAAAGTGGCATCTACACTGATGGGATGTCAGGATGGCTCAGGGGTAGAAGCATGAGCCGTGCAAGCCCGACTGCCTGAATCTGGTCCCCGAGAGGTGGGAGGAGAGAACCGAACTCTGGAAGTTGTCCTTTGACCTCCACATGTACAGTGTGGCAAGTGCATGCCCACACTTACATATACACACAGGTAACAACAACAACAACAAAAAGTAATAAATTTTTTTTTTTTTAAATCACTTCTGTAATAGAAAGTTGAGAAATTAAGGGAGAATTTTTTCCCAATTCTACCTTTTGGATCCAGTAACTGCCCAGCCTTTTAAATGTACATGTCCTTTCATAAGTGAAATAAAAGCTTGTTTTCAGTTTATTTTACTCAGTCTGTTATTTTATCTTTGTCTATTATTATACATAAAATAAATATTTAACCATAATAAGAATACAATGATAATTGAGAAATTAGTAAGCTTTATGTTACCAGCATGAAATACCATTATATACACTTTCTTTCTCCCCGACTCAATACTTCAGTGGTTTTCTATGACTTACACTCACCTTATTCTTAGTCTAAGACACAGGAACAGGTGTGATAAGTTGGCTAGGGGTCACACGGATGCTAGGACAAGAGGAATGCTAGGCAGTAGTGGTTCAGTTAAGGCACATGCTGTGCACAGCCACAGCAGATGGACCACACGCCTGAGGATGGGTAGAAGAAGGCCCGAGCTGTCCATACTGCCTCCCCCCATTTCCCACTTGTATTTGTCTATTGAGATAGCTTTGCTGTAGCTTGCAGTACTCCTTCCTCCGTCTTCCTAGCTCTAGGATTACGTCTACGCTGTCTGACTCCGCTAGCTGGTTCTTTCCCCTAATTATCTCCATATGGTTTCCGGCAGTGGTTTTTAACTGCCCCAGTGGAAGATGAGAGTCCTTTCTTCTTTGTCTTTCTGCTCCCCTCCTTACTCGTGTGTCTGTAGCTTTGTCTGCATTGCTGAGCATGGAGGGGTTCACTACTGTCTTATCTGTTTCCCTAGGAACTTGTTTTATTTCTTTGGTTTTCCATTTTTTTTTTTTCCGGAAGCTTTCTTCTTGAGAAAATGGACCTTCAGACTACTTTTCTGGTTGCCTTATTTTTCCTATTTCCCACCTGCCTTTTGCTTTCATGTGTGTGGTCCTTCTCTTTGGCTTTGCTTCTTCAAGATACAGGTTTTCCTCTAAGAAAATATGGAAATCATTTCTATAGTAATATATTTCCTTAGTTGCTTTATTGAAGGCTTTGATGAGTGTCAACACCTGTATGGTAATTCAGTAGGACCTAGTGTCAATAAGGGAATATAACTGAATAATGTTTGTGTTAGTCTAAGTTTCTTGTTAATAGTGATTCTCAATCGGTGGGTCATGACCCCTTTGCTATCACAGGGATCACGTACCCGATATCCTGCTTATCATATATTTACATTGCAATTCACAGCAGTTGCCAATTATAAGTATAAAGTAGCAACAAGAATAATTTTATGGTGAGGGTCACCACAACACGAGGAACTGTATTAAAAGGGCACAGCATTAGGAAGGTTGGGAACCTACTATATAGAAAACAAGCCACTGTACAAAAGTGCAGCCCATTTGCCTTTATAAGATTGCTCTGTGGCTGTGACCCCATATTCTGTGGGGGCTTCCTGGTTGTTTGTTTGTCCTGGAGACAGGCAGAAAGGACCTCTATTTGGAAGCATAACTTTGTGTTTGTTTTTAGGTGTCATTCAACACAACACTGAATGGTAGAGATACAGTTCACCAGTGGAACTGGACCTCCGACCTGCCCCTGGAGTGTGCTCCTCACTCTGTGGGGATCAGACGGTACATCAACTATCACCATTTCTCCGGTTATAAAGAGTGGAGTGCCTGGAGCCTCCTGAAGAACATTTCTTGTAAGCTTACGATTACAGACCGTTGCTCCTTGTGAGTTAGATTTCTTAAGAGTGGTAGCGTATGTTCTTTGTTTTCCGAGTCCCAGCAGCTGTCTTCTAAAGCGGCCACCCCAGACTGGGGATTAAAGTTTGAGACTGGCTGCAGAAAGCTGTGCTGAAAACCATTTGTCAATTAGACAGAACTCTTCCAACAGGTGGATGAACAGTGCTGGCAGGGCGAGTGGGGGCCGGGGTCATCAGTGACCATAAAACGAGGTCTAGAAAATGTTTGGTGTTGGCTGCAGGTGGACACTCCATGGAGCAACATCAGATAAGGAAGGAGCGGAAGCAGCTGGGTAAATAAGGAGAATCTGTGGCAGTTGAGCAAGACACTGTAAATATAACTCCGGACAGCTGAGTTCAGAAATAAGCAGAATCTGAGTTGGGGAGTGGGTGCTCATGGAAAGAAGCCGAGCCAACAGCGTCTGTTACCTTGGATAGCTGGAGGGACTGTTGGCACAGAACCAGTTGGCTAGGAAAGTGCAGCTTCATCTTTAATACACTGAGTGGTGAGGTGGGAATGTCAGTCTGACATCCAGAGACATGGGTGTCGCTGTAGATGCCCCTTCGGGGATTGCAAACGTGTATATGGTCTGCAGTGCTCACCTTCTGAAGGCCAGTGTATCTTTGGAAAGGGAACTGGGAACCTTGGAAGGTTCCACTTGGGAGCTCTCCTGTCTACAGCAATACTGAAGGAAGGCCAGTAGCTTCAGGGCTGCGAATGCCCAGAAAGTTCAGTGTGGTGGAACCCAAGAGACAAGGGAGTTTGGATGATAAATGGGGAATGGTTCTTGGATCGAACATGGAGCCAGTGATCCACTTCAGTAGATTCGTAGAGGTAGAAGCCAGATGACAGAGAAGAGTGGGGAGTAGAGAGGTGACCAGAGGCCATTGTATAAAGATCAGCTGTTAGGTGTGGAGCTAGGGTCCGTGACCTTAACCTGCAGACCTGTGATTAAAGAACCAGCTGCTAGTTAGGCTTTGTGCTGTTGGCTCACGAGACGTAAATCTGCTTCAAAAACACAGATTAGTTTCAAAGAAATAAACTTCCCTACGTATTTTCTTTGTACATATAAATTCTTAAACATTAACCTATGGCCATTGACATTGACCTGTGATCAGTTTCTGTCCCTGGATAAGTAAATAAGGCCACAGTTTCAGTTCTTGTCTGTGCCTTACTTCTTTGAAACCCAAGAGACCTGCGTTATCTCACATCTTCATGTATTTCACAGTATGTGTTGTAGATACTGAACTAGTTTAAGCTCATTTTAGGAGTCAAGTATGGTGGCTTATGCCTATAATCCAATCATTCAGCAGAGATAGGAGTATTGCTGCAAACATTAGGTCAGCCTTGGCTTCCTGGTAAATTCCAAGGCAACATTGGCTACAGAATAATACCTTATTTCAAAATAATAAAAAAATAAGGCGCTCTGTTGGTAAAGTACCTGCCACTCAAGCAGTTCTGTGACCCCAAGTTTGGATTCCGCAGTACCTACCTTAAAGCCAGACATGGTGACATTTGCAGCCTTGGCTCTCCGAGGGTGGGTGTTGGCAGATCACCGGAGCTTTTTCTTCCATCTGGCTTAGTTGGTGAGGTCCAGGTTCACTGAGAGCCCCATCTCAAAAACTAAAGTGGAGAAACATTGAGAAAGATACCTTCTGTCAGCTTATAGTCTCCACGTATGCACACACCTACATGAATACATACACACATCACATTCATACAAAAATAAATAAAGATAAAAATAAGTAAGTAAATAAGTAAATGAAAATAAAAATCATCCTAGGAGGCAAAAAAGATGTCCTAAGGAGATGGTTTTGTGTAAAAGATGTCTGACATGTTGGCGATGCTTCTTGTTTCTTTCTAGGGACTCCTGATTCTGAGACCAATGTTTTTCCTCAAGACAAAGTGATTCTTGCAGGCTCAGACATAACATTTTGTTGTGTAAGTCCAACAAAAGTGCTGTCAGGACAGATTGGCAAGACATTTTGTCCTCTTATCCATCTTTACGGGGAAAACGTTGCGATCCGTATCCAGAACATTTCCGTTTCTGAAAACAGTGGAACGAATGTGGTTTTCACGACAGAAGATAATGTATATGGGACGGTTGTCTTTGCAGGCTGTAAGTATATCGTGCTAAGTCGTTCTTCTTAGCCTGCGTTGCTCCCTTTCCAGCCTTAACTTCTTTTCTGCTGGCGGATTCTGTTTCTTCCTTATTTCCCTGTCATTGTCACATATGCTATACAGAGGCTCTAGAACGCTTGGGTAGGAGCCTGGAACTCATTTCCTCCATTACCTATTCCGCTATCAGTTCTGAGTTTCAAAATAAGGTTGAGACCTCTAGCAACTAAGGTTTAGTTTAAATTCCTAACATCATAGTTGATTCAAAGTCCTTAGTATGTGTAGTATGTCTTAGTTGCACCTAATAATTTCATACACATTAATTTCCCACTTAGCTAAAGTAAACTCTTAAGGATCCAGGTTTAAATGTTATGGTGATTTTAATAGCATACTGCACCTTTCCCAACATTTAAAGAAGCATAGTTGAGGACAAAAGTATGGCAAAGGCCGAGAAGTTTTATTCTTCATGTAGTCTGCCTATAGTGTGGATGCCCTTGTTCAGGGAGACCTCAGTCATAGTGTGGGTGCCCTTGGTCAGGGAGACCTCAGTCATAGTGTGGGTGCCCTTGGTCAGGAGACCTCTGTCATAGTATATGGGTGCCCTTGGTCAGGAGACCTCAGTCATAGTGTGGGTGCCCTTGGTCAGGAGACCTCTGTTAAGGCCATTGACGGCTCCTGCAGCCTAAAATGCGCCTCGATGTTGTGGTGGCCGGCAGCTCTGCCCATGCAGCATGCAGCTTCTGTAGCATGTCCTCAGGTAATTATGTGCTTAGGACTTTTAGTTTTGATGTTGAACTTTCTACTACCTCCCATATGGCGCCACCTGTGGCCAAGATGCTCTTGTTTTCAGTACTATGAGTTTATAAGTTTTGAGTTTTGTCTCTGGTTCTCGTGATTAAAGGTGTGCGAGACAGTTTGAGTGGATTTGGGGTGGATTTTGTGATGTTTCTTTAGTGTATTCTAGGGATTTCTCTCTCAGTGAACTAGTCTAGCAACACAGGGTCCAGGATATCTTTGGTTGAATTTATTTCTAGCTACTTGGTGGTTTTCTTATGTTAATTTGGTTTTAGAGACATTGTCTCATTCCGTATCCCTAGTTGGCCTGGAATTCCTAGGTAGTCCAGGCTGGCCTCGAACTCACAGAGATAAGCTTGCATACTGGAGGGTAAGATTAAAGGTGTATCCCACTATGGCCCCACTTAATAACATTTTCAAAATTGTATTTTATGTTTGCTGGTGTATTAAAAATGGGATTTTTATATAGATTTACATAGCTTCAATTTAATTCTTTTAAAAGTTAATTTGTTTGATAAGAAAATCAGTACATTTCAAAGATTCTCTTCTCATTTTTTCCTCCTGTCATATTCCTGTTTCTTTTTTTATTCTTATTATTTGGACTTTAAATAGATTACTTTAATGAGCATACTCCACATCCTAAAATAATCACCACTATAAATGTAGTCCAGATTTTCAGCATGTAATTTTAATAAAATGGTGGATAATTTGGCCTTAGGTTTAAAATGATTTTCAAAATAAGCACACCAATGTTTATTTTATTGTCTAGTTTGCTAGTCAACCTCAGTATTAGCTAAAATGTCATTGGAGGAGCCTCTGAAATCTCAACAAGCAAGGATACTTGTCACACAGTCCTGGGACTTGACTGTGATCCCTGGAACCCATATAAAGATGGCAGGAGAAAGGCAATTCCACCCAGATGTCCTCTGACCTCTGGAACACATGCCCCCGTATGCCTTCACATATGCAATATTATTAAATAAAAAATTGAACCATTTCTGGGATCTCTAGGAGGAGTATAGAAAAAAATTGTATTTTGGTTGACAGCTGGGTACTTTTTGAGAAATTTACTTCCTTTAAAAACAAAATTACTTTTACAGAGTATTTCAACAGACAGATTAATGGTTTCTAACTTTCCCAGAAAGTAGAAAGTATTTGTATAATACAACATTAGGATAGGTCAGTGTCTCTTTGTGTTTGGTTATGTATGATTATAGCAATCAGTTTTTATAATAAAGTGCAGGACTGTGGCGATTTTAGATTTTACTTTATGGCTTTTGCATCTTCCTCCCAGAATTGACTGTTTTCTTTTTTCTCTGCCCCAAAGTAAAGGCAGAGCAGATAGTTTCTGTGAGCATCTGCCACAAATCGTAAGCATGTACAAAACTTTCTCCATCACAGTGTGTAAATAGATGGGAGGTGATAGTAGTTCCAAACTGTAGGTTCTGGTGACTTAGCTTGGAAGACTTTGAAGTAGAGTCTAAGGAAAAGGAAATTTAGTTCATTTCTCACATTGCTGCTGGGAATTTGCTGAGTTGCGAGTCACTCTCTAGAGTGTTTTAATCCCCTATTTCTAATGCAGTGCAGGCTGTAAGAACACATTTTGCAGAAGCAGTGATAAGAAAATTGCCACACCATCCAAGGAGGAAATGTATAAACAGCAAATAAATCTCATTCAGCAGCCTGTAAAACTGCAGTTTGCGGGAGAAGATATGGAGCTCCTTTGTTCCTTTTCCTTCCAGATCCACCCGATGCTCCTCAGAAACTGAATTGTGAGACGCATGAGTTCAAAGAGATTATATGCAGCTGGAATCCAGGAAGGCCAACAGGGCTGGTGGGCCCACGGAATACAGACTACGTTTTATCTGAAAGGTAATGGTGCCCATGAAAGAGTGCTGGTGGCAGGAACCTCGGAAGAACCCACTGAGTGACAGGGCAGCCTGGCACATTGCTGCCATGCAAGCGAGCACGCTGTGTTGGTGTCATGTGACTGGACCGACTGCAGCTGGCCCATGTGCCGTGGTGATGCCGTGCCTCTTCTGTCTGAAGCCGAACAGAAGGGCCCCAGATAGTCTAGGCGGTGGCTTATGCCTGGTTGTTTTCTGTATCACACGCCATTTTCTTGAATTTGTGATTAGTCTTAAAGTAGAAATAAACTTTTTATAAAAATTAGTCAAAATCTGCCCATGTTTTTCCCTCCACAATATTTACATCTTACTATGCTGAAATTATTTTTCTTTGTAACTGACAGCATTTCGGGAAAATCCGTCATACTTAAAAGATTTGAGACCCTTACGAATGAAAGCTGTCGTTTAACCTTCCAAATGCTTCCAGACCAAGAAGTCTATAACTTCACCCTGACCGGTCACAACCCACTGGGACAAGCAGAATCAGTAATATTTATCAACGTAACGGAAAGAGGTGAGCCACTATTGCCAGCCAGGGTCTATAATAACTACAATAAAAATAGCATGTGACATGCCTTGGGACTCATGAAAGGTGACTATAGGGATTAGTGTTTATTGATTATTTTCTTTAGGGTTTTTTCAGTTTTATAATTTTTATTTTAAAGCATTAAAATGAATAACTTGAAATTTGATTATTTTTGAATTGAAATAAAAATTTGAGTCATTTAGATGAAAATTATACATAGCTTTGTCTACTCATTCTTGATTTCTGAACATTTTTTGGACAGTTTTTAGGAACATTTACTTTAAGATTTTTTTTGATGCAGTTATTGCAAAAATAGTGAATTACAACTTTGAGCCCTCCTGTC
The DNA here is from genome assembly GCA_028555095.1 of Dicrostonyx torquatus. Taxonomy (NCBI): domain Eukaryota; kingdom Metazoa; phylum Chordata; class Mammalia; order Rodentia; family Cricetidae; genus Dicrostonyx; species Dicrostonyx torquatus. The sequence continues at coordinate 18,881,805 of JAQHUG010000005.1, forward strand.
TTTCCCCAGAGGTGACAACAACAGGAAGGTGACCGGTGCATACTGTTCTCTAGGCTGCTAACCTAGATGATCCTTTTTGCTCAGTTTTGTGTGCGTTCACTAGCGAGTGTTCAGATGTGCTGAAGTGTTTCCATGAGGAGTTCCTTTGCATTGTATGGGCAGTGTGGATCTCAGTGTGATGGTGGTTACCCGTGTCTTTACACAGAAACACCCTCTCGCTCTGTCTCTCTTTTTGTCTCTCTGTCAGATTGCACCAGCTGTCCACTCTATCCCCCATTTTGCATTATAAGTATATTTTAAATAAAAATGCACAGTGTATAACTATTTGATGCTGGCGTTTCTTAGGATAATATCCCCAAGAGACATCCAAGTTGTTTATTTTCTTCTTATATCAATGATTTTTTTAATTTGGGGTGGGGACAATAATGATACACATTTTACAACAGAAATAAGATGTGTGTAGTCATTTTGTGGTTGTCCCATCATCAGCCCAAATGAGCTATCCCCGTGCCAGGCTCATCCACATCCTGAGAGCTCACAGAGACTAGTAGAAGAAAGGGCTATGAATGAGTGGATGGTGGAGGGTCCCAGCACCTCATTTTTACTTTTGTAGCATTTTTTCAAATACATGTTTATTTTGTATTGTTTATGTGGGTAGGTATATGCTGTGTGTGCCACTTACGCAGAGGCCAGAAGAGGGACTCAGATCCCCTGTAGCTGGAGTTAAAAGGTAGTTGTGAGCTGCCCAGTGTGGGCAGCGGTGTGGTGCTGGGAACAGAAATCAGGGCCTCAGGAAGAATATGAAGTGCTCTTAATCATGGAGCCATCTCCAGTCCCTGCTTTTTGTCTAGTATTCCATCCTGTCATCATTTCCTGTTTCATCCTAGAGTCAAAAGGCTACATTTTGTAGCTGAAGGTATTGCTTGCATTGGGCCACCTTCATTTTGTGGTTGTTGTTGTTGGTTTTGGTTTGGTTTTCCGTTTCCCCCTATGTATGGTTCTTCCTTTGACCTCAGAGTTCACAGCCATTGTAAGACTCCCCCGTCCCGAACCACACTGAATTCCCGTGTCAGTCAGCATCATTACCGCACACATACCTCGGACAGATGACTGTCAGTACCTCTTGGTATTTGTCATCCTCTGTGGACCCTACAAGCCTCTTTTGCTCTTCTACTGCCTAACATTCCCAGCACCAGATGAACAACCTTGAGTGCAGCTGGTTCTTTGAGAGCCCTGATTGCATAGCAACAGTAAAAATAAGGTCCCTGGGTCCCACACACTGTATTGATTTTAGGCATTAATAATACCTCTTTGCTCTTCTTCCCCTACCACATACACTCATCCCTTGGTTCTAGTTTGTCTTACGAGGGCAGACCTTTTCACCCTAAACGTTTACAGGCATTAATCTTGATAATCCTGTTTCCAGTTGCTCCTCATGTGCCTGTTTCGTTGAAAGTGAAGGACATGAATTCGACAGTTGTTACACTTTCCTGGCATTTGCCAGGAAATTTTGCAAAGATTAATCTCTTGTGTCAAGTTGAAATCTGTAAAGCTAATTCAGAACAAGAAGTGGTAAGTAAGATTCTCCTATAAACTTTTCTTTTGGTTATTATGAGTAAAATTATTCAAAAACAATTAAGCAAACTGTATTATAGGGATTCACTAAAACAAAAAAGACTTTACATAAATATGTAATGGCAGCATTGTAATTTGCACTTGAAACAGTTATAAAACTGGACAGTAAAGAATAGAACTTCAGCTTTAGCTGCCCAGAGTGCCCTCAGGCTTAGTGTGCAATACCCGCATGTAACTGGCACGCAATAAGTTTTGTGATTAGGAATTGGCTTTGACTGTATGTAGCCTTTGATTGACTGGCACAGGAGAGTAGAGGAGAATTTGAAGTTAAGTGCATCAGTGGAAGCAAGTTTTAATTGGTAATTATAAGTCAGAAGAGGACTTTTTAATAACATTGAAATACTTAGATTAGCTTACACTGTACCCTTTTGTAATTTGTGGTAACTGTGAAGTAAATGATCCTGTAGTTGAACATTAATTTGAAAATTCACTGGTTTCTGTAAAAGCATTCAGAAGTACACAGTGTGACCTGCAAAGCCACTTTGTAACAAGCAGCTGAAAATTCAGATATTTTTCTGGCACATTCATCCTCAGATTTGTATAAAATTGCTGCACTTTAATATTATGTATTTTCTTTCTTTTTTTTTTTTTTTCTGAGACGGTTTCTCTGTGGCTTTGGAGACTGTCCTGGAACTAGCTCTTGTAGACCAGGCTGGCCTCGAACTCACAAAGATCCGCCTGCCTCTGCCTCCCAAGTGCTGGGATTAAAGGCGTGCGTCACCACCGCCCGGCATATTATGTATTTTCATTTTTTGTCTTTTTTGCTACATGTTCAGTACTATACTAGAGGCCCTAGGTGACATAGACGCACGCATAAACCTCCAGGGTGATTTCCAGTATCCGTGGAATCTGTGGAATAATATCTTCATCGCCAAGCTTGTCTCTTATTGCCAAATTGTGTTAAAGTTAATAGTCACTAGCTATTAACTGATTATCACAATAATAGCTGTTAATTTAGCTGATGATTATTATTTAGATTCAATAATTAGATTAAAAGTGCATCCCAGTATTTTATGGGCTGCTATGTGTTAGGTCCCAAGAAATTCCTTTCTCCAAAGACTGGCATTTAGACAGAAGCCAGCATTCTCTCAGGGATTTAAGAAGACAGTTTCTACTTGCTGAAAGAGAGTCATTCTCTTTGTCTCTGGAGAAAGGGACATATGGCTCCCCCATTAACCTATGTCTGTGAAGCCTATTAGCATATCCAGGTCTATGCTAGCTAGCCTCTAGGCTCACTCAGGCCCTACTCACAAGTGTCTGTTACAGAGTCACTCTGGCTGGCATACCCCACCTGCTGCCCTAAACCTCTCTAGCCCCTGAGCTTCCCCCACTTTCTCTTACTCCTTATGACCCAGCCATAAGCTTCTCTTGTTTCCTATGCAACCCAGCTATTTTGGCTCCATGCTCTCTTGGCTCCCCCTCTCTTCTCTTTCTCTCTCGTGTTCCCCATGGCTGGTTTATTCAGTCTGGCTGTGCTCCCCTCATTTCTCCAATAAAAAAACCTTCTCCTCAATCATACCTAGGAGCCGTCATGTCCTCATTTTCATTCACTATGGAACATAATTCTATTGACGTAGTATTTCGTAAGAATTAAAACACTATGAACTCTGTTCTAACTGCAAACTGGTGTAGCATTTGGTTGGTTTATATTACGAGTGTAGACTGATTTAATACCAAAGTATAATGCATATGGACATATTATGTATCCATACACGCATGGCATATACACATCAGCACCCAAATATATTTACTTTTTTTTAAATAGCGGAATGCCACAATCAAAGGAGCTGAGGAGTCAAGTTATCTTGTTGCTGTGGACAAATTAAATCCATACACTGTGTACACTTTTCGGGTTCGTTGTTCTACTGAAACTTTCTGGAAATGGAGCAAGTGGAGCAATGAAAAGAGACATTTGACCTCAGAAGCCAGTAAGTTACATGATGATGCGGCTCATCACTAATGGGGAGAAGGGAGGATGCGAGATAGAGAGGTACCCGGCGACAGTCACATAACCATGAGGATGTTTTCATCCCATTCTCTGGGCCCTTATGTTCTGTAGAAGCTTCATTTAGCGCTTCTTTGTTGCTTCGGAAGCCACGTTTTATGGATAATTCTCAGTACCCTAGAGTGAAGTCCAAGCACCCCCATTTTATCACTGATACTGCCTGTGTCTTCAAATTCTGACGTGAAAATCTCTTTCCTAGCTCCTTTAAGGGGACCAGATACTTGGAGAGAATGGAGCTCCGATGGAAAAAACTTAATTATTTATTGGAAGGTAAATATCTATGGTTTCTTTGGATGCTTATATTATTTTTCATTTTGCTCAAATGCTTAATGTACAAAAGGTAGCTTGGTTTTTGTGGATACTTTAAATTGTACTTGCTTACATAGTATTCAGCTGTGTTGGTAAATGGTCCATGAAATACGAAGTCACTGAAATCTATACAAGGAACCCAGGCTTCCAGCCTGGTTAAGTTTGCCATCTTCCAAGCCCATGTTTCCCATCACTCCTGATTCCCCAGGCCAGAGGGGCTCTTGCCTCAGAATAGAGCCCAAAGTTGTAAGGCCCATAACACCACGCGTGTGGAGAGCTCATGGGAAAACTTGTGGGAATTCTTTCTTCTACCTTGTGGGTCCTAGGGATTAAGCTTAGATCTTCAGGCTGGGTGGCAATCATCCTTAGCTGCTGAGCCATCTTGCCAGCCTTTCTTTTAATTTTTGTCTTTTTCCTAATGATTTTGTAGCAGTCATGTAGTATATGAAAGGAGGAAAGAATACATACATGTGCTAGAACACTGTGCCACACTGCTGTGTTTCCTCTAGTAGTTCAGCCCTTTGGGCTGTGTCTTACATTTTTGCTTCTGGAAATTATAAAAATCGAATGGTCATATATTAATGTTTACATTTCTGTGGACTTTCAGTACTTAACAAGTGTGGTTCTTTTTTACCTTTTTATGCCTTTTTTTTTTATATAAACCATGGCCCGAGTGGATTTTAAATTTTCAATTTCATTCTACTGATAGCTTCATAGTCTATTTTCACTTTTTCTTGGCAACTTAGCCCAGTTTAGGCCTGATGACCTTGCCCAGGCCTTTACCCTTTTGCAAGTTCTGATGACAGAATTTGTTCTTCTGTTTGCCGTAGCCCTTGCCCCTTAGTGAAGCTAATGGAAAGATACTTTCCTACAATGTATCGTGCTCATCCAATGAGGGGACACAGTCGCTTTCTGAGATCCTCGATCCTCAACACAGAGCAGAGATGCAGCTGGATAAAAATGACTACATCATCAGTGTGGTGGCAAAAAATTCTGCTGGTTCATCGCCACCTTCTAAAATAGCCAGTATGGAAATCCCAAATGGTGAGTGCTCCAGAGAACTTGAGAGAGCAGAGGAAAGTAGAAACCATTGGTGTTGCCAGCTTCCCTCCTGAGCCTGCTCCTCCCATGCCATTTGCATATTTAAGCACACAGAGGACAAAGTACAGGAATGTCCGCTGCTACTCATTGAGGGATGCAGTCAGTAGTATTTTTTGTTCTGCTTTGAGACAAGATTTAGCTATGTGGTTCAGGCTAGCCTCGAACACACTAGATAACCAGACCAGACTTGAACAGGCAGTCTCCTGCCTCAGCCTCCTGAGTATCCTCAGTATTGACTGGATGCCTATAAATGTGTGAAAGATAATAATTACTGTATCTAGTTAGTTTGTCATAGAGTATGAAAAGTTCTAGTTGTGTATAGCAATCTTGGGAAGAAATACTTTAACTGGTTAAAAAACATCTTTCCAAGACTAAGGGTTTCTGTTGTCTGTTTTTGCAGCCCATTGTGCAGAGAAAGACACTTGTTTTAATTGGCAGCTTTGTGGTCATTGATAATTTTTCCCCCTTGAGTGTGTTTTTTGTTGTTGTTTATAATTTTCTTTATAGGTAAGGTCTTATATAGTTCAGGCTCGCCTGGAACTTGCTGTGTAACAAAAGATGACCTTGAACTCCTGATTGTTCAGCCTCCAAACCCAACAAAGAAATTCTCCATATTGATAAGAAAGCTTCTAGGCTAAATTTGATCATTAATAAGGGTTTTGAAAACCAAAAATCCACATGGTGTAATTTTAAAATTTTAGTGTTTGCCTCTAAATTGCCAGGTTGCCAGCGACTTGCCATGATCCCTCTGTTTTTGCATGCACTTTTTTTTTTATAGAGTACACTAAGAGCACAAAGCAGTGTGCTCGAACTTGATAGTTCCACACATGCACACAGAACTTACTTGGACCACGTTCACTAATTCCCCACCCCCACCACCTGCTAGCCTTTCCTCTTCCCCCAAAGCTAGACAGCTTCCTGAGTCATGAGCTCTAAATGGGTCACTTCCACCTCTTCTTCCAGTTACTTCCTGAGCTCCTTTGCTGCCCTTCCCCAGTATGGGAACAGCTTTTTATGAGCCCACTCTTACAGAAAGAAAAACAGTCTGCTCGTGTTCCCCCGAGTGTCTCTCAGCGCTTGCTTGTGGTGGTTTCTGGGCACTGGCCTGGTTCATTGACTTGTCCTAGGCAGTGATCACAGAGAATTATGAAGCAGGAATGGATAGCAGGGTCGTTTCAAAGACTTGGCCACACCCAGGCCACAGCAGAGCCCTAAACCTAGGCAGTGGATGGTGTGGCAGATGGCGTGGCATGTGAAGGAGCAGGGTCAGAGCAAGGCGTCCAGTGAGCCCTCATTTGGACCTGGGCATTTTAAAGATGGCAGTTGTGTCTCTTTAATTACTGTGTTGTCTCTAACTGGAGCATTCTGACCCTCCCTATTCTGCGTGTCCTTGAGAAGGTGGTTTCAGCTCTAGCTGTGGTCACAGCTTGCACACTGACATCTGGCAGCCCGCAGTTCTCACTCCCAGAGTCAGAAGCTACACAGCCTCTGCTCACATTTGCACTGTAGCTTTGCGGGCACACTGAGCCAGAAAGCTGTCTGACATCCAGATCCTCTGTATTCTAAACCAGGCACTCACTGAGCCAGCAAGCCGTCTGACATGCAAACCCTGACATATAAATGAGTTGGAGAGGTCCCTGTGAGAACCCCTTCCCCTTTCTTGGCCCTCACACCTCACCTCCCTCCTCACTCATCCCTTAGGCCCAGGTCTAGCAGAAAGTAAAGTAATCCTCCCACAGCCACAGAGCCTACCCTCGCTCCCCAGTGTGTGCACACTCCGCCCCCCCTCCAGCATCTCACGGTCTTTGGGAAATGCCTCTGCCCACACTAGTCATCCCACCTTAAACTCTGCTGCTTCAGCCATTCTCCACCCTCTGTGCCGCCCCTAGATGGTTCCCTCAGCTCCGTGAGTCCTGGAAAGCCAGCTCTTCATTTCCGGGTGCTCCGTCTGCCTACTCTGTGTGGCCCCTTTTCCCATAGAGCTCTGCTCATTGTCCCCTGGCCCTTCCCCAGCCTCCTGCCTCCTTCTCTCACCCCACATGGTCATGCTGTGGTCCTCCTCCGGTGCCAGCCTAGCCCCCAGTATGTGTCTACCTGATTCTAGACACTTTTCTGTTCTCTTCTCAACTTCCATGTCATTCATTTTCCAGATAAAGGTAAATGCTGCAGTTATCCCAATAAAGTTACTACTACAACACTTCTTTGCTAAATATTGATATCTAGTTCAGCTACTATTTTAGAATTGTCTACAGTGAAATAATTTTTATAATCACTGTCCATTTTCTTAAGACTTGCCCTCTGATTTTTCTCTGACTGTCGATAAAATGTCTTTCTTACCTTGCTGAAGATGACGTCATAGTAGAACAAGCCGTTGGAATGGGAAAGAGGATCTTCCTCACCTGGCATCCTGACCCCAACATGACCTGTGACTATGTCATTAAATGGTGCAACTCATCTCGTGCTGAGCCCTGCCTTATGGACTGGATAAAGGTTCCTTCAAACAGCACGGAGACTGTAATAGAATCTGGTAAGAAGGCCTTCGGGGGGAGGAGGGCTGAAAAGCCACACAGATGTGACTGGATACTCGGCAGGCATGACCTACTTTATCTTAATTCAATGTAGCTTGTGGCATGTCTCTTGAAAAGACTAACCCTTGGAGTTGTGTTTTCCGTGTCCAGGGAACATCAGAGAGGTCATCAAAGAGCAACATATATCTGCATCTGGGTTATGGTTTTTGCTTTTTGAGGTAGGGCCTCAAATTCGGAGATTCACCTGCTACTGAAATCTAAAGTGTGCTCCACCACACCCAGCTCTGAAAGCACTCTTGATAGCATTGTTTGTACTCTGAAAATTATAGCGAAATAGCAGATAAGGGAATAAATGGCAGTGTCTTGATAAAATAGACTTTAGTAGGAATAACAGCTAAGTCAAATATGAAGCAATACAAGAAAACACTACTGAAGAAAGGAGACAACATAGTCAGTACCCTTTTGCTTTATAGTGTCCAGGATCCAGGTCACTGAGGCCTTGCTGCCACAATCCACACTTCCCTAATATGATAGGTTCAGCCTGAGAAGTGTGGCACCCACAGAGGCTTGGACCCCACAGACTAACCCCGCTTCTCTTCTGGAAGCAGAGGCCTCCCTCCTGCGGTGCTGCCATGCCCTCTGCTGAACTAGTGTGTGCCTATGCCTGTGGGGTTCTCTTGGGCCAGTATTGGGTCTGTAGGTCATGATCCTTCTTGAGACACTAGCTCCTGGTGCTTTCTCATGTGTTGGGGAAAGGCCCCCAGTGCAATGCGTTTCATGGAGTTGACTTTCCATCACTGTTTGCTTAGTACTTGGAAGCACAGAGAAAACACTTGAGAAAAAAATCGAGATGGGAGAAAAGTTAAAAAGAGACGAAAACCACAGTTTTCCTTTAGAGCATGTCATTTTGAGATTGACCATCTCGCTGTGACCTGTGGAGTTCAGGTGTTCTTTGGGCATGAGGTTTAAGGAGCCATTGTATTAACCACACTGGAATGGTTGTTCCCCACAGGAGCTGATAGCTCCTGCATTGTTAGATCGTTATTAAGGCATCATCTTCTTCCGAGATGAGCCGCTCTACAGTTTTTCACCATCCTCTTCAAAGCTCGCTTCGAGGGCTTGTTCTGATCTTCGTGGGTATTTCACTTAAGATCCCACACATCTCCCATGAGAATCATGATTGTACCTGCCCGAGTCTCTTCCCCATGCTTGCCAGCTTCTCCACATTGGGCATGTGGCTCTGTATTTCTGCGTTTCTCACATCTCGCATGCTCTGTTGGGTTGTGTAACTGATGAGACATTAAAATGTGCTTCATGGGTTGAAGAAAGAGACTCAAGTAGAAGAGGTGGGGTGCACACAAGGGAAGGGGGGGCAAGAGACCCAGGTGTAAATATGAATGTGTGAAGATGCCGTGATGATTTACTTTGTGTGCTAACCTTAAAAATTAATTTAAAAAATTGAAATCCAAAGATACATCTTTACGAGTCTTGCTCAGTGAGCGTTAGGAAGAGAAACAAACTCCCGACGCCTTCATAGTTCCTTCGTCCCTGAGGCTTTGAGCTGGAGTGGAGTTTTAGTGCTCTGGGACTAGGGGAGAGATGTCGTTTCTTGCACAGAGGAAAGCTAAAGCATTCATTAGCACACTGTGACCACGAAGTCGCATTATGAACTGACTGGGTTGTGTCTAGGAGGCAAGAACGATGTTAACCTCAGTCTTAGTTTTTTCTCTTCCAAAAAATGTCATCCCATGATCTTGAAGATTTTCATTACTATAGAAGTAAAGGTGTTCAAGTTTTGCTTAATGCTCCTAAATGTTTGCCAGTTTTATTTAAAAAGTACCAATGTGTTTTCACAATAAACCTGTTTGCAGTTAGATTGGGAAATTTTAGCAAGTTGTAAATTTTAATACTTCTAGAATAAATATTCTTTCTTACCTACATATACTTACAAGTGTTCACTGATTTTGTTCGTCCTACAGATCAGTTTCAGCCAGGAGTACGATATAATTTCTACCTTTATGGGTGCACTCAACAGGGATATCAATTGTTGCGTTCTATAATTGGATACATAGAAGAATTAGGTAAGTTAAATCAATGAGTTATTTTTTTTAAAGTTTGGATAACATGAGAAATTATGAATAGGCAAATAGCAAGAGTTAGTCTCCAAATTATATTGATTTAGTTGTTTAGATCAAGGAAGATAAAATAATGTCTATCACAAATTTAAAAGTAAATTTTTTTTCTTTTTTTTTTATTATTATTGTTAAAAGAAAAATTTACATTTACTCCCCTTGTTCCCGGCCCTTCCGCTCCCCACTACCCCACCACCCTCCCCCTGCTTCCTTAAGATGGGGCAGGATACCCTGTCCTATGGGAAGCCCAAGGCCCTCCCACCTCCATCTCGGTCTAGGAAGATGTGCATCCATATAGAGTAAGTTCCCAAAAAGCCAATACATGCAGAAGAGCTAGGTCCCGGTGCCATTATCATTGGTTTCTCAGTCAGTCCCCACTGGCAGTCACATTCATAGGGTCCAGTTAGGTCATATGCTCATTCAGTCTTGGTCCAGCTGGATTCCATGAGCTCCCAATAGATCGAGCACACTGTCTCTATTGGTGGGCCAGTCCCTCACGGTCCTGACTTCCTTGCTCATCTCCCTCCTTCTGCTCTTCCACTGGACCTTGGTAGCTCAGTCCCTTGTTCTGATGTGAATGTGGGTCTCTGGCTCTATCTCCATCCATCATGCGAAATTTCCTCAGTTGAGCTGGTGGATCTGAAGCTGTGGCACTCACCGAGGACCCGCCGCCATGAAAAGCTAAAAGTAATTTTTTTTTTTTTTTTTTTCGAGACAGGGTTTCTCTGTGGCTTTGGAGCCTGTCCTGGAACTAGCTCTTGTAGACCAGGTTGGTCTCGAACTCACAGAGATCCCCCTGCCTCTGCCTCCCGAGTGCTGGGATTAAAGGCGTGCGCCACCACCGCCCGGCTTAAAAGTAAATTTTTTAATCACTTATTCTCCAATAAAAATATACTTGTTTATTTCAAAGTTTCAGTATTGGCATTGAGAAAGTTAAATCATGGCTGTCAAAAATACTTGTTTTGTGTTTATAGAAGCTTAAACTTGGAAATGTATCCAGGACTAAATAAAAAGGGGGGCCTATGCATGAAGTCTGTTCAATTGGTTACTTAAAGATGTGGCACAGGTGGTCCCCTGGATGTGTGTCAAGGCTGTGGTGCCTTCCTGAGCTCCACTGGTCATCAGTGTGGAAGTGTTGGCTCATTGTCTCCGGAGTTCATGAGAGAATAGAGAATACAGTTTAGTGCCAAGGTTAGGCGCCTCTGAAGTCTGCCACCTCAAAAGCTGTGAGTGTCCCACCCTTCAGCAAGTGGTTTCTTGTTTTGACAGCTCCAATTGTGGCACCAAATTTTACTGTGGAAGATACATCTGCAGATTCCATCTTAGTAAAATGGGAAGACATCCCTGTGGAAGAGCTCCGTGGCTTTTTAAGAGGGTATTTATTTTACTTTCAGAAAGGAGAGCGAGATACACCTAAGACGAGGAGTTTCGAGACGGGTGAGTTAATGCGGCATTGGTTACAATGCTAAAATACACATAAGGAGAAAAGGCTTTCACTAGCCATAAACTAAAGGGAAGAAAAGGCTGATGCATAGCTAAATAACCGTTTCCAAGCCCGTCTGGAAAGGTGTACAATAAATAACCCGTAAACTCTTCAAAGTCAAAATCACTTACTGTGAATCCTTTCCCTGTAAGTCCCACAGAACGGTGTCCACTTCTTGCTAGTGTGACATGTTCCATACCATAGCATATTATTCATGTTTTAAAATGTGGTTTTGTATTTAATTACAAAAAAGGCAGAAAAGAAAAATCATGAATACAAAGGATGGGTTCTGAGCCCCAGTTATAATCAGGAATCAAAATGGTGGCGGACTTCCCTGTCAGCAGGTACTGGAAGATACCGCAGAAATGTCTTCAACACGCTGAGCGACCGCTATTCTCATCCTAAAATTCTGCACCCGGCCTCTCTGTCAGATAGTAGCAGGGTAGGATGAAGGTTCTCTAGGCTTGCAAGCCTGCGAGTGTTTCCTTCCTCTGTACTGCCTTTCTCTGGAATCTGCTAGGAGGTAGGATGCCTCACTGACTGGAAGAGAAGTGAGGAACACCCAGAAAGGAGCTGGAGAGTGGGGTAGGGTCAGGGCAGAGGGCAGCGTGGGCCACAGGGTCTAGAGGAGCAGCCCCCACCAGGAGGAAGCGGGAGTGTGTGAGGCTGAGGGTCAGTTACTTCTGTACATGGAATATGTACTGAGCATTCGCTGAAGCGTATAGGAAGGACTGAGAAATTAGTATGTAGAAATTTTATGACAATTAAGCAAAAGAGGGGCAGAAAGCAATTACAATAGGAAAGCAAAAAAATGCAAATATACCAAGTAGCTTATTTTTGTAATTAGTGACCGATCTTTCTGTGATTGTAGCAGTGTGAGCACTGAATTCCTTCACCCAATGTGGTGATGCTTCTCTGTGAATGTCGAGGGGAGGGCAAGGGTAGTTAGTCTAAAGGAGCTAATCCTCCTCTATCCTTTCTGAACAAACATAGGCCAAGAGCTGGCCACCTAAGCTTGCTGTTGTGAAATCCAGATAAACTCTTACAGAAAGGCTCCCTGATTTCTAAGTGGCTATGAAGGCGAGGGGCCAGACAGACCGGGTTCGTTTCGTTAGTCACTGTTTATTACTGCTTGGCTGCTTCAGCTCTTATCTTGCATTATTTTGGTCGTGACTTTCATGAATGAAACAGTTAACCAATCTTCACCCTTCCCTGTGAAGTGACCCCAAAGCATCCTCATAGCGTCTTATGGTTGAGAATTCCCACCACATGTGTCCTCTCCTAAGGACTGAGGTCATGTCGACTGCCCTTCACCTTTGCCCTGTCCAGTCTCTGCCACTGCTTCCTAAGGACTTGTATTGAGTGCCTTAGAGTTTCAGGGCTTTCATGCATTGCCTGCCCTATGCCAGGCATTGTTCTAAAGAGGGCGCCTGGAAATTTGACCGGTCGCTAGGAGCCAAGCCATGCTGTTCCCTTGCAGAGTCAGAGAAACCTGAGTTTAGAGGAGTTTAGATGGTGTGCCTGGCAGGAATAGAACTGAAGGTGGCCTCAGATCCTTGTCTGGGTGTGGCCAGAAGTCAGACTTCTTTTCCAAAGGGGCCTGGTTGCATGTCCGAGTGTTTAAAGTGACCATAGAGTGAGACTATTCTTTGCGTTAGGTCATTCTGACATCAAGCTGAAGAATATCACTGACATATCCCAGAAGACGCTGAGGATTGCCGATCTTCAGGGGAAAACCAGTTACCACCTGGTCCTGCGAGCCTACACTCATGGCGGCCTGGGTCCAGAGAGAAGCATGTTTGTGGTGACCAAGGAAAACTGTAAGTTCCACGCAAACGCCTTCCCCACTGAAGTGACACTGTCTCTAGCATCTGGGGGCTGCCCAGGCATCCTTGTTCCAGGCCCTAAGGCAGTGGTTCTCAGCCTTCCTGGCCCTGTGACCCCAACCATAAAATTATTTTCATTACTACCTCATAACTATAACTTTGCTACTGTTATGAATCGTAATGTAAGTATGTTTTGGAGATCGAAGTTTGCCAGAGGGGTCGCGACCCTCAGGTTGAGAGCCACTGCTTTAAGGCTTCGTCCTTTTATGTCAGAATGAGGAGAGCGTTAAAAGTCACCAGAGGACATTTTGTTTTGTTTTCTCATCAGTTCTTTCAAGCTATTTCCCAATGAGTATATAAGAAATTAATTATTCTAGGGAAGCACCCAAAATCTAGAATTCTAAATGCATAGTGGATTTTTTCTAAATCCCATTTAAATGTTTTCCCCAGCTAGTTTGATTTTAATATGTCTAGGGAAGTGTGTAAGGAGCACTCATTAAAGGTTAGTAAAGCACCGCACTTGGAAGTCTGAAATGGCATTCAACAAGTAGTCGTTGCTGTCCTTCACCGTGAGAGAGCTTCTGGTTCAGCTTGAGTCTTCTCCTCTCACGTCCAGGTCTGAAGTCCAGCGCCCTGACACTGTAGTGCACTAAAGCCGTGTTTCGGTGGGGGGTTGTTTTACCCCCTCGAAGACACCTTGCCAGTGCCTGGTGATAGTTTTGACGGTAACTGGAATGCTATTGGCATCTCCTGAGTAGAGACCAGGATGTGGTTAAGCCTCCCGCAGCGGACAGGACAGACCTTCTCACCCCTCCTCACACCAGAAACATCTGGCCTTGTGTCACCAATGACAGAATTGAGCAATTCTGCTGTTTTTCAGTGTCCCTGGATCTGTTAGATTTTTTTTTCTGTCTCTTCAAATAATACATTTAAGTGTATCCTAATTTAACTTTATTCTGCACCCAGTATTTCCAGAGGTGATTTTCAATATTTATAACTGCTTCCTTTCAGCTGTGGGATTAATTATCGCCATCCTCATCCCAGTGGCCGTGGCTGTCATTGTTGGAGTGGTGACAAGCATCCTTTGCTATCGGAAGCGAGAATGGTAACGGAACGTCTGTGTTCACCCATTTGTTTGTTCACCAGCTTCATTATTCAGTCATGCTGGGCAAATTGGTCAGATATGCTCTTTTTAGTCAGAACGTCAACTTCAGTATCAAGAATATAACATTTGATTGAAAATATTTAAGAGCTCATAAGAGTAAAGGGTACATCCCCCTGCTGTCTTTACTAATAATATCAAGAATATAACATTTGATTGAAAATATTTAAGAGCTCATAGAGTAAAGGGTACATCCCCCTGCTGTCTTTACTAATAATTTGTAGTAATGGCAGATTTGCTTTAAAGATATTTCCACACAGAAATTGACAGTGGCTATCTGCAGGATTCGATGGACCCTAATGATTAAGATGGCACAGGTCCTGATGACCCGTTAGAATTGGTTCTTTTGTCCCCTTATGTATCACGTATGAATGCCCCTTCCATGAGAAACTGTTTATGGTTGTGAAGAAAGCCAGCCTGGGCTTCAGAGTTTCACAGCACAGTGAGAGAAGGGCTAGGCAAGCATGGACGGCTGTAAATTCGTGCTTTCCAGAGTGTGAGTGGGCACCCATGGAGAGAGGAACAGGGAGCCGGCCAAGGAGGAGGCCAGCAGGGAGGCTTCTTGTGAAGAGCCCTGAAGGGTAACAAGAGGTTAAAAAAAAAAAAAAACATTTTAGAGAGAGTGGTTTCCATGAGGCTCTGAAACTGGGGCCACTGGATCATTGGGTGACTGAGGTGGACGGGGGCTCAGAGGGAGGCAGTACGTGCTGGGTTGGCTGCTGGGAGCCGTCCTTACTGGTTCTGACCAAAGGCTGCAGCCAGCACAGAAAGGGCTTCACTTTCTTTAGAATGCCATTGTTTATGACGGAGGGCATGTGTCCTGACAGTCCTGGCTTCCAAATGAAAACAGTAATACTTGCAAATAGAATAACTATTTTGGCAACTAATTCCAACTTTACAACAAAATTTCAGTTAAAAAAAAATAAGTAAAAGGCACCTGAAAGCTGGAAAACTGGACTGGTGTCTACATAGTCACGGTCTTCAGGAATTCCAAATGATGGAGTTCTTTGTAGTTCTAAGTGTAAAAATAAAGGGTGTTGAGCAAACCTCGTTTTCCCTGATGTCAGATTTTTAGCTGAGGTTTGTAGCCTTTTTATTTTTCTTTAGCTCAGCAGGCAGTGTCCCTGTCTCTCATGCCCATCACCTTTATACTTTCCGTTATCTTTTTAATCTGATATAGGTGACTCATCTGTAATCTCAGGGCTAGGGGTGCTGAGGCGGGGGAGTACCACAAGTTCAAGGTCAGCCTGTGCTCCCCGAGGCTCTACCACCAAAAGCAATCAAGCAAATGAATAAAAACAAAAACAAGATATGAAAATAGAATTAATGTTTTAAAACTGCAAGCGCTCACTGTGCTTCCCCACCTTAGCTGAGCGCTTCCCTGCCAGTCTGGGCCTGTGCTGAGCAGAGGACTAAGTTTAGGTAGACAGGTCCCTTGAGTCACCCGCCCTGCTTCATCCAGTTTGCAGTGAAAACTTGGCAGTATTTCACGTGAGACACGATCGCAGCCATCGCTGTAAATTATTTACTTTTACTTCCTTGACCCAATAAGGTCTTGTAGCTCGAGCATGGTCGTCTTGTGGTCCTCAGCGTGCTCGCTGGAGCCATGTGGATCGCTAGCGAGTGGCCCCATGATAGTGAGCCTCCATCTGTGTCTCAGGCGCTCTTTAGTGTGGTCACAAGAACAATCTCCAGCCGAGCCAAATGACTTCTTCATTTTGTTACATGGTCGCCACGTGATAGTTACTAAACCTGATTCGTTCTTCCTTTGAAGGATTAAGGAGACGTTCTACCCCGATATTCCCAACCCAGAGAACTGTAAAGCGTTACAGTTTCAGAAGAGCCTCTGCGAGGTAACCCTTCGTTCCTTGTGTTTGGGGACCCGAGGGCTCCTTCTTTCTGTCTTTTGTGAGAAGCTTGTGATGCCAGCCTGAGAAAGAAGTATGAGGAAGGTAGCATGTTTTAGCATCTGTTAAATGTCCAGAGTTTGTCATCGTCAGTGTTTATACCACGCCCTTTTTTTTTTAAAACCACTATGAATAGTAAGGAAAATATTGACATGGAGGGGAAAAAAGAAGTAGCTTTGCTCTGGATGTGAACTCCAGAGCTGCTGAGGCCAATGTTTATAAACAGATGTGAAGGGGGAAAAAAAGTAAAATACAAGTGTTTCTGTCAGAGGAGCCCCGCTGAAGCCTGCAGTATTGTCTTAACCACTGTTCCGAATTTATTTCCAGGGAAGCAATACTCTCAAAACATTGGAAATGAACCCCTGTACCCCAAATAATGTCGAAGTTCTGGAATCTCGATCAATAGTTCCTAAAATAGAAGATACAGAAATAATCTCCCCCGTGGCCGAGCGTCCTGTGGAGAGCTCAGAGGCAGACCCCGAGAACCACGTGGTTGTGTCTTACTGCCCACCCATTATTGAGGAGGAAATAGCGAACCCCACAGCAGACGAAGTGGGAGGGACTTCACAGGTCGTGTACATTGATGTTCAGTCCATGTATCAGCCACAAGCCAAGCCAGATGAAGAGCAGGACAGTGACCCCGGGGTGGTGGCCGGCTATAAGCCGCAGATGCGCCTCCCCATTAGCTCTGCTGTGGAGGACACAGCAGTGGAAGATGAAGCCGATAAGGCTGCGGGTTACAGACCTCAGGCCAATGTGAATACTTGGAATTTGGTCTCTCCGGATTCCCCAAGGTCCACAGACAGCAACAGTGAAATTGTCTCTTTTGGAAGTCCATGCTCCATCAATTCCAGGCAATTTTTGATTCCTCCTAAAGATGATGACTCTCCTAAATCTAACGGAGGCGGGTGGTCCTTCACAAACTTTTTCCAGAACAAACCAAATGACTAACACGGCACCCTTTGCCAGTGCAGTCTGCCATCTCAACGTCCCGGCAGTAGCTGGGGCATTCCTGGAGGGACTCTGCGAAGGTGGAGAGCCAGAGACCTTCCCTCCGGGCAAGTGACACTAGAAGTGTTAATGTGCTTTTAATATACCCTAAAAGCCCAAGTCCAGTGACTCGGAAACCTCAGCCACAGAAACTCAAGATTTGAAGCTGTTTTTGATTGAGCCAAAGAATCCTCCAGAAGGATTTCACGACTAACTCTGCCTAGTTCGTATATGCAGAACAAATCTCAACAACTGTCTGTTGTTACTGGTTTTCTCGTCTTTGTATGTTATGGAATTCCAAGTGGATTTACAGGCCAGGAAGAAAAATGTACAAGTCAAAGTAACGCTACTTCGCCTGACATTTACTGCAGTCTAGAGGAAAACCAAGCACAGATTTTATGTCTCTATCCTCAGCATTTACAAAAGCGAGTCTAGTTTTTAATGTAGCAGCCACTATCTGGTGTTCTATTTGGTAGAGTGTGCTGATGTCTGTGCCTATCTGGTATTCCATTTGACGGAACGTGCTGATTTCTCTGCCTACTGTATAACGGTTATCGAACAGTTGTCTCAGGGGTACAAACTTGGAAAAACAAGTGTGACACTGACCAGCCCGGATCAGAATCACACTCTCCTGCTTTAGCGGGGTGTGAAAACCTTTTTCCTGTCACATAGCTGGCACACTAGCTTCCATTGGGCGGCCGTTGTCCTCTGTTGGAAATTTCTAGAACTATCTCCAAATTTTCTCTGCATTTTTGTTTTGTGTTATGGTGTCTGCTTTGTTAAGAACAAAGTCAACATTATTCACAAGTATATAGTTGTGATGAGTTACTGTGTAAGATGACTACTAAGAACTAGCTGCTGGTGCGTGCTGACCCCAAGCTCTGATAAGGCTCTACTCCCCTGAGAAGGTTTGCCACCCACCTGACCAGTGGTGAATGATGATCTTTGGGGTCTCTCAGTGGCTTTCTCCTGCTCACGAGTCCCAGCTCCTCCTCCCTCAGGCAATTAGTGGTCCAGATTCTCAGACCCAATCTTCAAATCTATAAACTTAAACCTAAAGGGAGATCATTTCTCCCCAGAGCAACTAGTAAAGGGTGATTTGAATAGAATGCTTACGGAATTGCTGAGTACTGGCCTGTGGTTGCTCTGTGAGCCAGGAAGAGCCAGGTCCGAGCACGGCACCATCCATCTATCCTGGTTTCTCCTCAGCAATGTGTACAGTGAATGAGGGTTTCAGAAAAGCAGAGTAAAAACCTAAAATGTATGTTGTGTATTTGTATTTGCTCTGCCTTTTATTGTCAAAGTTTGAAACACCTGAGCAGACCTTTGTTTTGTGTCATCTGAAGTCCCCCAAATTGTGTAGATAGTGAATGGGTTTTTTAGTTCCTACTTAATCTCTTTTTACTTTTACTTCTTCCTTCCTTTCTTTCTTTTCTTTTTTGAGACAGAGTCCCATTATGTAGCTCTAGCTGTCCAAGAACTCACTATGTAGACCAGGCTGACCCCAAACTCACAGAGATCCACCTGCCTCTGCTTCCTGAGCGCTGGGATTAAAGGTGTGAGCCACCATGCCTGCTCGTATATTTTATCTTTGAAAAAGTCATGTGGGGAAAAAAAATGCAGGATGATAGGGTACAAAATCTAATAGTCACTGCATGATTCTGTTTTTAACCCCAGGATGCAGCCACATTTTGGAGCTTCGCAATATGATGGTATGTGGAGTGAAATCAATTAGTTATGCATTTATATAACAAATAAAAGGTAGATAATAACTCTTAGAAATTTTCAGTAATGAAAATATTCCAAACTAGAGTCATCTCCAGACAGTTTAATTTGTTCCTTGTGTCTTGACCTCCACGCAGCCGCTCCGAGCCCTGGCTGCCTCCTCCCCTGCCACATCTTGTTAATGCGGCTCGCCTTCAGCCTATGCCTCATTTCCCATAGAAACTTCTCATCTAATGGGGACGAGTGTCAGGGGAGGTAGTAGCTCATTCTTCTGAACTACATTAACCTGAGAGCACAAGGAACGGTCAGAGGAAATGGACTTATCCTATCATCAAAGCAGGCCCCTTTCACGTGGGTGTCTAGAGTGAGGGACATTTAGAACGCTGCTCATCCTACCCTGCCTCTGAATTCCAGTCTCCAGGACCACTGGGCCACTGAGAAGCGGGGTACCCACAGATCATTTTAGGAAAACGTGGCTTTGGACTGAGGCTGAGGCAGATGTCCTTGTCTTTTCCCATTGAATTGAAGACAGCCACACGCCCGGGCAGTGTTATTATCTCTGCAGTTTCTGCTGAGTTGTGCACATGGAAGGAGCCTGGCAGGGAGAAGGCGGGGGAGAAAGGGACATACAGGGCGGGATGTCACTCTTTTGTAAGCCTTTTTCACTCCGATTCCCTTGTGAGCAGTGGAGATGGGGGGTATCATCATACTTGGGAGTGGCCATTTTCAATCTTTAATTTAAAGATAGCCTTAAATACTTAGCTAGCTTTTGGCATGTGAGCTGTGTGCTACATTAATTAGACTTCTGTACCTTCCGAATTCTCCCCGTTGTTGAACTGGCAGTGTCCTGGATGTGAGATGGCTGTACTGCCTATCTAGAAAGTTGAGTATGTCCCTATGCTGTGTGATAGAGGTGCTTTCGCTCCTGCTGCTGGCAACAGAAGCAGCCATTCATTGGGAAGCTTGAGGGAGGAAGCGTCAGGCTCGTTTTTCCCTATTAGCATTGCTCTCGTGGTTCATGGAACTTGAAGGCTTGCATTCAGAACACGGAGCTCTATAGTACTCAGAAATGGTGGAAAGTCACATTCTCAGACCTTGCGAGCTGAAGTCTCGTTAGAAACTTCTCCTGCCCCAGGAATTTATCAAATATCACAGTCCTTTCTGTGTTAATTAAATGAATGTAATTTAGTGAAAAGCTAGCGAATTTCTCCTCTCAATGGGAATTCGAAATCAATGTTGTGGTATTTTTCAATTATAAAGTACCCCTTAATATGTCAATATGAAGAAAGTATTATCTCTAAGTTTCTTACTGCTTAGGCATTTAATCTGGTGAAAGTTCTTTGCACTAAGGTAACTTTTGCTGTTTGCTGTTTCAAACTGGGTTAGAATTAGCAAAATGCTTTCTCAAAGGATTCTGGAAGTGTGATCCTTGGCTTCCCAAGTGAAGCATGGGGAAAGGGTCATTAGCTACTAATGCCAGGCACACAGTGACGGCCCAGTGGCTGTGTGCACGGAGTCCCTTCCGAGTGTTACAAACTCAGCAGCACTGTCTGGAAGGATGCTGATGATTAAGATGTAGCTCACAGATATGTGAGAGATTTGAGTATACAGTAGAAGCAGCCCCAGAGTTGAAGGAAAAGCAGAAGACTCACCAGGCATTTCATCAGACACTGTCAGCATACTTTGAACTGTGTGGAGTTTGCTTTTTATCCGGTGAGTTTTCCATCTGGAGACGCGTTTGTACCAACCTAGCATATGTTACAGCGAGCAACGTGTGAGCTTAATTGATTAATAGAAGAACTCGTTCTCTTTGTAAGATATCTCCAGACATTTCCTTTGAACTGATATTTTCTGCTGAGACAGCTTCATGCTGCCATACCTATCTCCCTCTTGTATCCAAACCCAAAAATCTTTACAGAAGGCCGGAGGTGGGGGAAAAGTGTGGCCAAACTTACAGGACACTAATCTTTTAGATATAATCTAGAATTGCCTTCAAATTCATTTAGCCTGAATCATGATTCTGCCCCAGTGCTATTTGTACTGTTAAAGCCTCGCACTCGCAGTTCAACTAGGGTCGCTATTTTTTTTTTTTTTACTCCTTTTCAATTGCTGCTTTTATCTTGGTAATTGCATGATCATGTTCATGCTGATTATAATACAGATGAATTATTTCTAAATGCAGGCATAAAGGATGGAGAATGGCATTCAGCTGAGCAATATCAAATTTTCTTTCATCTTGTTAGAGTTTCTGGGGTTGTTATTTGGTCTACTAGCCACATGTTTCTAATTATGATATTAGATTATGACCGGATCCCCTTGATTTTAACTAGAGTAGTGCCTGTTCTCCTTGCATCATGAATGATAATTTTTGTCCAAGGTGTAAATAGAATTTGCCGAAGTTAAATTTTAACTGTGGTATGCTTTTATTTTAACTAAACCATAACTGATTGCACATTAATTAGATATAAATCCATAGTAATTTATATTACTTTCTGGTAGCTGGAACTGAATCCCTTAAAAGCGAAAAAAAAATGCTGAGAAAAATTGATGAGGAAATTAATGTTTACCTGTGCTAGTCAATCAGAACTTTAGAAGAAATCAGACTGTTGCAGACTTTTTGCTATACTTATGCCTAAAATATTGGGTGTGTCTAATTGGATGACTACTTAAATTTATTCTGTTTCCTTATATGCACTTTTACTGTTAATTATTCCATTTTAAATGGGCAGTTTCAACTTCTGAACCTACTTCCAGATATTCCAGTAGCATATCCTCAAATACTGAAATATTTTTAGGTGATCATCCAGTCTTCCTTAAGTCAGGGACAACGTAGTACTTTGGCAGGTGCTCATAGAACAAAATGCTTTCAGATGAGAGTCTTCCTGTCCGCTCCACAGGCTGTGACCCATCCTCTCCTAGTAGGCCGATTATTAGCCCCTACTTCCTTCTGTTTAATTTTCCTTCCAATGTGTTATATAAAAGTATGAAATAGCGTGGTGAAACATTGAAGAGAAAACCCTGTTCAACTCTTTATGGTGGAGGAGGCATGTAGGGGTACCCTGAGACAGAGCAACTGCTGAAATACATCCCGTTCAGAGTCGCCCTGGAAAGATTGTTCTGGATAGAAACATATCCAGAGTCTGAGATGGTTCCAACGTACAGGCATCTTCAAAGGTAAAGTAAGCCATCTACAAGTCCTCCGTGTTCCTAGTAAGAGTTTTTTTGCAATTTTTTTTAACCAAACCTTTCATTAGTTGATCATAAGCCATTATCCCTGTAACACTAAAGAAATCACCATTTTTTTCCTTTCAGAGTTGCATTACAGTGCGTTACTGTTTACAAAATACACATACTGTGAACAGATAGAAGTTTTTGTCTTTTATAAGGTTTGTAGAGTGAATGTTTTTTTTTCAAGATGGTGTTATGTTGAATAGTTTTAGGTTTTTGTAAATAGTAGCCTAACTTTTGTTTGGTCAGGTGTGTCTGTGTAGCTGGGAGAAGATAGACTTTACAGTTTCCCCTTTCCGTTTCCTGTCGAGCCACCACTACAGACATTTTTGTGTTCACACAAGTGATCGGTTATCGTGCAATACTTAAAGTCATGTTTCATCCTCTAAGGAATCTTTTAAAAATGCATATACAGGAAGCAAACCAGATTGATGTGTGTCTCCGTGACTCGCAGAATTCTGACTTGCGTATATAATAAAACAACACTCACAGAGATTGCTAACCAAAGTATTTCCAGCCTTGTGAAATTTGGGATATGATGTTGCTGTTAGAATGGGAAATTTGAACACTTTATATCCTAATTTCAGAATTTAGCTTCCATGTCTTTTGGGAAACATGATTATCACAAGAACATAGAATATGTAAATAACCTACTACTAAGACACTATAAATATAATACTAGTATCGCTTGGCTGTTAATTCTATAAAGATGTTACCTATGTCTGTTTTTAAAACATGCATGTATTTAACAGTTTTATCATAGTATTGTCATGGAAAGAAATAAATATATTTTCTTACATCTTACCCTGGTGAATGTGGACGTTATTGATTTGGTGTCTCTTCTCTCGTGCTCAAACATCTAGGAAAAGGCTCTCACTTTGTTTTTTGTTCTGTTTTGATCTCATAAAAATCACAGCGGTGCTAAAACAGTCACAGAAGCTGTAGCTGTGTTTTTGGTATTTGATGATTGCACTTTCTGTTTGCTCTGTTAAATTAGGCTTATGTTTTTAGAGAAAAAAACAATGATTTAATAAGTGAGAACCTTAAATTTTAATAAATAAAATTAATGTTTAGAAAATGGAAGCCCAGCATTAGCAAAGGAAGGAAGGAGAAAGAGAAAAGTGCTGATCCTTAAAGCAAGGATTTTAATTTATCTCCCAAGATAGCCAAATATTTCAGGAGTTTCTGGGAAGGCATTAAAATTTCAACTTACTGAATCTTGAAATATAGCCACTGACATAGCAAAACTCTAGTCCTTTTAAAGTATGCGGTGCCATTAGAGGCTTATAAAGAGAGAAATGAAGGTCTGTCCTCTAGAGCTAGTTCAGACTTACCATGAGCAACAAGCAGAGCATGAATGGGCCTGATTTTAGCCTGTAAAAGTGCAAGTCAGTTGTAAATTAGTTGTGAAACACATGTTGATATTTAAGTGCTAGAAAAGCTCACACATATGGTCTGTACTTGGGGAATTCTCAATGCAGAACTTGTTCCCAGAAGGTGAGTTCTGCAGCCAAAAAGTGTTACCGCCATTACCTTCAGGAACTGAAAAGGCTAAAGAGAAGAATGATTTATTAGGAAAAAGAAACACAAGAAATGGATGAATAAATGGTAATGCATGATATCCACCGTTGCAGTACAATGTTGGCTAGCAAACCCTGGTCCTTGACAAAAGAACGATAGAATTCATTTTAAATGACCTATACATTTGACCCAGTTCCCATCCCCATGAATGGCTAGCAGTAAAACTGATTTCAAGACATTTAGTCTTTATAACCCAGGGAAATTGAGATAATGAGAGATGACTTGAACTGATCCAAAATTAAATTGGAGATGATTTTTATTCTTAGAAGATCAGTTTCAGGTTGTGGGCATAAGAAAAGCACTGGAAGATGATTTTGATAAGCTGTCAGATAGAAATAATGTGGGAATGAATGGAGCCCAATGCATTACTCTTTCTGGTGGCTAAATGCTTGAACAGGAGAAATCATTTTAAGGTCCAGCTAAGATTTAAATCATCTGTCCCCTTTCAGCCCCAGCCAGCCTGTCACCACTGCAGACATGTGTCAGCGTGCCAGGCAGCCTGAGAGGAAGGCATAACTGGACTCTTCCTCCTGCTCAGAGAGCTGATAGAGCCAAGGCGTGGAGGCTGAGGAAGCAGTCTTGAGAGTAGACGGCTTGGCTGGCTTGCCCTTACTGCTGCTTGCCCAGTCGTACTGCAGACAGCTTGTGCACCCCATCAGAAGTGAACCAAGAGTTCTCACTCGCCCAGTACCAACAGACGCTATTGGCTGGGCCTGGTTTCTCTGTTTTCAAGTTTGTGCTGAAGGCTGTTGCCATGTTTGTGTGAAGCTGCACAGTCCTACCCAGATTCCTGAACTCACCACTGGTCATCTGGACCATGCTGGAGGATGCTCAGACTCCCTGGCATCTCAGTCATCTTGAAACCTGGGCCTCGATGCAGATTACAAGAATGCTAAGGCTGTTATGAGCCAGGCATTCCCTGCAGGAGAGATGCTCACTTTCGACGTGATCCTCCTTCTGGCTTGCACTGTAAAGGCGCAAATGCTTGCATATTTAGGTATACATTCCCCTGCGCAGTGCAGAAGTTGACAGCATACAACAAAGCCTTAGAAGGAGACCCTTGACATCTGTTTCATTAGAGCTCTGCTGGAGCCCGCTCTTTGCTCAGGTCATTTCTTCCACCCTCAAGTGTCGGGCTCGTGTCCTCGGGTCATGCGAGCTTCTGCCACTGTTCCTAGGTCCTCAGTCCTTTGCTGCAGCCCCTGCAGTTTCCCGTGGCACCATGCACCTTTGTTTGGAATTCAGATGGGGTGGAGGAGGCCTGGCATGTGTAACAGCCACAGCTTGGTGCAGTACAGGCCACATTTAGAGGTTTGGCAGATCTTTGAATGTGCCTTGAGGGGAGAGAAGGGGTAAGTGCAGTTCCTGGTTATTTTACACAGAGTGATTCCTTTGGCACAGTCTCCAGCATGGAAAGAGGAAGAACCCTCATTAAACTTCTGTGCTTGGATGAGAAGTACCTTGTGATACCTATAGGGAAATCTTGATTGGATAAATCAATACTAAAGAAAAATTAGATAAAAGACATTTATATAACCTTGTCCATCATTGACCTTTTTTTTTAAACATTTAACGTTCTGTCATTTTAGACATGGTGTATGTTCCATTTGGAAAATTTGTTCATTTATTTAATATAGCTTGAAAACTTACTAATAGTATTTTATTTATTTATTTTTATATTATTATTTTGAGACAGGGTTTCTCTGTAGCTTTGGAGAACTTGCTCTGTAGACCAGGCTGGCCTCGAACGTACAGAGATCTACCTGCCTCTGCCTCCCAAGTGCTGGGATTAAAGGTGTGCGCCACCACCGCCTGGCTATCGACAATATATTTTTAAGACACTGTTCTTTCGTGGATGTGTAAAATACCAACAGAGAGAAGATAGATGGATTATCTAGTTATATATAACAGATTTCTCCATATTGCCCATCGTCTTACCAAATGGTGAATGACTTCGAATGTCAAAAATACTTGCTTGACCTAAGTTTGATCGGAGTCAGAAATAACACTTGATTTCCCTACCGGTAGCCACTCACATATGTGAGAACTCTCAAAGGCACTTTGCCATAAAATGTGCTCTTTTACAACTAACCAGTTAATGAAGATTTGGATCTAATTCAGAGTTCTGCTCACTTGCCACTTCCTCCAAGATGTGGCCAACAGACCCAAGGACCAGACTTATCCAAGGGTTAATGCTGAGCAACAGCTGGAAAGGGCAACTTAATGACTCAGTTTCCTTGGTCTCAGGAGTCCCAACACAAGCCACTGTGTTCCACCCTGAGCATGCAGTCATTGGAAATACATCCTTATTCTCAAAGAAAATGGATTTGTCAGTTATAAGTAGGAGTCCTAAAATAGATTTTTTTTTCTCTGAATATGAAACTTCCTTATCCTATGAGTCTTTGACTCATTGTTTAGGGAAGTGAGCAAATCAGCGGGATATTCTTAGTCTGTAAGAGTACATGGTTATCTGCAGGTATGACTCCAAGAAGCCCCCGGGATTCTTGTGACCTTGTCCCAGAATGAGTAGGATGAAACACTATTCCTGTGGTTAGGTTAGTAATAAGTGGCCTTAAAGCTAACAAAACATTGGCGTCCTGAGGGGATCACAGAGCCCCTGCATGATGACCTCGGTGCCTGTGGCAGGCATTCCACATTCTATCTGAACTTGGGGCCGTGGCGGGGGGGGGGGGTACACCTCTGCTGGCCTTGAAAGGATGAAGTGGCCAGTGAGCACAGAGGGTCTGCTGTGCCTCAGAAAACTGCTACCCCAAAGCCGTCCCGCCAGCTACTTGTGAACACACTTTCTGCAAATGTTTGTGGAACAAGTTTGCTTTGGTGAGGATCTCCAGAGTGGTCGATAGCAAGGCCACTGAGGGCCCAGAAGACCGCTGACCCTCAACAACCTGAGACTTCCAAACAAACTCTCAGGAGCTCAGGCTAGAGAGGACGAGATTGCCAGGTGAGCCTTCCATCCTTGGTGAGTGGATTTTCCCCTCCGGCCTGGTCAGCAGACTTCTTCCATGTCTGAGGTCGTGTGACTATGGCCTGGATAACAAATGGGCACAATGTCTACTACGCAGTGCCCTCATTTTACACCCCTTTCCCATAGTTTCCTCTGACCCCTGCCCCCACCGCGGCCCCAAGTTCAGATAGAATGTGGAATGCCTGCCACAGGCACCGAGGTCATCATGCAGGGGCCCTGTGATCCCCTCAGGCTCTCCTTCCATGGTTCTATCTGATACTTCATTTTCTCTGACTCGGCTTTCCTTCGGCCAACTTCCTAGCAGGGCTTTCCTCAGCTAATCCTCTGGCCTGGTGCCCCTAACTTTTGTTATTAAATGAGTATAAACGGCAAATTCCTTGAGCCTCCCTGGCCTTCCTCCTCAGAGACATTCCTATCCAAGTCCTCTCGGGCACGGCCAAGTCAGAGCTGCAGCCCCTTAGTATGAGACTGTCCAAGGAGGCTGCAGGCCCAGGCTGGGCCCCCCACTTAGAAGTGGGCAGCAGGACGGTGGGTGGGGGAGGGGGCACAGTTCATGTTGGGAAACTTCTGTGCTTTTAGACAACTCTTTGGACTTAAAAGCAGAGGAAGAAGATAGACAAATAGCAAAGACTTCGTCCAAATGCTAAGACATAATGTTCCTCTCTGTCTTTCCAGGAAAGAGCTAGCGCTCCTGGGAGCCACACACTTTCTAGGACAAAAGAGGTTTCAGCAAGGGAAAGCAGCAAAAAGAGGTGAGGCAGAAAGGCGTTGCCCGCTGTCATGCCTTGCGCTTGAAGCTGAGGCAAGGCAGAGGCCTAGGGATCACACTGCTTAACCAGAAATAGTTTGAACAACTCCCCCGAGTTCTGGAGGCTATTTCTAGACGTGAAGGCCAAGGAGAAAAGGGAAAAGAACTGAGTCCAGACCTAACTGCCTGGAGAGGGGCCTGGATCCCACCAGCTGGAGGAGCTGTTTCCACAACTGCAGGAGAGCCCTGAAAGGATTGACTCTCAGCAGAGCTACGACAACAGACAGACTGGGAGACCCTCAGGAAAGGACATTTGTCCAGACCTCTCTATACTTCCAGAACCGTGAACCCCAAGAAGTCCCAGAATGCTCCTTTGTAACCTGTTCCCAAAAAGCTCCAGTTACGCACAGATAAGAGACAGACAAAGATACAGGGACAGATTCACAGAACAGTCTGCAGACAGGTACATACTGAACACACAACAGGCAGGCAGGAATGAGGAAAGATTCAGGGAGAATCTGAACCAGGACACCATGGGAAGCAATTTTGATTTCTTAAGGTACCAGTATCAGGGTTGTGTCCTATCACTGACAAGTCACCTATGATAGTGACTCACTCACGGCTGCGATCAGACACCATGACCTAAAGCAAATTGGGAAAGAAAGGCTTTGTTAGAGCTGGTGGTTCTATATCCAGGGAAGTCAGTGTAGGAACTCAGGGCAGAAGCTGGCAGCAGAAACTAAAGAAGTCATAGAGGGGTGCTGCTTATCGCCTTGATCTTCATGGCTCACCTAGTCTGCTTAGAGCACAGGACCAGCAGGCCAGGGGTGACACCATCTACAGTGAAGCTGTATCCTCCTACATCAATCATCAACTCCCTCTCCCCCCAAAACGTACCGCAGACCAATCTGGTGTGGTAATTTTCTCAACTGAGGTTCCCTTTTTCCAAATGACTCTAGCGTGTGTCAAGTTGACATGAAACTGGCCAGTACATCATCTGCCTTTTTACATAGCTTTCATCTTCCTAAGTCAAATGAGTCTGCCTGCTCTGGCTGTCCTAGAAGCACAGCTGGTAAGATGAAATGCAAGAGCATTCGTTGGACACGCAGTTGAAGCTGATGACACAACATGCTTAGCCAGAAGCTGGTGCCCATCGTCAGACTGCATATGCTGGCTCCCGTGCAGGCACCTATAATCTAGAGCTTCCAGAGGACAGCCTGGCACCCCCACCAATGCCTTGCCATCTCTGGGACCTCCAAGCTTGGCTTTTGGTGGCCTCTCAGTGAGTGGGGCAGTAGCTTCCATCAGGCCCTTCCTGGTTTAGTCTGTTTTATGTGCACACCCAATTACAACACAGTTGAAAGACAATCTCTGGGTTGAGATCCCCACCGCGGGACTCAGCTGCGCTGCAGCCACACGCATCTTTCACTTGTCCTTGTGGTTTGGATTCCTGCTGGTGTCTCTCTTTCCCTGCTGGGCTCCCTTAGAGTGAAAGTTCCAGAGAACCATAGAACCTTACTCCATTCCTGTTGGCAGCGAAAGTGCCCTGGCACGGGTGGACCAGGCGTTCACAGACTTCCATCTCACGGCCAGCTACTGTATGTTTCTGGGCGGAAGCTGGACGAGGCGGGGATGGAAGGAGGGAAGGGGAAGTAGCTAATGATTTGTCCAGGTCCCGGTGTCCATGTGTCCACCTATGCCCTTTACACTTGTGAGTGTGATTCTCGGACAGTGTGCCACGACAACCGCTGGAGCTCTGCAGACTGCCCCTGGGCAATTCCCTCCCAGGATGAGCGCTGCCTAATGGGGCAAGGGCCGATGGTCAGGCCACTGTGAGGGGCTGCGGGGCCACTGTGAGGGGCTGCGGGGCCACTGTGAGGGGCTGCAGGCCCCTCCTTCTCCCTCTTCCGTTTGGGAGCTCTCAGTGCTAAAAACAAGCTTTCTGAGAACCATATTTTTTCTGGGTTAAAGGTGAAAAATGCAACATTTCCTCCAAGTGGGAAGCGCTCCGCCTGCCAGCTCTGGGCATATGTCCTAGATCCTTCCTCCCACTTGGAGAGGCCTGGCGGGTGGGGAAGGGAGGAGGGGAGAGGTGGCGGAAAGCAGAGGAGGGAAGTCGGAAGGAAAGGCCAGTTACTGTGGACCTGGGGCAGTTGGGTGTGTGGAAACCAGTGGGCCTGTTTGTGTTGGAGCAGCTCAAGACCCGAATGGGGCTGATCAGGAAGTGAAAGGCAAATAAGAAAGCAGCAGTGAGCAGGAAGCCAGTCAGAGCAGAGACAGACACGCCTGACAGGATTCTGGGGGCAGTGCAGGGACAAGGACAGTCCCGCAGACTTGCCCCAGGGTGATCTTGGAGGTGGGTCTAGAGAAAATATACAAGGTTGTTAAAGTCCAGTTTAGTAGAAAAAACAAGAATATTATTGGCGTGCACTCTGCTTCCGTTATCCCTGCTTAGAACCTGTGGAAGGTTCTGGGGAATTTTCTCAGATTCTGATTAAGGGAGCTTTTCAGGAACAGTGCCCTTCTCCCATAGCTGAGATGGCACTGATCCCCAGTTCCCTGACCCCTCTCTGAACCTTTCTCCCAGCCAGACTTCTCAGCCTGTCTTTCACCACAGCAGCTACAAAAGTCAAGGCTCTAGCCCTACTCCCTGCAAGTCCCGCCTCAGAAAAACAAAGCTACCGCGTATCAGGCAACAGTAAGGGTGGATAGTCGAGCAAGACAGAGACACAGAAGACTGGGGAAAAGAGGGGCCAGTGCTGCTTGAATTGAGCCTGCCTAGTCACGGAGAACTTTACTTAACGCCGCTGTCATCAGTCCCAAAGCTTCCGTAGAAAAGCAGTTATCAGGGGCCCTCTCCCCTCCATGGCATGTCTTTCAATGACATGATTTGCCAGGGTGGATCGACACATTAACGGTCCTGACATTTGTACCCCTTCTTGTGTCCATGGTGGATGTTCTTGTTATCAGTCGAAGGTCCTTTCACTACGAAGAGGAGTACCTTTTCACTGAGGGTGGGAAGCTATTTATTGAATCTGTTGTTGTTAACTGGGTGGAAACATACATCACAGTTCTGAACCTGGGCAGTGAGAGACCTGGCCCGGCTCTCTAGCAACCCTACTCTCTTCCTCTATCAATGACACAAGCATCTACGCTAGCCAATTGTTCCCAGCAAGATGTGGGGTCCATAGAGCAGATCCAAGTCACCTTACCATCCCAGCCATTCTCCCGATGAGGAACTCCAGCAACGACTCGAAGAACCACCTCGTCAAGATGACCAAAGTGGATAGAGGCTCCAGGCTGGCCATTCAAGGCACAGGAGCAACTTACTGCTGTGAATCATGGCTGGAGTGGGGCATGGAGGTCAGTTAGGAAGCCTTACTGTGGCAAGAAATAATGGCTACACTTAGAGATAAAAGTAGTATAGCCACTAGCCCAGGCTAAGCTCTTCCCAGCTCTCCTGTCCATTAGTACAGGGTGAAGTCTAAGCCCTCTACTAGAGGTTGGAGACATGAGCCTCATAATTACATCTGCTATAAACTCATTCCACAGTGCCTGGGTTTTGTCCACGGAGAGAGCCATGAACTTCTGTTTCTTGCCCTGTACTCAGACCTGAGACTCCTTACCCTTTGGAGTCCTCCTTTGCTTCTTCTTGCCCTTATAGGACCCTTTATGCCTGCATTCCATCACCCTGTCACTCTCGCCACCTCCCCTTAACCCCATGGGCTTCCCACCCAGAGAGGCCTTCAGAATCAGCACACACTCCCAGGCCCTCGGTCCTGGGTCATTGCATTTTCCTAGGATAACACTCGTAGGACAACAGCTCATCTGCAGGACAATTCCTTGGCCTCCAGTCAACTGGATATTTTGTTAAAATCACAATAATTATCTCTTTCCCAGAGGACAGCCATTCACATTGTGCTATAAAAACAGCTCTATTTTACCTTAGGAAGGAGTGGCCCTAGGAGCCTCCAGGAAAAATGTTGGGGTGAAGGTGACTGGGAGGCAGTGAGACCCATAATCTACTATATGCCTTTTTTCTTTCAGACTACATTCACCAGGTGACCAGGTGACATGGGCAGCAGGCCAAAATCACTATAACTGTTGTTATTAATATTAATCCTTGCCATTAAAGCCTCCTAAACACAAGAGGCAAAAGGTTGTGACACAAGGCAACCCTCTCTGGTTTATTTAGCCATCTTTTTGGAGTCTTAATACACCTAAAACTGTGCTTTGCACAAAACTCAAGCCTTTGATGAATGGATGCTGCATAAACAAGAATAGAATCATGCCCGAGACTAATTATAGGCTCTTTCAGGAGTGAGATCGCATTGCCTTCCACTTATGGGGGCAGCGTTCATCTCACCTTTCTCTTAGTGAATCCCGTCATGGGGACCCGCCAGGGAGCCAGCTGTCTGCAGTCACGTGCATGCACAGCACAGGGCACAGCTGATGATACAAAAAAGGAAACACCTTCTCTGTCCTAGCCCAGATCTTCTGATCTTGCTGCGGGCATATCCCAAACCCCCACACAACGTTGAACTCCAGTAGAGAGTTCCTTTGTAGGTTTGTAGGTGTGGCCTCTGCAAAACCAGTCACATCTCCACAAATGACTTCTTCCTCATCCCCTTTTATTCACGTTTATTACACGTACTTTCCCTCTCTTAATACATTCCTGTTACTCTCTTCACTTTGGACAGCATCTTATTCATACCCTTGGACCATCACTGAGAGAGAATGGACACCTCCCCCAGTGGCCCACCCTCGTCACTCTCTACCACTTCATTCACACTACAAACGGCCCAATCCTATCTCATTTCCAAGAAAGCTATTAGGAAAGTGTGCTGTAATTGAGGTCCCCCTCCTTAACTTGCAAAAGCACCCTGTAAGTGTAGACAGTCTGCGGCTATAAAAATAGACACACACAAAAGTACAGCTACAAAATCGAGGGGCCCATTTTCTTCAGTTTGCATCATTAAAAAAAGGATGCTTGCATTAGAGGTAAGCTTGGGGAATGGGTTCACAGTATAATTATGACTCTATGTCTAATTTTTCCCCAAACCTTTAATTTTATGGACTAGTGAGAACACATTGAGTCAGCCAGTGAGGAATGGAAAGGATTAATCTACACAACCCATAGGCCAAGATTGGAGTATGAAGTTCAGGGTCACACAGTCATTCTGCTACTGTCATAAGTCAGGGAAGGGCAGAAGTGTTTTATTACTGTTCTGTGGGATCTCTCTCTCTCTCTCTCTCTCTCTCTCTCTCTCTCTCTCTCTCTCTCCTTCTCACTCAGTCTTGCTCTCACTCTCTTTAACACAGCATAGTTATTGAGCTCAGCAGACAGTTTCTGGAACTTGGGTTGATGTATTATCTCTCACAAGCTCTATATGTCCAACAACAAAGTCCAGTGCTTCTTATCCACAATAGTCCATTGGGTTTGGCCCACAGAGCATTTGCAGAGAAGGCCACCCAGGGCCTCCAGCCTTGGTTCCCACCAAGGCACTTTGTCCTTGGTGACAGGAAGCACACCTGATTCCCAGACCTCTGTGTGCAGCATGAGGCAGGGTCTCTGGGCCCCTGGGATGTTTCAGATAGAGGCTGTGTCCCTTGGACAAGACCAGCAGGTGTTACTTGGCCCCACAAGTGTTGATGTTTTTCCCATCCACAGCGTCCTCCACAAGGGAAATGTGGTAATCGGTGGAGAGTGTGAAGTGAGAGATACAGCCCACGAGGCCTCGCATGTACTGTCTGTTCGTGTGCAGAGCGATTTCCTTCATTCCACCTGCAAGGGAGCCAAGATGGAAGAGAGAATGAGGCAAAACGAGGGGTCACCAGCTGGAGATTCTGTATGGTCCATTTGAGTGTCCCTGGTCAAGTTCTAACTGCCTAGAACATCGCAAGATTTAGTTTGATTTTGACCAATTGGATATACCTCTGAACATTAAAAAGGCTGATTTCAGATGTGATTTCTGCCCCAACTGACAATCTTAAAACCAAGTAGCTCTCTAATAGATTTTGAAATGTTATATAATATCAATAGGTACTGTCCTGTTGTTTTCAACTAAGCTCACTTAAAAAACACAAAGGGTATTAATTAATGTTTTGGGTTTTTTTTTGTCTGCATAGCAGATTATTAGCTATTTATAGGAATTCTACTCATTCTATTCTGAGGGGACACAAAGCCGGATCCTCCTTCCTTAGAGAGAACTCATGTGGCTATGTTTAGAAAGTTCCTATTCTATAAACAAGAAAAGCATGGTTTTCCTGGTGGTTGACTTCAGAGCACAGAAGCAGTGTGAGCGAGTCCCTTCCTGCCTCCTCAGCCGTGAGTCAAAAGTTCAGAACATGGAAGAATGGACTCTTTGGACAGCTTCCTGATTTCCAGGTATTTGATTGACCCTGTTGAGTACACAGCCCAGGGACAACAAATAAAGGTCTAACGAGGAAAATCCCTGATGGATTGAGCTTTGGTCAAGGTCACTTACCCACATACAGAGGCCCATTGATGTTAAGTTGCCTCATCAAGCCAGGTGACTTGCCTGTTCTGGCTCCATAGTCATCCACCGTCATCTTCCCAGATTGGCCATCCCTGCAAAGCAAAGTAAACTGAAACCAAACGAAGTAAACTATCATCGTTGGAGTTAATTCAATCATTTGGATTTAGAGATATAAAAGTATCTACCATGTACTAAGTGATGATGTTGTAAAGCGCACACGCGCGCACGCGCACGCACACACACACACACACACACACACACACACACACACACACACACACACATATGCACCACACACAATGCCGGCTTTTATAGCCCCATGGGAAGCAGAACCATCCCTGGATCACTTCCTGATACCATCAATTCATTCCTTGAGTTTTCAAGAATTTCTTCCTGCTGTGTCCTCTATATTTTAAAATGAACTTTAGGCCTTGCTACCTGGATGCTCTGATGGACAATGACCTTCATAGTTTGCCTTGCTTAAACTGCCATCCCCCCCTTCCACTGCTCTAACCTATTCCCACTTACTTGATTTCATCAGTTATGGCATTTTTCTTCTTTTTAGACCAAGTTTATCTTAGATTGGAAAGAAGTATAGTCACCTTCTGAGCTCCATAACCTACAATTCACTATGCTTATTGCTCACCACTTGTCTTTACCTCCCAGAGGAGAGCAAGACCACCCAGGCAAGGTCTTGGTTTCCCTCAATGATATGTCTCAGGTGTCTGGAATAGCCTATGGCTCATACTAACAGATCCATGAGCAACCCTTATATGAAATCATAATTACGATCAACTCCCAGAGTTATTGTGGAACCCATCTGTTACACATGCAAAGCACAGAGTACCTTACACACATCTTGCTCTAAGGAGGTGGACTAAGGGGCATGCTGCTATGGTTACCCACGTGTTATCATATGATTGTTTTTATTTACAAAAACATGAAAAATACAGATCTTAAACTTCTGTGAATATGAACTGTTACAAAGTGCTATGTCTCAATTATCTGGCATAAGTGGCTGGATAAATGAGACATTTCTTCTACTCTGTTAGGTGTCATGCTTACAAGACCAAAGTCATCCAAAGCAAGACAGTGCACAAAGCAGCCCACCTCCTCTTAGCAATCAATTCCCTCTTTGTTTATTCTGCTGTCTCTGGTCTTCCATAGAGAATTAAGATATCAATCCAGTCCTTCTTGCCATATGTGATAGCTATAGCCTTGATCCCGTTCCCATGAGGCCTGTCAGCTCACAGTTCACAGATATTCCAACCCATCTGCTGGCCCCATCTCCAACCCAGCCATCACTGTAACCCAAGACATACTAAAAATGAAATCAGTGATGTCAATGGGAGGGGCTATGTCTACTAAGCTTTCCGCACATGCCAAGCTTGATGTTCTGGCATACGAAGTTCTTCTGAGGGAACATTCCTCTGCATTATTTCTCCCAAACATCTGAAATCCCTGTGTGTGGGCTGCATCCTGGGGTGGAACAGAAATGGTTTTGATCTGGGTTCTGCCCACAGCAATTTATACAGTTTGGGGAAATGCATTTAACATGTTTCCTTAGATGTCTAGGAAGGGACTGATGACCCTACCATTGTGTATCTTCATTTACATAATCAAACCACAGTAACTATGAAAGTTTATTCATAAACTATTCTGACCCAAGGTTTTAAGCCGGGTCTATCCCCCGATGCTACTGGGACAACAGTTGAGGCTAAATGTGGTTGGCACTGAGAACCAAAGCATTGCACATTCCTTTGGACATGCCTGCGTGCAATGTCCTTTGTAAATGAGAGAGAGGGAAATGAGGCACTGCAAAGCTGAACACTTCAGAATATTTTCAGGTTAGGCTGGACTCTGCATTTTGATTTGTTTTCTAGAAAGAAAAAATGAGATCCAAATCTGTAAATATGCATTACAGAAAACCATTTTTTTCCCAACAACTGGAATTGGGGACTTGTTAAAATCCCTACACATTGTGAGCTGCCTGGCAGCAGATAAACATTAAGTCTGCTTTTGTGTCCTCAGCACCTTCTGAGGTTCTAAGGCAAGCACCATGGTGAGGACAGGAGGCTCAAGAAGCAAAAGAGGAAGTTGACAATGCTGAGCCCCCATGGTCCCCAGGCCTCACACTGACCATCACCTGCTGATTCCACAGCAAGAGTTACAGTACATTTTTCAGGGAGCTGCAATCAGAATCTCTATTCAGCTTCTTTTCTCTTTGGATTCTTTAACACATACTACTAATATTGCTGATTTGGACTTGCTTTCTGGTTTCTAAAAACATATCGTTATGAATAAGGACACATGCGGCAAAGCTGCAAAGGCTCAGGAATAATCTGCCTGAAGTTAATCAAGAGTCAGATTGGCAATTAGCATTGGGAGGGGCATGGTTGTGTTATGAGGGCTAGGTGAACATGCATGATTTCTAAAACTCAGATAACATCCTTTTAAACGGGAGGATTGCTTGAGGTTTTAAGGCCCCACTCCAACTTGGCCACTAAAAAGTGTCTTATGCATATAACAACAGATTCTAACAAGGATATGAACCAAAATGAACTCTTAGAGCTTGCCAGTAAGAATGTGAACTAGTTCAACCACTGTGGAAATTAATAAGGATATACCTTAATAAATCTAGGAATCCAACTGTACAACTCCTTGGGAAAACCCCAAGGACTCCAACCCTACATGTCACAGGGATTCTGGCACATTAATGTCTGCTGCAGTGTGACATGGAAGTAGAGATAAAATTGTCCAAGGGACCAAAGAGAGGGCCAATGGAAGGGGTAGAGGAGATTGACGTATGGCAGGGATGTACTTAGCATATATTATATACTTGTATGAAAATGTTCTTATGTAGTACAACACGGTGTTAAGTAACTATACACACAATACAATTTGTTTTCTCCAGGCTATCTCCTTCCATTCAGAGCAGATACTGGGGTTCAGTTTCTGCCCATCAGTGTCAGTAGGGAACATGGGTAGATATTGGCAGCAATATGAGGATGCCAGTTAAAGCTGGGTTAGAGGGCAGCAGGACAGAAAGGAGGCTGGACGCACATCCACCCTTTTGTAGCCTGGCTCTTTCTCCCATCTGGCAGGTGCTCACCTGACAGCCTTGACCCGGTGCCATCGCCCATCGCTGAAGGAGCCATTCACCATGATAGAAGCCACACCGCTGCCCAGGTTGTAGCTAAGGAAGAACAAGGAAAGAAACGATGAGACACAGACGTTCACAAAGGCTCTCACTACCAAAGCTGGCCCAGAGAGCGATGGGTGTCCTTAACTCAGAGTAAAAAGGCTGGCACTTTCCAGGTTTGTATTATGAATGAAGGAATATTTACATTTTCAACTGTGGTGAGATAAACATTATACTTACCATCTAAGCCATTTTAAGTGTACGCTCAGGAGTGTTAGGAATATTCTTGTGTAACTACCACATACAGTATTTGCATCTTGCAAAACGAATGCTTCATAGCTCTAACGCCCCCTCCCCCCAGCCCTGAGAACCACTCTTCTCCTTGTTAGCTTTGACTAATATGGACACTCAGTTAAGTAGAGTCGCACGACAGCTGCGTTTTTATGAGAGCCTTCCTTCCCATAGGGTAAGGTCATCAGGGTGATCCAGGCCCGTGTAAAGAAGCATCTGTAGTGACAGTATTGGGACAAACACGAAGAGTTTATCATCTGCACGGTTTGCACAGTGTTTCTCTGAAGTTCCTGTCCACCCTGAACCTTAGAATGTGGCCTTGTTTGGAGAGAGGGTCTGATGCAATTGGTTAAAAATGAAGCCACACTGGGTTAGCGGGACCATCAATCAATATGACTTATCATTATTAGAAGAAATTTGAACACAGGGACACATGAAAGGTGGTGATGAAGGCAGAGCTAGAAACACCAGGACTGCCAGCCAGCACTAGGACCTCAGCCAGAATCACCAAAAGAACCTCCTTTGATCCTGCCAAGGAAGCATGCTGAATTTGGGGTTCCTAGTTTCCAGAACTGTACAAATATTGATTTTTTTAATGTGATAAAATTTATCATAATTTATTTTAGAGTCCTAGGAAACTATGAAACATTTTCACTTTTTTTTTTTTTTTTTGGTTGAGACAGGGTTTCTCTGTAGCTTTTGGAGCCTGTCCTGGAACTAGCTCTTGCAGACCAGGCTGGCCACGAACTCACAGAGATCCGCCTGCCTCTGCCTCCCAAGTGCTGGGAACATTTTCACTTTAAGAAAGAAAAAAAAATGTTATTGAAGAGTAAGCTGAACTCTAAAGAGTTGAAGAGACTTTGAAATCACAGAGGTGAGATATAAAATTGAATTTCTCGTATCCTTTGCCCTGCTATCTTTGATATCAGCTCTTGTAGCATTTTAACTCCCTGATACTTTGAAACCCTCAAGGAATCGGAAGACATGGGTGTGTTTACCAAGAGACAGCCCTCTTGACCCACTGTGCACACAGTTATTCTAATTTAATTCACTCCAGCAAATATTTAGTGAGTGACTACTCTAGCTTGGGCAGGAAGCCAACTGCCTAGACTTTCCCTGAGTGACACCATCTGATCACATACTCATCTGAGAGGGGTCCACAGGGGCAGCTTTGCCCTCACTCGAGAAGGGAGTTGTCTAAACACGGTAGGGGGAAGAGGAAGGCTCCAATGAAATATTGGCTCCTTCCAGAGCACTTGGGACCCTTGTTCTGAGAACAGGGTGAGAATAGAAAGCACTTGTTTTTCCCAGAGAAAGTTCTATAGTTCATTCATTTCCTAACAGAGTCTCAAGGAAACAGCACAGCCACAGCATTAAATCAAGAATAGACGCTGTGGTGACTTAACAAACCGTGGGACAAAGCTGCCACTCAGACCCTAAAATCTGCACCACTTTCTAGCCCGCTCTTCCCGCATCAAATGTCTCTTATAAAATAGCCAGTGAGGTTTTTGATGATTCCTTATGTGGAATCCAAATGTGTCTTAAAGGAAAGAGTGGCTGTGGGCCTGTGGGTAGCTTAGAGGAGAAATGTACTTTCCACAAAGCCTGGCAGCCAGAGTTCAAGTCCCGAGACCCACATGGTGGAGGGAGAGAACTGGTTCCTACAAGCTGTCCTCTAATCTCCACGTGTGCACTATGGTTCACAATGGCACACACACGTATATACACACACACACACACAGTGTGGGAAGTAAAGACATGTAATAATTTTTAGAGAGGAACAGATATGAAGCAGAGTCAGGAGGTTGGCTAAGTGACTGCATGTAGTTTTGCTGAACAGTAGCATGGGTGACGTCATGGATACTCAAATTCTACAGACCTGCCTGGATCTTCTGTCTTGCCAACTTATCAGCTCTATGACTGTAGGCGATTCACCTAATTCTATTAAGTACAGGTAAAGACACTTTCCCTGAAGGACTATAGGGAAGGTTCACCAACACAACATAGAGTAGGAACTAAAGAAATAATGTCACCATACCAAAATTGTGAGACTTGGTGACACTTATTCAGGAGCTTGACAACACACCCTGAGGAGAAAGGAGCCCTGTGGGGAGTGGACCCAAGGTGGTAAACATGTACCTAACACGTCAAGAATGCCCAGGTCCTACAGTCAGGTGACCTGTGCGTAACTGCAGGGAACCACACTGGAATGTGCCATTCAGTGTTGGTGTGACTAAAACATTTCCATTTATTAGAACCAGGCGGGACAAGCATGGGCTTCATTCTTTTCCAAAGCCAATAGCTCTCTTACTCACTTGAAGGAACAGAACATGCTCATGGGAACTGAAATAGAGTTTGGCAGACAAGAATTCTACCATCATGTAGATAGGACAACTCAGTTGGTTTCTTTATGGCCTCCCTCTCCAGCCCGGACTCCACCATTTCAGGCCCTGAAGAGAACCACCTGTTCATACTCTCCCTGGATCATTTGTTTAATATGCAGCATACGTATATGCATAGAAACATATGCTGCATATAAAACAATATATACAATATTTATGTACATATATAATATGTTTTGTCCGAGACAAGGTTGTCCTCAAACTTACTACGTAGCTGAGGCTGGCCTGCAACTCCTCCATCTTCCTGTTTCTACTTCCCAAGTGCTGAGACTCTAGCCATGCACCAACACACCTGGCTTTACATATTTTGCACTAGGCTGTGCACTGAGCAGATATGCACTACCTTGGGATTATGCCTTGCTTTCAAGCCATAGAAGCAATGAATGAGTGCTGGCCTGGCTGCTCCATCAGTGTTACTCGACTTAGGTTATCCTAAGCTACCTAGCTTGATGTGCACCGGTGGCTGACACATTAAGCAATAAGGTAGGCAGCCTAGAAGTGGCTCTGGGTCTGGCCTTTGGAAGCTACTTGGCCATCTTCAGGCCTTCATGGGGTACAGGTAATGTTCCTTTTAAACCGTGGTACAGAGTATTTTACTATGTCAGACCTCTTCTTTTTTCTCTGGTACCTGACAGTGTTAGGTGATCACAGTAAGTGGGAAAGTCTATTGCATGACATTATAGTTTCCTGGCTGGTTTCAGTGATCCATATGTGACAGACTAGAATGTGACAAACTATAATAAAACTGAAAGCCACACTCATTTCGGATGAGTATTTGAATTTCTCTCTGTGTGTTTAACTTGGCTTCTAAACTAACGGTCCAGCTCGAGGGTGCCATTTCTCTGATCGCTTCTGTTCTTGTGGTCTATGCCAGACCCAAGGACGCCTGGCAGGGCTTGCTGTGGAAGGCAACCATTCAGAATAACAATAGCAAAATGTTTTTGGTTTTAACCTCCGATTCATTTGTAGAATGTCCCAGGAAAGCAGCTAACTCTCCTGCTGAGGTGAGAATGCGAGGGCGGATGCTAGCAGAAAAAGCAGGGAGAGAGATTAGATTCAAGGTGACCCGAAGGAGGGGCAGAGCGGGAAAAGTACAGGGCA
>JAQHUG010000005.1:18923101-18948101 GCA_028555095.1 Dicrostonyx torquatus
ATAGGGAGAAGAAATGGTCACTAGGAAGCCTTAGAAAGCAAAGGGAATTTAGGCTAATAGAATAAATGTAAAGCCTTTTTAAGCTGTGATGGTGTGAAGCTTTGGTTTCTTTCCACGCGTCTCCGAGCACACATCTGGGGAAAAGCTTAAACTTCTATGTTAGGGCGACGGGCCCTTACATGTTCTCTGGCAGGAATGTCTATGGTGAGTTAGAGCAAAGAGTCTGAATTCGGGTGAGGGTAGAAAGTTAGGGTACACCCGGTTATCTCAGGATTTCTCTCCCATTGGTGCTAGAAACACTGCAACCTTGAATGTGTGTCTGTGCACCCAAGAGAACAGTGTACACTCTAGCTAGGCCTCAGAGATGCAAGTTCCTCAAGGCCAGAATCTTTTGCTCTGATTTTTTTTTTTTTGAAACAAGGGCTCATGTAGTTTACACAGTCTAGAACTCATTATCAATCTGAAAATGGCCTTGAATTCCTGATCCCCTTGCCTCCACCTCTGAGGAGCTGGGATGATAGTTGCATTCAGCCACATCTTCCCAGGTAAAGTACCAATCTTACCATGGTAACAGCAGCAGCAATGACTGCATCATGCAGAACTGTCCTATAGGGCTTCATTGCTAGGTTAGCTCACGGAGGCTGCAGCTTCCAGAGTCCAGGAAACACTTGATGGAGGTGAGAATTTGTATTCTCCTTATCACTAAAGACTGATTGTGTTTGATCCTGCACTTGGCCCTTCTCCAAAAATTAATTCATTTCATCCTCACAAAATCCTTCCAAGCTGCGTTTTCCTCACAGAAGCGGAGCCAGAGGCTGTGAGAAACGAAGTGACTTGCGTGAGATCACACGGCTGTGGGGATCAAGTGCATGGATCCCCGAGGACACATCAGACCCTATTTCTCAGGGTGTGCTTTCTAGAACATTTGGGGTGCCCGGTACCAATAAGATTCCAGTGCACACTCACACTAACTCCATCAGAGCCTGGGGATGGGCAAGCTCAGGAATCTACCTCTGGGACAAGCTCCCCACGGTGAGAGTAACTCACTGTGTGCTGGGTTTTGTAGACCACCTGCCTATATCATAATCTTGCTTATCCCCAGCCCAGCCTTGACTTCCCTTGCACGTGTGTTGAATGGATGGATAAAGTAGAACTACCCAGATGAAAGTGCCCAGTGAGCAGCAATGGGTGACTCCAGA
The DNA here is from genome assembly GCA_028555095.1 of Dicrostonyx torquatus. Lineage (NCBI taxonomy): Eukaryota > Metazoa > Chordata > Mammalia > Rodentia > Cricetidae > Dicrostonyx > Dicrostonyx torquatus. The sequence continues at coordinate 18,924,301 of JAQHUG010000005.1, forward strand.
TGTCGGTGCCAATCCTGGCCCTGGTTGGGCTCCAGAAGTGTACACAGAACATGAGAAAGCCCAGGGACAACTTTAGCAACTCAAGAAAGAAATGGTAACCCAGGGTATGAGTCCAAGATAGATCAAGCTATTAGAAAGGTGGGATGGGGTGGGAAGGGGTTGACAGTGGCTCTTCCAGGGCCTGGGGCGAGAGCTGAGCTGGCGGCAGCCCGTGGCCAGTTTTCTCAGGTCTCCATGCATTGAATTTGGTTGGCAGTTGAGGGGGATTTGGGCCACCCCGCCCTCCACTTAGCTACCATTTCAGTTCCCTTTTCTGGGTACAGCCAAGCACTTGAGGCCTGGGTGAGGTTAACCACAGGAAAACCACAAAGAAATGGCTTTGAAGAAGCAAGCCGACAGGGTGGGTAGGGTTCTTCCTCATCCGACCTTGGGGCCAATGAGGAATGGGGAGCAGCTGTAGGGTCACAGGTCAGGGGAAAAGGCACCATTGGAGAAGAGCTGTCCCTCACTTGGCAGTGTCTGCTCCTCAACTACATACCTCTACAATGTCCCCTGTCACAGGGCTGAATTACAGAGCTGGTGTGACATGAAAGTCACATTCCCTCTCAAAATGTCTTTTCTTCAAATTCAACAGCTTCAAGTTATCCTCACCTGGCTGGCAGTAACCCCTCTAGGCTCAGCACACATGAAAGACAAAAGTCCTGGAATTTAATCTTCATTATGTCTGTAGGTCAGCTCTCTCTCTGTTATAGACTGATTAATTTCTTATTATTTATTGAACACTCGGGGGGGGTCCTCACCAGAGAAGGGGAGCACTAACAGAGCTAAAGCTTAACAAACAGCCCCCACCATGGGGGAATACCCCCTAGAACCAGAGCAGAGGCTCTCAGTGGATAACTGAACCTCTTGGTGACATGGTCCCAATATTATCAGGTCAGGCTGGGGCCTGGGGATTGACATTTCTAGCAAGTTCCCCAAGGGTGTGGCTGCTTTGGTGGCGAGCACCTTTCACAATCTTGATGCCCTGGTTTTTCATAGTTAACCAGACAGGCCCCTCCCTTTAGAAACTTAACTCTCACTCATTCTAGAGAAGAGAAGAATGGGGAGAAAGTGTCCAGGTGATTCTTTAATTGCTGCATAGCCATCCTGTTGACAACTTGGGGAGCAATAGAAACTAACTTAAAAGGATTAGCAGCTGTCAGGCAGGCATGGTAAATGCTTTTAATCCCAGCACTAGGGACGTAGGTAGAGGCATGGAGAACTTAGTGAATTTAAGGTCAGCCTGATGTTTATAGGAAATTTCCACGTCAGTCAAGACCAGGTAGAAAGACCCTGTTTTTAAAATAAAATAAAATGCACTCACACAGACAGGCATACACACACACACAAAAAAAAATTAATTTAAGAAATTAATCTTTAAAAAGTAAGGCAGAGCTTCTTGGATGGCCTTATTAGTTCTGCTCAAGTATTTACGAAGATCCAGGTGTTGGGTTGCTCTGTGTAGAGAGGAATCTGCACATCTGTCTCCTCACAGAACACCACAAAGCAGCAGGCTCCCTAAGACTAAGTCAGGTAGAAGGAATTTAAAGTCAAGGCTCCCTGAGTCAGATTTTCTCCCCAAGCTAACCAGTATCCCTTTTACATCTTCCAGCCCACAAGTGGGGAGCTCGCTGTAGGGACGCACTAGAACAATGGCGACAGACTTGCTCTGCAGAGAGCCAGATAATAAATATTGAGACTTTGCCAAATAGTTCTCTTGGAAGCTACTCCAGTGTGCCACAGCTGCCAGAATGCAGTAAGACACAATATATAGATGGATGAGTATGACTGTAGTTGAATAAAACTTGGAGTAAATTGGCAAAATTGGGAAACGGTGTGAATTTGCCTCACAGGCATAGATGTCACTGATGGGGGGAAAAAGAGACACAGATGAAATTGAAGCCTTTGGCTACTGCCAACTCCAGCGGAATGTGTTTGGGGTTACTCTTCCGCACCGTCTGCACTGTCTGAGAAAAAAACTTGAAGATACAGCTGAAGGCAGAGCTTGGGAGGAAGTTACCTGAACACCAGGGCTCCATCCCGAAGGCCCAGGGAAATGAAGTCAGTGTTAGGTCTCAAAGGACTGTCCCCGCTCCACAGTAACAGGCCATCCTTGGTGGTCGTCTTAAACCTCATGAAGGCATTTGATCTGGATCCCGACACCCTGGAGGAAATGCACAAGAAAGTCCGTGAAATCAAGCACCAGCATCTGTTTGGAGTCATCCTGGACTTCCCTAAGCAACCAGATGTGGAGATAAACTTCCCTCCCTGCATCTACAAGCACCAGGTGAATAGTAGGAGCTCTACCCTTGCTAGTCACAGCGCTCACAAAACATCCTGGATGCTCAGTGAGCAGCAGTATCTGACCCTGCAAGGGAACACTTACAGAGGAAGACTCACAGTCCCAGGCAGTGGCCTTCTGCACCAGACTTTTTCCTTTCCTTCCCTATTACTCAACGTCTCTTGGGAAGCTGCTCCTCATTTCCCAGCAGAAAGTGGGCTTCACAATTTCTACAAGGCTCAAATCAGTAGTTTCTTCGGGGTCTAATCATGGCAGTGAAAGGCCAGCATGGGCAGTAATGGCCGTCCTTGGGCCGTTCTGGAGGGGAGGGAGAGATGGACAGGGTCGGGGTTCTCAAAGAAGGTGACTTGATGGAGTGGTGTTGGTATTGGAAGGGTGACATACTGGATTCCTACAGGAAATCACAGGACGCTACAAGGCTAGTGGGTGTCAAGCAGAAGGCCTTTTGGGCTGTGTCCATCCCTGGGAAGAGACTCCAGGCTTCTATGGGCCTCTCACTTCCTAAGGCTAGTTTAGAAACTCATCTGGCTAAAATGATCAACATTCCTCTGATGGGGTCTGACAGGCTCCAGAAAAAAGTGAGGCAGAAGGAACGTAAATTAATATTGCCATTAATACGACATTACTAGAACCTAAAGCCAAGGCTCTTGGAGTTTAGATTGTCAGATCTTCCTAAGCTGGCCAGTGCCACTTCCATGACTTTTACACTGCAGGCATATACAGTAGCATCAAGGGACACAGACGAGGTCCTTTTTTTTCCTTACCCATTCTGCTAAGAAGAGTGGAGAGAAAGTGTTTTTCTTTCCACTTTTCCATCAGTGGTATCATCACCCTGTCTCCCTCACACCTAGTTCCAGAGTTCTACGATACATTCAGTAGTGAATACTGGAGGGCTTCCTGTCTAGGCTTACCATGGCCTGGTCTAGACAGAAAGGCACCAAACTTGTCTTCCTCATGCAGGAAGCTCAACAGACCAGCTTCAGGCAATTCAACCCTGAAAAGTCTCCCAGGGAACCTTCTAGTCTCTGACTCTGATCCCATCTTCCCTGCTCCCCTTGGCAATATGGACTGGCATGAACCAGTCAAGCCAATTTTGCTTCTCTTATCAATGCTTGAATTAAGAGCAGACATATAACTTACTATCCAATTTACCAAGAGGACTCTGGGGGAAGCTTCCATCTCTTTAATGAGAACCCTTTACACTTCCATAGGACCCTGCTTAATTTGATAATCATCCTACGAGCGTCCTATGAACATCTAAGGAACTTGCTAAGGGTAACATGACAGACATATAAATGAGATTTGGGGTCTTTGAGGATGAAGCAGATTCTCTGGATTAATCATCCCAGCTAAAGACTGTACTTACTAGAGTAAATCCTCTTCCTGTTTAGGACATTTTAAACTGTTTTATGTTACTTGACCCTCTGAAGGCATCAAACTGAACTAGATCATGAACACTTCCATTTGCATCGCTTCACATGGGTGCATATGCGCCTACCTGCACACATCAACACATGTGCTCTAGTAGAGGCTTCTCCATCTCCTGCTGCCACCATGGCACTAGCTCCCCTTAACTGTTGGTGGTCTCTGTAAGCACTGAAGACTATGACTTGGGCTCCTTACATAATGCTCTGCCTTGGGGGACTGACCTTCTATCATAGGGAGGGAAGGACCAAAGAAGGAAGAAAGTGTACCTTGACTAGAAATGGATCTCACTTAAATCTTCATACCAAGGCAATAAGTAGAAGCTGTGATATGGGAAGTAAAGCAGGAACTACTTCCTCCCACAAAACTATCCTTCTCAATCCTTCCTAAGCAGTCCATCAACCGAGAACCAAAAAAAATATAGGAGACTATGGTGGCCATCCTAATTCAAATCTCTATAATAGTCTGATATGCCTATAGTCACTCCAAATGATCCAGAAAAATGATCTTTCAATCTATTTTGCTTCCCCAAACCCTAAATTCTGACCTAAAGCAGGGTGGCTTTAGAATAAAAACTTGTCATCTGGTACTAGGCACCCAATCTAAAGGGAAAAGAAAATTCTAAAACAATTTTGCTAATGGTTGAAAGGTAGATGAACATTATCACATTATCAATGACAAAGCACCAAGGGATTAAGTTGCCAACAGCAAGCTTGGCTGGATAGAGGGTTCCCTAAGAGCCAACTTCCCTCCTTGCCACATATATAGGCTGCTTGAAATTCTAGCCCATCCCTGACTCCAGGGAACAGAAGCTGTAACTTGGGCATTTGTACGATGCCTCCTGTCCTCATGTCATGTTCTTCTGTCCACATTAGGAAATCTGAGCAATCTCCACTGTATAGGCAGAGCCTCAGAAAGACAGCTGACCTTTGCTCCTAGAGACATGGGTACTGGTCTGGGATGCAGGGGCTCTGAGCTATGTGTCTGGTTGGGAGCAGCTGAGTCCTTCTACAACTGGCTCCAGGCAGATCTGCAGGCTATGGCACAGAATAGCACAGAGCTAACAGCCCCACTAAGGTCATGGGTGGGGGGTATGTCATCACACTCCAGGCCTCAGGAGCATCCAATTCCTTCTGCCTCTCAAACTGGAACACTGAAAACCCCAGGGGCAAGCAAGTCACATTCTTCCAGGCCCTTTGACCAGAAAGCTTTGGAGTGCTTTTAACAAATGGGGTTGTTTTGGAAGACTAATGCCTTCAAGTTTAGTTTATTTGTTTTGTTTTGTCCTTGTTTCTATGTTTATTTCATGTGCCCCACTCCCACCCCCTGTCCATAGGGAGAATTATTGTCTGGCATGGAAGATAAGAATAAGCTCTGGGAGTGATGTTGAGAGACTGACATCCAGAGAAGAAGCAAGTTGCGGCGCTGGTCCATTACCTCTTGAGGATATTTGGGTTGTCATAGGTCAGGTAACTGCGGCCGATGAACTGTGGGATCTCGATGGCTTCCGTAATCGCTGAGACAGAAGAGAAAATGGAAGTTATGAGGCATGTGGCCCTCTTGACCTCTCCGCTCATACCCGTGTCAGTAATGTGGCCGGAAAGCTAGCCATGGAATGTGGGATTTGACAACTTGTCAGCCCCTTCCTCTGGGCTGAGCATACTGGCAGGGCTCACGGCAGCCTGGCCCAGTGGCCTGGCAGTGGTTTCTCCCCTCTTTCCCTTCCCTGGGGGCTGGCAGTCACTGTCACTGGCATTGGCACTACTGCGAAGGCGTTGCAATGTGCTGAAACTTGAACTGTCCCCAGTGCTTCTTGGAAGCTGGAGGAGAGCCTGAGCCATGTGGAGAGCAGCTGGGGATAACCCCAGAGTTTTGCCAAGGGAGGCAGAGAAAGTCATCCCCAAACAAAGTCCAGTGGGGTTCTTCATTTAGGGATCATCTACCGAACTCCTACAGCTCTGGAGGAATAGGGAGTGCAGTGTTTGAGCTCTGAGTCTTCGCTCAGACATGTGCAATTGTACAAAGCCCTCACCCCGAACTCATGGAGAAGCACTAAGAGTGGGATAGGCCCATTTCAGGATTCCCACTTCAAGATGGGGAAAACAAGAGACAGAAAGGGCCCAGGGCTGGCCCACACTCCCTGGCTAAGACTACAGCAGACCCTGAACCAGAGCAGCCGTCTCATTCTGGCTCCTGTCCACCCCTTACTTTCCAGTATTTTAGAATTGAATTTCCTTCCTCCTGATTTCTCATCACTTGGTTTCCCCGAGGAATCACCCTTTTGTACACATCAAAAGGACAGGCGTGTGTGGTGTCACAGGCTGGGATGTACGGAGGGGATTTCTGGGAGAAATAACCAAGCCATGTTCTTCCTCTTTGGAGAGATACAGAAGTAACAGCTTAAGGTTGAACACATCTCAAATTCAAAAAAACAAAACAAAACCAAAACAAGCAAACAAAAAAATATGTGTAAAGCAAGAGAATGACTAGCTGATGAAACAATGACAGTTTCAAGAAGACATGTGGTTGATATGATGAAGACATGGCGTAAGGACTCCACGCCCAGGAAGAAAATGTATCATTTGATGTTGTGGACAATGGGGAAAGTTTAAATTTGACATTTAAACATGGAAAAGAGAATGAGAGAGAGAGGTTAGTGAATAGACAGCCTCTAGGCCAGGAAGCAGGGGGGCACACAAACCATGAAAGCTAAAAAAGGGGAGCAGAGGTGATGGGGTGAAGGGAGAGTACAAGGTGGAGGAAGGGGAAGAGGAGGAAGGGGAAGAGGAGGAAGAAGAGGAGGGGCAGGGAACTCTTGGTAGAGGGACCAGAAGACCCTTATTTCTGGAACTGTGTGCTAAAAAGGAAGTAGAAGGAGAGTGCCCAGCTGACTGGCATAGGACCAGAGCCCAGCTGACTGGCATAGGAGTCTGGCCCTGGCCTAAACATAATCAAGAAGGCCCCAGTGGGCTCTGCTTACTTCAGGGTGAGAGGCACAGCTCGGCCCCATCGTTGCTGTTGTTGGCCCCATTTATTGGCCTTTGTCCAATAGCCATTCTTCCCTTTGGGCTCCTTAAAATGGTTATGATGTGTTTGTCACAAGTCAGCTCTGCAAACAGAGCCTCAGAAGGTCCCTATCTGTGGAAGCTAAGTCCAGCTGGGTGCCAACTAACCCCCCTCCCCCAGTTTAGCACCTTCCAAGAAACTAGGAGAAAGCCAGCTTGGGGGTCCACTCCTGGAAGCTTGGTTGGTGTAACTAATGCCCACCCCATTCCCTTCTGCCTGCAGTTGGCTGTGCTGAGCTCTTGGCCTGGCCCAAGCTGGCAGGCTCTGGCAGGGGCCCAGGCAGTTCAGTCTCTCCCAGGACTTACTGTACTTACTATTGAGGCAGTAGTTCCCACACTCTGCCAGGTGCCAGCGTGCAAAAGAAAGGGAGAGTCAGCACTCAGAGACATTGCACTCTACAGGGATCACTGGGAACCAGATCTGCTTGCTTCACAAAGCCCTTTTGTGGATCCAGAACAGAATGGAGGCTAGGCTGCTGCAAGAGCCCCTGGAAAGTTTCTTCAGGGCATGACTGGTGTTGTTTCCCAGCCCCCCCCCCCCCAGCTTATTGCAATTGAGGGTTGCAGAGAACTAAGGATACATTTATCATAAGCTCCCAAGACTCCACCATCAACCCACCTTCTTACTTCCCCTGGAAAAATGGTTGTTGCTGTTCTCTAGTTTCAGGCTGCATGTAATCAAGGAACAACAGTAAGCTGACCAGCCATACATTCGCTCACTGGCCTTTGCAGGAGCCTGTGACCAAGCTTTCTCGTGATTAACGACGGGCGAGACATTCTCCAGAAACCACACCATAGCGTACCAGGACAATGCCCTCATTTAGTCAGCGCATGCAGGCGTGCAGGTAAAGAGTGGTTTCACTAAAAAAATACCAGCTCTAGAAGTGACCATCATGCCCCTTTCCCAACCTTCGTGGTTTAAGTTTTATTATAAACAAGTTTATATTTTAACCTAACCTTTAGACCTGGCCTTTTCTGTGTTCTTTCTTTTGTGGCAGTGGCCTGGCTCGTGCATTAATGAAAATGTCCTGGCATTCCTCACACCTGTGTGTTAAAGCACGTGCCATCAGGTGGTGTCAAAACTGCCAACTTTAAGAGTAGCGTTCCACAAGCAAGTTTCAGTCCCCACCCAAGAGAACCTCCCACTTGAGATATTTAGAATTTTTGAAAAAGAGTTGAAAGAACGGTTCTCTTCGGCAAACACACTCATATGAAGTTAGAGAGGACCCTGAGGGTGCCATAGTCCCACCGCCTCAGCATCCAGGAGCTAGTAGGCAGCATTGCTCCTGGGTATACTTCAGGGCCAGGGAACAATCAGACTGGTCACCTGGTCAACCATCAGGGCAGAATACACCCTTCCAGGGCAATTTATGTGGTCCATAATTTTTTGGTGTGCAGGTTGAGCAATTCAATCCCCACAATTGAAGCTTTGTGAATGCCAACACCTAGAAAATTCTACATTCAGCGTCGTGGCATGGGTCTCACACAAAAGGTGGGAATGCTAAAAATGCTGCAGAAAATTGCTTCTGGGTTCTACAGAAAGGGTATTTGTCAGAAATACAAATAAACCTCATATTTAGATTTGAGTGCCATTTTCAAGATATCTCTTCATATATATAGATGTATTCCAAACACTAAAAACGTCTCTAATTGGAAATGTTTCTGATCCCAAGCACGTTGGATAGGCTCTATACAACCTAATTTAGTAGCTACAATATATAGAAACAAATAAAACCTTTATTTTATTCATCTATCCAACTAGGCCTGCAACTAACTAAAGATCAGTGTACCTCAGACACTCCCATTTTTCCAGTGTTTAATGATGTACCATCCTATAAAAACAAATTCCCAGCAATACGCATGACTTGCATGTTTTAGTAACAAGTTTTTGTGAATGGTCTTTAAAAAGTGGGGTTCATATCTACTGAAGCAGTTTTCTTCCACAATGAGACAAATAAGAAGATTTGATTAATCACCCAAATCAGCTCTGGTAATATACAATCTGCTAAGTTCAGCATAGAACATCCAAGTGCTGAACTTGTGTTAAATCAGCATTGCTCAGGCAAGACAGATCTTCGGAAGACCTAGCCTTGCTCAGGAATGTTATGCCTCAGGCTCTGGCCCCGCCTCCAAGGTTGTTGGCTTTGAGGTGTGGCGAACAGCCCAGTTGCTATGGAGAAATGGCCCCATCTAGTGGCCCGCATGATTCTGCACCACCTGTGCCCCAGCCATTCTCAGGAATGAAAGACAGGGATCACAGCTAACAAGTTATTTTGCAGGTGTGTGTGTGTGTGTGTGTGTGTGTGTGTGTGTGTGTGTGTGTGTGAGAGAGAGAGAGAGAGAGAGAGACAGACAGACAGACAGACAGACAGACAGACAGACAGACAGACAGACCTATGGGGTAGGAGAACCCCAGGAAAAACCACTGTGCTCTGTGTTTGTCCCTGAGGCACTTCAAGTATAGTAAAGACTCTGAGAAGTTCCAGAGAGAGAGAGAGAGAGCTGTGTGAACTGAAGTTTCCCTAAAATAACAAGCAGCACCTTCCCCCCCCCGCCCCAACCTCTATGTAAAAGATTCTACAAGGCTAAGGACTGATCACAACTTTTGACTGTGGGCAACTGAAATGTTGCAAATTCAGAGCCAAATTGTCTTGTGCTATCTTTAGCCTCCTTAATTGCACCCATTGTCTACTCTGTCTGACTTAAAGTCTTCATTGGACTGTCACATGAAATCCTGGGATGCATTAACAAAGTGCTAGCTTCCAGCAAGCCAGAAGCTGAGAATGTCACCAGACCACATCTGAAACCTATACCATAAATTTCCCTGCTTTCCCACAACCCACCCACCTATCTGATGTCCCCACCAATGAATTTTCACAATGCCTTGACGTATCACCTTTTGCTTTCTATAACTTTAAACACCCCAGGAAACCATTAGTACATTGGAATAGGGTATTGGAGGTGATCTGAATTTGTTTTCCAGGCAATCTGAATTCATGAGTAACGCCACTCAGATTTGGCTCCAGCACAAACTATTTCTCATTCCTTTTGAGACAAGAATTGTGTTGAATTAACAGCGGTTAACTGTTTAACTAAGATTTATCCAAGTTTATCTGACCACAGATCCCAGTTCCTGTCTGGTTCGTGTGAAAGCATGTGTTTGTAAGTGTTGGGGAGGTTGTGAAGGGAGAATGGCATGAACAAACCAGTCACTAATAGACCTTGAAAACCCTTTCCATGCAGATTGAAAGGCTGAGCTCTAAAATTCTGACAGCTTGCTTAGACACAGGGACCTGGAGGGACTGAGACCCTAGGTGGTAAAGACTGATGAGAATGCAGAAAAAAAGGAAAGAAAGGTCCATGGTGGAAACAGTGTTTTGCTGACATCCCTCTCGAGATGAGAAAGGGTCTCACTATAATAGTATTGCATGAGGTGCTACAGTTTGGTGGGGAAAGATTTCTGAAACAGAGAGTCTTCAGATCTGTGGTGAGGAGACCCATGAGGTCTAGCCCTAAGTTTTTGTTGATGCGTGAAGTGATGGCTGGAGCAGAGCAGGGCCCTCCAGTTCCTATAGCTTCATGGAGTCCGAGGTTGACACTATGGGTCTTGATTCTGTGTAACTCCAGATGCTATATGAGGTCTGCCCTGCCATGCTGGTGAGATCTGTTTCTCACTGGCCATGACCTTAGAGTCTCAGAGCCACTATGTGAACACATCATATCTGATCCAGACAATGTCTGTATCAGGACACATGCTAACAAGAGCATAACCTGCCCTTTCCTTTTTTAACCCCCAAAGCTAAGTGCTCACATAATCAAGACCTTATATTCAGACTATTAGTGTCAGAAGCAGGCTTGACACTTCAGACTTAGGGTCAACACTGAAGAATAAGCCCCAAATTCAAGTTGTGTTCTTCTGTGTGTGTGGGAGGGGTGTTTATGCACACATACATACATCTCTAAGAGTTCACGCTGATATGTGCACACATGTCTGTATTTGTATGTGGAAGACAGCAGTTGACATTAGGTGTCTTTCTCAGTCACTCGCAACCATTTATTTATTTATTGGGTTTTTTTTTGGGGGGGTTGGTTTTTTGAGACAGGGTTTCTCTGTGGCTTTGGAGCCTGTCCTGGAACTAGCTCTTGTAGACCAGGCTGGCCTCGAACTCCCAGAGATCTGCCTGCCTCTGCCTCCTGAGTGCCGGGATTAAAGGCGATTGCCACCACCGCCCGGCTTATTTATTTATTTTTGAGGCAGGATCTCTCACTGAAGCTGGAGCTCATCAATTCCACAAGACTAGTCGGCTGTTAAGCCTCAGTAGTTTCCTGTCCTCATGTTCTAAGTCCTAGAATTTTAATACACGTGGTGTCATACCAGGCTTTTTACATGGGTGCTGGGGAGCTGAACTCAGGTCTTTGTGTTTACAAAGCAAGTCCTTTACCAACTGAGCCATTTGCCCTGACTCCAAACCCAGTTTTCTAAAGGAACAGGCCACTCCTGAAGTAGACACTCCTTCAAATATCATCCATCAGCTCCGTAACAATGTGTGTGTTAGAATCTGAGATTCATAAAGTTACTCTTATTTGCTTTAAAAAAGAAGTATGATGGTGTGCTCTGTCAGAGAGACTCCTGAAGTCACTTAAAGGTGAGAAATGCCACTAAGCTGTTAACAGGCAAATTGGCACCTTTCATAGTCTCCACAACTGCTGTAAATAATTCCTTGACGTTCCGTGTACAAAATATCTACCTGTAAAATTTAGAGTTTTCTTCTTTTGGTAGAAATCAGACATCTGTAACAGCGAAAACACGAGAAAGCAAACACAGGGCTTTCACGGGTTCATTGACTTATTTCTTTCAGGCCTGTTTGTTTCAGTCAATAACAGCTCTAGCACAGGCGGGCCATTCTGACTAGAAATGAGGTGATCTGCGTGACCTAGAATATGGCATATATGGACAGGTACAGACCACTTCCAGATGCCAAGACCAAGGCTTCTGCTTCCCTTAAGTAGGTATAGGAAGGGTCTGTAGTTTGTGGCCCTTACAACCTTTCAGACAGAGCCCATGAAGGAAGCTCACAGCACCTGCTGGGAAGCTTATTTCTCTCATCAGTGCTAACAGTGGCTAGTATCAGGGTGACAATCAGCAGGAAGCCTTTGTGATGTTTCTATGCATTGCCTCACATAGTTGGGACTGCAGTCCCTGGTGAATGAGAACATTTGGGACCCAGACGGGTTCAATGGCATGGAATAGAGCACTGGAAAGAAGGCTGTGCATACTTTAGCTTGGAGAACTAATGCATTGTTCATATTTTTCTACATTTGAGTGCATTTCTCTTTACAACATCCAAAGGTTTCTCAGGACATAAGCAAAGGCATTCCTTGGCCAGGATGCTCTTGGAGTAGCTCAAAAGCACAAGTCCTTGAGTCCTTGCTGTGCCCAGGTTAACCTTTTGGAAAAAAGCCTAGAGAAGATTCTTAGGGAAGGGTCAGGGTAGGCGTTGGACAGGGCCTTTACCTACTCTTACAGAGTTACTTTAGGACTGAATTCTTCTTAAGCAATTACAGTAGATTATAGAGTAATAGTTACCTGATACATTGCTGAAGTTGCTGATCAAAATGACCAGCATCTGTATCATCAATTCTCCCTTCAAGAGTACTGTTCTCACCGTACCTGGTGACATGGGACTGTAATGCCAGCATCTTGGGAGGTTGAGGCAGTAGATTGTAAATTCAAGGCCTATCTAGACTCTAGATGAGCTTAAAGCTAGCCTGGAAATGTTAGTGAGACATTCTTTCAAATGATAAAACTACAGAAAGGGCTGGACATGCATTTCAGTGACAGAGTGTTGGCCGAATGTGTGTGAGGTTCTGGCTTCATGGCTCAGTACTGTGGGGAGAAACGAAACGAGAGTGGTCCCCATAATTCAGTTTGTGGCCTCCATGCCCTCCAGGCAGCCACATTGGACCCCAAATGTACCTTTCTGGCAGTTTATGCCCTCGAAGCCCAAGGGGCAGTCACACTCATAACCCTCCTTCCTGGGCCGACAGCTGCCCCCGTGGGCACAGGGGTTTCCCACACAGGGGTGGACTGCATTCTCCACGTTCACTCCAGATGTAAAGTCATGCTTCACGTGGATGGCCCGGTCATTCAGGATGATCTTAGGATACAGAAAGAGAGAGAAATCAAGACTTGGGAAAACAAACTTGCTGCTTACCAGCCCGAGATACACATAATGACGGAGGTTAGTCAAAGGAAGAAAATCTGTATGCCAATCTGGTGATCCTTCAGATGAAGGGGAACTGAAGGGCTGAGTTCTGCACCTGGGAGAAGCCGCAGATGGGAGCCCTCTCTGGTGATCAGTGACCTCAGAAATGGCGGCATTTCACTCTACAGAGACACTCCTTAAGACAGGAAGTAAACAACTCAAAACAGCTTCAGGAAATCCTTGAATCTGACCAGATTTACTAGAGCTCTTCCTCCGGAGAGTATCTAAACAGTAAAGCCTGCTGAGGGACAGACAAGCCAAGCTACAAAGAAATTCTCAGGTTGAGCTGCCTGGGAGATGTCTCAGCCTAGCAGCCTGAAAGAAACGGAGGTGGCCAATAATCTGGAAGAAGCACAGACCAGACAGACTACATAAAAGAGGATGGGATTGAGAGTCTCTGGGACAGGAAATTCCAGCCTGTTGTGCCACCTGTAGGTTGTGCTATGTACTGCAGCTTTCTTCTGACTTGTGAGTTGTCACCCATGCTGGTGGGCTTTGGTGATGCAGTTATTTTTGAATGACTTCTGCAGCTGTAAGTGACCTGTCACCCATATTCCTATAAGCCAGCTTCCTCATATACTTTATACTGTGTGATGTCACCTACATCAGAACCCAGGCCTCAGGACTCTCCCACTGCCCTTGTCTGTCTTCTTCAACATTTCTGAGTTCCCTCCCTCTCCTCACTCTCTACAAAACTGCAGCAAAGCTCAGGCTTCCCTTTTGCTCCACTGTGTATATACTTCCAGAGACGGGGAGCTCTGCTCCTTCTTTCCCGGCAGATGGCTCTAGGCAAAGTAATAATATATTCCTGGAGAATGCTACTGGGTGACTTACTCCTCCTAGCTCTTTAGCTCTTAGCTTAGCATGCAGAATGCCCGTGTCCATAGAGCTGCTGCTGCTAGCTTTGCAATACTGAGAGACACAGAGGTACCCTGGGGACCCCGTGTTGCCTGGGGTGCTGCCTAGCAGAGATGTTTCATACTAGAAATCTACCTCCTTTTCCAAAGATGTATTTCACTCTTGAGTGTTGCAACGAAGGAAACCTCTCCAGGTCCTGAATCCGAGAAGCCACTAGCAAGGATCCTGACCCTTCACTAATCTCCCCCTTTCATGCTGCAGGTGAAAAATACAAAATCCAGCAGTGTGTACTCCAGCCAACACAAGCCTGGCACTTGTCTCTCACTGGCTGTGGCACAATCAGTGCCTCAGTCACGGGAAAGGAAAGGCAGCCTTCTAGAGGGCAGGAGAGATGGGCTGTGTGCCCCATGGTCCAGAGGCAAAGCTGGAGAAAGGACGGTGTGTGGGTAAGCTTTTCCATATCTCAAAATTGTGCAAATGTGACTGGTGGCTCTTGTGGGGAACCAAAGTCTGATTCGAGATGCCAATGATATTGTAGTTCAGCAACAAAAGGGCGTGTGAGCACAGGCAGATGCTAGCTGGGCTTTCCCTGAACCAGCACTGAGATGTAAGGACACACACCAGAGGCCTCCCAGAGCACAATCTTCAGATTACGGAGGGACTTTCTTTCAGTGCCACCACTCCTTTGTCTTTTACTCTCAGGCTTTGTCATGGGTCCTGCCTTGGTCCCCATGCCACCCTTCATCACTAAAAGGAAACATGATGAGGCTAACCAAGGGTCAAAACTCACTTTTCTTCAGTGCTGATCACCCTGCAAGTCTGGGGTCTGAGTCAGTCTGCATTTCCATAGCCAATAGAATACATCCTCATGACTTGAGGTGTCTCGGGCATCCCCAAGAGAAGAAATAGGAGGATATGTAGGAATTGGGTCAGCATCTTCCACTAGCCAAACCATTCTTTTGTCGTCACCATTCTGGAACATGTCTCTGGAATCTCAGAGCTCCATTGTATGACTGACGAGCAACAACTGCTCGTGGGTGGGTGGGAACAGCAGCTGGCTCTCACGTGGAATGAGCTACACTGTAACTCAGAGAACAGCCTAAGCTGAACTTGTCCCCTGCCTCTGCTTGCCCCTTTCCTGGTTACACAGTGTCTGTGGCGTTCTGGTGTCAGTTATCTCTATCCATAGCCCTAGAAAGTTGGGGAAATTCTGCTGAAAAAAATTCGCCTTGACTTCCTAGAATCTCTCCGTATTGAACAGAAACCCAGGAACAGGTATGTGGAAAATTAGATTGTAAGTATTAAACAATAAAACTGTAACCATTTCAGCATTTTCTCAAAGCATCTTTCTGAGGCACAGCAGATAACGCTGATTGAAGCCCTTAACGCTATGTACAATACGAGCGACAAGGAAGTGAAGCTGTACCTTCTGGATGCTGCCACTGAATGGATGAAGGATGCCCGAGTTCTTCTTGACATCATCGTAGTTTGGGACTCCACCAATAAAAATATCCGTATCACACTTAATCTGAGTGAAGCCTCCCTGCCAAGGCACAAAAACCAGGGAATCACAGACTAACTTTAGGATAGATGGTGACAACAGCCTCAAGAGCCATCATAGCAACCTGGCTGCACATTGTTTTGTGCAGTACTTGGATGTCAGGAAGTTTCCTAGACGCCTTGGAGCTCAGGTTTCACTGTGTGCAAATAGAATCATAATACAATATCTGAATTCCAGGTGCATCACAATGCATGCAGAGAGCACATGACTGTCCACTGATGAGCAGTGCTACTTTAAATAGCAGTACTTCACCCTCAGGAAAACTGCCACCAATTGGTGGAGCTCAGATGGGACCATGAAGCAGAAAAGAAATGACCCTCTCTGGGCAAAAGATTTCAGAACTTGGGAGTGGGTCTCTATACCCTTTCTTCTCTCTCCTTCATTCAGTTTGGCTCCTAAGTGGAAGCTGTAGTGAGCCATTGGTGGCCATATGCATGGGTGAGAACTTACCCTTTGTTATAAAAAGATGATGTTCTGGAGTTGTGGGTAATGGTCTAGCCTATTCTGAAGGAGGGGATTCTCTTTAGTTAGACTTTGCGCAGAATTAAATACATATTAGCATTCCAATATGTGCCTTCTCTATTTGATAATGGCATGGATAGAACCTCTTCAAGACAAAGGACCAAGAGAAGGCATAGAGTGGGGTTCTTATGATCAAATAAATGTAAAGAACAAGGAAGTTTTTTCATCTTTTCAGGTCTTGAGGAGTCCACCACTGTCCTCCCTTGCCTCCGGGTAGCAAGATGTGCATAACAGTTAGTATCTAACCCCAACATAAGCCGTGAGCAATACGTGAAGTTATTGAAAGGTAACAGAAATAAGCCAAAGTCTGATATCATTGGGCGTCAAAACACTTGAGGAAACACAAGATATTATTTTTGGAGTTGGAAAGATGGCTCTGGTTAAGAGTGCTTGCTGAGTAATCAGAAGCAGAATTCAAACCATAGCACCTATGCAACAAGGTAGGTCTTCCACAAATGCCTCTGGGGGCTCCAACACCCTCTTCCAACTGCCCCCATGCATAGGTGTGTGCACACATATAGGCATACATATTCTCACACAGACTCAGATACTCACACACATAAATCATTATTTTAAAAGACATAGTATTTATGCTAAAAAAAGTAATACAATTAATCCACTTAACAAACATTATTAGGCATCTACTTATCGAGCTCAGGAGATGTATTAAATGCTGTAGGAAAGACCAGCCTCCCTTGCCTTCTGTTGGTTTATACTAATGGGAAATATGGCAAGTCCATTGGTAGCTAGAACCAGAGCAGGTGAGGATGTCTGGGTTCCTATTAGAATAACAGAGGATGGGGAGTGGGAGAACTGACCAAGGAAGAGCGGCCACTTTGGACTGAAAGAAGTCAGGGTTGGAGGGTCTTGTAAGTATAACCCAGAGCTGAGAGGACCAGGCAGTGAAGGACCTCAGAAACCATGTGAGAACTCTGAACTTGACCCAAAAGGCAACAAGAAGTTAGAATCAAGAGAGGGCTGTTTTAGGAAGATCGTTAGTCAGAGGGAGGAGAATGGATTGGGGATCTTAACGGGGTGAAGAAAAAGAGACAGATGATCATAGAGGACCATGCTCCACTTACCTCTAGGGTACCTACAGGGCCTGACTCCTCTTTGCAAGGGCATGGAGCCTAAGCCTGGTTCATGCTAGGCTAGGACATTACCAGTGAGCTAAGCCCCAGCCCCTTCCAGTTCTTAATTCAATGCAAGGTCGCGAAGGAAACACAGAGACCCTTGGGAATCCTTGTGGCCTGAGAGAAAATTTGTTACAGCCGAAGCTGTCATCTCATACTCACAAGCATTTCTCTCTTGTCTTTGACCCCAGAGTTGAGGTGAGTTATCAGAGGACAGGAAGAGGGCTGTGGAGCCAACAGCAGACTGCTCTTCAAGTCAAACTCAAGGCTCTGAAAGGACTTTGAGTCCCACTGTATCCAGTGAATGGGGTGAGATTAGCTTCATTTTGGCTTTTGACAACCATCCCTCCTGCTGGAGAGGAAAGGCTCAACTCTCACACCCAATGAAGGGAGGTGGTAGCCTATCATTTTATGCAAATTGTCCTCTTTAAAAAATGTTTTCTTTGACTATGAACTTGGAAATAAAATCAACTACAGTAGAAATTCTGTGTCCTTGAGTCTATAGTAGCACAGTATTAAATAATGAGACCAGCAAGGGACGCGTCATAAACCTGACTGTGTGCGGGACACGGCTGTGATTTGCTTATGTGATTCTCCTGACTCTCCTAATGACTCTCTGATGCGTGCTATCATCGCCAGGATTGTCTCCATTGATATGAGGATAACAGTGCCAATGAAAACATAAGCTCAGCAGTCACATGACCAGCCTGAGCTCACCCCACTGGTGAGTGGTGGAGCTGGATTTGGACGCTCAGGAGTCTTGTTTTGTAGCATACTCTTGTCAAGCATGTCATCCCTACCCTGCTGGGTCTGTGATCTCAGTCACCACATCATATAGATGGCAAGGGCTATGGTAGAGGCAGAGCGGGGGTATGTGTGTAAGGAGAGTTCTTAAAAGTGCCCTGGTTGCTAACTATTACCAAAGTATAACTCACAGATTTATAACAGCCCTGTTGTTATTGTCATTCCCATTCATGGTGGCAGAATAGAACTGTAATTGTCTAATGGAGAGCTGGGATTTCAGCCTCAGACTAGAATCTATATACTCAGATGCTACATGATGTTGCTTTAAGAAAAACATTTGTTCATATGTTAGTGTGTGTGTGTGTGTGTGTGTGTTTACCTACATGATGTACTATAGCACATGTGTCAAGGTCAGAGGACAACTTGCAGGAGCTAATTCTCTCCTTCTGCTCTGTGGATTCTGGGAATCAAACAGGTCACCAGTCTTGGTGACAAGTACCCATTGAACACCTTAGCAGCCCCTTCATGCTACTTTTTTTTTTTCCAACATCAATGGAAAACAACGGTCTGGTCCACATCAACCATTGAGAGAGACAAGCGTGTCCTTACCTTTGCCATCCCCTCCACTACCTTCTGCTTGTCCACCTGTAAGATACCATTCTTCGCTGTGCGAGACACACGTAGCTCATGCCATTGGCCGAGGGTGAGGGGATCCTCACTCCTGTCAAAGAAAGATGTGACATTGACATTCTGTGTGCACTTGACGAAATGAGGAAACCTGGCCGACTGGTACAGTATTATTTGGGGTGTCTCTATGAGGGGTTTATGAGAGATAAGCCTTTGAATTGATGAACTGAGCAAAGAAGACAGCCTTCACCAATGCACATGGGCATTATCTAATCTGTTGTGGGAGTTAACAGAACGAAAATCAGAAAAAGTGGGACTTTCTCCCTTTGCTGGAGCTTGGGCATCCACCACATCCTGCCCTTGGACAGTAGCATCGCTCCTGGTTCTTGAGACATGGACCAGAACTTGTATCATCAGTGTCCTGGCTCCTGGCCCTTTGGACTCAGACTGCGACTCATGCCATGGATTCACCTGTAGGCCTGGCCAGAACTACATCATAAACATTTTTCTTGGCTTATAGCCTCCCTGAGGAAAACTGTGGATTGCCTCAGTCCCATAATCATAAGAGATAATCTCACCAGACAAATGTTCTTCTATGTTTCTATCTGCTTCCCCATTGGTTCTCTGTAGCTGGAGGTTTTTCTGTCCTGCCCGCCAGTTCCTGTAGCTGTTTCTAAATAATCACTCCAAAGGCTTAATATTAATTATAATTGTTCGGCCGATAGTTCAGGCTTATTACTTGCTGTCTCTTACATTTAAATTAACCCATCCTATTAATTTGAGTATTGCCACATGGCCCATGGCTTACTGATAATGCTCTGGCATCTTAATCCTCGGGAAGTTGCTGGTATCTTTCTTGACCCCACCTTCTTTTTTCCTGTATTCAGTTGGACTTTCCCACCTAGTTATATTCTGCCCTGCCATAGGCCAAAGTAGCTTTATTCATCAACCAGTAAAAGCAACACAATTCTCAATGTACAGAAGGACATCCCACGTCAGTTCTGTTTCTCTGGAGACTGATAGAGATGGAGACTGCACGTGAGTCAGCATGTTATGGGTGTGAGCTACCATCCATCGGGGCAGCTGTGATGGGATGGATGCCACCTGTAGGCACCCACCTGTATTAGTTACTTTTCCAGATGCTGTGTTCAAGTTCAAGAAGTAACCTGCCAGAGGGAGGGCTCATTTTGGCTTACAGTTACAGAAAAGGAATCAAGTCCTAGTGGAGATGAGCAGATCATCTGACTTCCTTCAGTGAATGACTGTGACGTGGCAGAGTAAGCCAGATCAACTTTTTCCTCCACAGGTTGTTTTGGACCATGGGGTTGTGTCACAGCAATAGAAAGCGAACTAGGACACACAGCAAGAGTGTTTACCAGCTGGTCCACCCTGTGAGTCCCCCTGTCTGGTTTTGAGACAAGGTCTCACTATGTAAATCTGACTGGCCTGGAACTTGGCTGTGGACTCCAGGCTGGCCTCCTACTCACAGAGTTCCACCTGCCTCTGCCTCTTGTGTGCTAGGATTACAGCTGTGCACCATCACACTTGGTTTATTTGACATTTTTCATAATAGAATATCGGCTAAAAAGATGCTCTGGTTTGCGCATGTTCCCAAAGAGCATGGACTAAAAATCTTAATCCCCAATGCAACATGGAGAGCTTTAAATGTTGAGAGAAGACTACTGAGGTAATATGGTCTTTGCCTCATTATTATCATGATTAACGTGATTAATGATAATCATGGGCTTTTTCATAAAGGATTTCAGTCCCTTCCTTCCTGTATACTCATCCAGATGTTATCTCACATTCATCTCTCTACTCCCTTTGGGTGACATAAAAAGGCCCTTACCAGGATGCACGTTATTTGACCTTGGATTTCCTAGGCCCCATAAATGGGAGTCGTAAGTTTCTGCTCTTCACAAGGTCCTCCTGTTCCCCATGATCTTTTAGAGCAACACACAAAGGTTCAGGACAAGGAGAAGCAGAGTCTGTGTTCACTGGTGCTCTGACTGGGATTCAGATGACCTTAAAAGTTCAGTTACTAAGTCAAGGTGAGAGCCCTTGATGCTGAAATGTTACTGCAGGAGTTTCATAAGTTGCTTTTGAGAGTGAGGTGTGCAGAAAGAATATAATCAATGCATTTCTATTTCTAACTATGTCTAGCTCCTGGCCTTTACTGAACCTCCCAATTACTTTTTGCTCCTGTATCATCTTTAGAAAATGACGAAGAATACCAATGGCATGATTATTAAAGGGTCAGCACCCCCTAATTTGATTCCTCTGCCCAGGCAAATGCTTTTGTGATTTGTCCTTAGCAATTAGAATTTAATCACCTTGGCTAAATCAATATGCAATAAAGAAACAAGCAGGCCTTTTTAAGTGGTCTATTTCCATAATGACTAACCACACACTTGTCATGTTCTTGTCCTGCAGAGGTCACTGGCTGTCAATCCGACCCTGTCTTCTGCACGGTTATATTGATCTCAGTCATCGAGAGCTCATTCCGATTGTCTTGATGCTCGAATCAAGCTCATAATGATTTTGACCACAATACCCTTTTCCTAAAATGAAAATGACTTGGCCAATTCCATAATTTCCTACGCTTCAGGCTCTCACCAAATTTCCTTAATTAAGTGGGGGATTCTTTGAAATAGTTTTCAAAATAAATAACTCCCCACGAGGCATGTGAAATACTAATAGTGAGCCTTGCTGTCAAGTTGCATGGAATGGAGGTGGGACGGGAGGCCAATGATGGTTTAATCTCTGGTAAGTCTTGTCTTATTATCACTCAGGAGCCAAGAATTTTTTCCTCTAATCACCTTCCCTGACAGGTAGGAAAAGGATAACTCACATGTAAAGAAACTAAAATACTTTTTATTAAAAATTGGCATGGATGTATGAAAAAGAAATGTTGGACATGTTAGGATCTCGCTACTAGTGACCCCAAACTGGGATCTGCTACTACAGGGGGCAGGTGGGAGGGGCAAGTGTTCTGAGAGTGTGACATATGCCTGTGCCTCCAGATCTTGAGGTCACTCTTTACCCTGAAGGGGTGATTCAAAGTGCAAGGTGATTATCAAGGTGTCTTCCCCTCTAAACTTGACATATACTTCTAAGTGAATTGCTTATGCTGTTTTGCATAATCATATGTAAATTGAATCAATTAAATAACCACAAAAGTTGTCTTGAGATATAGGATGCTTTACATAACTAGAGGGGAAAAATGTCCCTTCCCCAGGGTGGGAGGTGTCAACTGATGCAGAAACTCAGCCACAGGGACAAAAACAAAATTCCTTTGACTAACAGTTGAAACTTAATAGAGACAGCATTTCCCGTCAGCCGTAAAAAGTAGTCATCAGTTGAGGGCAATGAGTAGTGCTAATATCTCCCCCGCACACTTCTAAAAATGCCAGGCCAGCAACATGAACAACCGCTGAGGACAGCCGCAATTTCCTTGGAAGTAACAGCAGACTGAAAGCCTGTGGCAGGGTTTAAGCAAAGTCCCAGGCACTCTCAAAAAAAGAATTAGACAAACATAGCAGTGGTGACTTCTGTATTGGACTAGGGGCCCTGGAGCTTGAAGGTTAAAAGTACTGTTACGAGAAGCATAGTAAGAGGCCATGCTGTCAAACTGATGACATCTAAATATTTACATTCACACCCTTAGACCTGAACTGCTCTCGACATCGGTCAGGAAGGCTTCTTTCTGCTGTGTGCAGATGTCAAGGGAAAGATGCACACCTGGACAAAGTGCCAAGACTAAGACACTAAGTGATTAGCCTAAGCAGGACAACTCTATCCTTCCCACTCCCTCTCATCCACCCCTGCCACAAAGGCTAAAGAGTCAGTAAAGAAGAGGAGGCAGAAAGAATGTAAGAGCCAGAGGTCGGGAAGAGTGCTATAGTATGCTGTCTCTGAACTTTATGGGGCTGTGACAAGTGTCAGCTCACAGAAGCTGCTGCTACCTGCACAAGATCAAGCCAGCAAACTGCTGGCCAAGATGTGGAGGGTTAGCTCCAACTCTCAAGCCTTATGGAGGAGCTCTTGGCAGTTGGCAGTTGCTGGGAGAGGGAGAATCATTCCTTTTGTAAGGTGTGGCCACTGATAGTATTCCCAGGATCCAGAAGATGGCCCCACACCCACAAATATATACGTAGCTCTAACCAGACTTAGTGAGTTATTAAAAAAAAAAAGATAGGAAATTGGGAAGGAAATGTGTTAGGAAGAACTGAAAGTATAAACAGGAGAATAGATATGGTTATATTTCACTGATTATAAGCATAGAATAAAGAAAAATAAATTCATATTTTTAAAATAAATAAAGCACAAATAATTATTTTTTAAATAGGGAGACACAAACAAGAAAAACATTTCCATCTTCCAAATAAGTCTCCAAATGGTCTCCGAAGGCTGTGGAACCACTATCGGGGAACAGTGGATCTTTGAAGGTAGTGAGTAGTTCAGACTAGATAGCAAGATGAAAGTTTTGGCTGCACCAGCCGGTTTGGCAAGGATGATCAAATGCTTTAGAAGTCCCCTCCACTGCCACGCTGCTGGAACCCTCATCCTATGTCCTGCCCCAGCATTTGTGGAGGGATTGCAGTTAGGTTCATGCATAGGAAATGGGCATATAAGACAAGTTGTGAGTCACTGTCAGGGAAATAATTCAAGAGGAAAGTTGTAATTTGATCTTTTTGGTGTACACGCATGCGTGATGCAGCATGTGTGCATATGTGTGTGTGTGTGGATGCCCTTGCATGTGTACACTGAGGCCAGAGGTTGATGTCAGGTGTGCTTCTCAAGCACCATCCCCCTTGATTTTGGAGACAGGGCTTCTCATTGAACACGGAGTCCACTGATTCAGCCAGAACGGCTGGCCAGTGAGCTCTGAGGGTCCACCCATTTGCTCCCAAGTGTTGAACTTTGAGATGTGCGCCATTGCTCCCAGCTTTTGACTTGAGTGCTGGGGATCTGACCTCAGGTCCCCATTCCGGCGCAGCAAGCACTTTAATGACCAAATCATCTCTCTCCAGCCCCTATGAATACTTTTTCAGAGTAAACATTTATTCGCTGAGTGCCCAACATACGCTGCTCTGTGTAAGGTGAGTATTGGTTATAGTTTTCCAAGTGGCTGGCTACTGATGGTACTGCGTGTCCTCAGGGGCAGGAGGCAGATTGCTCCCATGGAAAGCAAGCCCCTTTTCCATAATCTGAGGTTGGGAATTAATACGTGTTTGATAGGTATTTGGTGAAAGGAAG
>JAQHUG010000005.1:18959586-18991966 GCA_028555095.1 Dicrostonyx torquatus
CAATAAAAAAAAAAGAAAGTGGGGGTCCAGGAGCTCCACGAACGCCCTGGGTAACATGAACAGGAGCTACTGATAAGGGAAAATACGGCGTTCTGGACAAAACTCTATCTTCCGAACACAAGGACTGAAGACCTGATATCACATGAGGCCATCAGAGTGAGGCACTAATCTGGTCTGACCAAACACCTGAGACACAAGGGGTGTGGCCACAGAGGGAAGGTCAACCCTGTGTGGAAGAGGTGACAAGATAGCTGGCCATTTGTAAGCCAAGAGAAAGGCCTGGGAGAAAGGGACTCCCATGCCTTGGCCTCGACCCCGCAGCTCCTTCAACCTCGAGGAACAGATTTCTGTTTAGCCCACATAAGCCGTGGTGTTTCACTGTGATGTGTCTAGCAGACTCAGGCAGTCCCTGGAGGAAATGGCCCCCACCCTGCTGCTTTCCAAGGCTGAGCAATTGTTCTTGTTGCTGGAAACAACCCGGGCTCTGCTGCCACTCTGAACACACACCTCACTCTGCAAGCCTCCATCATTCATCTATATATCAGCCGTAATAATATTCTCTCCCCTCTCTAATTAGGGTAAATGAGAGGGTAGACAAGAATGCATTGGGTAGTATGGTTGAGACTGAGATTGCTCTGGGGCTGGAGGAATGGCTCAGTGCCTAAGAGCGCTTGTTGTTCTTACAGAGGACCTAGGTTCCATTGCCAGTATCCACACAGTGGCTCACAACTATATGTAACTCCAGTTCCAGGAGATTCAGACCCTCCTCTGGCTTCAGTGGGCACTAGGCACACAAATCACAATACATACATGCAGGCAGGCATGGATGCATCTGGGTGAAAGGTCAAACAAAGTACATGCTTCTCTGTCCAGTGAGCTCAGGCTATCCTGGTCGCAAGGCACAGCACGTTTGGGCTCAGGATAGATATGTTCATAGAACACAGACTTGGATCATCACTCCTGAAGCCTTGTGTAAGCCAGTTGTACCGCTCCTCACTCTGACCATAAAGGAAGCCCCCAGGTCCAGGCTAGCCCCTGGGCACTCACCTACATCAGCCCCACTGAGGGCTTTTCCCAGTGGCCAGGGTCTCATGTCAATCCTCTTTCCATTAACAGCAAGCGACTGCACGCAGCCTTGGAAGCCATGGTTTGTCCCTGTGGCTCTCACCAGCCAGTAAGCGTTGGGAGTGCCACCAAGATACAAAGGTGTCCGGAAGGTAATTTTACTGTACTGGCCCTTTAAGAAAAATGAAAATTTTATCTCACTTTAAAAATAGGAAAAAAAGAAAACCCAAAACACAATGGATTGCATTGCGGGGATGGGATGGCTAAGATGTAGGTTAAAACCTTAGGGATTCCTGTATCTGGGTTTGTCTTTAGGACACGGCCCTGTTAGGTAATGAAGTCCACGATTATTGACTACTGTAGTCGACCCGCTGACTCCTTAGAGGGCTGTGTTTCCAGGAGCAGCGGTTTTGGAATGGCTGCAAAGGAAGGAAGGAGGTCAGATCCAAGCCAATCTAGCTGACTCTGAAGCAGGCTGGCACCCAAAAACAACAGTGCCCTTTCCATTCCTCACAGCTATCAATCTATTGTGTACCTTGGGTGAGTCATGGGGCTATTCTGTGTATCCAGAGGTGGCATGGCATGTGGGGGAGCAGCTGTCTGAACATCTGCCCTTCCACAATCCCGGCCATCTTCACATTAAGTACTGTAAAAACTGTTGCTGGGAAATACCCAACAAGTTGCACTACAGAATATCTTGAAATTTACTCATAGGTATGATTTCTTTTTTCCTTTCCTTTCCTTTTTTTTTTTTTTTTAATATTTAAGTCTTATCAGGAGTCAGGGAAGTTTCTAACCCAGGGCCAAACCAACAGTCTGAATTGTAAGTTTGGAGGTTACACAGCACAGGGCTGCACATGAAGTTGGGGGAAATTAAAGACACCCTTGGTTGTTCTATTTTTAGTACATGGCTATCTCACTCATCTAGATTAAATGATAAACATGGAGCTGGGAGAAGGTGCAGCCCTAGAACTTATAAAACGTCCTGACTCAGTCCCCGACTATAATGTGTATCCTTAAGGTGCTTCCTTCCAGCAAGCGGAGAGCTAATCACCGTCCATCTTTTCCTACGCACAGGTAGGAAGCATGCGTAAACAGCAGACTGAGTGATTCATACTCAGAAGGTTCTAAGCATTCGTTGCCATGTACACGTTTCTTCCAGCACACAAATCAAATGCTCTCTTGGCCTGTTCCATCTAGATTCTGCTCAGTCAGTTCCATGCCCCACCCTCATTGTTCTGTTCTCTGGACCTTGGCCTGTGGCTCCCTGGAGTATGCTTTGACTGTGCAGATGAGTGCCGGGGTCCCCAGGGCAGCCCTTGACAGTTTGGGGTAGCTCTGAGGCACCATGTTGCTCCCTAACTCACATGCGATTAGGCGGAAACCATACCAGGAAGAGCCATGCTGCATTCTCAGTCTTGCTGACTCCTTCTGCCCTGTCCAACTTCTCTAAAACCGGTCTCTCCCCTGGGGACACCTTCTGTGCACATCCTATGCACAGGGCTTCACCTTGGGCTTGTTTCTGGGGAACCAGCTTAAAATAGATTCACTGTCTCCTGACAGTTATTAAATGCTCCCAGCTGAGGGCCTGCTCACACTTGCTGTGTGCGTCAAGTCCCCAGGATGAGCTTCATCCTGACCAGCCTTGACGTCATGTGCTCTTTGTAGTTAATTTCTATATTCGATAAAGTCACAGAATAGTGGGATTGGAAAAATATAAAGCCTCATAGAATGCCGGTTCCCACTGGTTGCTGGATTCTTTTTTTCTTTTCAATTCTTGATGTTTAAAAATTTTTTATTTATTTTACATACCAACCATGGTTTCCCCTCCCTCCAGGTTACTGGATTCTATGCATAAACAGCTTACACACGCTACTCTTGGAATACTCACTGTGACAGAGACTCATTGCTGAGACAGTCTGTCACTCCTGGCAGGCTCCCCAAGGCTCTTCCAGAAGGGCTGACCCTTCTTCCCAAAGCCTCTTTTTTTGATCTAGGCAAATATATATACGTATATATGTATATATATTTGATCTAGGCAAATATATATACATATATACGTATATATATACATATATACGCGTATATATGTATACACACACACACATCCTGCTTTCCTCAAACCAATCACTGAAGACATTTCAGGTTCTGGCCAACTTTCTGCTTGGGTGGCAGCCCCTGGAACATGTTCTTATCCCTTAGAATGTTCTCGTGTACTTTCCCCGGGTTAGAGTACTTCAGAACCACTGAAACAAAAGATGGCTGCTTCTTCTCTGGTGCCACATTGCCATTCACGTAGACATATGCTTCTGTAGCTTACTGGGGCTACCATGTGACTCTGGTTGCCAATCTTTATAAAACCCCCTTGCTTTCAACCATCCTGTTTTCATGGTCATATTTTGCACCCAGATTGAGGTTTCTTTATTCTTATCAAAATTCATTTGATCATTTCATGTTATTGTATTAGAATCATGCAACCTGTCTTTCTTTCTTCCTCTCTAGCAATGGGTATAAGCAAACTCCGGGTACTATAATTCACTAGAGTTGGACTCTTATTCCCTTTGGCCCAAATCAGTAAGACTTGGTCATGGACCTTCATTCATCATGTCTTGTTTGTGGCACAGCAAGGACCTCCCAATGGGGAGGATGCTCAGACATAGGCACAAAGTCTCCCTGTCCTTTGGAGAACAGAGAGATCTTGCTGATTGTAACTTGAGGCCTGGCTCCTTGCCAGACACTAATTCAAACTATTTGTTCTAAAAGATAATCTTCAAATTACTGTGAGCATCACAGGTATGTGAGTACCTCAGTGACCTGCAGAGTAACATAAGAGGTCACTTACCTCCTACAAGGATGCATCCCAACACGGATAAATGAATTATCCCTGTATATGGAACCAGACCAGCCAACTCTTTCGAGGCTGTTTGCTAAAGCCACAAGATCACAGTACTTGTGCCTACTTTTGTATCTGATGTTATTGACGGGGTCTTTGCTTCCCATATGGACTTTCCTTGACTTCTGGCTTGGACAACCTTGTGCAAAGATAATTCATCCCTGTACATGGGGGTGTGTGCCGTGTTGTGCACCCAGAGCATTGGCACTCACAAATTCAAGGCAATTCTGAGTGGGGTGTGTTGAAGGTGTGTGTGAAAGCTCAGACAGGCACAGCGGTGGGGAGCCCACCGCGGCTCACTGTGTGCCCCATGCACAGTCAGCCTCCCAGACTTGTCCAGAGCCTTGCTCTCTGCAGCAGTCTCATCCTGAGGACCAGATGAGAGTATGAACCCACACTCACCTGGGATTGGCCTGTCACTGGGGTGCCATTGTTCAACTGCAGCATCCCATTCAGCCCATCTCTGTACAATGCCACAGTGTGCCAGGCCCCAAGTTTGATTTTGGTCTCACTTATGATGACAGCATTCCCAGTTCCACAATTAAACCTGGCAGAGGGTGGGGGGTGGAGAGGAAGATTCTAGAATAAACCAGTTTATGTTTTCAGACTTCACATCATCACGTCCAGGATAAAGACTCCTTTCTTTGGTTTTGGGATGAGTGTGTTTGTGTGTGTATGTGTGTCTCTGTGTAGGTCAAAGGTTGACACTGGGTGTCTTCCTCAATTGCTTTCCATCTAATCTTTTGATACAGGGTCTCCACTTATTTGGGACCTCATCGTTTTTCTAGACATGCTAGCCATGTCTGCCTCTGTCATATCCCTATGGTTACAGATGCTGTAGTCACGGGTGCTGGGAATGCAAACTCAGGTCTCCAGGCTTCTAGAGTAGGCACATTGCTGACCGAGCCATCTCCTCAGCCCCTCCATTGGTTTTAAGACAGAGTCTTACGCTGTGCTCCAAGCGCCTGGAACTCACTATGTCGTCCTGGCAATGACCCTGCTTCTCCAGCCTCCAGAGTGCTGGGATTGCAAGCACGATATACTACTACACCTGAGTAACAGTTAGGAGTTAATAGTCCAGAGTTGTTTCTATGGCTATGGAGAGCCACATAACTCTACAAGAAGAGCTGGGTCATTCTTTCATTCTCCTTACTGCTGATCTAAGGTCTAAGAGGCTTTGTGTATGGGGCCTTGTTAACCTGTGGCCTCATCTCAGCCACTCAGGAGCAGATGGGGTATAGAACCCTTGTCTCTTGTCCAGAGACAGCCAGATGCTCAAAGTCAATGTGAGCACCATGATTTTGAGCATCGGAAGGGTCAAGGCTGATGCCTGTCATTCATTCACAGACAGACATTACGTGACTTCACTTTGCTTCCTGAAAAATCAAAAGTTAACTAAAAGCAGCTTCCAAAGTATCTGGTGGGGGGGACAGGTAATGACCAGGGAATAGGAGGCAAAACAGGGTTCAGCTCAAACCCAGCTCATGAGAGGTTTAGGCCTCCATCAGTCCTTGGGAGTCTGTGACTCCTCCCTGTCTCCCAGAGCTGTCAGCTATCTTGTCTCAAGGAGACTCTGAGAAGATTCTGCCTTCTACTTGAACTTCAGGGAAGAGATGACTTGGCCTTTGCCAAACTGCCACGATCCCGTAGTGGCAGGCCTAACTGGCATCAGGATAAGTGAATGAGGCAACAGCATTCCAAAAGTCAAACTTCAAAGGTCAGCCTGCCATCCCAGCTCTCTAGGACTTGAGAAACTGACCCCGGCTCCCCTCCTGCACGCCATTCCTTTAGTGACTGGAATTCAGTTGTATGGACTGGATTGTGTACGACACATGTGGTAGAATTTTAAAATCTACAGGACTTAGTGCAAGAGTTACCTGAAGTGGAGGGAGCGCCGGATGAGAGCCAGGGACATGAAGTCACCTCTGCCGTGTTCGCTCTCCCCACAGTAGAGCAGTAAGCCGTCCTCTGCCTCTGCCTGTGGACACACAAGTAAAAGCCACGTGGACCATGGCCAACTCTTCTCCCTCGTCCGTAAACACTTATGAAGACAAAACATGAATGGTCCCCTCTGCTATCCTACTAATGCAAGCCCTTGGACTCTGGGGAGTTCCCACATTTTACATTTAAAAATAGCAGTGGTGTTAGTGTGTGAGGAGAAGCTCTGAGGTGAGGGGGGCCCATATCCGACCTGTGCTTTGCTTGGTTTTGTGGGTCTGCTTGCAAAACTTCCATAAAAGCCTTGTCCTAAAGCCCTGGCCACAGACTCCTCTGTACTCATCAATTTCTGCTCTCACGGAGGAGCATTCTGTTTCTAATGTGCCCTTTCTACTTCCCTCACCCGGGAAGCACGTACCCTTGCTCCTTTCCTTCTACCTAAAGAGTGTGAACAGTCCACTGGGTAGTCACACTGGGTGTGTTAGCTGAGGGGCAGGCTACCTCCCAGACGGTTAAGACCATGGCAAGGGGTACAGGTTTCCAGACCCTGGCCCTTTCGCATCATCAAAGATACTCAAGGAATCGCATCAAGTTCAAGATGCTAGTCAGATACTGATCTTTAGATGACTGGAAGCAGAGAGATCCCTCTGAAGAGGCTTGGGGAATGGAACATATAGTTAGTCTTGAAATCCTGCTCATCACAGCATCCTGGAAGTAACATTCTCACTGGGAATCTAGTCTTCAAAAGTTCATGTCAAGCACTACCCCCCTCCCCACTCCAGCAGTATACTTGAAAATTGTGACTGTACACAACCCTTGCTGGATTTTGTGGCTGATTGCAGGTCAGACTTTGCATGCCATATTTTTGTGTGTGTTCCCTCTTCCCTCTCTTCCTTTGATGTGTAATCAGATGAGTTCAATAGATACTCATCACCAGACAGACAGCTCTGCTTACCCTGAATTCCAGAGTGATCTGAAACGCCTGGTAAGAGTTCTTCAGAGGCTCAAAGGTTACGTAGGAGTGGCCAAAAAACTGAGGATACTGAATAAAGATATCTGAGAGAAAAAGCGCAATGTGACAGGGTGATCTCGTCTCATTCTTTCTGAAGCAGAAATCAACAGGCACCATTGTCTGCTTATCACCCAGTAAAACCCTCGTCCAATCAGCTACACTCAGCTTCCTTCCCATTTCCCTTTCTCTGCCTTTCACACCGACTACTCTTGGGATCAAGGAGTTTCTGAAATTCTTCAGAAGAAACTGGGCTTGGGAGATTGGTTTCTGCTTCCTGGAAAAGAAACGAGTGGCTTGAGGTCTAGTGCCACTCATTTTCACTCTGAGCTTCTGCAGTCCCCAGGTAGCTCAAGCATCAGCCCTCTCCACCCTTCTTTGTGTTCTGGCTATTTTGATAGACATGTGATAAGGGCAGAGTCCACATCCCTGGTTCTACTGGGATAATTTTACAACAACAGCTCCAAAGGACCTCACACTAGACACACATAGAAACAGGCTACCGCTTCAGAGAGGCAATGAAAGATGTTTTTCACTTTGCCTGGGGGAGCTAATAGAAGGCTGAACAGTTAAGAGCACTGCCTGCTCCTCCACAGGTCTTGAGTTCAAATCCCAACAACCACATGGTAGCTCACAACTATCTGTAATGAGATCTGGTGTCCTCTTAAGGAAGAGACCATGAAACCCAATATGGACAAGTTCAACAGCATATACAGGCTGCCTATGCATGCTTCAGCATTGCCTGGGCATAAGTTAATTATTATTATTTATATTATTTACATAGAGGAAAGGCTTATCTCACAAAGAGGACTAAAAGGTGCTGAGTTTGTATCGTACAACTGTCTACAGGACGCTGCAGGTTTAACCATGCTGTTCATTCCCTTTCCAGGGCCTACCTTCCGAGCAGCCCTCGCCTCCTTTGCCCAGGCTGCAGTGACATCGTGATCCCCCCAAGATGTAGTCATTGACACAGAAGCTGTCACCCGAGCAGAGTGTTTCATCACAGGACACGTCAAAGAGCCTTGACATCATGGCCACATTGTTCTTCCCCTTCCGATGGGCAGCGGTGTGTGGGATGGCCATTGTAGTTTCAGGGAGAGACGGTGAACCCATCTGTGGGTTAGAGAGAAATGTCTTCTTAGATTCCATCAAGAAGTTCCTATTTCCAGTTTTGGTAGCAGAAAGTGGTTTAACCTAAGTTAGAGAAGGAAAGCACTTAGCATAAACAGGGAGTCATCTTTATATTAGATAAATGCAGTTATTGAACCACAGGCTCATTGTTAATGTCCAAACACCCCAGGACATCAGTGAGACAGAAGCATGCCCCCAATTTATAGAGGAAGACTTTGAAACTCAAAGAGTTTAAGCATCTTGTCCTGTACTACTCAGAAAATCCTGGTGTGGTAAAACTGATATTCTACAATTTATTTTTACTAAACTATCACAAATTACATGGCTTTGCTAAGGAATCATTCATTTTCTTATACTGTCTCATTTTATAAAATTCTGTGGGTGGTAAATCTACATTCTTTGATAATTTATGAAGCTGGTTGTAGACAGAGGTTGCTCATAGGATAGCAGGATGCTAAGAAACTCCCGAGTGCTAATTTATGTGCCGTACCCCCACCCCTAGCTCAGAATCACAGGAAAGAAATCCTTGCTGAGAGCACATGGGCCCATTTCAATCTGAAGTTCCATGTCCATGCCCTGTGGCTAAGCTGCTGTGGTCAGTAGGGAAACAAAGCACATTGGAGGTGACAGCAGAGGAGTGGGTACCTCCTCAAAGGACACATCCAGATCCAGATCGTCTTCAGATCCATCGTCATCTTCAGTCACTCCTGTGCTGGTGATATACCGAGGTCCATAGTGGCCACTTCCCATCTCCTCAGGGCCTTCACAAAGAAAAGCATGTGTGCTGTCACCTTATGCCTTCTGTGTCCCAACTTTCTTCTTTCATTATTTTCTTAAATAATTTATTTAATTTTATTTTATGTGCACTGGAGTGCGGATGCCAGATTCCCTAGAACTGCAGTTACGTACAGGTGTTGAGTTGCCAGGTGGTCACTGGGACTTGAACCCGGGTCCTCTGGAAGAGTAGTGAGTGCCCGTAACTCCTGAGCCGTTTCTCTAACCCCTTCTTCTTTAATTATTAAACTTTCAAATTACTTTATGAAATATGCTACTTTCTTACATTAGACTTTGCACTCATTTAGCTTCTCACCCCCTCCTGACCGCCCCCACCTTCCATCCAGACCGCAAAACATACTTTACTAAGCAATCAATTGAGACTCAGAGACCATATACCAGCCTCTCTGCAGTGTTCCAAATGCCCTGTCTCTCACAGGTTCCAGATTACTCCCCAGCTTATGCTTACTGTGAAGAAAATAAACACAAATAGAACCAGACCCTGCATGATTCCAAGAAGCCTGAGATGGGATCCTACTGTTCTTCTGTCCTGATCTTGGTGGGGGATGGGATTGTTTCCTCAATCTCATACTCATGGAGCTTCCGCCAATTTTGTCTTCCATTGGGTGTAGGATGATGTACATGCTATGCTACTGATAAGAATTTCATTGGGTGCAGGATGATGTACATGCTATGTTACTGATAAGAATTCTCCAAGTAGCCCCGGGTTGCTATAATTAAAGTGCAGAACTTATCTCTTTCTACTTGGCACTTGGTTAATTAAGGAAAGAGAACATTAAATAGCAGGCATTTATTAGGGCCATAATAGTCTAACCACAAACTGAATGCAAAACAAATTCTGGGCTATTTCACATTAAGGAAAAAGAAATGATACAATACAAATGTTTCTTGGTCAATCAAAGGATGCCCTTTATTTATGAAGTCCATACGTTTGTGTTTAGAAAGGCATGGTTTTTCTGTACATTGTATCTCTTATGATCAATATGACATTGAGTTGGAAATATCTCTCAGTCATGTGAGGTAGGCACAAGAATCTGTTGCTGGGCAAGTCACTTAATCTTGTTAGATCTCGTGATTCTAAATAAAATGAGGAATGAGGGTTTGAGAGATAGCTCAGTCACGGAAGTGTTTATTATATGAGTGTGAGGGCCTGAGTTTAGTTTCCAAAATCTATATAGAAAAGGTGAGAAATGGTGGTGACCCCTTGTAGTTGAGGTACTGGGAAGACAGAGACAGGTAGATCCCTGGGCCTCACTGGGCAGTCAACCAACCTGACTCAGTGAACTACAGGCTCCAGAGAGAGACCCTGTCTCAACAAATGGGATGAACAGTGCCTGAATAATGACACCTGAGGTTGACTTCTGGCAGGCACACAAACAGACAGACACACACACACATGTGCACACATGCACACACGCACACCTCCCCCACACAAATGAGGGATGAGTTTAGATTTCATGACGGCTGAGTTCCTCAGTTGCTGTGACACTAGAATTTACACTGCTGGTGCAGACATGCTGAAGACATCTGCACATCAGCCAAAGTTTGGAAGAGAAACAACTACAAGGTTTTACTTGCAAGGATGAAAAGCATCTGGTAAGATCTCACATGCTCTGAGGATCAGAGCTTTGTGTTTAGAATTCTAAGCTTCCTTGAATCCCTGTCTTATCACTACCAGAATCACCTGGTACAGGGGCCTCAGGGGAACCTGTCATAGAAGTTCAGCTCATGGAAGCCTCAGTGCTAATGGCATTGACTTACTCTAAATAGATTCTAAAAGTGGGCAAAGAGAAAAGGGGCTGTTAATTGATCTAAAAACCACTCTGCTGCCACTGGAACAAGAATGACTTGAGAGAAAAGGCTATTCTGTGAGACAATGGGTTAAAGAAGCTGGGGCATTTCAATACAAACACACAAGTCGGGGGGTGTCTAGTTAGGTAGAAAATGACAGATAAGAGCTACAGCCTGAATCCCTTCAAAGTTTCCCCAAGACCTTTCCTGATTTGGTCTCGCTAGTCAGAACCTTGACCACGTTCCAACTTATTCATCTTCCCCTTGCACCATCCAAACTGGTTCTTCTTTCAGATTACGTGACCTTTCTGATCAGGAAATACATGTTTGTACACCAACAGGAAGGATCCAGGGGGTAAGCAGAGCAAGGGAGGCTGTATGGCATGGGAAAGGGTAAGCCTTACAATGCTGACATCTGTAGTCTTGTCCCCACAGTCAGGGCTCAGTCAACATCCTGTGTTCGGGAGTGGGGAACCAGACCACGAGAGTGAGCAACTCTCAGTGTGGATGGGAGGGACAGACAGAGAGACGTGTGTACTGATATCTAACTAGGAAGAGGACCAATGCTGTGATGTGGCCAAGAACCAGTGTCCTGCATCTCCTGTGGCCTGTAGACTGGCTTCTGTGGACAATCATGCAGTTCAATCTGTTTTGGCATTCAGATGAGCAAATTGCTCTAGCTGAAGGCCCGAGCATCTCTCCTCAGGGATCTGATACAACGATTAGAGAGAAGAATTGCCAGTACTAAGTTCTGTATTTGATGAGATGATGGTTCAGTATTAAAAGTGAAACAAAGATATTATAAGAGATAGTGTATCAGTGACAGACCTTTGAAGATTTACTGGGGGAAAAAACTGCTTAGGAAGGGGTAGGGGGAGAAGAGAGTGGGGAGGAGGAAGAAGAAAGAATAAGTCATAAAGACCAGCAGGCAGGAAACTGGTGAATGAATGAGCAAGTCTGGACCAGCAATATAGTTTCTTTTAATTGCTAAAAAGATGTTTTTAAATAAAAAGATCATTTAAAGTCTCACTGTGTATTCCTGGCTGAGCTAGAACTCATGACATGGACCAGGCTCCAGGCTGGCTTTAAACTCACAGAGTTCCACCTGCCTCGGCCTCGAGGGCTACGGGTTAATGCTTTCTAGTTTTGTAAATGTCTAACAAAGTGGCCATTAGGTGAGATAGGATAGAAATACTGAGAACTTCTGTGGAAGACAAGAAGGACTGAATTAAGGGGAAAAAGAGTGTAACAGGTATTGATTAGCTTAGACTACTATGCTCAAAAGTCAACAATTTATAAACAGTTATTAAAAGAACATATCATTTCATCCCAATTGACAGAAATAGTAAGACATATAGAAAAGAAGATCAGAAACAAAAATTTTCTCTTCAATCAAAAAAGTGGGGGGGGCAGAGTAACTTGAAAACAGAAACTAAGATTGAAGGAATGAATAAAACATGCTGGTAATTATAATAACTGTAAATGTAATAAATCCATTATTTAAGAAAATGCGTGTCCAGTTGAATTTTAAAAATTTAAGCTATTTAGTGCTTTTAGGAAGCAGCTCAACCATAAGACACAGGAAGAAAGAAGGTAAAAGAATGCTATTTATCTGAGTTGACTGGTACCTGTTGTATACATAGATCAAATCATCAGATTGCACTCCTTAATTGCATGCAATGATTACATATCAACCTATAAAAAGATATATAACCAAAAATTCAATCAATTTAAAAAATACTTGATGACCAGGGGAAAGAAAATAAACCCAAAGATGGGCTGAATAAGGTAATATTTCAGCCAGAAATGAACCCTTCATTCAGACACAAGCGGACAACAGATTTGCTGTCTAGAAAACAAGTCTAGGAATCAAGAGGATGGTTTCTGTGTAGGTAAGAAGTCATGTGAGTGAAGAAACAGGTAGGCCTGGAAAGGGTGATCTAAGTAGTACATGGTGTAGTAAATGGAGGCTCTACCTTCTGAAAGATTGAATGGAAAGCAATTAAGGTACTTCGGTGGGACTGGGAGATGGCTCAGTCCATAAGACACTTGTTGAACAAACATAGAACCTAAATCCCATCCCTAAGAGCTACATTAAAAAATAATGCTGTATCTGGTGGTACAAGCTTGACAAGCTAGTGCTGGGGAGGTGGGACTTGCTGACCAACCTGCTGGGTGAGCACCGAGATCAGTGAAAGACCTTAGGTCAAGAAAGAAGATGGGCAGCATCTGAGGATGACACCTGAGGCTGTCATCTGGCCTTCACATGTACTTGCAACTATGTGTGTCTACATATGCAAACACAGAGATACATAAATACACTCATGTATGAGCATGCACCTATACACACACTACATAGCCTAAGATGTCTTTAAACTGATGGCAATCCTCCTGTCTTAGCCTCCCAAGTACTGGGATTACAGGAGAGATGCAAAATGCCTGACTGCATGCCTCATCTTGGTATGATTTTATCCCCTATATCTATTGATTTATTATCATTTTATTATATACAGAGAGAGAGAGAGTCGTTAGAAATGTCAACTTGAACTGTGGTTAAGGGCACAAGCCTGGTCTTTAACAGCACAGTGGATTTGGTGGAGTTCTCTGAGACCCATCCGAGGGACCGGCAGAGTGATCTAAGGAGCAGCTTGATCTCAATGTTTCTGATTTTTAAGGGTTTTCCTTCTTTTGAGTTGAAGAGACCTGCTTTCAGTCAGTTACACTGCAAATTGACACCTTTAATTTTTAACAAGAACCAGTAAAAGGCAATCTAGCCATGCAAACTATAATTTTTTTCATGTACAATAAAACCACTTTGCTATTCATTGCTATGTGCAACATTTTGCAAGTTCTTCTCAATTTATTCTCTGGGTCGAATAGAAAGCTTCAAATTCAGTGACATTCAGAGCATAGACTCACTCAGAAGCCAGGCTGGCCTGGAACTGACTATGTAGCTCAAGATGGCCTCAAACTCATGGCAATCCTCCTGCGTTAGCCTCCCAAGTGCGGGAATTACAGGGAGAGCCAAACTGCCTAGTTGGATCTCATCTTGGTGTGGCCTTTACTTGCTGTAGCGATTTGGTTTATTGTCATTGTATCATACTTTAGATTTAGTGTGTGCGTATCTGCATTTGCTCGTACTTGCATGTGTGGAGGCACAGGGTCATTTTGGGTATGTTCTTTGTTTGTTCTCTGCCTTACTTTTTGAGCCAGGTCCTCTCACTGGAGCTGTAGTTAGCCATTTTAGCTAAACTCTCTCACCAGAAAGGTCCTGATAGCCACCTTTCTGTCTCCCAATGCTATGGTCTGTGTAGCTGCAGTTGGCTTTCTCAATCAATGTTAAATGTCTGAACTCAGGGTCCTCCTGCTGTACAGGAAGTACTTTGCACAATGGGCCATAACCTTACACTTAAAAAAATTACTTCTTTTATCTTTGAGATTATAAAATTACATCATTTCCCCTTTTTTTCTCCCTCCAAAGTCTCTCTTATATCCCTCCTTTCTCTCTTTCAAATTCATGACTTCTTCCTTCATTAATTGTTGCTGCATGCATCTACATATATATGTGTGTGTGTATGTATAGTTTCTGAATATATCCTTCTCTGTCTGTATAATGTTACCTTAATGTATGTTTTAAGGGCTAATTATTTGGTAGTAGATAACTAATTGGTGTGCTCTTCCCTGGAGAAAATTATTTCTCCTATTTTCAGCATTCTTTAGTTGCCCCATGGTCCTTTCTGTACACCTATAGGGGACAGGGAAGCCCACGAGACCTCAGCCTTACATTAAAAAAAAATGTATACATTTCCTTAAAGCATTTCATACAGTGATTAAATATCAGTGAATTAACCCTTGGCGTTCACTGACAGTCAATCTACGGGTGCTCAAGTCCCTTATATAAAGTGGTACAGTATGCACACACTCTTTACGAACACAGTCTTGTATGTTTTAAACCACAGTCAGATTCTGTGTCATGCCTAATTCGGAGGAAATGTTACAGAAATATTGCTATGTTTCTCAGAAGTTGTGTAGCTCTTACCCCTCCTGGAAGAGGGAAAGCAGAGAGTAACAAGTATGATTCAGGAAGTAGCCAAAAATTAAAGCACTCAGGAAACTCTGAAATTGCAGTGCCCATAGGGCCTCCCTCTGAGGTTGTATAAGCAGGAGGATGGTGGAGGGAGAGCAGACTCTTCAGGGGAGCTTCCCACAAGTTGTGCACAGAAGTTCAGGGCCAAAGCTTTGGGAGTGGTCACCCAGGATTCTCCCTTTGACTTGGCGACGCTTTCGTAAATAACCCTTCATGTACACTCCTATAAAAACCCTCATTACAGCTCACAGGTTTACTAAATCAGCCTTGGATGAAATCTTTTCTTTGCGGGGGATGGGGGGTGTCTAGATGGCCTGCTCATGTGAGAAAACAATTGTTCACTTCTCATCCTCTCACGAGGAAGGTTACACAGCATATGAGAACTGTGGCAAGAAAACAAAGTCTTTATGTGTTTAGCATAGACACAATTTCCCCCAAATGTTTTCCCATGCACTGCTGGTTGAGTCTACAGTTACAGAATCTGTGGATTCTAAGGGCCCCCTGTATATTCAAATTCCTTGAATAAACCCAAGTTTATATGACAATAAACAAGAAGTAGCTGCCACCTTGGTGGAAAAGTGAGGCGGCCACTAAGCTGGGAGAGTCCTCCCTGCAGCCTTCACTGGCGGGGTCACACTTCTCTGTGTGTGCCAGAAGAGTTAGTTTTACACTAGGGAAGAGGTCTGGCTCAAAGCCTCTCTCTGATCTGTAATTGTACTCAACAGTAATTGAAAACTCTAGACAGTCCGTGACAAGAGCAAGCCAGCCTCACTCTGGGTCATGAGATTAATCTGCACCCAAGGAAACTTAAGAAAGAAAGAAAGAAAGAAAGAAAGAAAGAAAGAAAGAAAGAAAGAAAGAAAGAAAGAAAGAAAGAAAGAAAGAAAGAAAGAAAGAGAAAATAGAAACAAGAGTAATCTGCTCTCATGGTCAAATAAGTATTGGCATATTGATTAAAGCAAGACTGAGCCAGAGAGGAACTCAAGGTGCGGGCTGAGCGGTTCTGAGCGGTTCTGAGTCGGAACCCTCTCACAATCACCGCCATCAGAAAGGAAATCATGAACAGCCAAGACAGAGAACTCATTGTCTGAATAACAAACAGAATCCACCCCAAGTTGCTTTCTGATGGAAGAGTTTCTATGTTGTTTTGAAATGTTCGTCCTGAGAAACTATCTAATAGCTGAAATTTGGTGAGTGGGGAAAGAGGATGTGGGAAGAACATACGCAGCAGAGTCTGCTATGGCTGGAACACGGGCTGTTTACAGATGTTGAAGGGACCTCCATGGTAGCTAGGGGCGTGGGTTCACATTAGCCGGTCTGGGGCTGGTCTCTATCCTCACCCTTGGGGTTCCTAGACCCTCTTGCCTCCTAACAATGTCCAAGTATACTCTCTCCTTAATGATGGACCAAAGAACCCTCTCCAGCAGGATCCCATGCTCTTCATGCCTGCCCTCTTGGGGAAATCCAACTCCATTTTTATTGGCCACCTTCAGCATCCCTTCACTGTGTAAAGCCTTTCACAACTCTATCAACCAGACCCTTCCCAACAGAGCAGCCGCTGCCCTCCTCTGTTCTCCAGGGTATGCTGACCAACAAACACAGGCATTTAAGGTTTTAGATGCATCTAATCACTGGACTTGACCATAAACTCTTGGCTCAAAGGCTTGCTCAGCGTCTTCCAAAAGTCATTTATCAAAAATAAGTGTGTGTGACATTCACAGGTAATGCTAATGCTCCCTTCCTTTAAGTCTTTAGATGCCAAGATATAGTTTCCCCAAAATTCTACTCAATTCCCTGGTATACTTGATATTATTGGATATTATTCAAGCTACAGATTTGAGTACCTTAGAGGGTTACAAAAATGGTTCAGTGGGCCATAAGCAATATTTTTAAAAATTGAGTCAAATGATGTGAGAATATAAAGTTTTGGGTTCAGCAAGGATGAGTTTAGTGCCACTAAACACACCACCACACACTTCTTTATTTTTATTTTTAATTATGTGCATATATATATATATATGTGATGTGTGTATGTGCATGCGTGACTTTGTGTGTGCATGCATGTGCATGCATGCATATGCATGTGCAGAGGCCAGAATCAGCTGTTTATGAATCTCTCTCAGATTCATAACTCACACTTAGGGTCCAGTATAAAAATGCACGCTGTCTTCCACCTTACCATAAGAATCCTGCTGGGGCAGATGAAGTTTGCAGAAGAATTCAGTGTGTGCTTGAGTCAGGAAGTGTTCCTACACACGCTGAGGTGGAAATGGAATCCCAGCACTCCTGGCTAAAGGAAGTAACTAAAGAAGCAACCCAGAAAGCTGGTAAGGAGAGTCTGTGCTTAGGACTATAGATGTAACAGACAGCCCCAACACTCCGAAAAAAAGGAGCCAGTGGAAGACGGATGGGAAGCTCAGGATCAGTTGATGAGAAGGAACACCACCCTTGCATGTGCATACTAGTTAGGT
The DNA here is from genome assembly GCA_028555095.1 of Dicrostonyx torquatus. NCBI lineage: Eukaryota > Metazoa > Chordata > Mammalia > Rodentia > Cricetidae > Dicrostonyx > Dicrostonyx torquatus. The sequence continues at coordinate 18,976,767 of JAQHUG010000005.1, forward strand.
TCTGCAACAGGAGAGGTCAGGACACCTTAGGAGTATGTTAGTGACCGACAGGTTTGGAGTCAGATGTACTTTATCTCAGATCTTTCCCCCCAGCATGTATCATTGCAGACACATTACTTATGGGCTATAACAGTATATTATTGATTTTATTTTTCATTTCCTGGCGAAAGCAGAGTCTCCCACGTGCAAACTCCACACCTGCAGGAACTTGGATTATATTGCTTACTGCCAATACCCCGGCACCCAGAAATTGCCCAGCATTAAGCAGGCATTAAATACACAACTTTAGAATTACATGAAGAAGAGGTCAAACAAGCAAAATAATTATCATAGACTAAATGCTATATTTTCTTGAGTAAGAGGAGTTTTAGGGTGGCTTTAAATGGTGGTGACGATGGTCTGTGATTATTAGATTTTATCCTGCTTACAGCTGTTCTAATGCATTATTTTCACAATTTCAACACTTGCTAAACATGACAACCTTTAGTATATTTTATTGTAAGAAGAAAAAACACTGATTTCTTTGTATCATTAAGACAGACTTGATTGCAATCTTGTGAGCTTTTCTTTTAAAATAAAAGCTAAAATATAGATTTGTTGCTCTCTTCTGCTGTGGCTGGGACTAGCTAAACCTAGAAGAAACTCACCACCAGGGCAAGTTAATGGACCCCGGCTATTAGTCCTTACTCAAGTCAGGCTCCTTTCTGTTCTGGAAGTCCGTGAGCTATCGCCACCTGCTGGATAACTTGCAAACTACCGCCACTTGCTGGAGGACGCCCTCTGGAACTGTTGGTGGTCCTAGCCTAAGTTTGGGAGTCTCATAGTCTCCTACTGACCTCTGCAATGCTTTGATGATCAAGTGGTCAAAACTTTGATGGGAGAAGCAGTTCGCTGGGTCAAAATGGAGATACAGTCAGATTGTTGTACTGTGTTCTGTGCTGGAGTTGAAGCTCAGCGTGGCACTAGCCGACGCTCACGACGAGCGGGCCTAACAAGCACTTAGGTCCACAAACCTGCTGTCTCGGTTTCCCAAAGAATTGGGAAACAGAATTTAGTAAAGGAAAATGGATTAGTTTACAGTTTGTCATACTGAGCAGAGGGGGTGGTGATCTAATTTCCTCCTCTCCAGGACTGTGCTCATCTATATTATAATTCACAGAAAGCCATGAGACGAAGGGCAGAACTTGTGTGAATTTAGCTATGAGAGACGTCAGTGGGACTTCACCTGGGGGTTGGGGGTGGGCAGAACATTATCTCTCTTCTTTGACACAGCGTCAATTTGCTTTTCAAGTTCAGAAGGAAGAAAACGTCCTAACCTCCCCAGCCCCTCTCCTCAGTTTTTCTTAAGTATGCACCAAGCTGAGGGCCTGCCTCATTATGCGTTTTCTTAGCTCTTACAGGCTCCTTTCTCCAACCCATCTCCTTCCTGCCAGTCCTCTTCTGCTTTCATGCCACAGGTTGATATGTGACATGCCACATGCCCTGAGTCGACATGCCACATATTGACATGTGACAAAATATTTAGCAAAGAAGGAAGGATTTTTCTTCATATTTTAGGATAGCATCATAGTAGAGAAGTGTTGGGGGCAGGAATAGCCCGTCACAACACACCCACAGACAGAAACCAGAGAGCAATAAAATGTTGGTGCCAAGTTGCTCTCTCTCTCTCTCTCTCTCTTTCTCTCTCTCTCTGTGTATATGTGTGTTTATTTATATTTTATGTGCATGAGTGCTTTGCCTACTGTATATAGTTGCAATGAATGCATGTCTGGTGCTGGAAGGGGGCCAGAAGAGAATATCAGATCCCCTGGAGCTGGAGTGGCAGACAGTCGTGGGTACTGGGACTCAAACCTGGGTCTTCTGAAAGAGTAGCCAGTGCTTTTAACCACCAAGCCATCTCTCCTGGCCCTGTTTTCTTCTTTAGATTCAGTCCAGGACCCTTATCCATTCCAGTTAGGAAATCTTTCACAGACATACCCAGAGGTTTATCTTCGGTGACTCTGGATCCAGTTAAGTACATGATACTAATCATCACCCATGCATTCATTTATCTTCCCCCTCCCCACAAGATCTCTTCTACTTCTTCATGGTTTCCTTCTAGTTTTACACACACACACACACACACACACACACACACACATCTCATATATATGACTTCATGTAAACAAATTAAAATTTACTATTTCTTCTTGTTGTGATCATTGATTTGGAGTGTGGTAGATTCACTAGTGAGTACACAGCTGAAGACAATGACTTCCCCCTCTTAGCATCTATGAGTAGCCAATAACTGAGCATTGAAGGAGTCTGACCTCATGAATTCCCTCCCCATCCATGGTTGTTGACAGGGCCAATAGGTAACCACAATGTTGTGCATTGTGATTGCAATGGCTGTCATCCCAAGAAAACAACATTTTGTAGTCTTTCTTCCTCTCTGCCAGTTCTTATATCCATTCCACCGCCTCTCATGATGTTTCCTGAGCTTGACAGGAGGTGATAGAAATTTCTTGTTTAGGGCTGAATGCTCACCAGTCACTTATTCTCAGCACTGTGAACAGCTGTGTATCTCTGCAGTCAACACCACTTACCACAAAGAGGAGTTTCTCAGGCTAAGGTTGAGAGCAGCACTTGCAAGTGGGTATAAACATAGAAATTTTAGAAGGAAGTTTGATGCTGACTTGATTTAAGTAAACAACAGTAACAAGTCTCTCTCTAAAGTCTATGCATGTTTTTGACTGGGTTAACGGTGCCAGATAATGGGTTTCCTCCTCTTCAGTGGGTCTTAAATTCGAGCATCAAGTAGTTGGTTACTCCCATGATAGTTGTGCCACTATTTCATGGGTCGACATATCAAATTTCAGCATCATAGCAAGAGTTTGTGTTCCTTTCCTTTCTTTTTGGAGAATAGTTTGAGAAGTGTTAGTGTTGGCTCTTTAGCATTTCCTTAAAAGTTTTGGGAAATCAACAGTGAATCTGCCTGGGTCTGGGCTTCTCTTCAGAGGAGATATTTAATTATTGCTTCAGTATTGTTGCCTGCTATGAGTTTAAGTTGTTTGCTTCTTCTTGATATATTTCTGACAGTTATGTGTTTTGAAACCTATGTTTCTTATTGATTTTCCAGCTTTTTGGAATATAAGATTTCCAGCTATTCCCTAATGAACCTCTGCATTTCACTGGAGTTGGTTGCACTATTTCCCCCTTTCATTACTGTTTTTCTCCAAAAATCACACCTCACTGGCAAAGATGCCCACAAACAGAGAGTCAAAGCATGAAAATCAATTTACCAAGTGAATGGAAACAAAACAAATGGGCATAGGTATTCAGAATTTGCATGTTCTGTCCCGTTCTTGTGATTTGTTTGGTGAGGGGTTTCCCAATTCTATTTAGCTTTCAAAGAACCAAAGCTTTGATAGATTATGTATCTTATTCTTTCAATCTCCACTTTATGGAATTATGCTTTAGTCTTTGTTATTGCTTGTTTTGTGCTGCATTTGGGTCTGCTTTCTCATTTTTATAGAAGAAACTTGGCATGAATTATTAGGTTATTTATTTTAGATTGTTCTAATTCTTTGTAATGTAAGCACTTATATCCACATACATTCATCTTAGAATGACTTTAGTTACATCTCAGCAACCCCTAATACTAATAGTAGAAGAAGAAAATAACTACCATAAGTGCCAATAATCCCATCAGCCAGAACAACAGCACCATAGGAAACAGCAAACCCTCCTCAACAAACAGCCTTAAATGTAAATATTTTCAACTCACTGTTAAAATTAAAATTGCTCCGATTCTTACATGACTGTTAAACATTAAAATCATGTTGCTAAGACTTTTTGAGTGTAGCTGCTGACATTATAGGAGACACATCTCATGGCAAACTCTCCAGTCCTTTGGTAGGAATATATATGTATATATGTATACATATATGTATGCAATAACAAGGCAAAATGAGGGCATGAATTTGAAGGAGAGTGGGGAGAGGTATATAGGAAGGTTTCACGGGAGGATAGGGAGGGAAGAAATGTTGCAAACACATTATAAAATCAGAAAAGAAACCACCCAGGTCAACTATCTGTCCCCCCCCCCAAATCACACCTCACTGGCAAAGATGCCCACAAACAGAGAGTCAAAGCATGAAAATCAATTTATCAGGCAATGGAAACAAAACAAGCTGGCATAGGCACTCTGAATTCATCTTCAAGCTCCGTGACACCCTTCTGCCTCCATGTTCGCAGCCCGTCCTCCTATAGCTATCTCTCTGGACACGGTGTATTAAGGTTCAGGGAACAGTGCTGCCTCCTGGCCAGCCTGCCTCCTGCTCGTTATTCTTGTGGTACCGATATCAAGGAAAGAACAGAACCTCCCTGGCCACCACTGACCCTAACAAAGGAAGTAGTGTGGCTCGGCTTATTTGCAGAGAACATCTGTATGTGGACATACCGCTCCTCTCTTTGGCTTTTTCTCTTTCTTTCTTTCTTTCTTTCTTTCTTTCTTTCTTTCTTTCTTTCTTTCTTTCTTTCTTTCTTTCTTCATCTTGACTCTTTTACCAAGTTGTGAAAAGGTGGCTTTTAATCCTCCATATTCTCTGGAAGGGACGATTTACTCATTTTTAAAAAAGAGCCTTGGGGGTCTTGTGGGATGTTGAGATCACCAGTCATCCTTGCCTGGAGGAGCGCCTCCTCTGAATATCCATTCCTTTGATGGGTGTACAGGGCCAGCTTTTTGTATCTTTGCTTCAAGCTCAGATTCTTACATGACTGTTAAACATGCTAACCTTGCAATTGAGAAAATGTGATAGACAGATAAAGGACGATTCTTTATAGCATCTCCTCTCCTGTGGGTGCTTTAGCATGAAGTCACAGTGGCAGGGTCACCCTTAAGAATGCCAGCAGTAGACCTGAACTTAATGGAACATCCTTAAGTGGATGACTTCGTTTTTCCTTTGTGGGAAAAACGGTTTCAGGGAGCGGCCTCAGCAGTTAAAACACGTCTCATGTAATCAAGAAGCCCAAGTTTGGTCTTCCAGAGGCCAGGTAGAATGATGAGTGGCTGTGGCAGCCTATTTAGAATTCTGGTCTGGGAAGGAAGTGACAAGGGAACCCCAGAGCAAATTGGCTAACAAGACTAGTCATATTGGTGAGGCCTGAGTGGGTCTCCTTGAGAGAGTCTGCCCCAAAGAATAAGATTGCCGACTCTTTGGAGATGATCCTCAGCACCACCTTTGTATTTGCATAGGCAAACACATTGTATGTCCACACACATGTGGGCCTTATACACATGTGCTTAAATACTACACACATACATGAGAAAGAAATAGAAGAGGGGTATCAAAGGCACCAGCAAGAGATCTGATTTGGTTGCACTTACAAAACAACTTAAACACTCATCAAGAGAAAGCTCCTTAGATAAATACAGAGCAGCCTCACAATGGAACATCCTTTCTTCCTTCCTCCCTCCCTCCCTTCCTTCCTTCCATCCCTCCCTCCCTCCCTTCCCTCCCCTCCTTCCTCCCTCCCTCCCTCCCTCCCTCCCTCCCTTCCTTCCTTCCTTTCTGTTTTTTCAAGAGGGCTTCTCTGTGCTACAGCTCTGACTGTCCTGGAACTCATTTTGTAGACCAGGCTGGCCTTGAACTCACAGAGATCCTCCTGCCTCTTCCTCTGGAGTGTTGGGATTAAAGGTGCACCACCACCACCTGGCATTATTCTTAACTTAATGAGGCAGGCCTGTATTTATTTATATTTCAGTATTTTTATAGCAAAGAAAAAGTGTATTTTCTATAACGTCATCTTTCAATTAAGAATTCTAGCAGACATTCTATATTAAAATGTTAATAGTGTTCTTTAGATACTAAGGTTAGAGAGGATTTGCAGTTTGCTTTTTAAAAATATTTTATGTTGCTGTTTTCTATTAAGCACCATAAAGCATAAACCCTTTATTTATATTTAGAAACATGGAAGCTATTTCTGTTTGGGGATTAATGTGTTGGTTTTCTTAGCCTCATTCAAATGATTTTGCTAAAATCTAAGTGAAGACTTTGCACTCTGTTGGGCCAGTGCCTTCCAGAATCTTCAAGTCTCCCTAAGAAACAGGCAAGTTCAGTGCCTTCCAGTGGCCTCAAGCCCCTAGTCAGGCCTTGCCAACTGTCCCTGGCCTATGTTGGTACTCCCTCCATTCAACCCCTTCCAGAGGCATGATGGGTCTTCTTCCTTGAACACTCTGGGGCCGGTTCTAAAGAGGAAAGGAATCCCGCCAACTAAGGGATCTAGTGTGGAAAGTAATCACTAACTGGTTTCCACGAAGATCTGCTAGTGAGTGACCTTGAGAGGGTTGCTGCATTTACAGGCCTGTTTCCTTCTGTAGAAGGCAGAGAGAGTCCCTTTCCAGCTCTGTGAGTATAAAGTCTCAGTACCCAGGGGCCTGACTGTTCATCACTACCTATGTTCAGGGCAGCATGCTAAATACACGGATAGATGACATACCTGTGCCCTAAATTTAAAAGAATGAAACATGTGCACACACGCATGTGTGCACGTGCTGTGCACACACATACACACACACACACACACACACACACGTGAACCCGTGCATGCACACTGTGTATAACCCATGAAACCATGAAACAGGCACCATTCTGTTGTTCTATTTGGTTATACTATTCCTTCTGGTGGTTGGTTCCCCTCTCTCTGTCTCTCTTCCATCCTAAGCACTGGCCTGTTCCGCTGTGCCTTGTGCCCTGGGAGGCTAGCACAGCTGGCTTTCTGGTGTATTCTGCTATCAGGGAGCACCAGCTGAAGAAGGAAAGAGGGAAAGGATATTTATTTTCCATAACTTTTACCTGTGGGCCACTTGTGCTGGTCTCACATGTTGTATACAGAAGGCATGGCTCTGGTAACATGTTGCTTCCTAACTGTCCAGATGCCAGCAAGTGTCCTCCTCTTGGCTTTCATCCTCCTGTACACTTGCTTCAAATTGCTCAACTGCCTATCTCTTTACTTCCTGCTTAGGAGACTGGTGACATCTAAGGCATGTGTAATTACTTGTTTAAGATTCAATTAGATCATCAGATAAGGTCCATCAGACATGGTGCCCCTCCCATGTGTCTGCCACTATGTCAAGCTTGTTCTGTTTACCTCTAGGTTTTGTTAAACTGTGACTGGAGAACTGGAACCCCAAATCAATAATGCCAAAGAAGCAATCTAGCAACGAGACTAGAAGCCGATCCCTTCTATGGCTGCTATGTAGCAGATAAAGAATTCATTAAAAAGAGCTCACTATGTACAAATGTCCTGTAAAAGTTCCAGTTGTGGATGCTGTGGGTTCCATTGAGCTTTCTCACTCAGTTCTGGCCCATTTTCTGCATTAGAAATGTACTCTTCATTCATAAACTGTGCCTGCTTCTACCATTCTCCACACGACCCTGCCTGGTCTACACAAGGACCTTTAGATCCTGGCAGGTGCTCACCAGACTCTGATATCTGCCAATGGAATCAAATATGTGGCCCTGGTTGCTCATCAAGGAACCTAAGTGGAACCAGAACTCAGACACTAATAAGTGATTAATATGAATATAAGATAGACACTACCCAGGGACCCTAGGGTAGCAGCTCTGGGAATGATCTTGATGGAGGCCAGAAATGCAGACAGAGAGTTCTGCTTCCTGCTCCTTGTTGGCTCTTCTCCTAAACGCAACCTCTGCCTAAACTCAAGATGTGACCAGGTAACTGACCCTGAGAGGAGGCACCCGGTGTCAAGGTTTCTATAGGAATGGCTACCAAAGACTCATACATTTGAATGCCCGGTCACTAAGGAGTGGCACTAGTAGGAGGTGTGGCCTCGTTGGAGGAAGTGTGTCACTGGAGGTGGTCTTTGAGGTTTCAGAAGCTCGAGCCAGGCCCAGTGTCACTCTTGTAGATCCAGATGTAGAACTCCCAGCTACCTTTCGAGCACCACATCTGCCTGTGGGCCACCATGCTCCCTGCCGTGATGACAAGGGACTAAACCTCTGTAACACAAGCAAGCCCCAGTCAAATGTTTTCCTTTAGAAATGTTGCTGTGCTCGTAGCGTCTCTTCACAGCGATAGGAGATGAACCGAGACACCCAGATATTTCCCTATTCCATTGCCAGTTTCTGCCAGAAGCCCTTTAAAAAGCCCCTAGACTATCAGTCTGATAGGAATACCCATAGCATCTCTGAATCACACTCCCTGCCTTCCGCTAGATGGGAGCTCTGACTTCCTTCTTTCTCGTAAGCTCTTGCCTATGAATCTAATGAATTTATTCCTAAACCTCATCTACTGTGGTTCACAAATTCCCCCTTTTAGTTTTCAAGACAAGAATTAGGAGGCTACTGACTAGTGGGAGTTGTCTGTGTGACAATGAACATTCAGCTCCTTAACTCCAAAGCTGAATCTGCCCAAGGTGAGAGGAATGCCCCTCTGGAACATCAAGACACCCCACATTTCCCACATCGAGATGATTCCAATAGGAAACCATGTTGTAGTTAAAGCCAGAGCACTGAGTACGCCTTGGCTTTGGGAAATCATGTTTTCTTATCATTTGCTTTAGTTTGTCTTCTCCTTCTAGCTAGAGGGTGAAATATTGGTGTGCTGATTATAAATAAATGTATGATAGCATGCACAAAGGCCTCCAAAGAGCAATTAATAGGTATCAGGTATTTAAACAGCAAAGTGAATCATTCCCTTCAAAGCCAATAAAGTCGTGTGAATGGGTGTAATTCAGATTTCCATGAATCCAGGCATTAGCAAATCAATAGGGCGATTACTGCAGCGGGCACCCTGAATGTAAAAATCACGTTTGCAGTTATGTTTATGCGAAGATACACACTTAAAATGCAGCTTCGTCTGCGCTAGGAGCGAACCTAGTGATTTGTTCCTCCTCCAGCCTCCGCTTCTACCTTCCATTCTAAAGATTTACAAATCCATGGAGCTCTAATTTACAGGCCTGCCCCGCATCCTGGAAGAAGCCCAGCATAGCCACTCACCCCCCTCCCCTGTTTCTTTTTCTTTTTCAAGCCAGGCAGTGCAAGTCCTTTCCACTGCTGTTGTTGGGTTGGGGGTCTTGTGTCTCTTACTTAGGAATATTCTTCAAAGATTAAATGGCAGAGCTCTTTCAGGGACACAATTCCATTTGCATGTTCTAATGGGCTCCTTCCAAGCTTGACAAAATTGCTGCTTTTAAAAAATGGACTCCCCAAATTTCCCAGGATATTTTAAACTTTGGGGGTTAAATCCTAGAGCTCAATAGAGGAGTCCACAGAATGAGGACACATCACCTCTCTTGTTTATGGACTGACAATAGTTTTGGCATTTTTAGATAGAAGGGAATTTTTTAAAAAAAATAATAAATTTTTGATGATACACAAACATCATAAGAAATTTAAATTTTAGTGTCCATAAATTAGCTTTTCTTTGTGTACACTGATAAATATTATTTATCATATATATGTATATATATTTCTTTCTTCAGCAATAACTGGGTCCAAATCCTAAAATATTTACTAACTTGACCTTTATAGCAAAATTTACTGATCCTTGTTAGAGTTCCTGATTGATTTAGAGGAGATTAAAAAAAAAAGCAACAAAAACTAGAGTCACAAAAGTATAATTCTGTGCTCTGTTAGGTTTTAATTCTCCTGGAGGATTTTTGTTTTGTTTTTGTTTTTGAGACAGGATCTCTAGCTTAGTTGGTCTAGAAATCCATACGTTCAACTTCTAAACCTTATGCCTCTACCTCCTGAGTTACAAGACTGTGCCATCACACCATCAATGTGGTTCTGGGAATGCCACTTGGGACTTCGTGCATGCTACTCAAGCCCGCACATCTAAGCTACGTCCCCAGCCGCAGTCTATGCTGGCCTTCAACTCAAGACTCTCCTGCTTCCACTTCTTTGCCATTTGTACCAATATGACCAGGAGCCTAAAGCTACAGTATGGTAGGGGGGCATGGTATTGTAATATTTTCAGTGTGCACAGTGCCTTGTACTCATGTAGTTTAGCTGTTTGGTGTCCTTAATTGAAGTTTCTTAGACCTAACCAGTCCACTAGAAGACTTCCAGGGAATGACAACCTAGATGTGCCTATCAATTACTTCTCTTCCACCTGAAGACTCCTGAGGAATATCGAAGCATAAAGGCTGATTTCTCTGAATGCCTTTTCCAGAAGGAACCTGCCATACATCCTCTCTCCAGGGACTCCCACAACCAATGAAGGTTAACTCCCCTATCACACAAAAAGTATACAAGCTTATTGATCTCATTGAGTTTGTGGGGTTCATTTCTTTTTGATGGTTGCCCCATGGAGGTGGTAGTCTGTAGACCTTTGCTCCTGGTATTGTGTCTGCTATCCATTTGTCTCATAGACCCAGCTTTGGAAACTTTAGAGGATAAAGGAGAGTCCCACTCCCATACCCAAGGATGCCAATGCCCCTAACTCATACAATATCTTCCATTCCTCCAATTCTTGGCTTAAGACTCCCCCCCACTTAGACTTGAATTTCTGATTTCTGGAACCCAGATGTTTTATTCATGCACCATGGCTAGAGCTCAGGCTGTGGAATCATAAAGGAAAAACTGCTAGACTTGGCAAAGGTTGTTCTTGATACTGTCTACCCTTCAGTAATTATGCGTGGAGGGGACAGCCAATAACTATTTACATTTTTCATTACTTGGAGGATGAGTGGAAGGCATAATCTCCTTTCCACATGCATTTCCACAAAACAATCCAGAAAATTAGAAATTACTATCTCCACCAGCCTTTATTATACACCCACTGATCATAGAGATGAGGAAACTAGAGAAAAGGGGAAGTATGAGGCTATGAGAGTCTATAGATCTCCCAAGGCCAGAGCTGTCCACCAGATTTTATTTTTTTCTAAAGGATCACAGCTAAAGGGTCAGTTAGAAGCCAAAGATTGGCAAGAATTTCTCATATGCATCAGGCTACGGGGATTCTGGAAGGTGGTGTCATGGTTTTCAGAATAGTTCTTGGTTGATTCCTACTGACACGTAGAACATGCTCACCCCTGTCTCCATGTGTTTCCTCTCTGTACTCTTGGTATAGTCAGTTTGAGGCACTGCTACCAAACAGAAAGCTTTACTTGAGACTGGGGACAGACCGAATCTGCTCTGTGGTTATATCTGTAACATGTACCCCTGGGAACCTTAGTGCACTAAAGGTGGTCTCTGTGGTGACAACCAGAAAGGTAAAAGTACAGGCCCCAATCTCAGAGCAAAAGTGAGCAAAATCCAGAGTCACACACAGACACTGAGCCATCAAAGACATAAACAGACATCAATAGGCACCGGGAAGGATGAGGAGGACATGGGAAGCATTTACTGCAGAAGTATGACTAATTGGAACCTTGTGGGTCTGCTTCAGATCGCTGTAAGAGGAAGGTCAAAAACTGTAGGAAATCTTGGTTTTAGGAGATGGCAAAAACCCAAACAAAACATTTCTTCGAAGCCTTTGAAGATCTGATACTATCGCGATGAGACTTAGAACCAGAGGCAAAGGTGAAGAAGAAACGGTAGGGTTTACTCTGATGTTTAGGAAATAGCACAGGGGAGAACTGAGGGCTTACTTTGGGATAGGATGCAAATACTCCTCCTGCCACCCCATCAGCAAAGCTTCTTTTCCACCCCTACTGCCTTGAATTTAAATTTTCTGGGGCTTTTTCTTCCATCTAGAACCTCTCTCCTTCTTTCTTTTGTCCTATTTACTTTTCTCTTACTTATGTCACACTGTAGTCCTGCAGGTTTGGATATTTTTGCTGAGGACTTTACTACTGGGTGCCCACTTTGGACCTGTGTGGTCTTCTAGATTACCCTTGCCGGCCTCTGCTTTCACATCAGTGTACAGGCACTCAACTTCCAAAACAGCCTCTTGGCTGGCCAAGTCGCACTCACACATGAACTCAATAGTGGCATGTCGTAGATGACATGGTGGAACAGGATGGGTAGTCAGCATTGGCCAAGGCTATCAACCCAGCAAGGATCTTACTGTCAGGAGAGATATACATAATGAAATGATACAATAGTTCCAGATAGTGACATTGCTAGGGAAGACATGAAGCAGGGGCCTGGGGATACACAAAGCCTAAGGAAGTGAGCAATGACATAAAAGCAGAATAGAGAGGGCCCCCTTAGTCACAGAAAGATCTGAACTCCGTACAGAGGTGCCAAAGGCCTGAGGCAGTAGGAGCAAAATGACTATTGGCAGGAATGAAAAGAATACGTCTATGCGGGACTGCCCTGAGGACCCCACTTCAGTAAAGAATATATTGATTCTTTCTTTGACTATAATTACAAGGATGGAACATTAGGAATTAAATGCTTTGGGGTGGGAAGGCCATAGTCCGTCCCTCAGGGGAAGTTACATAACCTCAGGATTGATTATACATGTATTAGCTTTGGTTAAATCTTGGTAAAGAAAAGAATGAATACATGTCTTTTACTTCTGCCCTGTCTATTATTGTATCCTCTATTGCCTGCCCTGTGCTTCCTGACTGAGCTAAGAATGGAGCTTAGTTGGTAAGTGACCCACAGATGGGTAGGGTGCACGTCCTACAAGGTCCCCAGCTTGGCCTATCAACTAGTCATTTATGAGATCAAAGGCAGATTATAATGCTGTTCGTGTTTCTTGCCTGGAATTAAAAAAAAACGGCAGAATAGGGATAAGAAACCAGAGAAAAGAATTTTAGTCTTTTAAAAATTTATTAATTTAGTTTTCAATTTTCTGTTTTCTCATGGGCACAACGTGGGGACAGAATGGTAAAGAGTCTCCCATGAGAGGCCCGAGGTAAATTCAGAATAGTTCGATCATTCAGAATGATCGAAAGAACCCTGTTTCTCACAAAAGGACCAGATACTTAGAGTCTTAATTATTATTTTTCTTCCCATTCCATCTTGTATTTGAGTGAGGCTGAAGCAGATAAGGCACACACCTACCAAGGCTCTGCCCAAACACCATGCTTTCTTCACTTTGGCCAAGCAGAGACTGGGCCCTGACCCCCCGCTCCCCGGCCCCCATCATTATCTGCTGAATCCAATAGCGGCTAAGACATCCCAATTCTATACTGTACAACTGTACTTCTATCACATTCTCAAGGTAATGGACACGGCTATCGGGGATCAGGACTGGAACACAGACTGTAAATATTACTACAAGGGACACAAAGAAGACTTGCAATAAAGGAATATTTCTTTATAAAACTTTTGTTTTATAAAGAAAGAGGAAAGAAATGCACATGTTGGAAGCTGGATTCCGTGCCGCTGCACCTCCTAGAACTTAGCTTCTACACAGACCACTCCCCTAATCCCTGCCAACTGAATCATTGACCTTACTTAACCTCTCCTGTGCTACTTCATGCTAGCAGAAAGACTCCATCAATCTGAATCGTACTCAGGGTAGTAGCTATATAGTCAGCAAGCCCAACTTCAAATCTGCCTCCGTAAGTATCGGACTTGAGAAAGCACTTAATCTTTCTGAGATGCTACTTTTCTCCATCTGTAAGCAGTGAGTGCTGTCCCTCCCACTCTGGGTCTCGGGGAGGAATGAGTGGTCAGCACAAGGCCTGGTGGGCAGCAGGCTTTCCAGCGTCAGCCCTAACCCTTCAAATTCATTGAGACTCAGGTAATGCTAGTTGGCATGTTTGCTAACTTTTGTATGAAAAAAAAATGCGTTTTGGAAGCGATAAAGTTAAAAACTGATACAAAATTAAGAACAAGAATGTGGGAGAATAAAGGGGTTTTTAGGACAGTAGTGCATCCAGGAAGAAAACAACCAAAGCCTTACTTTGGAAACATTACAGACATTCCTATGTGTCCATGCAATGGCTCCTCTAATAAAGTCTATTCCTATTATCATAATTTGAGCAATCATACATATGTGGGAGCAGGAGATCTCTAAGTATTTGAGAATATTTGCTAATATAATGGGCTGAGAATATACCTACTTCAGCTGCTCCAGTGCTTGCTTTGCATGAGCAAAGGCCTGGGTTTAATCCCCATCATGGCACAAACTGGGAAAGCTGGTATATGTCTGCAATTCTAGCACTCAGGAAGGAGATCAGAATTTCAAGGTCATCCCTAGCTACCTAGGGAATTGGAGACTAGCCTAAACTATTTGAAATCACATTTTAAAACTAAATTAAAACAAATATCCCAGACAACAATAAAAGCTCTCATAAGGAAACTTCACTGAGATTTGGGATTTTTTTTGTTGTATCATTTGTTTGTTTGTTTATCTTGTTTGGGTTTGCCATCCTTCTATGCACACAATTACTATGACATTACAAAGGTTTCACTTTCCCTGGAAGACAAAAATCGATCGAAATGTTTCATACTTATAAGGAATTTTTGCATCCCCCACCTTGTTTGTTGGTTTGCATTTCCCACCTTTCCCATTAAAAATAGGATCAAGAAATGGAGAGAAAAGAATGATTAGAACCTCAAAGACCACATCAGTAAGTCATCTTGAAAAAAGAAAATCGAACTACACCTTGGGCAATAAATTCCACAGGAGTGGAATTGAACGAGACTCCAAGGACAGCACAGCGAGAGCTGGAGGAAACAAGCTCCACCAGGAGCAGAAGCCAGGAGCAAATCCAGCCCTGGAAGCCAACCTAGTCCTGGGACCCTGCAGACCAGGATTGAGCCAACGACCTGACCCAGAGTCTGCAAACTCCACCAGATCTGGAGTGGGAAGGAATCAGTTACCTAAGACACAGAGAGAAAAAGCTCCACCAGGAGCAGAAGCCAAGAAACAAACCCAGTCTCGGGTCACGAGCAGATCAGGATTGACCCAGAGACCAGAACCACAGCCAACAATCACCAACAGAACAAGTCTAACTTGAAACCAGAAACTTCTGCAAAAAGAGATCCAGACCAAGATTTACAGAAACAGATCAAGGCCAGCAGCCTAGGCCAAAGTAGACCTGAGACAGCAAACTCAAAGGGAGGTGACCAAAGCACAGGAGCACTGATCTACCTCCAGGAACAGGAATAACCATGAGGGTAACTAGAACTGTGACACTGACTGTACCACGAGGAAAACCATCTTAGCTTTGGATTCACTGGCACCTAGAATCCCAATTATCCACCAGAATCTCAGACAGCTCCAACCACATCCATTAGAGAAAAAAATGAGTAGAAAAGGTAAGATCACATGCTACACCACAAGGA
>JAQHUG010000005.1:18997345-19061199 GCA_028555095.1 Dicrostonyx torquatus
AAAAAAAAAAAAAAAAAAAGAAAAAAGAAAAAAAGAAAATCTTGTAGGGGTGCCCTACCCACCCACCCACCTGTTCCTTAAGCTAAGATACACTCCCACATCCAAGGTCAAGGTCAGCCTGAGCCACACACACCATCTCTCTTCACTCTGAGGTAGAGGATACTGTGGACAGATGAAAGGCTGAGAAGGAGAAGTGAACACACACACACATACACACACACACACGTGCCAGAATGCATACACAAAGATAGCCTAACTGGTAGTACAGTAAGTCCCTAGCTCCCAGTATCCCTTCTTGGCTAATTTAAGATGGCAAAAGACAACTTATTTAGCAAGAATGGAAGGCAGCCTGCCGGTGAAGTAGAATTGCTAGCATAGTCTGTGGAAGGAAAGGGCTTCATTTTAAGAGTTTGCTTGGGCAGCTTCTCCATTAGGAAACAATGGTTGCCCCACTGTTGTTGCATGGTAGGGAAATAGGAAGAAAGGGAGTCACTTTAGAGGTGAGGCCTCCCTTCATATCCCAAAAAGTCAATTTGAAGAAGGGAACTCCACCATCAAAGGTTACAGGATATTTAGAAGAACAGGAATCCCCAGGACTTGTGGGCCCTAGTGGATCTCTGCCTTCCAAATAGCATTGGCCTTGGAAGGCAGCTATGTGGGTATTTTATGAGGAGACTGGGCGGATGGGGAGCTTGTTCAGATCCTAACAACAAAAGTAGGGCTTTGTGCAAGTCGGTGAAAAACTAGCTACCCAGGGTAGACTTCCCTTTCAGAGCCCCTCCCTTGGGTAAACAGGGCCTGCAGCAGCTGCAGGGCTCTTCTGGAAGAATTCACGGGCTCAGCTGCAAAGACACAGAGCTTTCAAAGGAAAAAGTGTTTGGACCTCCCTTCTGAGACCTCACTACCCAGGGTTCTAGGTTTATGTAAATGTGACTCCGGCTCCAAAGCACAAAGACTTTGAAACTGGCCTGGGCTGGGCTTGGCTAGCTTCCTTGAACCCTTCTAATGGGAAATAAAACTTTGACATCACGTGACAGCTTGTTGAACCCCAGGCCGGAGACTTGCAGAAAATCCTCAGTTTATTTGCTCACTTTTGCCCTAAGTTCCCCAGAGGTACCATGAGAACTTAGTCAACTTAGTCCCCCAACTCACGTGTTAGCATGCTAACATCTTTTCTGAGACGTGTTGACTACCACTTAGAAGGACTGATGCGACCTGAAGGTCCTTTTGTTTTGTTTGTGTTGTGCTATTTGTTTTTAAGACAGGCTCTTTGTAAGTAGCCTGGGCTGACTTTGAATTAAGACTAATCTTCCTGCTTCAGCCTCCCAAGTGATGAGATTAGAGGGGTCCACCATACTCCCGCTGAAAGTCCTTGATTTGGCAGGCAACCACTGACCCTGAACAATCTAGGGTCTTACTCCTACTCCCTGGGTCCCAAGATGAGCTCACCTTCTCAAATGATGAGAGACAGGAAGAGACCGCACATCTCATTTGCTATATCACTGCCCTATGATTGTGAACGAAAACCAACTACAAACTCCCCAAGGACGATGCAAAAATAAACCTTCCCTGGCTGCCTAGGAACAGAAATAGTCTGTGTCCCTGTGGTGAGCAGAACCTTCAAAGTCTGGGGAAAACTGCAGGAGGAAACCCGAGGAGAGCCCTGTCCCAGGCTATTCATCTGTTGGGCACTAAGAACCCCAGGCAAGTAAGGTTCTGAGAGGCAACCATGGTGGTATGGCTGTTCATAGTCTTCAGGGCAGACACAGAACTCACCCAGGGTTCGGATGGTGTTGCTGGGACGGCTGCGTGGGCTGAAGCCATGGGCATTCATGGCTCTCACAGCAAACCTGTAGTTGGTGTCTGGATCAAGGCCTTTGATAACCATGGAGTCCATCTCTAGCCGCTCTTGGATTGTGGTCCAGCTCTTGTCAAAATCTGGCCTTTAATGATTAAAAATAAGAAAAGCAACAGTTCAGAAATACTGTAGGGAAAAGAGGCTTGCTGGCGACCGGTAGCTAACACCGTTTTCACTCTGAGAGCAGTGCTCATAAAAGTGAGTTAACATTTCCTATCTGAAAGTGGTCCTGCTTTCAAACCATAACGTCACCAACTGTAAGTGTCTGCCAATAAAAGCAAGTAGATCATCTTTAGGGCCAGCTATAAGCACTGCTTAGGGACCATCGACTTCTGCCTGCCTGACCTTGACTAGGATGAAAAGACCCCACATGGGAGAGTTCATCGGCAAGAACTTGATTTTGCCAGATGTTCCCTAAACAATCCTCCCACTTGGCTGTCTCATCCCCAGTGGTCAGGAGAGCAGAGATTCCATCTCTTGGCAATCTGTTCACAAGTAAACAAATACAGGTTTTATAGGGTGACTGACGGCATGAATTGCCATGGGAACACCCATGATGACTTCGTTCACAGACATTCATATCTTTATAAACTATGTCTGTGTCAATGCGCTGAATTTTCACATGTCCTTTTGAGGGCCTTGTGGAGAAGGCTGGTTGTCATTTAGACTTTCAATCAATGAAGCAGCATGCACAAAGCCAGTATAATCTCTGGAGATGGATGGAGCCAAATTCACACCTGAGCTCTGCTGTTTGCTAGCTGGTCCTTAATGTATTTATGTCTCAGTTTTCCTGTTTGTAAAATGTAAAAAATACAGGGACCCAGATAAGGGTACCGCCATGAAGCTGACATGAAATATACATTCTTAGCATCCTCTCTAGCATCATGCTATAAATATATTCCATCCAACATCAGCAGGATTTATTCACTTCCGGAATTAAGAACTCATAGTTGCTTGCTTACTGCACATTCCCAGTTCCCATGTACTGCTAACCCACGTGACTAGTGTGCCCTTGAGACATAGCCAGCAAGAATTAAGAGGTATTATAAGTACAAAATGCACACAGGCTATTAGAGAAGAAATGAAAATTATCTCCTTTGTAAATATAACATTTATTTTATCTTCATATTGAATTCATGTTGACATGAGAATTAAATATATAGAGAATTAAATTGTTTTTACTAAAATTAGTTTTACATGGATTAGAGAGCTGGTTTGGTGGTTAGGAACACTTATTCTTTTTTTTTCTTCAAGATTTATTTATTATGTATACAACATTCTGTCTCCATGTATGCTAACACTCCAGAAGAGGGTGCCAGATTTCATTACAGATGGTTGTGAACCACCATGTAGTTGTTGGGAATTGAACTGATGGACCTCTGGAAGAGCAGCCAGTGCTCTTAACCACTAAGCCATCTCTCCAGCCCCGGAACACTTATTCTTGCAGAGGGCCTGGGTTCAATTCCCAGATCCATGCCATAGTTCAAAACCACTTGTATGTAATTCCAGTTCCAGAGGATGTCAGGAACATGAATGATTCACATACATGCATGCAGGCAAAACACCCGTACATATAAATTAATACATCCTTAACATTTTTAAAATTTATTTTGTCTCTTTTAGCTTCATAATGTCACAATAAAAACATAAACTCCACATTGGGCCACCCTACATCTCTTTTGGACAGTGTAGCTCTATCTGAATGTTCTAGCTAGTGGGGAGGAAGAAAAACATTGTAGGTAGTGAGAAAGGTAAAGTGCATAGTTGGGGGCCTAACTGGAGGGTATTGGTGGCTGCTAATTATCAGTATTTACCAAGTGTTTCAAAGTAACAGACATTGTCCTGTTGCCTTTAACTCATTTACAGTCTCTAACCACCTTCTGTAGTAGGCACTAATATTAAACATCTCAACCTTTTGCTTCTGTTTTTATATAAAAGAGAAACTAGATCTCTGAAAGGGCAGGAACTTCAACAAAGTCACAGCTGAGAACTGTTGAGGACACCTTGGGTTGAAGAGATGAGGTTAGATTTAAACACTTGATACTGGGCTAAGAACTGTGGTGACAGAGGACAGAGAGCAATTATTAGACCTTCAGGCAGTTCCCTGGCCCTCTCTGGTGCTCAACACCCCCTACCCACAGGTCTATAAAGAGTAGGAAAACAAAACATGTTGGTTCTTGCCTTTTGTGTAGAACATATCAGGAAAAGAAATAAAAGAAGCCTGGATGGTCTCCATTTCTTAAATGTGCTTGCCTAGGTTTTCACTAGAGAGATTTACTAAGGACCAAGAAACGGACATTCCCGCAGGTCTACCACATCAAGTGGCTAAGTGTGTCTGTCTGGTCTGGAGACAAAGAAAAAAAATCACAGGGCATCTATGGGAGGAAGCAGGGTTCAGTTCTTCTCTGTCTTGTCCTAAAGGTGGAATTCTTCTCTAAAATGATTTTATCATCAAAGAGAAAAGCTGAGTGAGAAAAGAAACTCATTTACAAATTCACATTAGTAGAGAATCACCTCACAGAGGAAAGCCACTGGAGATACCAAAAAGTGAAGTCGGGAGAGATGTGGGCTTCCGATAAAGCTCTCCTATTATTTGCTAAGCTCCTCCTGTGCTATTTCCAGAGGAAAGAACTATAATCTCTTCTCTGGGTGTGCGGTTGTTTACCCAGGGCTACCTGCAAATATCTGTAGCCATCTTCATCTTCATGCAAAAGTAGCAGGGGTGGGGGAGGGAGGGAGGATTTTATTTTCGCTGTTCATTTCACGCACACACACAAAAAACTGTTTCCAACAAAAACGATGGAAATCATTAACATTTAATTTCATAATACATAGCTCATGGTGATTGAATAACAGTTCAAAACCTTTGACACTTTGCCTCTGGTTTTGTGGCAGGTTTTCCATTTCACTGCTTCCAGAGTCTCGTGGGATACAGAGTACAAAGGTGAGGCTGAGAGAGATAGCCTGGCAGGGGCATTGTCTTAAACCACCCCCAACAATAGCTTTATCTTCTTCCACTAGGGGGAATTTTATCCTAACTACAATGTTGGCAGTCAAGTCACCATAGCAACACTATCCTGGCACTTTCCCTAAGGATAAAAAGGCCAAAATAAGAGAAGTCGACTGAGGATGTGCTGTGGGTACAGGGGACCAGCCATCGGAGGGGCTCACACCTGCAGCACTTCCCAGGACATGAAGCACGCAAGGTCCCAAGGGCTTAGGCCCTGGTACCTTACATTTGGAGGGATTGGGCAAAGGTGTATGGGTAGGGCACACGAGAGTGAGCAATGACTATTCACAACTCAAGGAGTCAACTAAAGTAATCAGGGCACATTCACTCAGTGGTTCACTTTAGTGGGAAGAATTGCTTACCACTAGCAATGCTGTGATCTAGCCTGCTAAGTGTTTGAGGGATTCCAGAAATTATAAGCAAGATTTCGTCTTTGAGGCCTTATTTTACTTTTCTAAGTAAAGTCCCTTTGCTTGAATCATATTCTCACAGATAATTATGATTCTCAGAGCTTATGAGCGATATTTACCATTCTACCTTTGTAAACATGGAAAGAGTATTATTAACCTGAAGATGCAGAACCTTATTTTCTTTTAATTCTTTCCTAGTAATATTTTGACCACCTTGCCCATTGCCAATCAAAATCTTAGTGAGTGATCATTTTCTTGATACTGTGAAATTCTGCAGGTGGCTGCCTTGCAGGGTCCGTAACAGGAGTTATATTCTGGGAGGCTCCTAGGGGAGTATGAGGGCAGCCTACCTCGGGGAGGAAATAATGTCACTGGGGGAACAGCACATATGGGAGTCAGTGCCAGAACAGAACCTCAAAGAATCTGGAGGAAGTTGGTGAAAAAGAGTGTGTTTTAAGAATTGTACTTGAAATTTTATTTTAATGTGTGTGTGTGTGTGTGTGTGTTCTGCCTACAAATATAAGTGTCAGGGAAGCTAGTAGAGGGCATCAGATCTCCTGGAGTTGGAGTTACAGATGATTGTGAGCCACCCAACTGAACAGCAAGTTTAGTTGAGAACTAAACAGCAAGTTCTCTCAATGGCTGTGCCATCTCCCCAGGCCCCAAGAACTGTATCTAAATTGTTCAATAATATCTGAACTCTTGAGGGAAATCCATGGGGACCATGATGAACTTAAATTAAATTACAAAGATGTTTGGATTTGAACAAATTCAGGGCAGTGGAGAATCCTTGGGTGGAAGAGAGATTCAGATAACATCTTATGCGCGATGTAACTTGTTAAGCACTAAGTATGTGTGGGTAAGTAGGATAGCCAAAGAATAAATACATCCCTGATACGAATGTCTGTTTAGCCTATACAATAGGAAAACATTAACTATGGCTAGGTTATAGCCATATAGCCCATGGCATCTTTCTCCATACACAGTCAAGCTTTTCTGTCTCGACTTCAATCTAACCACTGCCCTGTGCTTGTTCCTACCAATTGAGCACCTGACTTATCAAAAGCTCATTGAGTTTATCCCAGAAATTACTTGTGATTTCTCCATGCGTGCTTGAGAAAAGACCCCACTCTGGGGCTCAGGCTCCCCTTGAATGTTCATCTTCCTGCCTCAGCCTCCAGAGTGCAGGAGCTACAGGCATGCACCACCACATCTGGCTTCATTTGGGACTTTTGTGTTTATTATAATTGCTAATATTACAGAAAGTAGAGAAACACTAAGTATAAAAATGAGTGTTAGTTATATTGTTTTGATAAAGCTGAACCTTAAATGATTATTTTTGAAACAGGAAGAAGGAAGATTTTGGAAACTGTAAAACTCTCCAAGGATTCTGCTCTCAGCATTGCAAATGACTTTAAGTTTCTGGTTCTCTTGAAGAAACTATTAGTACAGATGAGATCTTTGAAGTATATAAAAATTTCAAGGTGGCAGCCCAGTCAGCGGGACGACATTCAAAGGACCTATCATAGCCTCACCTTAACAATGTGGTTAATTGATGTACATTTACAGAATTTATCTTTAAATAAAGTGTTTGTGGTGTTAGTATCATTTTAAAATATGAGTTCTAATTTTAACTGATTTTTAAAAATCAGCCTCTCACCAGCAATCTCAATGTTACTCAGCAAAGACTTCTAAGAAAGTAAATGGGTGAACGCCATTGCTAATTTCTGTGATGGACCTGGCAGAATTTTGAATTACCTAAGAGGTGTTGTCTATAAGCGTGTTTCTAGAGAGGTCCAGCCGAGGTGAAAAGAGCTACTTTGCATAGCGATGGCACCATTCCCTAGGCTGGGGTCCCAGCTTAAAGAAAAAGGAAGTAAACAGAACAACAATGTCCATCTCCCTGTGCTTATTGACTGTGGATGCCATGTGACTTCCTGCCTCAAGCTCCTGCCACCACAGCTAGAGCGACTGTCACTGCCATGCCTTTCACCCCATGATGGACGATACCATCAAACTGTGAGGCACAATAAACTCCCTTCCTTTGGGAGTTTCTGTCTGGTGTTTTTTTTTTACAGCAATAAGAAAATTAACTAATAGGACAAGTGTGGACATATAAACCAACATATGCCCAAGATATGCAGGTGCTTGTGTGTTAGCCCAAACACCCACCCACACATGTGTATATGCATGCACACGAGTGTATGATCCCCCCAGAAACACACACAATTCTTCAAGGACCTTTGCAGGATGAAATCATACCAGCACAACATAAAACTGGACTGTAAACACCTTGAAACACTTTACTGAAGATCTTGTGAGAAAATGAGAAAGAAAAGATAATTAATTTTTAGGTGGTCTGCCCCTAAATAAATATATCAAAGTATTTAATGATTATTGTTTTAATGAGTTTCTAAATTATTAGCCTGCCTGGAATACTCACGTATCTTAGAGTTCAAATGAGTAAATCGACAAAAGAAGATGTGGGGGATGGGTTCCTACGAACAGTATAAATGGTTAAGAAGAAGAAAAAGTCAATGATGGTGGGTGGAATTCTCAAGGGAATAAAGAGAAAATAGCTTTACATGACCAAGTTAAAAAAGCATTAATAAAGATCTTAGTAGCTTGAATTCAAAAGAAGGAGAGTCTTATTTAAAACAATCCGAAGAATGTTATGAAATACAGATATTTGTCTGGGACATGAACTCTCTGTACTGGTTGGTTTTATGTCAACTTGACACAAGATGGCATCATAGGGACTCAATTAGGAGGGAGAGCTCCAGTTGAGAACACGCCCCCGTAAGATCAGGCTGTAGGTAAGCCTTTAGGAAATTTTCTTAAGTAGCGGTAGATGGAGAAGGGCCCAGTTCATTGTGGGCAGTGCCATTTTTAGGCTGAGTGGTCCTGGGTTCTATAAGAAAACAGGCTGAGCAAGCCACGAGGAGCAAACCATTGAGCAGCACTCCTCCATTGAGCAAACCAAGAGCCTCTGTGTCAGCTCTTGCCTCCAGGTTCCTGCCCTCCTTGGGTTCCTGTCATGACTTTCTTTGATGATGAACTGTTATATGGAACTGTGAGCAAAATAAACCCTTTCCTCCCCAAGCTACTTTGGTCATGGTGTTTCATCATTACAATAGTAACCCTGACTAAGACACTCTCCATAAAATGTGTGACAGAATTCAGAATTATTTCAGTGTAAGTACAGAGCAAGGCCAACCCAAAATGGAATTTAACAGGACACTAACAAAAATCTATGTTAGTTTTTTTTTTTCAAGTCAACTCAGTAGACTTACGCGGGAAACCATATAGTAAAAACCTACAGCAGAAAAGACACTAATCTAGACTTTCGAAGTGGTCACATGCTCCCTATGAACTCTGAGGGTCATCTGCTATCGGAAGGCCCACTGCTCTGAGCAGGAAGTGGTTTTCTATGTTGTTCACTCTGCAGGCCCTTGACCCATAGATCCATAGTTCAAAGGGTGAGCACTGCTGGGCTTAAATGCACAAGATGTAGGGAGCCTAGGAGACAAGAGACTGTATCCTGCCATGATGATGTGAACACTTCTGGGTTTTCCATTTGGGAATTGGGTGTCCAGTGGCTTCTTACAGAGATGCCAATGGCAGCTCATTAGAAGGAAAACCTTTTGGTATCAAATAGGAATGGTTTGGAGGAATGACCTCGGCAGTAATGGCTGTAGAGGCAAAGGCAGGTGGCCATCAGTCTTGGAAGCTTAAGTAATAAGTGATTTCTACAACAGGGTAGGCAGCCGGACTGACTTCACTGCCTCTGACCTCAATCTATTCAATGATTCAGAGCAATGCTTTCTCTATGACCCACAGAAAAATGCACACTGGGTACAGTGACCCTGTAAACATCTCTCTCTCTCTCTTACACACACAAACACATACACACAACTGAAACAAGTTTCAGCACCCCTGTTTATGCCCTATGTGACATTCTCTCATATTTTCTTTTTTACTATATTGCAACCTCCTTTTGAAAAATGGTAGGTCAGGATCTCCCCAATTAGTTCAAGTACCTTCAAATCCATCATCTTTCACAATTTGAAAACCGGTGCCCTTGAAGCTGAGGTGAATGTGAAACTTAAACATCTTACAAACATTAACTAGGAAACTGGGCTCGAAGTGGTTACTTCACACTAGGAAACTGTTTTAGAGAGTAGAACTTGTTGGAGCAGAAAGCCACAATCCAGGGGACATAGTGACACATGCACAATGTCTTAGACAGCAGAGGCTGCCCTCCAGCCGGAGGTAGAGTGGACCAAGTCTATTTCAAACCTATGATGACTCCCCAATCTAACATTTAACATTTGCTGAAGGACACTGGATTCACTGATGGCTTAAGACAATCTCTGGCTGCCCCGTTTTATTCTTCATGAGCTTCAGCTCATATGCCAGTGTAGTGGGTGTCTGAAATCTCCCGGTGCCTGGACCCCAAAGCTGCTGGTTACCACACTGATTACCACCTTCAGATACAGTTTCTTTAGCTTCTCCGCCTTTTCTTCTAGACTGCAAGCTCACGGATCATCGGGACTTTGTCCTGTTTGTCTCTAGGTTCCCTGGGAAGTCTGCGTAGTCTTTCAGAAATGCAAATACTGAAATCGCTCTCCCCCTTAAAACTTTCTGTGGTTCCCTTTTCTTTTTAGGATAGAAAGCCTTTCTTGGTCTGACGCCGGCTTACACTTCTCTTACCACGCACAGCTCCAGGCTTTCTAAGCAATTCCAAGAACATTTTCTTCTTGCCTCCAAGCCATTGCTTAAGTGGCTTCCTCTACCTAAGCCTTTCAGACTGCTTCCTCCCCCCTCCTCTGCAGTTATCTCTGGTGTCTCTTTCCTAGCTACTGTAAGAAGCCTGCCCAGGCACTTTCAAATCTGGGTCGCCCACAGATATGTGCAACTTTGATGCGTTGATTAAAACTTTCAAGATTAAAAATAAGTTCGGATGCCAAGCTCACATTCCCTGAAGCCGGTGTCTCTACCCCTGGTGTGTCACTCACCACTCCTATGCTCACCTATATCCCTCATGACACTGTCCAAAATTGAGTCACAGCTTATTCACCTCTAAATCTCTTGCCCATCATCTGTACACATATGTTAATAACATGGGCTTATACGAATAGATGTTCACATGCCTTTTTAAATAGGGGTGTTTGAGGAAATTAAATATTAGGAATAACAGGATACCCTAACAATGATCAAGGAAACCCAGCTGTCAACCTTTATGGGAGCCCATCACTGAGGTCCTAAAGCCTACAGGTGCTTTTTTTTTTTATGACAGTGGTATAGCAGAGTAGCGGAGACAGACCTCATATTACTGGTGGAGCAAAAATGCTATCTGACCCCTCAAGGAAAGGCCTGTCCTATAATTGCAGTCTTTAATCTTCTAATGCCACTGAGACTGTCTGACAAAGCCCATGTACCCCTTCTTAGAATGGTTTCATGTGCAAAATTTTAAACATAAGACTGCAACCAATGGGTTGACAGCAATAATCTAAGTAATAAGCACAGTATTTTCATATGTACTATATTATTAAAATGTTAAATAAGAGAACCCAGCAATGAATTTCAGTCACTTTAATAATTTCAGTGTATTGATAAACACAGATGCTATTTTGAGATATGTGCAACAATTGTAATGGGATAAGAAAAGACCAATCTGATGGTGACGGAAGTCCCAGGAACTGTTTGTGCCTCTGTGGTTTGAATCATCACTGATTTACGAAGACAGCCCTGAGTTCCACAAGTCAAAAGGAAGAGCATAGCTGTCTTCCAGCCAAGTACAGAGACCCTTGAATTCTATCTAAGGGGCCGTTTGGGGACCTGTAAACTGCAGGATAAGCAGTTGGCTCTAAGGGAGGACAAACAATCCCATAGATCATCCGTGACCAACAGGCCAGGAGTGAGAGAAAGCCCCACATCTTCCATGGAGCTTCCACTGTCAATCTTGCAGGGAGTTTTATGCAAATTTTGCTCCCCACAAAACTCAACTGTGGTGTGAAGTCCAAATCATTAAGTCATCACATTAAAAAAATCTGTTTGACCTTCAGTTCCCTCAGTTGCTCTTTATTTACATATTGGTCTAAACTAATCAAATGACAGACGGACGGAATGGGGCAAGGATAGACTAACTGGCTGTTTGTCCTAGGTGGGCCAGAGGGGAGCAGCTTTTGCATTTGCAGTTAACAAATGTCTCCCAAAGCTGCTACACCAGAATTTAATTTATTTTTTCATTTTTTATTAAGAATTTTAAAATACAATCTTTTCTCATTTTACATAGCTATTCCCATTCTCACTCCCTCCCCTCCTACCACCTCTCCCACCTTTCCCCAATCCCCATCCTCTCCTCAGAAAGGGTAAGGCCTTCTTTCTCATGGGGAGACAACAAGTCTGACACTTCACTTCAAGATGAGATCAAAGCCCTCTCCCCTATATCTAGGTTGAGCAAGGCATCCCTCCAAATAGAATGTACTCCTAGATGCCAGTTCACGCACTAGGGATAAATCCTGGTCCACAGACTGCCCAATTCAATTTATATCAACTCCCACCACCCTGACCAGGATTTCACTAGGAACCATCACAGAAGGAAGAACTGAAGTCTGAAGGGATGGACCTGTAGAACCCAGGGTCTTAATTCTGCAACAACATTTAGCCCTTCCATCTAAGTCTGAGACCTTAATGGCTAGCAGAATCTCTAGGACCATGTGCCAACCTGCAAGGTGCTTCTGAGATTTTCAGTTTGAAAGTAAAGTAATAAAAGGAATCCCTGCTTTCACAAGGCATCATTTGTTAACTTGAGCCTCACCTGACATCCAAACCAGCCAGGCTTCTTTTTGCTCATTTGCTCCTTTGTCAAGGCATCTTATACAAGAGCACATTAACTTCCTAAATACCTTTGGGGGGGAATTTCTTTCAGTCTTTTCCATTTTCTCTAAATTGGTGGTATTAGCATAGTTCCTTAGGGCTATAGTTCAGAAACAGAGGGACTTTCTCAGCTGACAAGAGCAACAAAAGAACAGAGAATAAAAGAAATCTCAAATGTTTTCAATAACACTTGAGGGCCAGAAAAGCCAACACAGGCCACATTCCTTTTAAATATTATAGTCATTTATCTGGTTATGGCTGTGTATCCTAGACATGAGTAAAGTTTTGAGAAGAAAACTGCTGATTCACCTATTTAAGAAGACTGTTAAATCTCAGGATTCACTCCATCTGTGATGAAGATGCAGTCAGAGTCTTCAAGTGAATCACAAATACTGAGATTATTTGAAGGTTCACCATATATACTACATTGATAGACTTAATTTGTTTATTTTTACATTTAATGTACGCTTATGCGTGTATGCATGTGTATGTGCACACACATGAATGTTTGTATGAGTGCAGATGAGCATGCTCTCATGACAGCCCACATGTGGAAGTCAGAGGATAATATTCTAAAGTCAGTTTGTCCCTTCCATCATGAGGGTTCTGGAATCAGGGTCGGCACCAAGCTCCTTTGCCTGCTGAGCATCTCACAGGCTCCTTCTCAGCACTGTGTGGTTAGAAAACATCAACAGCCAATACCTTCCAGTGGTGGCCGGACAGTAACAGTAGCCGGAAGGGGCCGGGCCATGGGTAGGATGAGCGTATGTGGATCCAGGTTGGGCCTTTCTGGCTTTTATATCTGCAGCTGGTGAAGGAGTATGTTGGCTGCCATAGTGGCATCTCATACAAGCGCAAAAGATTCTTTTAGCCACATTTCTTTAATGGTTTTTACATTATCTCCTTAAACACAAATGGCTGGTATTGCTATCTTTTCTAAGTGGCTCAGAATAAAAACATAAAAAGTCCTTGCTAGGGCCCTCTTCTAAGTGCTGAGAGACATCTTTTGCCTTTTCCTTCTCTGAACATCTGTATTTTCTGGCTAAAGAAAGTCAGACTCACAGGGTTACCCAGCTTGGTTAGGGTTATAGCTAGTGTCTCAACCCAATGGCTACCCGTGTTCAAATCTACTCCAGCACCTATATGACATGCAATATTGTGGAAGAGTCAAGGTTCCAGGAAAGGTACCATTACCTTCAGTGACACACTCTTAGGGTTCTCATCTCCCTGTATCACAATCTCTGCTCTCACTCTGGCTTCACAGTCAACTCCTTATACCCAGATACTTGTCTCAAACTGTGCTTTGTGGTGCTTTGCGGGCACTCACAACTATGAGAGGTGTTGGAGACTCCAGATGGAAGGGGCATGTTTAGGGCCACATGCAGACTGGAGAGTTGAGGGAGCGGCATTCGCTCCTGGGGCTTCTGGTTCTGAAGAACTTACTTTCATTTTCCACTTCCAGTGTGCACACAAGGATAGGAAACTGTTGTTTTCATTTTTTATCAACATAACAGACATAGACTGAACTGAGGAAAATGTAAGTTTGAGAGCAAAGCTAACAGTCAATGAGACCCACCCTCTTGCAGGAGATGGCACAGATGATCTGCTAGGCGATGGTAAAAAAAAAAAAATTGGCCTTTCTCAAAGTTTAAGTACTACATTTTGTTCTGTTGGTGTTGTCTAATTTATTTGCGGGAGTAAATCATGTGTTAAATGCCCCCCTCAGGCTTTTGAGATGAGAAAACTGGAGTCTGAGAACTTCAAATATTGCTCATTTAACTCGCATTAGAACCAGGATTAGAGTCATTTCTAGTCTAGGCACACACCAGCCTTTGCCTACCAGGTAAGCTGAGAGACAGGATTATGTGCTACCTCCAGGGAGGAGCCTTGGTCTGATCTTGGCCACAGTGTTTCTCCTCCTCCTTCTCTTTCTCCGTTCTTCCTTCTCCACCTTCATTTCTGTTTCCTCCTTTCTTCCTTATTCCCTACTCACTTTCTCTTGTCCTTATTTCCTTCCACTTTTTTTCCTTCCAGATTTTTCTATCACTCATTTGTCACTTCCCAAGAGTTGTTCTACAGTTTCCCTTTGAGGACGACCACCTCTTGAACACTCAGCCCACACACTCCATGTCTGACACCCCCCCACACACACACCTATGATTGCTTTCAGAGCTTACCATGTGACTGGTTCTTGATTAGTCCATACATTCTCGCTACTCTAGCCACTGTGATGAGCTAAGAAAATGGAAACGGACTGAGGCTTGGCTAGTCAGAATACATATCAAAATTCTTCTGGATCCAAGAAGAAATCCATACTCTCTTGCTAAGCTTGAAGACCACAAAACTTAAGGGTATGGGAAAGATTTCTGGAAAAATCAATCAATGAAGGAGAGCGATGGATGGGCACAGACTGCTGAGCTGGCATGGATCTAGTGCTCCCTGACTTCAGACTTGCCACTGGACTTTCTAGTCACAGAAGCTGATATGTTATTGCTTCTGCCACTTGGAATTCATTCAGCAAGTCCTGTCTGAAAACAAGATCTGAAGACATAAATGTCTGTTTCCCATAGCCCAGGAATAAACTGGGAGGTCAGGACAGAAAAACAACTCATCAAATCTTGACAGGACCCTTTGGCTCGGGTTCAGAAAGTCTGAGGAGTAAGGTCCTGTCGAGGCTCTTTATGAATCCACAACACCGAGGCCTCAGAGGAGCCCCTCATCTTTAATGTAGGGCAGACTGACTTCATTCACTCAGCTTTTACCCAGAGTCAGATAGAGACCCAAATTCAGGCCGAAGACCTTGCATTGGAAATTCCCTTTGTTCAACTTTTCTTCTTTAAAGAAAGAAAGAAAGCTGCACAAAGGCATAGGCAATCACGAGTTCTACATGAATTTCTACAGTTTATCAAACTGAGTAACAAGAACTTAAGATATAGGTAGACGGGAAGAAAGCTCAACTCAAACTCAGAAACTTGCCCCAAAGTAATATGGATCTGGGAGGCACAGCGCATGGTGCTTGTATATAAAGAGTTCTTCCCTTTCCTTCTGGGAAAAGCCATCAAATATTTAATACAAATACAGTATTTTAGAGTCAGAAGGGCAAGTTTCAAGCCTGAAATTCTGGGCAGCTTGTTGGTAACAGTACAGAAAGAACTTTCAGAACTCAGAACAGTGGCTAGAAAAGAAGAAGAGGAGATGGTGTCATCAATGACTACTCATCAAAGATATTCAGGGATAAATGCTGACCCAATGGCTAACATGGTCCGCCATGACTTTGGACCACCTTAAACACACATTGGCTGAAGTCCAGTGAAGATCCCACACCCCGATTAACACCATATAGGGAGTAACTGTGCTGCAGCTGTGGTCTGTGACTTGACCTGTGACTTACCTGATGAACTCCACCGAGTAGAACTGAATTGGGGCACTTCCTTCATTTTCTCCGTGATTCCAAGAGAGCGCCACCTCAGAATCAGAAACCACAAGGACACGTGGCTTCTGGGGTGCTTCAGGAGGCAGGCAGGAATCTAGACAGGATGACAAACACAGCTAGACTTGGCTGGTGATAGAGAGGTTGGCTACATCAAAAACAGGTGCACATTCTACTACTAAAATATATTTATTTGGTATGGCATCAAAACCCAAACCAAACAATAAAAAGCACTGAGGCTCATTGAAATCTTGTCTTTCTCCTCCCAGAACCTCTGGCTGGCAAGCAACTCAGTTGGCTCCAATGTCTCTGTGACCCACAATATGTACCCCTGAGAATCATTTGCCACACTCCATCTCCTATCAATCTTTCATCTGCTTCCATGCTGTAATTGGTACTTAACCCCAAGGAAACTGAATACCCATCGTTACTGCACTTTATTTTCCAGCACTTCTGTTTGTGTGCTTTGTGTGTGTACTGATGACCAGTGGTAGGACCTGTGGAATGTGTCCTCAGGTGTGAAAAGGATCTTATCACCTGGTACGTGCTACTGTCTACCTGTCTAGACGTCTACGCCTTCAGGTTTTATGTATACTACTGTTTAGGCCTGGAGGGCCTTTCCACCATTCTAAACACTTCCTGTAGTACAGGGTGGAGACTGATTAACAGCATTTCTCAACAGAGAGCACAGAGTGAACAGTGCCTCCGGAGGACCCAGCATTGTAATCCAGTGTCCACCTCTGCATTGCATGAAGAGTTGCTGCGCCCCCGCCTTCCTCACTGTCTTGATTCCTACCCACCCATTAGTCTCACTTTTTATTATCATTCCTATGCTAAGTCCCTGAAGCCTGTGGGGATATTTAACAATCTGTTACTTTATGCTACTCAGTCAGTGTCTTGCCTTACCCCTGCTGAGTTCTGAGAGAGCAGAGGCATGCTTACTGTGGCCACCACTGAACTCTCAGAGTCCAAGAAAGTCTCTGGCATGTCATGTTTGCTGAGTGAATGCATAAATAAATGGAAGCCCTTTCCCATTATTAACTGACTGGAGCCTAATTTTACCTTGAGACAAAGTGGTCACATGCCGAGGAAAGCTAAGCCTCCCTTTGCCAGTCTGGCTGTAAGCAGCTATGCTCACTCGATATTCAGTGCCTGGCTTCAAGTCTCCAATCACTGCCTCCTGTCAATAATCAAACAAGAAAAGTGCTGAAAATTAGAAGTTCTACTTGGACACTCTAGACCAGCGGTTTAAACCTCCGGGACCCCGCCCTGGGTCACAAATAAAATAACCCGCAAGTCAGATATTTACATTACGATTCATAACGATATCAACATTACAGTTATGAAGTAGCGACGGAATAGTTTTATGGTTGGGGTCATCACTGCGTGAGGAACTGTATTGAAGGGTCGCACTGTTAGGAAGGATCAGAACCACCAATCTGTAAAGTTTCTATCTTGAAATCTCTGGGTACCTGCTTGGGACAAAGACGATTTGCTCTATCTAGGTTTTGGCCCAGTTACAAAATTTGCACAAAGGCAAACATCACAACCAATTTCTCAAGTGCGGAGGGTGAATCTTCACTAGAATCCACAGCCGCGCCCCCTCCTTCCCTCCCCCCCCCCGCCCCCGAACTGGAACTTATCCGCACCTGCTGCTCTCAGCCTGCTGCAACTCATGAAGGGACTTCTCAGGGATGCCTCTTGGCATGATTTGTAGATTGCCATGTTGAGGGGCCAGCCTCAACTTGAGTTTTTATTTGTGCCCATAGAATAAGGGATGAGAATGTTAGTTCTCAAATTTTAAATGGATGGAATCACCCAGAAAGCAAGCTTTCTTAAGGTAAATTATGGACTTGATTCCCAGAGTGTCTGATTTAGGAGTCCTGCGTGAGGAATGGCCTAAGAATTTGTTGCAGTTCTGACAAGTTCCTAGATGATGCTGATAGCGATGCCGATGCTGGCTGCTTCCTGCTCCCTGAGAACTGCTAGAACTAACGATGGATGCACGTGTGAACTTCCTTGCAGCAACACTGAATGGAAAGCCCACTGAAGAAGATTTGCTCCCTCAGCTTCAGGACGAGGCGTGCCTCCACAGTACTAAGTGGGCGGTGCAGCTGTGATATAGCGCTGTGGGAAGGCGCCAGCTTAGAGCCAACCTGTTCTGCCTGATCCCTGATTTCCCCACCCTTCTCTCTCTGTGCTATTCACACTCAGCTTCCTGAGTCTCAGCTTCTTCAGCAATGGACTTGTAGCTGCCTTGTATGGTCATAGCATTAGGATCGTGTGTGTACTGTACTATAGTTGGGATGGAGGGCATGCTCAAGAAGCAGGTTGTGGTACCCACTGTCCGGGATCTGTGATGACTCTCCTCTGCTTACTTAGGTTCATCATTCACTTCAGGGCTCCAATTCTTTCCTTCGCACCCTTTTGGACCATCTAAACCTGGTTATCACACCTACTAAATATTTTGTCACTAATTTGGTTCTTATATACACGTAGTTTGAATATTTCTCATCCAAAATGGCAAAAACCAAAGATTTTTCTAACACTAATATGGCATCAGAAGTCAAAGTTGTATATTTGACTTTATGGGACAAGGCAGACAAAACCACTTGTGAACTAAGAAAATTGCCTGAAATTATCTTCAAACTGTGTGATAAAGTATAGATGAGACATGAGTGATTTGTGTTTATAATTGGTATCTGAATGTTATCTCATCTCTCTGTCTCTGTTTCTCTCTCTCTCTCTCTCTCTCTCTCTCTCTCACACACACACACACACACACACACACAGAGAGAGAGAGAGAGAGAGAGAGAGAGAGAGAGAGAGAACCCAAAAAATATTTTAAATCTGAAATTCCGATCCAAAGCATTTGAACAAGAGACAACCAACTTGCACTGTGAACTGTTACCATTTTTCCAGGTCGTAAACCATTGAACTACTTGAGAGCTGGGGCCACATCCTATTTTTATTCATAATATCATTAGATGCTTCAACTTGATACTGACATCTCCATCCTCCTCCCTCTCCATCACCCAGTCAATGATCAGGGTAGCTGATGACACTTTCTTCATTCCACTGGAATCTGTCTATGTTATTTTATCCCAATAGTCATTTAAATCTAAGCCCTTACAATGAAGACAACAGGCTGATGCTGTCTACCACTGTACACCCATACTGATATGCTAAAGTTACCTTACTAAATCTCAAATTGGATCCCATCACTTTGCATTTTAAAATCCCCTTAGCATAGCCTATGGTGTGTTCCCCCAGATCACCCTCCTAACATCCTCCATGCCATCGCCCCTCCTGGCATTCTACATTCCGGTCATACCTAACAACTTGGCAGCGATCACACTTATGCCATTCAATTCCTTGCCTCTGGGCCTTTGAACCTGCTGCTCCTCTCCATGAAATGTCCTTCTCGCTACTCTTGCGTGGCTCACCCTGCCCATCTTTCATGACTCAACTGAGACATTACCTCATTTCTCTACCCCGTCCCTCAGTCTGGTTAGATGCCTCTCCTCTAGGCTTTCTTGGTGTCCTTGGTGGGCCTCCATTCTAACGCTGCTCACCTTGTATTGTAACTGCCTGTCATCTGTCACCTTCTCCCCACCCGGTTAAGGACGGGCTGCAACTTCCTATTCCCCTGGTATCACAGAGGTTAGCACACTATTGCCAGACAGAGTTCTAGTGCTCATGTGAGGTTTTTGATGAATGAATAGGTGAACTTGGGGGGAAATGAAAGAAAGAAATCAAGAGCCAAGATGTACCAGAGTAGCAGATTACCTCATCAAGGAAAGAGCTTCAACTACTGACCCCTCCATCTTGATCAATAGTACCTTCCATGGCTTGAATGTGACCTCCTCAAGTTCATGTTCATCAACTAGACCTGAATCCTCAATACAACAGTGCTAGAGACTGAGCCAAGTCCTGTGTGATTAGATCATGAGGACAGAGCCCTCAGGAATGGATTAATTCCATTACTTACTGTGGGAGTTGGCTAGTTATTGCAAGAATAGGCTGGTTATTGAAGGAAATGGCTCTTGATAGTGGGAGCAGGAAGCTCAGAAATTCAAGGTACATAGGTAGTTTGTTTGAGGTCACCCTGGCCTACAGCTGTCCTGTCTCAAAAAATAAACAAAAATAAATAAATAAATAAATATTGAAAAGTATAAATTGAGGCGAGCTGGCCTCTCTCACTCTTGCAAGCTCTGGGGCTCCTTCAACTTCCAAAATGGGACGAGGCAGCAGAAGGCCCTCACCAGATGCTGAGCAGTGTGACGGTGGTGCTCTTGGATATCCAGCACTCAGAAACATGAGCCAAATAAATGTCTCCTCTTTATAAATTACCCATGATGCTCTGTTGTAGCAGCACAAAACAAGTTACAACAGCAACCATGCTCCGGGCTCTGAAATCAACAACTCCAAAGTCATGGCTGAGTGTCCTTTGTCCACAACCTTGTGTGTCCTCAGATCTGACCCCATTCTTCAATTTCTATCTCAGAGTCTCCTTGTCCATGCCACAGGTACAGCAGTCCAGAAGATGTCTGTTTCCAGTCTTTCCCTTTGCTCCTTCTCTATCTTACTCACATCTTCACAGAGGATTTCTGCTGAGCACGAGGCTGGTGTCCATAGTGCCCCACCTGCTCTGCTTCCTAGAACCCTACCTCTACCTTCTATCCCAGGGTTTAGGTCAAGTTGAAAGGTACAGAGTCTAGAGGGAGTGTGTGGGTCCAAAACCTAGGTTTTGCTCTTCTCTCAACTGACACTCCAGGCTTGTCCCATTGAGAAGAAATACTTTCACACCAAGTAAATGCTCTACAGGCTTTTTCTGTAGGAACCTTTTCTCCCGGAAGTCATCAGAGTATGTGAAAATGGAGTAAAATTACATAAAAAATAAATTACATAGATTGCTCTTGATTTTGATACCAAATCTCACTATCATTAATTACCATTGGTGGATGTTTTATTTGTTCTTTGTGTTTGTCTTTGAGCATGTACCCTTATTTAGTTTAATTTTCTCAGAACATATACTAGTAAGTGAGAAAGTACTGATCCAAGTCCGCCTCACTATGACTCTAAAACCTGAGTTCTAATCGAATCATATCTTTATTGAACAGTATTATGATGTTTAAATCAATAGTAAATATTTAACAAATACTGAAATTTATATTACTATTTAACTATGAACATGAATCTTCATAGATCAGAAATGTGAGCATATCAGAAATAAAAACCAAGAAAAATTACATTTGTAGAAGCAGCATATATGCATTAGCAAGGACTCAAACTGCTTATTAGACATGGTAGAGGAGTGCTATCCTCAGAAGGGGAGAGACAGAAGGCAACTGTTTCATGCTAGCTGTCAGCCTAATTGTTAGAGGGTCAAGAGTACTGAGACATTGGGGCCATGAAAAAAGAACTGGAGTCAGTGATTTACTGTCATTTCTTCTGCTGACACTTCTTCTCCCAAACAGAATTCCTCAGAATTTTGTATCATGATTATTAAAATACCAGACAATTCTACAAATCTTTCTATGCCTATCCATGGATACCTGTAATTGCTACTCTAGCCTTTCCTGAAACTGGAGAAAATGTTGAGTAGGTTGTTTTTTAAATAAGAAAGGTTTTTCTCTGTTCTGTTGCTTTGCTAAAGTCTGAAAACAAGTCAAGATGTTCCTCTCTCTTGCACTTCATTTCTACTGAAGATGCTTTCTGGGAGAAGCCAGAGTGAACCCAGCAGCCTCCCTACCTCCCTTTCTACTTCTTTTTTGTGTGATTTTTGGCAAAGTTGGGTGGTGCAAGACAACCCTGATTCTTATTTGTCTATTCTTTTCTGAAATGAAAAAATTCACTTCCAAAGTTGCATCCTTTGTCCATACAACACCAAGACCATCTGTCAATGAATATGTGTCCACCAACACACATGTATAGGAGATTTAAAGGGCAGGTCATTCATTTCATTGAGCTCTGAGAGAAAGTTCAAGTAACCAAACTACAGTATCTCTTCCCTGAGACTCTTGTCCTCTTTGTGGACTGCCACGACATCACACTTGCATCTCATGACTGGTTTAGCCAAATATTTTTATGCAGTATTTTGGAATTTATAAGATCTGGGCACACCAGTGCATTCTTCAACCCATCCAATAGTTTTGAGAGGTCAGCGCTATGATCCACATGTTATAGATGCTGAAACTAGAACAATCTCCAGGCCACTATCCCAAGCAACAGTGATTCTAGCTTCCATTATAAAACATTCTATAACTTAGTCTTTCCAATCTCCTCTGACAGACATAGAACATTAATATCTAAGGTTAGTCTCTGGATCCCAAGCAACAGTGATTCTAATTTCCATTATAAAACATTCATAACTTAGTTTTTCCAATCTCCTCTGTCAGACATAGAACATTAATATCTAAGGTTAGTCTCTGGTTGTCCAAAGCTCAATTGCCTTTCAGTGTCCTAAGGCTCCCTCCATTTACAATTTGATCTTAGGACTCTATCTCTTCATAATCATTCACCCTTCATTCATAATAGAATCCCTTTATTGTTGCAGTTAGCAACTTCAGACCATGGGGATGAGGGAACAAAAGGCTGGGGTGGAAGGCAGGATAGAGAGAGCTCATTGAAGCCACCTGTACCATCATGATCCCAAGGGATCTAATGCCTGCACACACAGTGAGACAGAGATAGAGAGTGAGGAAGAGAGAAAGAGAGACAGAGAGACCACATTTGGGTAAAAATAATCTTAAAAAAGGAAATGATCAATGGGATGGAAGAGAATCTGGGGCTAAAAGCCCCCTTGTGTGGAATCTCTCCTGAGCACTATAAGAGAGTTTATAATCGTGGTGTTTTCCCACTAAAATGCACAGACATTTTTCGACATGCCCTCTATTGACCAACATAGCTCCAGTCAGGAAGCATGGTTCATCTATCCATGTGCTGTCAAAGAGATTCTGATGAGCTCGGTGACCTTGCTGAAGGTCACCTCTGCTCACCTGGTAGAGAGGGAACTAGAAACAAATCCTCTAATGTCTAAGTTTTCTCTCTCTAACTTTGGATATGACCTGAACAGAATCAATGTTCTCTCTCAGGCAGACCAGTGGAGTTCAGAGAACTGCCCCGAGCCTCTCTCTAGGTAAGCAATACAAACTACTAAGATAGCAGAAGAAACCAGATCTTCCTATTTCTGTTTTATCTCTTCTGTTAAGATTCTGTGGGATTTTATAATGTACATAATATATTAGTATAGCCCTACATGTATAATTTATAAATACATAAATATACATATAGTGGTGTGTGCTCAAACACTTAACTGATGATACATGATCAGAATGTAAAAAATTCACCAGTCTAACCATTATTTTCTGGCTCTAATTCTCAAAAATATTATCAAATTTTCATTGTTTGATTTCATTACTTTGTTTACCCAAGTGGAGCTGCAAGCCATCTTTCTAAAGTGGACACAAGAGACCAACCAAATCAGAAGCTTCTAGAAGGAGGACTATCAAGCAATCTCTAAGGATTCCACATTGCCATCCAGGTTACGTTGGTCAAATTAACTGTTGTTTTGTTTCTCCCCTTTCAATGTGTTGTTTAAATCCAACTAACCATTTGTCAACCTAGTTCCCTACTTGGAATTCAAGCTGGAAAAATCAAGTGATTTTTTTTTTTTTTTGTGGTGATGGGGCCTGTGTTACTATAAGGATACTCTGGGGAAGTTAAAGTAAGATTGAGAGAGGTTTGGGGCTGGGGGGCTCCCCCAGTATGCTGTTCACGAGTTTAAATGTTTTCTCCTTTTCAATCAGCTTCCTATAATCTTGGAGCAGAGTTCAAATGACTTCAGTCCTTTAGCCTTTCTTTGCCATGCGAGATAACACACCAGGGACAAAGACGCTAATGCCCTTCTTAGATGATCACAACCCCACTTGCCAACCCTGGGATTAGTTATCTATGGTGGGCCTTATGTAAGATGAGGGATGTAGAGAATTCGACATTTTGGTAAAGAGAGCTTCCTTTCCCTGATCCTGGGCTGTGGTTGGGCTTCAATCTCCTGAAGACATATAATATAAAAATAGCCTGAAGAGAGA
Source organism: Dicrostonyx torquatus (assembly GCA_028555095.1). Classification (NCBI taxonomy): domain Eukaryota; kingdom Metazoa; phylum Chordata; class Mammalia; order Rodentia; family Cricetidae; genus Dicrostonyx; species Dicrostonyx torquatus. The sequence goes on from JAQHUG010000005.1 coordinate 19,021,029, forward strand.
GAAAGAAGGGAAAGCAGAAGGGAGCTAAAGAGGAAGAGAAAATCTGCAGGGCCAAATGCAACCCACAGGGCTCTGGCCTCTGCCCACAGGTGTGGCAGAGGCAAGTACATTCCTTTCTTTGCCATGTGAACTATATTAAACACTTCCTAGGTCTCTTTCTGTGAAGCAGTACTGAGAGCACTTCAACCATGGCCTCATTTAGTTCTCACCACGTTTATATGCTATAGGTTGATAAAGTACAGAGGTCCCAAATTCCCTCCATTCAGGCACACACATTTCTCAGAAACATTTTGTACCATCTCTGGAACAAAAGAAATACACCATAGCCATTTACTAAGGAGTTATATCCAGACTCCTTCTTAACATTGATTCACAGAGATGTTGCTGTTTTCCTTGAAAGACTATGATTGTGTGTGTGTGTGTGTGTGTGTGTGTGCGTGAGTGCATGTGTGTGTGTGTGTGTGTGTGTGTGTGTGATATATGCGGTGGCATGCATGCCATGGTACATGCATGAAGGATGGAAGACAGCTTTGTGAGGTCAGTTTTCTCTTTCTACCTTCACGTGTTTGGGGAAACAACTCAGGCCTCTAGGTTGTGCAGGAACTTCTTTTCACCCCTCAAGCCTTCTTGCCAGCCCTAAAGTTTTAAAACATTGCAGCTTTGCTGAAGACCTCTGGGGCTCTCTGACACACCGCTTGGGAACCATACGTACTCTCTGAGGCCAAGAGGAGCATTAAAATCTTTGTTTTGTTAGTGGGAGACTGAGACTTACTCAGTTGGTTTTCCCAGGATTTCCCAGTTGGTTTGAAGCAGCCCAGGAATCTGAGCTCATGGAGAGCCATCCTGCCAGCCTTCCTACACTGTCCTCTCGGCTTCCTGCGTTTCCACATAGTCTCAAGTACCATGTGTTGGACAAGCATCCTCACCCACACCCAAACATACAGACGCCTGGCCATATGTGCAAACACACACATGCCCATTCTTAAGGTCCAAACCTTTCCTTTGAATCCGACTTTCTAGAAAGTTCTGTTTCAATTTTTCAATCCCAAGTTTTATCTCTTGATTACTTGCATCAATATTTATCTTTCCCTCTTAAACCCTGTCTATTAAATATCAGGTCAATGGCATTTGATCTTATACTGTTCTCTAACTGCTTTATCAGGGTAAATATAAGTTTTGTTTCTTTTTGTTTTGTTTTGTATATTGGGGTTTGAATGCTGGGCCTCTCCCATGTTAGTAAACTACTTTATCCTTGAGTTCTTACCTCTGCCTTTTTGTCCTTTTACCCTTTCAATTTTCGTTTTTTCTCCTTTCTTTTTGAGCGATGGCCTTAACAAGTAACTTACAGTGTGTCCTTGAATGCACTTTGTATCCCAGCAGTCCTTAAACTGACATTCTCCTGCCTCAGCCTCCTATGTAGCTTGAATTACATGCCACCAGGATGGAATGAATTTTTCTAAGACTGAATGCCATCCCCAAACAGCGACTGCATGTTATCTTGCAATGGGCATACAGAAGCCATTATGCCAGCTGTGACATCACAAGATGCTGGACACCCTAATGCCTGGATGTAAATAACAGGGCTGTAGAGTCAACATCAGAGCATTGGGCATGGCATCTAACATCTTCATGAGATTATAAGACAGAGTTCTGTTTGCTCTCACCACAGTCCGATTATTGCATTCCTTCCATGGGACTTGAAACTTAGACAAAGTCACTTTGGCCAACAGTCTACCCGCAAATGGGAGGGGCAGGTCCAGAAACCCTGTGCCTCACCTCGTGGTCTCTGCCTTAACTTGGCCTCACCGAGTCACAGCCCAGGTCCCCTGTGCCAAGCAGAGTCTCGGTTTCAAAGCTCCATGTGGTCAGCACCTTAACTGTGTTTTAGGCAGATCTGTGAGCCTTGTGTGATAGGAGGATGTGGAGATGCAGCTAGGGAAAAAGCCCACTCTTTGGCTGGGTCATCTGGTTTATGGAAAGTTCCAGATGATTTCCTAAATGAAGCTAACCCAAATGAATGCCGTCCCTGAACAGGGACTGCATGTTACCTTGTCATGGACATATAGAAGCCACTATGCCAGATGTTACATCAGCAAGATGCTGGAACTAGAAACTGACAGAATTAGGCAGTACTTTAGAATCTTTCAACCTAGGACAGAGAGAACCACAGGCTGAGGCTGAGGGCTTCAGAGGCTGATGAGTTTAAGGTTGAAGGCTGACAGGAAGACGCAAGCAAGGTGAAATGCATAGCTAGTCCTTAGAGGCTGTGAGAGCTTGGGCAAAGACAAGTCAGGTCTGTGGCTTAGACCTCCGCCCAAGGTGTGCGGAGATGCTGGTTCTTCCTAATATATGTTTCGGGGGAGTTACTTCATCTTTTTGTTTCAGCATTCCTGTCAGCAGAATGAGGTCATGGAAGAGTTGTGAAGATTAAACAGAAAAACAAACATAAAGCAGGAGGGACGGTGCTCGGCGGTGACAGACACTTAATAAGTAATAGCGGCTTATCGAAGATGACAAATAGGTTCCGGGCTGTGCTGAACTCAGCAGGCACTTATTAAATGGGAGTGACAGACAGTGCCACCACCACCATCATGACAGTGTTGTTTTGTAGGAGTCGGTGTCCCGCTTTATGGAACTGTTCCGAAGCTCCAGCCTTCAGATTAAGGGACAGAAAGGAAACGAACCAGAAAAAGTCAAAAGCAAAAAAGTTCACCCTGAGAGACCCTGACAGGAAACAGGAGGAGCAAATATATGGTGCTTGACTGGAAAAATAAAATAAACAACCCACCAATGTGAATATACATTTCAAATTACGTCATTTTCTTCTGCATCATGTCTCCAGTCAGTTGGGAACACACAGATGTGTTACATTTATTTATAAAGTTTTATTGAGATTACAAAAATGTCAGCCTTGAAAGTTATGAAGAAAAGAATAGTGGAGGGGGGGTACGTTGGGTGGCTGATCTCACTGAGGGAAGAAATGGAGTGTGTCTGGGGTGGACCCTTTCTGGAGAAGGAGATACCATGCTACTGAAGCAGTGCGCACAGGAAACACTTGAGAATGCTAACAGAAACCTTTGTTATTATTGTATACCTGGAAGTCCATGCAGCAAGCATTTCCCTAAGATCCCAAACACCCCAGTGACTACGTGGAATACTCACAGGGATTAGGGTATCCTGGCCAACAGGTACATTATGTGACCGCTCTTGTAGGGACTTATCGGAACCAACCTCAGAGAAAAACACCTTGAAAAGAAGGAGAGACCCTGGTGAGAATAGAGACAACATTTCCCTAAGATCAAAGGTTCATAAACATTCAGAAATGTGGGTGTCGAGTTGTGTCACTTTGCCCACAAGTACTAAGTTTCTGTGAATAAAGGGTAGCTTCTGGAAGGGCCATAAACTTGCACAGACATGGAGAAAGACTCCTACAGTGAGGAAGGATGGGTAGAGTGGGACTCAGCTCGTCCCCCTTCCCCCAAAATATAACCTTATGTGGCGCTCATCTCTCATGTGTGTAGATGAGTCTTTGTCTTTGCTCGTTTTATGTCAACTTGACAAAAGATAGCAGTAATTTCAGTAGAGTGAACCTCGACTGAGAAAATACCCCTGTAAGACTGACCCCTGGGCAAGCCTGTGCATTTTCTTTTTTGACAATCACTGTGGATGGGCCCTGTTCACTCAGGGTGGTGGTTATGGGTACTGGAAGAAAGCAGGTTGAACAAGCCAGTAAATAGCACTCTTCCATGGTCCCTACTTCAGCTTCCATCTCCAGGTTCCTGCCCGGCTGAGTTCCTGCCCTGACTTCCCTCAGTGATGGAGGGTGACCTGAAAGTTGCAAGATGGAAAAAACTCTTTCCTCCTCAAATTGCATTTGGTCACAGTGTTTTAATGCTAAGACAGTCTCACAAATAGATTGCCACTTTAAGAAGACCAGACGGCGTGGACCGTGAACAACAGTCTCTCTTCTTCAGTGAAACAAAGACAGTAGGGGGTGGTGCAACTCAAGTGAAATAAGCTGCTTTCTCAACATCCCAGATGAAATGCTCAACCCCAGGCGCAGGGCTTTGTGGGCTTGAGGTGGTCAGCTCTTCCGGTGTCACAAAGATTTCGGAAGTCTGAAATGTCCTGACTTCTTGAGCTACCTCATTTCTAAAATCACTCATCAGAGGAAAACTTTTGGGGGAATGTAGTAGTCCAACCTAGTTTGTAGTCTTTGGTGGAAAAGTCACAGTGGCTGATCATTCCCCGGCTTCACCTGTGTGCCCCTTTAACTCGGAGTCTCACACTGACTCCCTCTGACGTCCTCTGCTTCTGCATCACTATCGAAATTTGATGGTAAGTGATTGGCAACAGAAACTACACATTCTTCTTGCTTTGTTTTCCTTTGCTACATAGCAAAGACTGGAAAGGTCCCAGTGTGTGAATGGTGGTACTAGCTCGCAAGAGGGGCAGCAGCACAGCTATTAACACGAGAGGATTTATGTAAGGGGCCAGAAACGGTGAATACCTATAACACAAAAATCAAACTCTGGATTGCCCCAGAACCTGAAGCATTTGGAGTACTGACATGACACCAAAACATAACAAAGTAAAATTTCACACCTGACTTCATGTGATGGGTGAAAATTTAGGTGCACTAAAATTATATAAAATCATCGCCTGCTATGTATATATAAGGTACATATAAACTATCATTAGATTGGGGCTTTAGCTTTGGATCCTAGTCCCAAGATAGCTAAGTATATATTAAGCAGATCCTCTGAAATCTGTCTGAAAAAAAAGTCACCAGTGTAAAATATTTCTGATCCCAAGCAGATAAGGGATATTCAACCTGTTCAGAAGGTACAAACAAGGTGAAAATGGGCTCTCTCTCTCTCTCTCTCTCTCTCTCTCTCTCTCTCTCTCTCTCACACACACACACACACACACACACATACACAACACACACTGCAGAATCCATCTTGCTCCTGTACTCACTGTGTACCCAATGATGGTGTTTGCAGAACGCTTCAGTGTTTTCCACTGGACAGTGAAAGCTGTGCAGTTCAAGGCTTCCAGCTTGATCTCAGAAGGAGGCCCCAACTTGCCTGCCCCAGACAAAAGAGATGGTGTTAGAAGCTCCCTGTAGCCCATCTTCAGTATTGTTTATACAAGATTTGAGTGTGTACTTACAGACAAAGATCACAGTTCAGGACAATGAAGCACCATCCGATATACCACATCTGTCTCAGACAATCTCACTAAAATTAGACTCCTGACTCCCAACCCACTGCTGATAAAGTGGCCTGATAACTTTGATCCATTCTATAACGAGGTCATTAGAGATCAGCAAAGTGAAATTTACAGTTCTCAGTGGGATGGGTCAAACTCTATGGCTTTCCCTTGACAATTTGAAAAGGGTTTAATAAGATGGTCAGTTTTTAATCTACTTATAACATATTTATTGAGTGTGCATGTTACATACATGTATCTGCTTATATAGCTGATACAGCCTTATGTGCTGTGGGATAATACTCTTGTAAACTGTAAAGGTTTGTCATTCATATTAGTTTAATAAAATGCTGATTGGCCAATAGCCAGGCAGGAAGTATAGGCGGGGAGACCAGACTAAGCGAATTCTAGGAAGAAGAAAGGCAGAAAATCAGTCACCAGCTAGATGCAGAAGAAGCAAGATGAGAATGCCTTACTGAGAAAATGTACCAAACCATGTGGTTAAACACAGATATGAATTATGGGTTAATTTAAGTTGTAAGAGCTAGTTAATAGTAAGCCTAAGCTAATGGGCCAAGCAACTTATAGTCAACAATAGCGTGTTTCTTTGGGACTGAACAGCTGCAGGACTGGGCAGGACAGAAACTTCTGTCTACATTTATGGGTTGTTTTGAAAATATTTTCTGTAATAGTCAGTTTAATTATCATCTTAACACAATCTAGAATCACCAGAAAGTCTCAATGAAGGATTGTCTAGAGCAGGTTGACCTGTGTGCATGTTTATCACTCATTATCTTAAGGATGTTAATTGAAGTATGAGGATTCATTCTCTATAAGTAGCACTACTCCCTGAATTTGGATCCTGAACCATGTAGGAGTAGAGAAAAAGGTGGCTAGAGAGATGGCTAGAGTGTCAGGACCACTTGCTGCTCTGACAGAGGACCTGGGTTCAGTTATTGGCACCCAAATAGCAGTTCAAAATTGCCTGTAACTCCAGTTACTGGGGATTCAATGCTCTCTTCTGGCTTCAAGGAATACTACAAGTATGTGGTGCACATACATTCATGCAGGCAAACGCTCATATACATCTAGATAGATAGATGGAGGATGGATGGGTGGATGGACAGATGGAGAGACAGACGAGCAGACAGACAGATAAATGTTGAAGAGTGGAGAGAGGCAAGTGAGCACAAGCATTCATTCATTCAGAGCCCTCTGTTTTTGAGCTGTGAATGCGATATGACTTGCCTGCGATAATGAACTTACACCTGCCCTGACTTACCTGCGATAATGGACTGTAACCTGGAACTATAATCTAAATAAACCCTTTCTCCTCTAAGTTTCATTTGCCATGGTGTTTTCCAGAGCAACAGAAAAAGGAACTAGGGTGCTATTTTTCTTAAACAATTTTATGAGCATAAATAAGATACTTTATACTTCTAAAACAACATATGAAAGATGTCAAAATTTAGAACACATATATGTACACAAATCTATCATTCACAAATAAGTCCAGCTAGCATTTTAGTAGACCTCTGTTGGTCAAATGCAATTGAAAAAATTATTCTATATGTGCATGATACATATAATTTTAGCTATGTATCATTTTGTTTATAATTTACTGATTATGTGTGTATGCATTCATAACTTTATATTACATTTTACTTAATTTACTGTCATTAAAATCATTATTTTTAATGACTGTAAATACTCCCATACCATACTTGTTCCATAATAAGCAATATTTTTCATTCCATTACGATTAGGCACTTTATTTCCCATAATTGAGCATTTTAAATAACCTTCCATGAGGGCAGAAGCCAGTTCTTTCCTATTCAGCACACAGAGTAGGAAATAATCAGAGCTCAAATAACAACCCTCGAGTGAACGGATGCTCTAAAGTCTGAGTCTCCTTGCTGAGTATGGTGGGGCACACCTTTAATACCAGCACTCAGAAGGGAGAGGCAGGTGGATCTCTGTGAGTTCGAGACCAGCCTGGTCTACAGAGCCGGTTCCAGACCAGTCAAGCTTACAGAGCAAGACCCCGTCTTAATTTTTTTAAAAAAATTTATTTTTCGAGTGTGTCCAGATGTTATTTTTCTTTTAACTACTGCTTAGAATTCTGTAGCTTATCAGTTAGATGTTTGCATGTTTACAGAAATCTATTGTGTCGATTTAAATGGGCCAATTTCTTACTTCTTAGGCTGTTCACCAATGTTTTTATCTCCTCCTCATAACTAAGATATTTTTTTTGCTTGAGTTATATTAATGGTTTTGAAAAACTGAGAAAATTGCTCAGTTAATCTCAAGTATAATACTGTTAATTCAATATTAATTCCAGGTTTTTAAAATGTCTTTAGACATCTGTCACCTTATTATTCTCATTCTTTCTTAAGTAATTAGTTGCTTTACCGATGTTTCCAATAACAGAACTCAAGGTTTTTGGACGGGCTAACTGATCCAAGCTTGTTTCACTTAGCAGAAACTAGGAGGCCAGGAGACAGCTCCTACTTTCCCAGAGGTACCTACATCCAGGAACTTAATCTTCTCAATATTCTTATAAATATATTACACTTCTATGGAAATCTTGAGGCTTCCTTCACCACTTTGGCAGTTCTGGGGATCAAACCCAGAGCCTTGAATATGCAAGGGAAATGCAAGATCATTGACAGCCCAAGTTCTAAAACCCTAGTGATGTATTGGGCACGATGATGCACGACCTTAATCCCAGCACTAGGGAGAGAGAAGCAGGCCAATCTGTGAATTCAAAGATAGATGAGTCAACGGAATGAGTTCTAGGCTAGCTGGAATTACATAGTGAGGCCCTGTCTCAAAAAATAACAATAAAAACAAAACCAAAAGAAAAAAAACCTTTGGAAAATTAAATTTTAAGTTAAATATTTTATACTTTTTGGAGATTTTTCTTTGTGTATTTAATTTTTTTCAATTGAGTTATTTTTTTCTAAATGTTTTATAAGAAGTTTTGGTAAGTTAAAGATCTTAGCCATTAAATCAACTATATTTTCTAACTATAATTTTATTATTGGATCTGACTGTATAATTGCTACTACAGGCCAGTTTCACCGCTGAGTAAAGATCTATGCTTAGGCAACCTAAAAGGTGGCCGGAAATGAGGACAATGATAGTGGAAATGATTTAATAGTTCCTTCAGGAAATGTTAAGATAACCAACAGCATAGCTATATCTGTATTCATAGGAATAGGACTTCTTGCTATGCACTGGGAAAAGTTAAAACTGACAGAGGCAGCATGCTTGCTTAATTCAGGAAAAGGGAGTCAGTCATCATATTTCTTGTATGTCTGTAATGGTTCAGTTCATAAATTAGAAAACACCCTAAAATTTTCAAGAATAAAAGATAGTTATAGAAGTTTGTGGAAGGCCAGAGAATTGGAGAATAGTAGTTTCCATCTACTGTTATGATAGGTAGATAATGATGAAGATAGATGGGCAATAGATAGATAAACAGATGGATAGACGGATGGATAGATAGATAGATAGGCAGGCAGGCAGGCAGAGAGACAGACAGACAGACAGACAGATAGTAGGTAGGTAGTAGATAGATAGATAGATAGATAGATAGATAGATGGATAGTAGAAAGAAAGAGAGGAGAAAAGAATGAGGCCAGAATTCTACTCTACAGCAGAGATTCAGAACCAAGAAGCCATTACTCTCCCACTGCCAGTACTGGTACCGTAGCTGCTTCTAGGCATCCAAGAGAGTAATGGACACTAGAATGAAGAGTTCACATACTCTAGTGACCTGACCTGGCTGCAAAAACAGCAGCAGGAAAGTGGCCTCTGCCCCTTTCTTGTTCTCGATGTCTTCCGAGAGCATATTTGATTGGTAGAACTTAGTTTATATCCAGAATGCCGACTTCAGAGGAGTCGTGTATGTGCGTGCGTGCATGCGTGTGTGTGTGTGTGTGTGTGTGTGTGTGTGTGATTTTATTTGTTTGTTTCCAAGTCTTTGTGTTACAGTAACAGCTCCTATACAGAAAGTGAAATGGATAAGGAAAATGTCAACCTACAGCACCCATCTTGGTATCATACAAACATAAATTCCAACAATATGTCCTTTTTACTGTCGTATTCTCTGGATAGAATTTACATCACATCTTGCTGGGCATTGGCATGACTCATATTTCTTTGTTCTTTCAACACATCTAACAAATATAAATTGAGCTTCCTAAACATACAAGGGACTGGGGTCACCCAGTGAGGTCACAGGAAGGATAAAAAGATGTGAGCCCACAAACAAGTTAACAAAACATTACAATTGGATTGAGGGACAATTACTGTTGGGGAACATTTAGCAATTTTGTTGCACACAGCAAACACATGCCCAGTTCTGTCTGGTTTGTAAGAATGAGGCAGACAAAACGGGAGTGAAGGAAGGTGTCCTAGATAGAAAAAACAACATCTACTTTTTCCTACAGTTGTGGGAAGAATGTCTCCAGCACACACCCGCCAGTCTGGGATCGACAGGTGAGCATGCATGGGAGTGAAGGGAGGAAGTAATCAGGCTGGCTACAGGGAATCTGCCAGGACAACGTGTGTCCTGGAAACATATAAATGACCTTTGGTGCCACCTATGGAGGTAGGAATATGTGCGAAAGGCAACCACATCAGACATCCGGACCAAAGACCGAAAATATTCCTGAAGAACCTGTGGCACCTGGGAAATCAAATTATAGAACATACTTGGATTTCCAAATCATATTTAATTTTTGGTAAAGGAAATTTCTAAGCTTAAAAGAGACTAAAAATTAATCAAAAAAACCTAGTTGATTCTCAGTCATGAAACTTTCATGATGCATTTCAAAAATTACAAAAGAAAAATTCAGACCAGGAGATTGAGGGGTAAGTAATTGCTGCTAAATGGCAGGCCATGGGATATCTTTATTATGAAAACTCATAAATATTGATGGAAAAACATACTGAAACCTTAATAAATAAGATATGAAGAGAAAACTCAAACAAGAAGTACAGCCAGTAAACACTCAGGGAAATATTCAGAATTGTGAGTCATGAAAGAAACGATTTTTAAAAACTGAAATGTTGGCTCTGTCTATTAAAATGAGCTGAGGTGTTTAAGTGAGAGAGCAAGGACGGCCGATGACAGCAAGAGCATGAGCTGCCCCCCAGTAATCAGGTATGGCAGTGCAAATGAGCACTCGGGCATGGTGGGAGACCGTTTGGCAACACCAGTGGTGCCCACAGCCACGACTCTGTCCTGTCTTTTGGCTCCTCGAAGAGCAATGAGCCCATTTGAGGGGGAGAGTCTAAAAACAAAAGAAGGCCTCCTCAGCAAGATGCTTTACATAGCACCTCTTGGGGTACAGAGACCCCGTAAGTGAGGATCTACATGGGCAGAAACAGGACACAACTAGAGGACATTGCCCAGATGGACTGTGAACAAACACGCGCATGGCATCGCATCAAACACATGTGCCACCTTGGACTGGCTTTTCAAATGGAAAAAAAAAGATGTTAGCGAGAAACTCGTAAATCCAGATAAAGTCTGTGGTTTCCTTGATGGAATTATGCTTTCGCTAAATGAGATTTGACAAAAGTGTACCACAGCTATAGAGGAGTTAGCTTGAGGGGAAACAGGGTCAGGCTATGAAGGGATTCTCTCTGCTACCTTGGGAACGCCTCTATAAGCCTGAATTTATGTCCATCTGAAAGCATATGGAGAGAACAAGGCAGGGGTTCTGCCTTGTTCATGCCTATAATATATAGTGTAAATTTTAGACTATATATTTAGACTATATATTTTTAAAATTTAAGAAATGTGCCCAGATGACCATAGTACTTTGATTACAATCCTATGATGGATTTGTTTGAAAAATAATTTGATTGCAAGAGAAAAAGATTGATTGTGACATTTAAGCAGATGAGATTAAAAACTATTTATTTCCCTATTTTCTTCTATTTGACAAGCTTTATACAATGTCATCATATTGGTTTCTCACATTTTGAAGAAACTCATTTCAAAAGGTATTTTTTCATTCAAAGGTCAGAACTGTGGGGTTAGAAGTCAAGCCAGGACCTGGGTTACGGAGGAAATCTGTGAGGTAGTGCTAAATTTGCACCAGCTAGTTAGAGCAAATAGAGCTGCCGCATGCCTGCAGTCTACCTTCCTCTACTTAACGGCAAGGCTACATATAGTTTGCAGTTAATAATGCAGATTAGCTCTCAACAACAAAAGATAATAGACCTACATCATCTTAAGTTTTCACACCTCAGGTCAACCATCACAGCCAGCTCAAAATAACCAGAAAGGAAGCTGTTAGGGGCATACAAATGTCACAGGGAATTGGCTACTGACTGTGATTGAGCCTCTATCAGGGAGTGGCTGGCTGCAAAGGACACAGATACCTGCCGCCCCAGCTCCTCGCTATTCACTGGCTGGCTATAAGTAGACAGAAGTCTGCATGATCTTTCCTACTCTGTTCTAGATTTACTAAGAAAGTTCTGGTCAGGAGTGAGGTCTCACAAATGTGCCTGTCTCCTTGGACTCTTAATCCCAAGAGAGGGCTGTCAACATAGGGGTTCACAGAAGGTGACAAGAGGTGAAGGCACAGAGGATAACTTGGTTAGGTGTCACTGGGTTCAGGGGTAGAGCAGCAGGTCTCACACACAGGGCTGTGGTTTCATATCCCCATGAAAGTTATGAACTAGAAATTGGTGGGTCAATGCTTCCAGCAACCTGTCCATACGTCTGACTGTAACATATTTTCCCTGAGACTGGAGAGACAGCTCCGTAGTTAATTGCACTTGCTGTCCTTGAAGAAGACCAAGGTTCGGGTCCAACATCCACATGGGGCATCTTACAACAACCCATAACTCCAGTTGCAGGAGATCTGATGCCTTCTTCTGGCTTCCATGGGCACCTTCATGCATGTGGTACACAGATACACACACAGGCCCACATATAAAATAAAAATAAATGGAAAGAAATGGACGATAATTTTCTCTTTCACCAAACAACTAGCATCCATATAATACTTAAATTTTTACTTATTATAATTTTGTTTTTCAGATTTCTTTAAAAATAAAGAGTAAACAAATGCAGATAAAACTCTATGTTTCATTGCTTCCCCCTTCCATTCTCCCTCCCAGAGATAGTGACTATTCTGTAATCAAAGTACTGCAAGTCTGTGTTGCATACAATTGTTGGTTGTTTCTTTAATCTCTTTTTATTGGAAACAACTAAATTGTCCATCAGTAAAGGGACAAATATGGCTATCCAGGCAATGACCCAGTACCATGCCATGCAAGAATTCATTTAAAAGGAGAGATGTTGAAAGAAAAGGAGAGACAGAGTGATAAAAAGAGATTTAAAATCTTTGGGAAAATTTAAAGTACTGAAAACATAGTCAACTCATATTTGCCCCTCATGGCTGGCCAGAAATCATATTTTCTTGGTGTCTAGACCTAATGCCACTTGCCCATGTGTTTCCAAAGCCTTTTTGTTGCTATATTCAGCTCCCTTTACCCTTCTGGCTAGTGTTCTTCCCCTCAGCCTGCAAGCATTTGCTCGAGCATCAAAGAGGCTTGTAGGGAAGACCTCTGCACAACCCACAATGTCTGCCGGAAGTTAACTCATCTCGTACCTTTCCTGGGTTGAGGCAGGCATTATTTCTATGTTTTGGGTAAAAAAAGGGAGTTGTATGGTCTAGGGATGTAAGATCTTACCAAAGAGACAGAAAGCGGTATCATGAGAAATAAAGTCTGAGTATTCTTCCCACCCCATCTCTCCTCCTCAGTCTGTGTGATTCCATGCAATTTATGATTCTTTTGCCCCCCGTTCAGCTCCCACTCCTTTCCACCCACCTCTTCTATGTATATTTTGTGTCTTTCTATTTGCCCAGCCCTTTGTACCCCCAGAAAGAGCCCTCTGTGCCCCAGTAAAGTAGGACCAGATGTCAAGTGGGCACCTCGCTTTGTCATACTTCTTTTCAGCTAGAATACCACCTATGCCCCTGGGACTTCCCATCAACACTTGCCATGACTTCTAGAACACAGTTGCACTGTCCTCATCAACCTCTTTTTATGCAAGCTCCCTTCAGCCCTGTGCCTGGGAGCAACACTGCTAACTATTCAGGGCTAGCATTTTGGCTAGCCACCTCTTTGATATCCCCATCGTAAGGATTTTCATTCCTATGGAATAGGTTAAGTGATGACAGCCTTCCCCCTCCCTTATTCTTTTAATTCAAGAAGCAGTGGTTTCCTGCTACATTGGTTTGGGACAGAGGATAGGATCCTAGGACTTGTATATAGGACATATAAACAGCTGCTAGAAGAATTAGAGACTTCCCAAACAATGTCTGAGTGCTGAGCATGACCTCTCTCTGAGTTTGTTTGACGAGTTCTGGAGGGCAGGGCAGAATTCAGCTGGTGTTCTTTGAAGCTGTATTTGCTGTACAAGAGCATTGCTGACAGAGAGATTTGGTGGCTCCTGGGATATGGAAGGGCAGGCTACAGGCAGAGGTAAGGCAGTCCATGGTGTCACCCCTGGGATAAAGATAAACTCCAGTCAGGAAACCATAGGATCCCAAAGGCCCAGAGAAAGCACCAGGCAAAGGGAAGACACGGGCCTGTATAACTTCAGAGGCAAGAAGGTGTCTGAGTAGGGTCTTCACAGCAATAGCAGGTCACAGTATCCCTTCCCTAAAGCTCCTCTGGCTACAACTGAGACCCTGTTCCCATCTTTGATGACTCTGTGTCATCAAAGCAGAAGACAGACTTTATGTAAGGCATACAGAAGCCAGGTTTCTGGCTCCAAGGGCTCTCCAGGAAGCAGTAAGAGTTTGATCTCAATTAAGCCGAGAGCGTGTCTGTTGTGGTGAGGACATACACCAGTACTCCCGCCACGTTAAAAGCCCTCCCAGGATGAACTGCTCACAAACAAGATCCAAGCAGTTAAACAAAAACTATTTCCATCTCAACAATGACGGTTATGGATGATGAAATTGTGTCGCGTATAGAAAAGGAGTCCTGAGTATAAACAAGCACCATCCACTAACAAAGCGTGCCATGAACACAGCCCTAAAGCTGTGTTCTTGTACACTGAGAGCTGCATCTCCAAAGAGATAACTAAATAAAAGCCTCTTCTTTACTGGGAGGAGCTAGATTTCTGAGTCTCCTTCTCTGGAAGGTAAACACACATACACACACACACACACACACACACACACACACTGTATTAGTATTTTTTTTTTTTGCATTGGAAACTTCCAAATAACTAGGTCAATTTCTTTTGGTAATTTTATTTTGTAAAGTACTTCAACTTACTGAACAAAATTCATCTCTGATTCAATTAGTTTTGCAATCCAATTCATGAAAACATTTCAAAATGCAAACCAAAATATAGTCTGTGACAGAAATGCATGGCCAGCTCTCCAGTTATTTGATTTTTATGAAGCAAACCATGTTAATAGCCACGGATGCAGTGAAAAGTGCCTGGCTAACTAAAAATAGCAAATTCTGAAAAAGAAAACAAACCTGCATTTGTGTCTTTTGAAGCATGCTCTATTGTTGTTACTCCTTTACTAAAGTAGCATTGAAGGATGTGACGAAATCCCCACACAGATGTTTCCAAGCTAATGTCTGCAAGGAAGCAGGAGCATGTGGCTTTAACGTATAGAATGGTGGTTGTTCTACTCATGCCAGGATTTGGGCAATGCCCAGACACCAGTTGGCAAGAGGTCTTGTCTTGCAGAGCCCTGTGAGCCTATTTGTGAGGCAGTCCAATCCTGCCAAATCCAGGCTTCCCTTTAAGTCCACCATTACAAAGTATAACACCAGGATTCAGGCCATCGTTCTGGAGTGTGGGTTAACAGGTTAGGATATGGACAGAAGCATCCATGGGTACATGTGCATGT
Organism: Dicrostonyx torquatus; assembly: GCA_028555095.1. Taxonomy (NCBI): domain Eukaryota; kingdom Metazoa; phylum Chordata; class Mammalia; order Rodentia; family Cricetidae; genus Dicrostonyx; species Dicrostonyx torquatus. Next base: position 19,036,154 of record JAQHUG010000005.1, read on the forward strand.
GCATGCCCCCCAAACAGGAATGGGAGTGGGGCTCAAGCTAGCTTCTCACATTGTCTAAGAAAGCAAACAAGAAGGTTAAACATCTCTACCATGCATACCTATCACCATACACATGCGTGCGCGCGCACACACACACACGCCCACAAGCACACACATACACCAAAGTAAACACATATTACACAGATTCACACAGATGCCTATAAGTAGCATGCCCATCTTTCTTTATAACTCTAAATTCATGTACCAACTAGGGAGGGCAGAGAAGTAAAGACCATGAACCCTGCCAATGACATTTGGACAAGATGGCAGCATAGAAGCTTTGTTGGCTGTCAATTTCGATCTATGGTCAGTAGGCCAAACTCACCCGAGAATAATTATGACCGTGTCCCAACACAAAATTAAAAACTTACTTAAAACTTGGGGATTTTTTTTTCCTCAGTGGCTCATAAATGCACCAAATGTCCAATACTGCAGGCTCGAGCCCTCACCTACACCTTTTATATTTCCTCCCATTTATCACATAGCCAGAACACCAGGGCATGCTGTCAAGTCCCCTTTTTCTTCTATTCCAGATGGATTCTCTATTGTAAGCTTCATGAGGCCAGGGACATTTGGGACCCCTCTAGCCTTTTTTAATCCTGTGTGCTTCCTACTGGGTTCTCGCACAAAGTAGACATGGTAGACTAAGCAAACAATTGAGTAAATCCCTTTTCCCTTTGTACTGCATCTAGGACCCTAAACAGTCACCTATGTGAGCATAGATTTTTCCCATCTATACTCACACCCCTAAATGAACCACGGATCTGAAAACACTCTTACAGATGACATGGTACCATAGCCCACTGTAGAGATGCATGAAGCCTAATGGTGAGACAGTCCTTCAGGGTTCCTGCTTCATGGAAGAGTCTGCTAGACATTCTGCAGGACACAGAAAAATATGTCTGACAAACTGCCAGTATAGGTGAAACTGTCTTTGAAATTTCCTTCTTCATGGAAAGTCTGTCAAATACTATGGGCTTGTAGGCTGAAGATGGATGCCCCAATGATACAGAACAACTTTGGGTGACTGTCCAGGCAGTGAGATGTCTCTGTCAATTCTAGAGTTTTGGAAGTTGCTTACAATGCACTTTCTGCTAACTTAGGTAATATATCTTTTGGGAGTCTTTGATTGGGTTGAAGAATAGATAGATATAATTATAGTTTTCCTTAGTTATGATAAAAGATAAAGTAGATATAAATACTGTAACTGTAATTCTTACTTGATACCTGTTTTGTTATATGTAATTTTTCTGTGTTAAAGTTAAAATCTTCTTTTTTATTTAAACAGAAAAGGGAAAATTATGTGGGAGGTCCTTCTGTCTATATGTTGCTTTTATTGGTTAATGAATAAAGAAACTGGCTTGGCCTGATAGGGCAGAGTAGAGCTAGTTGAGGAAAACTAAACTGAATTCCAGGAGAAAGGCAGAGTCAAAGAGAAGCCATGTAGTCCCACTGGAGACAGACACCCGATGGAACCTTGCTGATAAACCACAACCATGTGGCGATACACAGTTTAATAGAAATGGGTTAAATTAATATGTAAGAACTAGCCAATAAGAAGCTAGAGCTAATAGGCCAAGCAGTGATTTAATTAATACAGTTTCTGTGAGGTTATTTCAGGTCTGAGCTGCTGGGAGGCTGGGAAACAAACAAGCAACTTCATACAACATCAGGGTTTTTCATGTATACAAATATTCTCACAGTCTTTCTTCTACAACACAGAGGCTGTCATAGTCCGTGAAGGCAGCCATAACAAAATACCATAAGCTAGGTAACTTGAAAACAACAGAAATGTGTTTTCATAACTATACACAGGGGAGTCCGTGGTTAAGTCATGGCAGGAATGGTGTCACTTTGGGAACTCAGTGCCAACATATAAATCTGGGGGAGTCAAGAATTCACTGTACAGTAAGGTTAATTCTCTCATCAGGGCCAAGCCGGGCTATCCATATATTGCATACGATGAAATGAGATGAGAAGAGAACGCCACATTTGACAAGCCTAAATTAAGTGTCACCATGGAAAGAATAACCCATTTGAAAAGCATCAATGTCCTGAAAGACAAAAACAAACTGAGCACCTGCCACTGACAGCATTAAAGAGATTATAACATCAAAAGGCAAAGTGGGATCCTCATTGGATTCTGGGGTAGAAAAAAAAAGGTACTGGGAAAATAGGTAGCATTTGAATAATAACTTACTGTAGATAATAGTGCTGCATCGATGCTAATTTCTTAGAGCTGATAACTGATCACCATGGTAATGTAAGACATCTACATCAGAGGATGCTGAATAAAGGCTCTATGGAAACACTACTGTGTAAGTCTGAAATCTTCCTAAATACACACTTGTGTAAATGAGAAATTGCTTGAAAAGAAAAACGAGCAAAGAGGAAAAAGTACCATTCTTTGTGACATCATGACCTCAGGAAGGGATTCTGGTTGCCCAGGTAGAAGACTTCTCATCTGGCTACCTGGAGCAGACTGTCCAAGCTGAAAAATCAAAACCACAAAGCCATCCAGCATGGAGGGCAGATGGAGATCCTAAGGCACCGCCCCTAGCTAAGCAGCTGCTGGTAATTGATGGCCAGGGGTGGGAAGGGTTACTTTTCCTTAGATGTATGCCTGCTGGTGCATTCCTCAAGGCCCTGTGAATGGTCCCACAGGCATGCACATGTGGGCAGCACTAATTAGACTCAGTGGCTTCAAAAATTATAAAGGCTAAAGAAGGGAGATGTGAAGATGTGATGGGTAATCCTGGGAGGAGCTGGAGATGGTGAGGGTTCCACATGATGATGATACATGATATACACGTGTAAAAATTTCAAAACTTTAGAAAATATTTGTAAAAATACAAAACTGATCCATTCTCCAAGTGCCACTCACAGCAGTAGATGGCGACACCAAGTCTTTGGTAAGCACAGTTTTCCTTCTTTTTCCTGTCTAAAATCGAGAATAACACCCCCCCCCCATTTTTTACATCCAACACTGGCTCCTGGTAACACTGTAGATCTGGAAGAATGCTAGAAACCTAACCTAAAAAGCATCTACCCACCCTTGCTTTTTTCCCAAATTGCGTGTGCGTGTGTTTGGGGGTGGGGGTGGGGGGAATCTCACTATGTATCTTTGACTGGCCTGGAACTCACTATATAGACCAGGATAGCCTCAAGCTCACCGAGTCTCTGATGAGTGCTAGGATTAAAGGTGTGGCCCAAACCCCATATCCAACCTTTGTGGTTTTCCCAAGGCACATTCTGGCCAGTCTTCCTTGTGGCTCCTTCTTGGCAAAGCCAGGGTCTTCAAGAGCATAGAATCCAACCATCGGCAAATCACATAGTATGGCTTATCACACAACTACAAAGGGTTTAGGACTCATTGTCTTTCAGAGAATAAAGATTATGGTCATTTGAGTGTGGAAAGGAAAACAACCACCTCCTTTTACCCTCAAAGCTGGTGGCTTTAAAAAACTGGTAAGTTCACAGGTCTGGCCCACAAACTTGTTTAGAATGATCTCCCAGCAACCACCTCCATCGATGTCGCCTTGACATTTTATGAAGTGGGCTCTCAAGCCCAAAAGATGCACTTGGGAAAGTAGAAAATAGATTCTTCCTCCTAGAAAACACAAACTCCTAGGCCTGAGAAGCTGCGTGGTAAGAGGCCTCTGCGCCTACTGTAGCCCACTTTCTCCCAAGCAGTTCAGTTTACTGCATGGATAACGACTGCCAGCAGAAGTCATATTAAATATAGAACTTATTCAGTTGGCCCACGGACCAAAGAACACTTTTGTGTTTTATCCCCAGATAAAAGAGTTTTGGGGTTCAAGTGCAAGACTTTTCTTCCAAGAGAGTAACAAGTAGGGGCAGTTTAACTGGACTTCATGATGAAAGAATGTGGGTTCCAGAAGGTCACAGAATGTAATAAAAATTAGCTTGCAACACAGATGCAAAAAGAGATGCCACTTTTTTTTATATAAAAACTGCCTAAGTCACGAAAGCATTGACGTGAAGAACAGTAAAGGTGCGCTGAGCACTTAGACAGATGCAAGCCTTTCAGCTAGAGTTTTCAGAGGTTTCAATATGTTCTCTCGACAATCCTCTAACAGCTCTTAGGCAGGCACTGTCTTACTTTAGGTGTGAGGAATGTAAGGAGCAGAGAAGGCAGAACACTGTCCTCAAGTCATGAAGACAGACGAGTAGTGTGGTGGTTTGCTGACAAATGCCCCCCCCCCCCACACACACATTGGTTCAGTTGTATGAACACTTGGTTTAGTTGGTGGCTTGTCTGGGGTGGTGCAACCTTGCTGGAAGAATTACATCACTAGAGGTGGATTTGGGGGATTTATAGCCTTGTCCTACTTCAAATTTGCTCTCTCTCTGCTTCCTGTTTGTAGCTGAAGATGTAGTTCCCCGGCTTTCTGCTCCTGCCATCATGTCTGCCATTTGCTGCCATTCCTCACTGCCAGGATGGAGCCTCATCCCACTGCAATTGCAAGCTAAGATATAGCCTTTTGGCTATGAGTTGTCTTGGACATGATATTTTACTGCGGCAACAGAAAAATAACTAATACAAACAGAGGCCTTCTAGAGACTGGGCACCAGGGAGGAAGGTACTGGGCTTTTGTGGGATTTGTTTGTTTGCTTATTTGTTTTTTATTGTCTAACAAGGGATGGAGACTAGATAGACAAAGGGGCCAGTGAACCACATAAACACCTACTGCAAAGAATTGCAACATTGTCAGAAATCCTAGAGAGAACTTAGTGTGGCTCTGTGCCCCAAACCAGAGTTCAAGATGAATCTAGTTACTCACCCAGAAAACTGGAAAACCTATAGTCTATTTGAGTAATAAAAGTCAATAGACACTTGAAGGTTCAGATTCTGTGCTTAAGTAATTTGTATGTGTTTTCTCCACCAGTCTTCACAAGAACCCTATTTTACACATAGGGAAAGTGAGGCTGGCAGAGACAACAACAGCTTCCCCACTGGAAGACATGGCCTGTTCTCCAGCTATGGGTGGCAGGTAAGAAACTAACCATATCTTCTCTCTAGCTGAAGGGGTACCGACTTCTGACATCTGGTTTCATGTTATCTGTGTGATGGCTGCCCCATCGAGGACAGGAAGGTCATTCGTACAATTAACTGAGAAGGTATAATGTGACTATCTCACACAGTAACTTTTTGAGGACAATGTAAACAGAATAAAATTCATCTGTGAGATGAATGGTGTTATCATCTATGTTTGGCAGAGGTTACAGAATATTGGGTTGTCCTTCAGGATTAAGGTTTCAATGAAAAATAAAATGAAATCAGCGTAACTGAAATGATGAGACGGGAGATCTATTTTCTGACACAAGCAAATCATGTCATGGTATCAGAGAAGAGAGGAGCCATTAAGATTGAAATCACTGTGATGATAACTCCCGAGCTGGAAAATCAATAAGCAGTCAATAAGATGTGAGATCTGCCCTGATACTTTAAAGAGATACGCTTGAGGCTTGAGTAATTTACAAGGTTAAAGCATCCTTCATGCATCCTGGTGTCCTAGCAAGTAACTATCTTAATTACCTAATTTCATTTAAGTATCTGATGATTCGTGATATACCAACTACTAAGTATGTTGACTCAACTTCTGTTACCAGTCAGGATAGGCTAAGTAGTGCTGCTCTAACAAATGAGTCACAAGTACCATGGCTTAAAACAAGAGGGATTCATGACATTTTACAATCCAATGAGGGTAGGCTCTGGCTCTCCTCCCATTCTGTTCCCACCATGGAGCCCAGACCAGTATTTGGAGCAAGGTGAACCTTACTTACTATTCAAGCTGTTTCCAAGGAGTGACAAAAATGACGATAGCTCACCTCAAATTGAGCAACGCTAGTCATGTGTTTCACCTGACTTTGGTAGATCACCGTTAAGTATTACCAATAACAGTTTATCAATGTTTGAAGACCACAAAAGACGGGAAAATCAGTCAGAAAATTAAACAATAGTGGAAGCCACTTAGGTCCTGTACAGATGACCCTGTGTTTAGGAGTCACTTAGGTCCTGTGCAGGTGACCTTTCAAAGACACATCTACGCTCCTATGTACCTGCTTCCAATAAACAGCGATCATTCTGTGGCCTTCTCAGGCTCCAAGCTGAGCAGGAGGAATGAAATCCCTAGGCATCATGTTCATACAATGTGCTAGCTCTGCTGGGCATCCTTGAAATTGTGGACTTAAAAGATCCTTCAGCTATAATTAAAACATCACGGAACTGGCATAGGAATGGACAGGAAGATCAATAGAACAGGACAGATAGCCCTAGAACATATAAAAACTTAATTTATGATAAGAAAGGCATCTTGGATCAATGGAGAGTGGAAGAATTATGCCACAGATGGCATTAGGACAGTTGGTTAGCAAATTAGAAGAGAAAATCAATCTCCAGTCTTAATTCATACTCTTACTGACATAACTTTAACTCCAGATGGATTAAAGAATTTGAGAAATAAACATTTGTAAAGTCATAAACCAGGGACATTCTCCCCAGCCACCCTCAGCCACCCCAGCATTATTACATTTGGTTTTCAGTCTTAGACAAAAGTCATACACAAAATAAACAGATTATACGACTGTTTCCAAAATATTTTTTATGTATACCAAAGATAAAATACCATCTACAGACAAATATTTACAAATAAGTAGAAGATTAATGTCCTTTAATATGCAAAGAGCTCATGCAAAACATGGTAGAAATATGTTAAGGTCCACAGAGGGAGAATGGGCAAAGGACTTAAGCAGACAAATTACGAGAAACAACAGAATTTAAACACACACAAAAAATATTAAGAAGATAATTAATGAAGTACAATTTTTACTGAACCTCTGGAGACCACTGGTTCTTTTAATTGAAACAAGGTACTGGTCAGTTGGTTTAACAGGTAAAGGCACTTTCCACCAGGCTGTTGACTGAGTTCAATTCTCAGCACCTACACGGTGGAAGGAGAGAATGAACTACAAAGTTGCCCTCCAACTTCCACATGCATATGTGTACATGTGTGCCTTAGCACATGTTCATACATGTACTCACATGCGTGTGCACATATACATATAAAAATTAAATGAAACTAGTTAGGTTTTGTATTGTTTTGCTTTTACAGCACAAAAATCCCACTACGTAACCCTGCCTGGCATGAATCTTGTTTTCTAGACCAGGCTAGCCTTGAACTCACAGAGATCCTCCTTGTGCCTTTCTCTCCTGAAGACTGGGATTAAAGCATGTGCCACCATGCCTGGCTGAAACAAGTTTCTAATAATGATAATTTCTATAGGAGTATTTTTGTATACTTGAATTTAATTTGGTATAGTTATTTTGTGTTTGTGGTAGGGGAGACAGAGTTTTGAACAGGTGAGGCAAGCCGTCTTCCCTGGGCTACAACCCCAGCATTTGGTTTTCTGTCACAAGGTCTCAGTGTAGCTTAGGCTGACCTCACACTTGTTCTCCCCATCTCTTTGGTTCCCAGGGCTGAGAGCACAGAAAAGCACCACCATGCATAGTTTGGTATTACTCTTAAAAAGTAGATAGACAGTGTCAGATCTTAAATATATACCAGTATGCCCAAATACTCATAATTCTCACACTCTGTACTGAAGAAAGACTCTTATGTGGAAAAATAAAGGTTTTTTTTTTGTATAAACATGCTCATCTCAATATAGTCATAATAAACAAAAATTTAAACAGTAAGAATCCAGGCAAGAATGTGAAAGTGGATTCCGGTCACATATATGCACATAATAATCTGTCACTTAAACAATGCTTATCAAAAGTTTGTAATAAGAAGGTAGAAGTTATTATTTTCTGATGTATGTGAGTAAAACAGTCTTTGAAGTGAATGTACACACAGCCATGACTGTACAAATTCCACATGAGTACACATACAACACATGACTGACACACAACACATGACTGTACATATGCCACACGACTATACATATGCTATATGAATGCACATATAACACATGACTGCAAACACAACACATGACTGTATAAATGCCACATGAGTATACATACAGCACCTTCTGTACATATTCCACAGGAGTATACAAAGTATACAACACATGACTGTAAACAACACATGACTGTACAAATGCCACATGAGTATATATACAACACATGATTGTACACACAATATATGAATGTACAAATGCCACATGAGTATACATATGCCACATGAATGTACATATAACATATAAGTATACACATAACACAAGAAGGTACAAATGCCACATGACACATGATTATACATATAACACATGACTGTACATATGTCCCATGAGTGTACATACAACACATGACTGCAAGCAGCATGAGGTTATACATAAAACACATAGCTATACACACAGCATACAACTGTACAAACAGCATAGAGTGGTATATATAACACATGAGTGTACATACAATATAGACATACACCACACAGAACTGTACATATAATGTAAAAGTACACATACAGAGCATGTTTTTGCAAATTTTTCTGAGGAAATAATATTTTTCTGAGAAAATAATCAACAAAAATTTTATTGAGAGTTTCCCCAAAGTAGTTACATTTAATATATTTTAATTTGTTGTTTTTGAGAGATAGATAAGCATCTTAACAGCTGCTAGTAATGGAGTATTGAAGGTGTGCATCTTAACGGGCACTTCCCACAATAATGCCATTAGTATTTATCAATAAAGCAGAGGGTAGGATCCGACACATACTGAGTGCCAGAATATTCTGAAAGAACCCATATATCTAGCTTCTCAATCAGTGTTGACATTCCTGTTTCACAGATGACCCAAGACACAGCAATTGAGTGACTTTTCTAAAGTCACCCAGCTGGTGAATCAAGACAGATGGATTCCAAACCCAGTACTTACAAGCACACTATGTAGACATCATTGCATTTATTCCACACAACAGCCCTAATAAAGTTACCATTATTATCATCTTACACATGACAGAAACTGAGACTTTGATATTTTTAGTGACCATGGCAACAGGACTAGCAGGAATGGAGCTACAGTGAGCTCAGGCATCTGACTCTGAAGCCCAACCTCAGCTCCTCCAACCCCAACCCCAACCCCAACCACTGAATACAACGACCTTGGTAAATAAATGCCACACATTTTATTACCCTGGTTCCCCTTTTCTTACTTAAAATTATATGATTGGTGACAATATTTTCTTCATTCTGTTTTTCTGCCTTTTGTGTGTCCCTTCCTTAGTTGTAGAAATTCTAATATTGCCAACTTTGCTCCAAGTTTGTGCTTTGATAAAGATCTTGGTAGAGAAGGGGCTGTAAGAGACTTTCAGTGTTTTATAAATGTTGCCATTTCTACTTCTGCTGCCTTTACTGGCTAAACAGAGAAGAACCCCCAAACTCTAGAAAAATCTGTCCATCCATGGATGAACGAATAAAGACAATGTAGCCCATGGACACTAGGCTACTACTCAGCCTTCAAAGGCAAAGGGAATCTTGCCATTGGAAACAGCAGAGATGAACCTGGAAGACATTGTGGAGGGCGAAATAAATCAGACAGACTGAGAAATACCATGTGCATTCACTCATGTGCAATCTAAACGTGATAACCTTGTAGAAGTGAAGAGCAGAGTGATCATGACCCCGGATGGAGACTGGAAGAAAAGGGGAAGATGTTAGCCAAAAGCTACAGCATTTTAGTTATGGGGAAGGGATAAGTTCAAGAGCTCTCCAGTGCAATGATAAGAGTTAACAGCATTGTATACTAGGAAATAGGTATTGTAGAACAGTAGGAGGGGAGGGGAGAGATTTGGAGAAGAGGGGAGAGGGAGAGAGGGGCAGGGAGAGGGGGAGAGGGAGGGAGAGAAGGAGGGGGAGGGATGGAAAACGATGGCAGCTGTTCTGTAGTGTGCTGCTGCCCAAGAGGGACATTATCTAGTTTGTACAGGATCATGGTTCAGATTCGTTTCTTGCAGAGCATAAATTACTGGGAAACATTAAAAAATGTAGCCAAGACTGCTAAAAAGGACCATTTGGGTTTAGCCTATAACCATCTCTTTGGAAGTTAGCATTTCAAGGGTACTGAAACTGTAAGTGAAGCCTCTGAGCAAGGGAAAATGTGGAGCTTAATGACGAGAAACCCAAAGAAACCAAGTCTGAAGAGAGTCTTGATAAGGATCCACCGAAATAAACAAAATCGGGTCTAAAAACAGAGATAAAGCAGCTTTCCCAAAAAGGGAGATGTTGCTCACTGCTGGTACACAGGGACACTCCCAGATGGGACTGTTTTTGATACTGGTGATCAAACGAGTCCAAAGAAGAAGAAAAACGCTAAGCCTTTAAGTTTAAAGGTCAGAGTAGACAAGGTTATCAGAGGATGGGATACTCCTGACTCTAAGTAATGGAGGAAAAGGATCGGCTGGAGATTGAACCAGAATGTGCCTGACTGAAATAAAGGACAGTCAATGTCAAAATTCCACCAAATGCCAAACTCAATTTTGAAGTGGAATTAGTAGGTATTGACTGAAACCAGTTCTCCAAATCTAAAGACATCAGCAACAATAAAGACTTGGCTGTGAAACTTAATGTGACTAAGTAGAGCTTGTTACTATTGTAAGGAAAAAGTCAACTGGAAAATTCCAGGAGTTCAAACTTGTTACTCAGCCTCAATTTTTGAGAGCTGTAATATCCCCTGGAAGACCCTTTAAGTCTCAGATATTTCACTATAGCTGTGTTAAATTTTAAAGAAAACTGATTTTCCTTTTACGTCATATTATAAACTAAAAGCCTCAATAAAAATGTCATGGATTGTCCTGACAAACAAAAGCCAAAGAAACCGGGAACTGCAACACATAAAATAGGACCCGCCTTCTTTTCCTGTCCATCTTGGGTTAGGGAGACCACATAGAAAGAAACATTTAAAAACCCTCTGAAGTGTACTTGTTTCTTTGAAGTCCATCATCATCATCATCACCTTTTGTATGGCTACTTTTACTTTATTATTTTAATTGTGTTGAGTATTGAATCAAGAGCCTTACAAACTAAGCAAGACCGGCACTACTGAACTACACCTTTCTAGTCACTAGCTACTCATTTACCAAAACTTCAGTTTATGTTCTGAGTCTTTAAAAAATTAATTTTACACTTTGGAGCAACCCCACAATGCAAACATTGAATACTTTGGTTACTGGATGAGGAAACCCAAGGGAGTCTAAGAAACTGACTTAGGGTTCCAGGCTAGAAGAAGCCACAGATATCTAGTTTCAAAACCAGTACTCAAGACCACAGTGTTGAGCTTTGCTGCTCATGCTACAACCCAGCCCTCGGGATGGAGAAAATCTCATGGGCAGATGATATTCTTTAAGAACTTCACCAGATGTGTGTTATTCTATTGATGGGCAGGGCGTCCCAGGTCTGCAAATAGAGAAAGGTAGGCTGGCTAGCATGGCAAATGTTAATAAGAGCTTTGTGGTTGTACATTTTTATAGGGTAATGGCTAAATCTCTCAGTTAGCAGCTGTGAGAGGAAGAGGTTTTGCAACGGGCTGCTTTAGTACAGAAGGAAAAAAATATCTGTTTATTCCTAAGGGATGGCTTTCCAAGGACATTTTTTCTGGGAAACTATTTTTTCCCACACAGAACTCTAGGGATGGAATAACCATGCCTCCCAAAAATCTAAAAGCAACTCAGAACCAGAAACCACAGCAATCCAGAGAAGCATCAATATAGCAGTCATGGTCTAGGGAGGTCACATCCCACTCTAAATATTACAGGACAACAAGATCAGAGGTCAGTGTAACTGCTGACTATTAGAAAACCCCAGGCAGGTGTGTGGTGCATGCCTGTAAGGCCATCATTCAAGCGTCTGAGGCGTGAGAATGCTGAGTTCAAGGTCAGCATTAAAAACAGTGCCCTTATTGCTGAATTCATCCACTCGTAGGTGTATAATCCCTCAGATGTTTAAGTTGTTTAAAGCAATTTTTTCTTAACTGAGCAAAACCACCAAGTTCACTTCTAGGCAAAGTACCTACAAAAAATCAACAGAACAAACTATGAAAAGACATGTATTTTCCAGGGCTACATTAAAAATACAATACAAAGCAAATCCCTGGCTACTTGGGGCTGTAGACCCAATGGACAAGCAAACAGAAAGAGCCATTTAGTTACCTGTTATGCACTAGCACACAACCCCAGAATTTAATGTCTGAAAACAACCTCACGGCTTTAACTGGGACCAGCCTATAATTAAGTATTATGGCTCCAGACTCCCTGTCACCTGCAGGAATGGTCCAGCTGGGGCTGGAAGACCCACCTTTAATGTGATCTCCCTCACATGGGTGGAAGTCATGCCTGCTGATGGCCGGGATGTCAGCAGGACTTCTTTCTGCTATCAGTGGGCTTTTGGATTCTCCTGCACGTGACCTTTCTACACAGCAGTCAACTCTAGGAAGGACCCTAGGAAGGGTGTGACTACCAGAGGAATGGTCCCTTCGCTGGGGATCACTGGTGCAGTAGACTTCCACACAGGTCATTTTTCTCCACAGTGGGAGAAATAGCTTGCTCAGCAGCACAACTACAAGGCACGCATAAACATAATAAATAAAATTGTGCTACATGGAAGCAAAAGGAATATGAATTATGCCAGAGCAACAATAGCAAACACAACTGAAATTTATGAAAATGATTTTGAATAAAAGCTATTTAGGACCTTACCTTTCCTATGAAGCAGAAGGCCAGCCTAGTACACCACCAACCAGTGCACTGCCCTGAGCTAAGCAGGCATATGGCCAAGATTGTGAGCCCTGCTGGGCCCGCTTCTTGTAGGCGTGAGCAGGTGAGCAAATGTGCAGTGCAGATATGTAGCTTGACCAATACTCTGGTGCTATTAGAAATAACAGTTTGCCCAAGGACACTGTGGCACCTTGAAAAGGATTTCTTTCCACATGCCATGGTAGCAGAATCTCATCTGTCTAGGATCTAAAAGAATATTTGGATGGGTTTCCATTATATTTTTCCCTCTTCATAATCTCTATTTCCTTCATAATTTATATTTCCAAGTTGCAGCTTTCTTTCATGAACTATTTTAATTGAAATAGAATTTTATCTCTTTACCCACGCATTTTCTCCCCTCAGCCCTTCCCTATATTCTCCCTATAGCCTGCACCCCAACACATACTCTCAAGTTTATAGCCTCTTTTTGTTTGGTTATTACTTCTAAATGTGTGTGTGTGTGTGGTGTAGTATATGCACAAATGTATTTAAATGCAAGCTGCTGACTCTGTTTCTGCTGTTGATATGCACATGTGTTCAGAGATGATCATTAAGGGGCTCATCCCTGGGAATTTCCTTTCTCCCCACAGTCATTGGTTGCTTGTCATTCTTTGTCTAGTGATAGGACGTTACTTTGGGGTACTAGAGACATTGTTTGGATTTCTGAGCAGCTTAAATTTTATCTTCCTCATTAAATGTTCAGAAATGTAACACTCATCACAAGCTGTGTGGGAGTGGACTGTCGACTGGGAGCTTGGCTGTGGTGGTTGTGAGTTTTCATTGTTTGCAGCTTGGGCTCTTTTATCTCAGGCTGGCCAAGCCCAAGAGAAGGACTTCACATTCTACCTGAAGGAGGGAATTGTTTGCCAAACTTCTGGGTGCTAACAAAAAAAGGTACAAGGTCTTGGCATTGAATAGTTTATACCTCTTGCTGAGGCACCCATTTCTCAGTTGTGGTGGCTGCCATTGTCTGTGGAACTTCTGCACGCCTAGCCTTTTTAGAAGTGAGGCCATTGCCTGGGTGTGTAGAAATGAGAAAGAGATGTGGAATTCTTCTCAGTCACACTTCCAGCCAGGCTTTCCTGATCTCCACTTCACCTCCTCCCTCCAGCATCGGCAGATGATGCCAGCATCTGAGGATCTCACATGGTGCATGTCTGTTAGCCTCTCCGTTCTCCTCACTGCTGGCTTAGCGATCATTGCCTCTGTTTACTTTTGGTACCCTACCTGCTTGTTTTGAAAAAGAAAATGGGTTTTAGTGCAGTTTCAAGTACACACAAAAGTAACTACACATTTAACTTCACTGCCTCCAATATTTGAACTAATAATCTTCATGCATTAAGCAACCCTAAAGAAAAGGTAAAGAAGAGTTAATAATCCCATCCTTCACCTTGTTGCCTGGGGGTTCAGCTCTCTTCCCACAGGTGCAGAGCTCTCTCAGGTACAGTTGAATCTGCAATGTCTCCCACTGGCTCATATACTGGCATGTGGCAGTATACTTTGTGATTATAAACATTCAGGAGGGTCTAAGGTTCACTAAGGGTGTGCCTTTAAAGTTTATACCCAGACCCTGTCACCTGCCCATCTCTCTTTCTGGTTGACATGATGTGAACAGTTGGGGTCACATTCCCACCACCATGAACTGAGTTGCTCTGTAATGCATCCTCCCATAATAGGATGGAGCTTTTTTAAACCATGAGTCAGAATAAATCTTTTCCTCTTCCCCTGTTTCTGTCAGTTTTCATGGTCTCTGTGATGTGAGAGTAACTAGCACCCTCCCTTTGTACCACTGCAGAGACCCCTTGGCCAAAAGGAGTTGTCCATCAGGCAGTGGTGGTGCATACCTTTAATCCCAGCACTTGGGAGGCAGAGGGAGGCAGATCTCTCAAAGCCAGCCTGGTCTACAGGGTGAGTTCCTGAACAGCCAGGACTATTACACAGAGAAACCCTGTCTCAAAAAACAAAAAAATGAAAGAAAAGAAAAGTGAGTTGTCCTTGAGAGGTGGACCTTATCCATTCTGTCCCCAAATATCTTCATCTCAAATTTCTCTTCTTGACATAAAGCACCGTCTATGAGTGGCGTTCTGATGACCACAACTACCCTCAGCTCATATTTCTGGTGTCATTTTTTTACTTCCCGGTGATATTTCAGGTCTCTCTGAGCAACTGCTCTGCTTCTTCTCTCAATAATTCTTCACTAATCAAAGACTAGGGAAAGGACTATGTTGGACTGGGGAGGAGAAGTCAGGTTGGGGAAGTGTTTTTTTCTTCACAGAAATCCTTTCCAGGACTGCTGGGTAAATCACAGGGACAAGGTACACACTCTTTGTTCATCTGGTCCTACTAAGTGCTTTCTAATCACTGTGAAATGCTAATGACAACCCTTCTGGTCTTTCTGACTGTGCGGATGTGTTGGGTGACTTGCCACACTATATATGAGTACTCATCTGATCCTACTAAGTACTTTCTAATCACTGTGAAATGCTAATGACAACCCTTCTGGTCTTTCTGACTGTGCGGATGTGTTGGGTGACACTTGCCACACTATATATGAGTACTCATCTGATCCTACTAAGTGCTTTCTAATCACTGTGAAATGCTAATGACAACCTTCCTGGTCTTTCTTTCTGACTGTGCGGATGTGTTGGGTGACACTTGCCACACTATATATGAGCTGTTCTACTCAGGCCTGAGGATGGCCCAGAGCAGTGAGACTAGAGTCTACTCACAAAGTCCCTACTCAGAGATTCTGCCTGTTCAAAGATGAGATGAATGAAGCCGCCTCTCTCACCAGGCATATGGGAAGCTTTAGAAAAATCCATATTGTCCATTTTACAGGTACGTGAATGGGTAGAAAAGGCCTGTTTTCTAAGCACTCTTTCTGAATCTTAGAAACCTAAAACACCAACCTCTTAAAGAAACAGTCTTACATTTCAAGAGCCCAAGCAAAGTGGTACTTTTGAACTATTGAAGAAAAATTAACCCAAGGAATGGAAATAAAGTTAAGTTATGTCCTTTAGCAAGAATCGGAAGGCTCATTTACCAAAGCCGTACTTCATGTCAATACTTGTTCTTTCCTGGAATTTCTAAAACAACCTTCTAAGATGTTCATTGCTCTTTCTCCATCATGAAATAGAAGCTCAGAGGCATTAGAGTAAGACAGTGACTGAGCTGAGATTTGAACATAAGCTTGCCCAGCCTACGGTTCCAGCACTCTTTC
Source organism: Dicrostonyx torquatus (assembly GCA_028555095.1). Lineage (NCBI taxonomy): Eukaryota > Metazoa > Chordata > Mammalia > Rodentia > Cricetidae > Dicrostonyx > Dicrostonyx torquatus. The sequence continues at coordinate 19,052,180 of JAQHUG010000005.1, forward strand.
CTGAAGAAACTGGCTTTAGATCTTCAGTCACAGTCTGCATGTGATGTGGGGTGTCGTTCTGTGTATGTGCTGCTCTTATTGGCTACTGAATAAAGCTGCTTTGACCTATGGCAGCGCAGAATATAGCCAGGCTGGAAGAGCTGGCAGAGACAAGGAGACACCATGTAGCTGCCAAAGGAGGATGCCAGAACTTTATCGGTAAGCCACAGTCTTGGGGTGATACACACATTGGCATAAATGAGTTAATTTAAGATATAAAAGTAAATTAATAAGAAATCTGAGATAATAGGCCAAACACTGTTGTAATTAATATAGTTTCTGTGTGCCAAGAAACAAATGTGCTGTCTCCATTTACATGTATGTCTAGTTGAGGGGGAATTCCTCTGTCCCAAGATTAAGCTGGATTTCTGTTGCTGACAAAGGGATAAGGAGATGGATGTCATACATGCATTGGGGCCTGGACAGTAAGCATGCCTAGCATAAGTCACTTGGTTAATCTAGATCCCGCTGGTCACTAGCTCTCTCCAATCCCATGTATTTTAACTAATGTGAATGCTGAAACACCTCTCTGTATTACCCATTTACATATTCCTCTTGCTCTCACCCAGCCCCACTTTCAGAGTCCCATCTTCCAAGCTGGACTGTTCTAGAGTTCTCTGTTAGCCTTAGCATTGAAAGATGACATACTGGTACTTAAAGATCTGGCTATGAATTATTTCAACCTACTGCTATTTCTGCCATTAAAGAAAACAATCCCCTGACCCTTTCTGTCCTGTCCACTACTATCCAAACCACCCCTGCTTTCTAGAAACAGTTCCCCAAATCACCATCTAAACACCGCATTGTCAATCCCCTTATCACTCTCCCCTCCCCCACTTTCCCTCAAGCACTCCTCAAGCAAGCATCACCCTTAGGTGTTACTAAGGTGCCTGCCACAAAACCCCCAATGTCTCTGCTTTGCCATTCCACTGGGCAGTGCTTGTCTTTACCTTACTTGACCTAGTAACAACATTACCAAGCTGACCCCTTGGTCCTCTGAATTACATCCTCTACTTGGTTTCAGGCTTCCAACTTCCCCCTAAATTTACCTCACTTGCTCTGGGAAGCTGTGGTTGGTTCTATCTAACTCTCTGGCTTCTCAGGGCTTTTATCCTGTATTCCCTTCCTTGTTCACCTTGTCCACACTTACAAGGTTTATTCTAGTTTCATGTCCCATTCTGTGATAAAACCTGATAGAAAAACAATCCAGAATAGATATGGGGAAGCCGTGATGGTAGAACCTAAAGCAGCTGTTCACATCAATAGCCAAAAGCAGAGAAAGAATGACTTCAGGTACTATTTTCGGGTTCTCTTTTTTTAAACAGGCTAGGACTCAAACCCAGGGAATGGTGCCCCCCCACAGTGGGCTGGGTCTTACCACATCAACTAATACAATCAAGACAATTCCCCACAGGTATGCCACAGGACAACCTAATCTAGATCGTCTCTCTGTGAAGCTCTTTTCCCAGGTGATTCTAGATTCTGTCAAGTTGATAACAACTATCCAAACTCTTCAGACCATTGTTTTTCCCACGGTTTCATCCCTGAACTGAACTGCAGGCTCCCACCCTGACAGGAGCCTCTAAGATGGGACTCCCTGTGTTCTGACAATCAGACCTGCTTTACCCACAGTCTCCTTCATTTGAATCAACAAGAAGTCTCCATTGAGTTGCTCAGGCTAAAATCTTGCTGTCGGCCTTGGTTCTTTTTTCTCTTGCTCACACACCAACCCCTAGTGACTCAGGAAATCCTGTTGGCTTTAGTTTCAAAATATAACTTCAGGCCAAGCAAGTCTTGTCACCTCTGCAGCACAGCCTTGGCTCTTGGCCTCTCCAGTGTTACTGCAATTACCCCATGATGGGTTTCCCTCTTCCTGCTTCCAACCTCCTAAATCCTAGTCTCAGTGGAAAATAGTCAGTGCTGTGAAAAAGAAAGCCTATGGGGCTGAGGTATGGCTCAGAGGTAGAGCAGGCTTTGTGTTCAGTTGCCAGCACTACAACAAGCAAACAAACAAAAACAACCAGTAAGTCTCACAAGTCATCCCCTGCTCAAAACCCTGCTCTGTATTCTCAAGTGACCTCGATTTCAGCTATGGTTCTTATCTCTTTCATCCCCCACCCCCTACCCCACCCCACTTAGCCTTGTGCCAACTCTGTCAGAAGACTCCTCAGTGCTCCCCGAGGCTCTCCTAGCCTGCCAGCTACAGTCTAGCCTGGAGTTTGCTTGCCGCCCATTCTTTTCATCTGTAATCGCCTCACCCCCTTCACCCCACTGAAACCAACTTGACCACTGTGAAATTGTTATGAATATCTGCTCTTGCCCTGTACCTTCAGCTGCACTCCGTCAGTTGAGTCAGGGTTTCTTGTGTGCTACAGTAGACACACACACACAAAGACATACACAAACACACATTTACTTTCAGCTGGTTTAAAGTCTCCCTTTTCTTTAGAATATAGCTGTTTGGTTTTATTCAGAGGTATGAAGCACCTACATCAGTGCCCAGCACATCCCAGGTGCTTACTAAATGCATGCCAGATTCATCCTGATGAACACTCTTTTAGGACACTGGATAGATTTTCATGCCACAGACAAACTTTCTTTACCTGGCCTGCCACGGTGTCTTACGGTTTCTATTGCTGTGACAAAAACACTATGGCTGAGAAGCAAGTTGGAGAGAAAAGGATTTATTTGTCTTATGGTTATTTGTCTTTCCAAATCACTGTCCATCACTGGAGGAACCCAGGACAAGAACTCAAGCAGAGCAGGAACCTGGAAGCAGGAGCTGACGCAGAGGCCACGGAGGGGAGCTGCTCACTGGCTTACTTTCAATGGATTTTTCAGCCTGTTTTCTTAAAGAATTCAGGACCAACAGCTCAGGGATGGCACCACCCACCACGGACTGGGCTCTCCCCCATGGATCACTAATTGAGAAAACTCCTTACAGTTGAATCTCATGGAGACATTTCTTCAGCTGAGGCTCCTTCCTCTCTGATGGCTCTAGATTGTGTCAAGTTGGCACACAAAACTAGCCAGTGTACACAACATCCTACATTCTGAATTCAAACTGGTCCTGGTTTCCCAAAACCACATAGTACATACAAATAGCTCAAGATGCTTTGCATAGGGATACTATAACAAACAAGCAGAGGGATCCTATAGTAGAAACATGGGTTTTGCATGGGAGTAGATGCCTGTCCAAATCCATCTTTTCTGTGTTACAGAATGCATAGCACATCCCAGAGCGGCACACAGATGACCGGAGCACAAGGTCTCCTCATCTGCCAAGGACCTGCCTCTGCCACTCCCTCCTTCAGGTACCTGTTTCCTTAGCTGTTAAATGTGCACCTTCATTGAGCTTACCTCTGGCATCATTTCAAAGATTTGTCATTTAGGATTGAATTAGATAATGCAGGGATGGGGAAGAAGTTTTTCAAAATGCTTGCTATATAATATTCAAGGACTGGAGAGATGGCTCGGCAGTTAAGAGCACATACTGCTCTTGGGGAGGACCTAAGTTCAGTTTCCAATTCAATGTCAAGTGGCTCTCAAGCAGCTATAGCTCCAGCCCAAGGGAATCTGAAGCTTCTGGCCTGCATGGGCACTTGGACTCATGTGCACACATCTACACACACATACATATATGCACACACACATTTAAAATTAAAGTAAAAATCTTTTTTTAAGAAATTAAATAATTTTGGCTCATAGGTAATTTTTTAATGGGCTAGAAATGTAGCTCAATCAATAGAGTGTTTGACATACCTGAAGCTCAGGTGCCACATCCCATATATGAATCTTGGTGGCACATACATCCCAGCACTTGGGAGGTAAAGGCAGGGAGATCGGGAATTCAAGGTCAACTTCAGCTACACAGAAAAATTAGAGCCAGCCTTGGCTCCATGTGGTAATGCCTCAAAAACAAAGAATAAACAAATACTTCATGCAAGTTTGTTTTAAAGTATATGTACACATATAAATGATAAAAGCACATTTATATTGTAATTAATTTCTGGTAATTTGATACTAATTTTAGCTTTTATGTCCACAGGTACTTAAGGAGCTGGGTAGCAGAGAACTTAATACATGACAGAGGTCTTCGTGCCATCTCAAACTCCAACACGAGAGCTTCCATGAGTGACCTGAAGTCTAGAGATGGTCCAGAGAGAAGGGTGTGGTGGTGTGACCTCACTGTGACTGAACAAATGAGTTGGGAGGAAAGCCCAATGCTAACAAGAAGTGAGAGGGAAGGCCCCACAAGCTCTGATGTTGAAAGTCTCTCCTAACTAATGTCAGAGTCCTGGAATGGAGTCCTTGGGAAGTGAACTCCATAGCTTACTTTGACATTGTTCAGATAGAGTTGTGGTTGTAGGCAGTTAATGATGCAGACTACTGCCTGGATGGAAATAGACGCAAACACCCAAGAAAGTCTCTCTGCCAGCAAAGGTTCATGGGCCAAGCATGTGAGAAAGCCATTTCCCTTCTTTTCTAAGCAGATAACAATTCTTAGCTCTGGTACTTTGTCCATCTGGCTCTTTTCAAGTCCTCGAAGACTGATTTTTCTCAAAGCCTCTCTTCCTATGTGGCCACTCCACACACACTGGATCCTGTCTGGAATGCCCTGGAGAGACATTGTCTCTGGAACATGCAGAGGTAGCAAATCCCAGCTGTAGTCTCTCCCCCCTTGGTCACTTTTCTTTATTGAATGATTTAGGACCTAGGGCTGGGAGTATCCAGAGATAGTTTGGGATCTTTGGTGGGATGTTCTCAGAGCCCAGAGTGATGGCAGCTCATCCTTGGAGCTGTTATTCCACAGTGTGCCTGGGAAAGACAGTGCTATTCACACTTATGAATGAATGTCTCTGGTTGGCTCTTTGCTTGAGAAGTGTGAGTTTAAAGGCCAGATAATTACTACAAAGGACAGAGTAAGAGGCAGAGCAAGTTTGGTGAGGAATGTAGCATTCTTAAGAGATTTCTTTCTCCTCCTAAAAGGTACTAAGGCAATCCTAATGATGTATGCAGATAATGGGGAAGACAGAGCCCCACCTGGTCAGCTCTTGTCACCAAACAAATCTTCCAGGATTGAGACTGGGTTACATCCAATCAAGTTGTTGGCCAAAGGGATCCCATGGAAATCCCCAAACAATCCAGTCTGTTGACAAGACAACAGGTTGCTCCCTGCAAACTGACAAGGTCCCATTGCTGAAGACAACACCTGAACAACTCATCAAGCATGGAGGGGTCAAGCTGGTGCCTACATAGAACCTTCACTCCTAGGTCCTAGTGTCTTTGGTACAGGAAGGTAATCTGCAGGCTACTAAAAGAGAGATGTAAACACATCCCACTCACAAACCCTTTGATCAACAATGTTGTCCTTCCTGCAAAATATGCTAGAGCAATGAAGGCACAAAGCTTGTCAGAGTAGCCAATGAACGTCTGAGTTGACTTAAGGCCCACTCCATTAGATGGAACCCTACTTAACACTGCTTGGGTAGCTGAGGACCAGAGACTAGATAGCCCAGAGTCCTAAGGTAAATTCAGATAATACTGATCTAAAAAAAGAAAAAAAATGTAGTGATAAAAATGACTCCTAATGATATTCTGCTATACTCATGGATCATCAGATGATGTGGGATTCCCCTCTGTGTGCTGTGAATATCATTGGCTAATAAGGGAACTGCTTTGGGCCTGTAGTAGAGCTATAGGGGAACAGAGCTAGGCAGGGAAAACTAAAGTGAATGCTGAGAGAAAGAAGGGCAGAGTCAGAGAGATGCCATGGAACTGCCACTAGAAACAGATACTGAAAACTTTAGCCAGTAAGCCACAGCCACGTGGTGATACACAGATTACTAGAAATAGGTTAAATTAAGATATAAGTGTTAGCCAATAAGAAGCTAGAGATAATGTGCCAAGCAGTGATTTAAATAATATCGCTTCTGTGTGTGTTTTTTTGGGGGAGCTGAGCAGCCAGGAACCAACAAGTGGCCTCCTGGAACAGTCAGAGAGGCTTCCTCCCGCAGCAGATGGGAACAAATACAGAGACTCACAGAAAGCAACTACACAGGAAGAGAGAGTTTGGAACACCCAGATCTATATGGAATGTCTCAATCAAATCCCTCCCCTCAGAGTTCAGGGAATCCTGAGGAAGAGGAGGCAGACAGAATGAAAGGGCCAGAGGGGATGGAGGACACCAGGAGAAAAGACCCTCTAAATCAACTGAGAAAAGTTCATATGAACTCATGGAGACTGGAGCAGCAAGCACAGGACCTGCACCGTCTGCACCAGAGCCTCTGCCTATATATTGTATCTTCCAGTCCAGTGTCTTTATGGGACTCCATATGAACGTGTATGAAGAGCATGTCTCTGGTTCTTGTGCCGGCTCTTGGGCTCTTTTCCTTCTATTTGTTTGCTTTGTCTTAATCTGATGTGTCAGTTTTGTTTTATATTATAGTTTATTTTGTTATGTTTTGCTGTTATCTCTTAGAAGGTTATTCTTTTCTGATGATAGACAAAGTGGATCTGGATGGGAAGGGAAGTGGAGTGGAACTGGAAGGAGTAGAGGGAGGGGAAACTACTATCAGGACATATTGTATGAGAAAAGAATCTATTTTCAATAAAAGGGGGAAAGGCTTCTTTCTGTTCTTGATAGAACTTATTGTTCAAATAGTTTTGACTTTATATAAATTACAAATCCACCAGAAGAATGAAAAGAAATAAAACATCGCATGCAGAGTTCCATACTAAATAAAACTATGCAGTTTGAAATTTATTATCAAGTGAGTAAAAATTTTTAAAATTCTGGGAAATACTGTTTCTGGACAAGTAGCATCTTCATTTACTGACAGGATAATTTTCTGATGGTAAAATAAGAATTCAGACTTTATTAATTTAACTTATGCCATTATCTTCATTTTTCTGATTCTTTAGTTGAATAATTTTAGACCTACAGAAAAGTTGCCATGACAATAACAATATGGTTTCTACGTACTCTCTGCTCCAATATGCCTCTACTAGTAAATCTTACCATAGTGTAATAGAAAATTCTAAAAAAATGACATTGTTTCAGATTTTGCCATTTTCTGCTAATTCCTTGGAGCGGGTGTTGTTTGCTTGTCTTTGTTTCAGGACTCAGTCCAGAGCTCAGGCTCCATTTAGTTCTTTCTCTTTAACCTCCTCCAATCCGTACAAGCTCCCCAGTCTTTCCTTGTGTCTCATGACTTCGACACCTTTGAAGAGCACTGGTCAATTATTTAGTAGAATGTTTCTTTTTTTGATGTGTTTTCAGTGTAGATTAAGGTGGGTATGTTGGGAAGAAATACCAGAGAAGCACTGTGTTTCTCTTAAGGTCTGGTATCAAGGAGTATATCATATCAATGTCGTCTTATTGATCCTATTGAATCTTACCTACTTAGGTATAATTCACCTGACAAATATTCACTATAAAATTACTGTATTTCCTATGTCCATAATAAGTACCCTCAGGTGGAGGCTTCTTTGATGCTATGGGTTATTCTCTTGCTCTCAAAGTTGGTCCACTAATTTTAGCATCCACTGATGGACATTGCCTCTCTCAACTACTATTGTAGTATTTGCCTTGTGGTGATTTTTCTATTTTCCACATTTCCTAAACATTTTCTAATTGAAATTCTTCTGTGGAGAAGGTACCATCCTCTTTATGTGGGAGATGGCTGAGTGTAGTCAAAGTACTTTGTTGTTAAACCGGCATATAGATTACTTTTGCATCATGGTGACCAAATACGTGACACATGCAATGTAAGGGAGGAGGGTTTGTTTTGACTTGTGATTTCTAAAGTTGCAGCCCATGGTTCTGTATTTCTAGGCCAATGGTGATGGAAAAAACCATGGTTCCAGGGGCACATGTCAGAAACTGTACATCGCGGCATACATGAAACAGAAAAAAAAAAAGACAGAAAGGGGTCATGGCAAGATACCTGTTTTTTAAAGGCCCCATTTGTAACTGTTCACCACATCTCAGTAAGGCTGTGATATTATGAATCTATTAAGGAATTAATCCATTCACTACCCCTGAGCCCTCATGGTCTGAAAACACCATCTCTCTCTCTCTTTCTCTCTCTATCTCTCTCTCACACAGACACACAGGAGGGGGGAGATGCTGTACTAATCTCTGAGTGGTTTCTTAATTCAATCAAGATAACAAAATTAACCTACACAACTGGCCTCTTGAAATATGAATTATTTAGTAAGTCAATTCTATCATCATCATCATATACTCATCAAAAATTAATGCTCATCTCCTACAGATCATTTTTTAATCTTAGTATAGAAAGGTTAAAGCAGTGTGTCAAGAGATGTTCTTTCTTCCTACTTAAACATCAATATTTTTGTACATTCTTTCTAAAGCATTTCATGGCCAAGAGAATTGATAACCAGAAAATCACACACACACACACACACACACACACACACACACACACACACACACACACACACCTCTACATTTCAGGCTTGCATGGCTATATTTGCTTTCACAATGTGCTTTGTATAAAACTGTGCCCTTTTAACCCGGCTACCAATTGATAAATGAGGCTTGCTTAGTAATGGAATACATTTTGCTTTACACAAGCACTATTTTTGAGCCAGAAATGTGGAAGACACATTTTACTAGTCGCCTGATAACTATTACCATAATCATGTTTGCTATTTGATGCATTTTGAGGGGGAAAATTAAGAACAAAGGAATAAAGTGCACATTAAGTTCTACTTTTCTGCTCCAGTTTTAAATGAGAAACTTCAGTCAATTTTCTATTTTTAACCAATTATTCTCTCTTCTTTTTCATTTAATGAAATAATGGGGCTCTTTTAACATGCATCTAGGAGAATAAGAGAGAGTAGCCAGTCTAGCCACTTCCCTATCCAGCAGCTTGTCTCTCTACACTTCATTCTTCGGCTGCATTTAAAAAACCTTTTGACAACTGCTTTATGTCAAATGGCCATTCATATCT
>JAQHUG010000005.1:19061234-19074962 GCA_028555095.1 Dicrostonyx torquatus
TCTCTCTCTCTCTCTCTCTCTCTCTCTCTCTCTCTCTCTCTCTCTCTCTCTCTCTCTCTCTCTCTCTCTCTCTCTCTGCCTTGATTACCACTGCAGACCGGCTTCCCTTTCTGTCTTGAAAGTGACAAAAAGTGAATTGAGAAGCCCTGACCACTACTTCCTTCTGAAGCTGCCTGTCTAGATGGCCCCTGCTTTTTATAACAAGTCAAGGTTAGATTTTAAATTAAAGCATTGCTAATATCATTTCAACTCAAAATTTTCATTTGTAGGACCTTTTTCTTTAAACACTAAAAATCACACTCTAGGGCTAACCCCTCACATGAGGGAAATGCATGCAGGAATTGATACCTATTGAGGAATGCTACCAATCTTGCAAAGGGAGAACAGGGATTATGGGTAGAACGAAGACAAACCATGAAACCCATGGCCTTCCCTATGTCTTTTCACAGTAGAATCATCTGATGGGGCAGCATCGCCTGTGAGCATCCTCTTCTATGCCACGTTGGCATGGTTGTCCACTGCAGAATTGCACCATACATTGTGCTTACTAATAACACCTCAGCCGCATGCACTTGGCAATGGAAGCAGATGAAGATATTCATCAAGATGCTTAATCCTCCTCTCCCAGCACTGAAGTGTACTTCCCCTGCCCCTTGATGTTTGGTTTGTCTATATAATTTGTTTGGAGTCATGATAAGTGAGATGTATACGTTCCATTACTTCTTGGGTTTAAGTTGGAAGTCGCTCTTGCTTTGAGCAATAAGGCATTAGCATATATGATGCGGTGAGAGGTTTGAAATATTCTCACACACTTGAGCTCCCTTCCTGGGCTTCTTGCCTTGTAGCCATGAGAAGCTGCTGTTCTCCGAGCCTGAGTCCCAGAATGTGAACTAGATCTGTGTATAAACTGTTACAAGAAGTCAGTTCCAGAAGAAGTCTAGCCTAGTTCAGCTTGGTCCCAACCAAAATGATGAAATATTAGTGAGAAGGGATGATACCTCTCATGGGCTATTGAGATTGGGGTGATCATTGAGTTGGGGGGTGATAGTTGCCTGACAGAGTAACTTTTAAAAGAAAGAAAGCTGAATATAAAAGTCGCAGAGTGAGAAAACGCCCTTAGTGAGTGTGGCAAGAAAGTCTGGGACCCACTGCTCCTTAATGGTCTCAGTTCCCACAGGTGTCTCCCGGTGTCAGGAACAAACCCCAAGTGCAATTCTCTTTCCTGTAGAAGGGGAGACATGCTGCCACCAATGACTTCCTAAATGAAACTCTCATGTGGGACCCCACGCATCTATACTCTACTTTATGAAACATCAAAATAAAAAAGGTTTCCAAAAGATTAATGTTGGCTTTTTGTGCAATTCTTATATAACCACTGCGCTTAGGAAATAACTCAATAAAACTTACAGCTCTACCTTGGATCTGAAGACTGCATTTGAAGACACTTTTAGGAGCTGGTCAAGGGCAACTACTGAGGGAAAAGTATGTTTGTACTTGTTTCCAGTGTGGATAAGTGAGTCTCACTAAAGTATTTCAGAAATGAAAGACGACCAACAGGAGGAATTCCTGGCAGTCAGTGAGGGGCCAGCACAATATGAGCGATGGTCAGTGTTTGAAAATCTCTTCTATTTGGATGCATGTGACTGAACTTAATCTTTATTGTAATTCTGTGGGTTGATGGTGCTGTTGTCTTTACTGAAGTCCGGGAAGGTAGGAAGATTTGTCTAAAGTCAGGCCATTCAGATTAGAGCTGATACTCAAACCTAGCTCTCCTGATTCTGACCCCATGGTCTTCATAATTGAAGATAACTCTCATACACCCCAGATTAGGAAAAAAGTATCTTTATAGTTCAAAACATCAGATGAAATAAGAGTTAAAAGTTAAAAGCAAACTTTATTAGACTAAAAATTTGTCAAGATCTTAGTCAAGAGTCATTCAAACTCTTTCAAGTAGAAATGAAAAACATACCGAGTATGAGGCACAGAGGCAGAAATAAAAACTTCAACATAAAAACAGACAGGAAATAGGAAAGGAGATGCCCATGTGCAGCTGTACAGGGGCAGCCATGCTGTGTGCTTCATAGCAAGACAGAGAGAAGGGCAGCCATGTCTGTCATGGGCCCCATGGAAAGACAGAAATAAAGGGTAGCCATGCTCTGAGCTCCATGGAAAGACAGAAAAAAAGGGTAGCCGTGCTGTGGGCGCCATAGTGAGATACAGAAAGCGTGACTTTTATTTATTCTATCTGTTTTTAATATGACACCTAGATATTACAGTAAAGGTTAATTCCTCACACACACCATAGACAGTTGAAACAGAATGTGATTCCTTCGGAAAGTTCTCCTTGATGAATCCTCCCAGCCCCCATCTCAGTCCAAGCCAATCTGCCTACACATGCATATGCACGAGAGGCTCCAAACAAGAACATTTGCCTTTGCATAATGTACTTAAACTGTCTACACATGCATGTGTGGCAATTATTTAATGCACCTGCGGCCTTTGTATGAGTTTAGCATGGAAGTAATCATCAATGAACTAATTCTGAGCACCCAGTTAGCACACTGCAGCAAATAGTAGCATCAATAAGCTTTACAAATGAGAAGGATTTCAGCACTTAGAAGATGAAAGAAAACTCCGAGGTTGCCTGTACTTGCAAGAGCCCCACAACTGGGCAGCTGCTGCTCAATGTTTTCCTTCCAGACACTCTCTTTAAGCAGTGGCAACAAACACAGAAAACTCAACAAAGCTATTCTTCAAACAAACCCTGATTCAGCCGTGTAAGAACAAAGAGACACTCAATGAAATCCAGCAAACAGCAAGTCATTTAAAGCAGATAAAAGAAAAGGCATTTTTAAAGCAAGTACATAATTAACTTACAAACTGCCTGTGCATGAAATTGTTAAGGCAAGTAATTTGATAAAATTTTTAAAGAAAGGATTTACTAAGAATGTGATCTGTTTCTGCCCTTGCAGGAAGGAGGGGAGAAGGGTCACTTATCTTTGTTTAGAATGAATTGCTATGTGTTCAGAATTGGTTATTCAAGACAGGATTTCTTGTGTATCTTTGGTTCTATGGGAACCCAACTCACTATATAAACCAAGCTGGTCTTGAACTCACAGAGTTCTGCCTGCTTCTGCCTTCTGAGAGCCAGGATTAAAGGTTTGTGACATTAACATCAGACCAGAATCTTAATAAGAAGAGATTGTGTCAGAAAACTTCTTGGCAGCTGGGCGTGGTGGTGCACACCTTTAATGCTAGCACTCACTTGGGAGGCAGAGACAGGTGGATGGATCTCTGTGAGCTGGAGACCAGCCTTGTATACATAATGAATTCCAGGATGGCCAGGGAGACATAGATCCTCTCTAAAAACAAAACAAAACAAAAAAACCTTGTGGCATGCACATCTCAGATTCTATGGATGAGGCCAGAGTCATGTGTTACACTGTTGCCTCTCATTGTGGAACTTCAGTGTGTGAAAAACTCCACGAAACTATGGTTTTGGAAGAGAAAGAACCCAATGGAGTTTCTTATTAGTCTATTCTGATTCTTCTAGATTAATGAATGGCAACACTGAATATCAATTGAGAACACCTATGAGACAGTTTCTATCTCCAGTTCTACAAGCAAAGCCCAAGGCTAGTGTCACTTCCTGATTATCAATGATCCTTGGTAAATGGGGCAAAGTGTCAAGTTCCTGGGCAGCGTGCCTGAAGACTATTAAATTACATTTGTCTTGTTGTGACCCCTGCATTAACCAAACCATCTTCTTTCTACTTATACTTCTGGTGGGAACAATGGCATACACTTCCAGCTACACCCTGCAGGACAAGGGCATGTCCCACACTCTGGAGACTGCTGCCCTCTTTGGTGGGTAGCTTCTCGTCCTGTCCCTACTTAGGAGTGGAAACTGCAGGAGGCATTATGGGTAGCAGAAGCCTTCTGAGCAGAGAAGCTGATGGCAGCACAGACTGCCTTGTCCTTAAACCCAGGCTGCACTATGACCTTGGGTCACATTACCTAACAGGTACTGAAAGCAAAATGAATGTGTGTATGTGTGTGTGTGAGAGAGTGTGTGTGCGCATGCGCGCGCGCGTGTGTGTGTGCATGCGTGTGCATGCATGTGTATATGTATACACATTTATAGTCACATTTACCAGACTTATTCTATATTTTTATTGGAAGTTATTAAGAAAACATGGTCCATGCCTACAAGAGGTTCAAAGCCAAAGCCACAAACATCTACAAATGCTCCCCTGCCCAAGAAACTGGGATAGGAGCACAGTTGACTCTGAAAGCTTGTAGAGGACTGTCCGACTTAGCTTCCTGTCAACTTCATTCAATCTAGTTATCCAGAAGAGGACATCCATTGAGAAAATGCCTCTAGCAGATTGCCTGGGCAGGTGGCCCTGGGTGGGATAAAAAAAAAAAAAAAGCAGGCTGAGCCAGCCAGCCAGCCATAGTGTGCAAGTCATGGCGAGGAGACCCTGGAAGCAAACCAGTATGCATCACTCCTCCATGGCCTCTGCTGCAGCTCCTGCCTTCAGCTTCCTGTCCTGAGTTCCTGTCTTGCCTTTCCCTCAGATAAGAGCTAGAGAATGAAATAAACCTTGTCTCCCTAAGTTGCTTTAGGTCACGGTGTTTATCACAGCTGTAGAAACCTAACTAGGTCAAGGGCAGAATTCCCATTCCCATTCCTGAGGAATACAGAAGCTGTGTGGAAGAGGGACCTCTAAGCGGAACAGAGTTCAACAGTTTGGTCAGTTTAATACTGTCTAGACAGTTTAATTGCATAACTTGTAAGGGAGGGAAAAGCAAATGTTTACTACCATCATCTGCTTTCTTATCGTCCGAGAGGGGTAAGGATTTTCTTGCCATAAGAAAATCCTGAGCTTTGATCTGGAACTAAAAGTCTTCTCTGTCAGACTGAGGCAAGTCCTGTCTCTTCTTGACCTGAGAACCATGGCTTCAGGAACTCAAAACTCTACTTTCCTCAGAATGGAGCTATTTGGCCAGACTATTTGATATTATAAAGTTCCATTAAATAGTAGCTCAGTTTTCCTAAGTACAAGTGTGAAATGAGGGTTTCTGCCTGGCCAGGAGATGAGGATTGTATACGGTGAGAACAGAAGGAGGTGAGAATAGAAGATTCATAATAGATCGTATCAAAGTGGAGGGCCTTTATTTCTCATCAATGTGCCTTTTTCCACTTTCCAGTTTTGAAACTGACCGAAGTTACAGCTATTATACTAATGATAGCGGGAGTGCTAAATGATGTCAAGGGAATGGGATGGTGCGATAAAATAGCCTTACCATGTATTAAGCCCTTTTTTCTTTCATAGTTTTGTGAAATCTGTAGACCATCTAACCTGTGCGGTGAATTTTCATTTACACGAAACCACATTAATAAAGATCTATAATGAGAAATTAGACTGAAAAGCAGTTCATAATGTACCTTTCAGATTTATAATTAGTTCTATAATCTGTAATCAGATGATTTAAGTCTAATAGAGTTAAATTACAAAGTAAGTAATTTCTATTTCCAATAAGAATCGCTATATCTTTGGAATTTTTTGAAGCACTAATGAGTTTTAGAGAAATTATTGTATATCTTATTCACTTTGTTCTCATTAGTAAGCACAATGCCTGGCATGTGCTACTTGCTAAGTAAACAACTCCTGGACAAATCGATGATTATGTATACTTGAATGAGAGATTAATAAAATCATATTGATTTACTATTGCTCCCACTCAGGGCCTGAATGATACTCACGTCCCTATCTTCTCAGAGGGGAGATCCATTTCCTTCTCCATAGCAGCTGGATGGCACCTCTGCCTCATCCGTCATTCAGCAGAACATGCATACCTCCAAGTAACACGAGACGAAGACCACTAGTGACAGAGGCAGGAGATGGAGACCCCAGTTCGGCCATGTCTGCTAGCCTTTCTCCATGTTCATATGTAAAGGAGGTTTTGCATGGAACCCTACTGCCAGCCAAATTTTATTCACACACGGCACAGGTGTTGCATGGCAACTCGTACAACTCCACAAGACAAATAATTTAGGCCCCATTTGTCAATGAAAAAGAAAACTGAGGCTCGGAAAGATTGAGAAACATAACCAATGTCAGAAATGCAGGAGGGATGATTGCAAAATAGGTCTCCTTCCAAGCCTGCTATTATGACGATTCATAAGAGCAGTGGCAGGGTAGATGATAAGAATTTTTTAAACTCTGAAGCGTTCCACAAATACACACTGTCATCACGATCATAATGCTCCAAAATCCAATGTTATGGAAATTGTCCTATGAACATCTCTTCTCTAAAGTTGATGAACACCATAGCACATGACCGTCGAGTCCCTGCCTTGCTAGACCTCTGCGGTAGGCGCCTCAGGCTCTTCCAGATCTGCTCTGTTCAAATCTTCAGTGTCTTCTGACTAAACGTCACTGTCTGAGCACGTACCCACTGCACTTTGTTTCATCGATATGGAGTCTCAGGACAGAAGGGACAGCTGCTCACTATTTTATGAAGTACAGTAGGCTATTGCTAATAGCAGACTACTCCCATTCCATCCGACGAGGTTGCTTTCCAACCATCATCTGTTGGTGGGTCTGCTGGATCTTTAGGATGACGTGTTGAGGATTTCAAAAGATTGGTGAGCACTGACGCAAGGCTCCTCATACCCTCATTCAGGACTGAAATTCTACTCTAGCCACCAGTGAAATCACTCCTTCCTTGAAGAACTGGATGGCTTGGGAAGGTGGCTCACATTGCCTCTCACAGACTGATATGCTTTGCTGAGAGCCTGCCATTTGTGTGTGTTGGGTGGACTGCAAGATGCAAAAGACACGAATATTAAAACGCTCCTGTGGGTGATGTCTCCACACTTCCCCTGTAATGCACATGCAGTCCTGGAGAAGCAAAAGGAGAGGTGGCTTGGAAGAAAGTGCTGGTGCAGCTATCCTGGGGTCAAGCCCTGGCTTTGTTCCTTAACCTCTCTCCGTCATCGTCTCTTCATGGTGGTCACAAGAGAATATCTATTTCAAACTGATGTTAATAGGAACCTAGTGAAACGTGTTCTGCATGTAATCAAACTGCATAAATGTTTGCTTTTTATTAAATCTCAATTCTACTGATCCCTATAATTTGTACACGTGTGTTTCATTATGGAAAACGCAGGTTTTATGGGTGGCTGGATGTTTCCTCTCTGGAGAGAGAAGGGTTTCATTGGTGGAAACTCCACCAAGGTGAAATAGTGGACAATTTCATTAGAGTTTGGCAGGGGACTGTACACAGATTACCCGAGTACAGCATGAGTGTGAACAAGAGGAGAGAAATTGATTTTGGGCAGACCAAAGCAAAGTTACACAGCTTTTTCTACCATGAAGGGCAAAAAAAGTCTCCTAAGTTATTCTCTGAATAGGCAAGCAGCACCCATTCCTATGTCAAGCATACTGGTACTGACGCCAACCTGGGTCAAGGTCCTCTGAAGACCTGGTCTGGCTGCATGCCCTCACCACCACTCATCCCTGTGCTTCAGCCTCTTCCGGTCTCACCTCTAGGCATGTGTTACTCCAGTCATGTGGGAGTTACTCCTGACTGCCCTGGTTGCTGTTGTGACCATATGACCTCCTCTTTTGTAAGCAGAAGAATTACAAGTATGACCCAAAATACAGTCAAACAGCTGGACTTGTTTTCTGTACAAGCTAAGACGACTGCTCTAGAACAAGTCCATGAAGGTGACCCCTAAAAATAACTGCCATAACTCTTATAGATGGGAAAGTTTAAAAACATCCTGGACTCAGATGACTATGTCTATGACTACATACAGTCACTATGACTACAGGTGACCCCTGAAAGGTGACCAGCTGGGGTGCTCTGATCTGCAGAAAACAAAGAACAAAAAGATGTTTGGCTCTACACCCACATCTCACCAAGCGGATCTCCCATTACTGTTTTTAACTGATCATAAAATGCAATTAGATCTATATGAAAATCATCCCCTTTTCAATTAACTAACCAATGAAAATTAGACTGGATGAGTTTCTGTTTTAATTATATGAAAATAATTGCTCTTGAGAAAATTGAATCTGATTTTTCCCTTTGTAATGGAGTTACTTTTATTCCTTTAAAGTAGGACAATATGAACTGGAGAGCTAGAGCAGTGGCTTAGAAAACTTCTTGCTCTTACAGAGGAGCCAAGGTTAGAGTCATATGGGTCCCAAAGCCCATATGATAACTTACAACCATCTTTAACCCAAGTTCCAGGGCATCCAGTGCCCTCTTCTGACAGCCAGGAGCACCAAGAATTCACGTGGTATACATAAACCCTTACAGAAAATGAAATATATAAATCTATTTTTAAAAATGTATAAACATAAAAATAAGTACTCTAGGACATAGACTAGGCCTATAAACCTATCTGTGTATATGTTGGATATAGTCATTATTGCCTAGCAGCTCTATTTAATAGTATACATTTTTTGATGGATGGATATCTTAAACTTCCAAAGATTATTTGTAGTTAGAGTAGACCATCCACAAGTATCTAAGGCTAATTCTCTGGACTTGCTCTAATATCTAGCACATACCCT
This sequence comes from Dicrostonyx torquatus, assembly GCA_028555095.1. Classification (NCBI taxonomy): domain Eukaryota; kingdom Metazoa; phylum Chordata; class Mammalia; order Rodentia; family Cricetidae; genus Dicrostonyx; species Dicrostonyx torquatus. Next base: position 19,069,829 of record JAQHUG010000005.1, read on the forward strand.
AGCCAATGAAAGAAGTTAGTCTTTGTTAATATTTGAGAACTAAATTAAACTATTTGTCAGGAAATGAGTCTTTCAGCAGGGAAAAAAAGGTGTTAATTAGATTACTGATAAATTAACAGACTGTCAAAGAAGCAAACAAAGGTAGCAGGCCTTCTGAACTGCCACCTAAACACATATGGCTCTGATAGGTTCCCTGCCTTTTGTAGCAGGGGTCTACAAACTACAGCTCATTGGTCAGATATGGCCCTTGCCTTCTCTTTGCAAACAAAGTTTTACTGAAACAGCAGTAGCACACACCTATTTACATATGATCTATGACTGCTTCTGGTCTACAATGAACAGAGATGAGTAATTGAACTGTAGATCCAATAGATAGAAATAGTTATCAATAAAATATTTATTGTCTGACCCTTGACCAAAAATGCTGCTAACATTGCTTCTAAAGGACTTGTGTCACACAAGGTGATTCTCTGAGGAAGATGACTGCAATTGTGTTTTACAAAACATGTCTGGAATCTTGTCATGAGTTATTTCTCCCTCAAGGTTACCTACAGCAATGAAAAGCAAGCCAAGTGATTAGGCCACTTCCAGAGTCCTGTGACACCAATGTCCCTTTCACGAGGGCCTCATTTGAGAGTACATACAGATAACTTCAGGGAGAACCCACTTCTCATTTGTGCCTGACACACTTGCCTCTCCAACTGTAGACCTCCATGGCTTGGAAGTTTGTTGTCTTTCAGAAACCTGGAGCTCAGAGCTTACACAAGGGGGCCCCGAAGGCAGTCTGATAGAACTGAAAGGAGTAGCAACCTTTACACAGGTTGTTTCTCCAGTTGTCAAGCTATTGCACGATGCACGATCAATAAAAGCTCAGAGAAAGATATTGGGGTTCCACCTGAAGATCCGAAAAGCAAAGCAGCCATCCAGTGGCTCTTACCTCAACCTCATTCCTAAAATGGTGATCTTGCCTCCAGGAAACCGCAGAATGAGACTGTGTCTGAGAGCCACCTCCTCCCATTTTATAATCCTCCCTAGGGCTAGGATTAAAGGCATGCACCACTGGGATTAAAATCATGCGCCACTTGGTTTCTATGGCAACTAGTGTGGCCATAGGGATTAAAGGTGTGTGTTACTACTGCCTGATCTGTAAGGTTGACCAGTGAGGCTGTTTTACTCTCTGATCTTCCAGCAAGCTTTATTTATTAAAATACAAATGAAGTGTCACTACAACTGTACAAGCCTGGGTTAATGGTTTGTTACTTCTATATACATAAGCAAAGACTAAATTCTAAAGAGAAGAACGAGTCAATAAAAGTAAAATCTGCACATCCCTTCTCCATTATAAGTCCCACAGGTAGATCTAGCTGTAGACAGAGCAGCAGATCAGGGGTCAGACAACTGGGATCCTAGAGTAGGGCCTTCCCATGCTAGCATGACGACCTTAAGCAAATGACAATATATTTTATAGAACACAGTCACCCTAAATACCCTCTTCCTGCTAGAATCCCAGGGTTCTATAATTCCAACCGTTTGAGGCTATACTGTTATTATCATTGCCTGGCCCACAGCAAGCACTATATAAACATTAGTCGTTATTGTTTTGTGAAGGCGTACCTTTCAATCCAAAGGTGAATTCTTACCCATTATACCAATCAATGATATATGAACCAACTTCTCAACAGGACATGACTTAAGTAACGAAAGCTGAAATTTACTGACCTAAGAATGAATGAACAAAAAGTTTTGTTTGTTTGTTTTAGTTTCGATGGTAGTTCTCAGATCAAAAACCCCAATAGTTCACCTAGGGAACTGGTGGTTCAATAAAATAACTGTGTTTTGTACCACGATGCAGATATCTTTCTGCCCTGAAAAATCACCATGAAAGTTAGAACTCAGAAGTCAGAATTTGGAGTTCCCAAACATCAAAGACTCTGGTGGTGGATGCCTAAATTATAGACATTCCAAAGTATGTAATCAGTTTTGTTTTTCATATATATATACAAATGTATGTATATATATGATAAAGCTTAATTTACAAACTAGGGATGATATACAAGAGTAATAACAGTAATCATAACAAAATGGAATAAATTTTAATAATCTGCTGCTTAAAAGCTGCCAACATAACTGCTCCTGAATTTGGGAGACATTATTAAATGAAACAGGGATTGCCTGAACACTGTGGTCTTGAGATAGCTTATCTAATAATATGAGATGAACTCAGGTAGCTTAAACAGCATGGAAACACTGGATGGGGGATGATTCATTTCTTGAGAAGCAATCACTCACTTAACATAACAAATTGTTCATGCCTGGGATTTTCCATTTACTATGTTTGGGTGGACACAGACTCTGGGGCCTGGAACTCTGGAAGGTAAAGTCACCAATACCAGGGAACTACAATGTATGAAGCTTTTGTGTGATGCAGGAGAGGGGCGGCAATTTCTATCCAGATGGTAAATGGCATTCAGTCCTGCATTTTCAAGCCAAACTAGTCAGTAGTGGTGTGGCGGAACTGTTGCCCTTGTCATAAGCCTTCCGGCTATAGCATTTTGGCCCATTTCTAGCTACTAGGATCTGCAGCATTTGCCTGAGGCTTTCTCAAAAGACACCGAGAAAGTATCTTTTCTGCACATATGCTGAACAGAAGGGACATGCTGCAGAACCAGCACCCCTGCCCCAGCAGCCTCCTTCAGTGCCTGCCAGGACTGCTCTGAAAACCCCTGCTCCCTGACTCTCAGGTCAAAACTGGGTCATGGTCTAGATTTTTGTTTTCTATGAATTTTAACTCAGTCATCCCATGTACTGTATTTGATAAGAGATTCCCACCCACTCCCTGTCCCTCCCCATCCTCCTGGAAAGCTCACTCACTCCCTGTCCCTCCCCATCCTCCTGGAAAGCCCCACCCCCTCCCTGTCCCTCCCCATCCTCCTGGAAAGCCATACTCACTCCCTGTCCCTCCCCATCCTCCTGGAAAGCCACACTCACTCCCTACCCCTCTCCTGTCCTCCTTGTTTATTTTCTTTGCACCTTTCAAACCAGCTGTTCTCATTCAACTCTTCCTCTGAGATCCTGCCTCTGCTAATCTATTCAAAGACAACAGTATGAACTAATACATTCTTCAAAACAAGCATGCTCAGTTCTATTAATCCTATTAAAACTATAGTCAAAAAATCAGATCAAAAAAATTAAGTATATACAAAAAATGTGGATGAGTGAAAAGCTTAATCTAACCAGAAGTGGGAAAAAAATAAAAACCAAAACCAACAACGACAGCAACAAGAACCCCAACCTTGCTGTCCTCCCTGCACCCAGGTTAGTTTGGAGACTTTCCTAAGAGAGAAAGAATTATCTTCCCTTCATTTCACATGTGGCCAGATGCCTCTGAGTTTTTAGAAAATATTTCCAGTTCTTTTTACTGGAATAATGACAACAATAAATGACCTTATCTTTTTGAGCAGGTGTAATGTATCAGATGCCATATTTCTGGTCCCTCTTCAGGAGAAATCCCTAATTCTTTTGTAGTCAACCCTTTTTCCTGGTCCCATTTCTCTTAGTTGGTAAGTAAGGGATGAGACTCAGATTCAGGCTCCACTAGGTCATCTTCTAGATATAAAGTTCAGATTTCTCCCTCTGCCACGTCTGAGACACAAGATACTGCCACCAGGCACCAGGGGTACCAAGACTGAGCCAGAGCAACGTGACACACTACTATGTTGGCTTGATAGCTGCAGTGCCATATTTAAAACACAGAAACAAGGAATATCATGTTAAAATCTCAGCACCAGATAAACAATTACCTTTTATGGTCTATGTATGCCCTATGAAATATTTGGGAACATCCACACTAAAAATGATTTATTTGATTCGGTACATGTGTGGTCTGTCTGAAATTCGAATTCAACCCCGTAATTTGTCTGGTAATATCAGATAAAAATGCTTCATTTATCTTTTAATTTAATTCTACATTCAGCAAAACTTAGCATAGTATATCTTTCAAGAGCAATTTCTTAATTTTTTGTTTTTATTTTATCACGAGAAGAATACTTAACATAAGACTCACTGTGAGATGCATATTGAATCCTATAGGCCCAACGTTGTACAGAGATCTCTAGAGCCCACTGATAGAATTTCTGGGGAAAATCTTTGAGGTCACCGACATTAGTTCTTAGTCCCTCACAGCCACAAGTGTGCCACATCCAGCTCTTGTCAAGTGGCTATCAGATCCTCACCTGGCAGACAAGCTCAACCTCCAAAGATGAAAGTTTCTGTTTAACCAATAGTTACTGCATGGATTTAAGGCAGGCAGCCTTCAACTAAATCAGACCTGCCCCTCGGAGAGTTGTAAATGTTAGCCACACACAAATCAGGGCCCTGTAGATGTACCCTGGGAGGAACATAGTAGAAAGAAGGCATTTATTACAAAACAGGGGTACCAACGGTATCAATTAAGGTCCCTGAAGGAAAAAGAATTTACTTAACATTTAAAAAGAGTTTAATTAAGAGACTATTTAATGAAAATATAGTGGTATGAACAGCTTTAAGGAAGTCTAGGACGCCTGTGCACCCAGAGATCACACCGGTCTGATGCAGTTACTACTCGCAGGGCTGACCACACAGATACAGACAATACTGTTCCTGGAGCCCAGGGCAGTTGAGCCATGGAACGGCAAGAGCACCAATTTTAGGAAAACCCAGCTGATGCCAGTTTAGCAGTGCAAAATCAGTGAGGAATCGGGGAGGGGTTCTGCCAGGCTCCCCTCCTCTCTCCTCAGGCGCAGTCCAGGGAGTCAGCTCTCTGGAGCAGAGGGCAGGACAGAGAAGAGCTGAGGGTGTTCCGATGAAGAACAGAGGCACAGGGCAAACGCTCAAAGTCTGAGGCTGGGGAATGAATTAGTGGTGAAAGTGCTTGCAACGAAAGCCAGAGGACCTGAGTCTGGATCTCCAGCACTCATGTAAAAAGTCAGGCCTGCCAGCCCTGGGGAGGCAAAGACAGGCGGATCTCTGTGAGTTCGAGGCTAGCCGGGTCTACAAGAGCTAGTTCCAGGACAGGCTCCAAAGCTACAGAGAAACCCTGTCTTGAAAAACCATTAAAAAAAAAAAAAAGTCAGGTCCGGTGCCACAATTCTATAAT
>JAQHUG010000005.1:19088071-19112776 GCA_028555095.1 Dicrostonyx torquatus
ACACACACACACACTCCTAGACACACACGCATAGACACACACACACACACACACACACACACACACATACCTTCCCACACACTCCTGGACACACACACATATACCCACCCACACACTCCTGGACACACACACATATACCTACCCACACTCTCCTGGACACACACATGTACCCACCCACATACTCCTGAACACACACACACATATACCTGCCCACACTCTCCTGGACACACACATATACCCACCCGCATTCTCCTGGACACACATGCATATGTGCATTAAAAAACTGGCAAATAGCACCTGGGAAGCTGATGTTTTCAAAGCAAATGTCTGGGTTATATAAAGGACTGCACTCAAAATGTACAAAGAATACTTTAAAAAATCAGTAAGAAAGCACATATCTCAATTTCTTTTTTCATAAAAAGTCAAAAAACTCAAAGAAACTTGAGAGGCAGATGACTCTTAAAAAAGGTTCAATATCATTAGTCATGAAGGAACATTAACAAAGATTAAAACTATAATGAGATATATCATTGTTCACCTATTAGAAACAAAGCAAAAACAAACAAAACCAGAGAAATGACAAAGAAGCAATTATGCATTATTGTTAGCTTCAACTTTCAACTTGGCACAACCTAGAATGACCTGGGAAGAAAATATTGGTAAGGAATTGTCAACATTGAATTGGCCTGTGGAAATTGTGGGAATAAATGGGTTGAAGGAAGCCCAGCCCACTGTGGGCAGCACCATTCTCTAGTCAGAGGGATCCTGACCATAGAAGAGCAGGGAAGTCAGTGAGCGCGAGCAAAGAAGCAAGTGAGCACCTATGTATTCATCTCTCTTTGCTCTTGACTGAACATGGCACAACAGGCTGCTTCCAATTCCTGTCACTTCCGGTGATGGACCAACCTGGAATCTTGAGCAAAACCCTTCCTCCCCTAATTTTCTTTTTGTCAGGTTTTGTTTTGTCCTCACAGCTGCAGAAACGAAGCTAGAACATGTCCCAGATGTTGTAGGGAGCCCAGGATGAGTGGACCTCCCGTATGTTGCTCCTAGGAATGCGAAACAATAAAATCACTCTGAAAAACCATTCAGTGTTTTCCTGGAAAGTCCATCTTATGGGAAGCAGGGATCCCACTCAGCTCCTTACCAAGTGAAATAAAAGCCTATCCTCCCAGGGACACATATATAGCTGCATGTAGCAACCTCATTCACCACGGCCCAACGCTGAAAACCCCTCAAAAGCCATTCCCTAGTGAACAGCTCAACAAAGTGTGGTCATCTGAGACCTATGCAAAGGACAACTACCGAAAAACAAATCCAGTAATGAACCCCCTGGCCTTCAGCCTCACCAAACACTAACCACTTAGGGAGCCTGTATTCTCTCTCATTACCACAAGGCACCTGCCTACGAGCTAGTTCCCCTGAAAAGGAAGAATTTTCCTAGATGTCTTCCTCTCAACAGAGCTGCCTAGAAATGACCTTCATAATGAAGGCCAGAGGTACAGATCTGCCTGTGGACTATGGATGGTTTCTTCCCTGCTTGTCCCCGGGGTTGGGTGCCTCTTTCCTCCCTCCCCCTGAAAGTCCTGCTGAGGAGCAGAAGTAGGAGGCTATGGGCCTCGCGTGTTGGGGGTCTTCACACCACCCCAGTTCGGCTTTTGATGTCGACTCAGACAAATCCCTCAGGACCTCTCAGTCAAATGATGAGTTTTCACCTGCCTCTGACCTACAGCAGAACAGGAGGGAAGTCTTTCCAGCTCATTGTGCTTACACACCATGGAGGCCTGCAGGGGCGGCATGGACCTAGGACCCTCCACCTCCTCACAGTTCTATCCCCAAGGGTCTTCAGTGTCCTTCCTGCCCCCACAAGCATTAATGTCCAAAAGTCTAACAAAAAACAGCAAATGGCTCCTCATTCCTCTGTAAGACTATGTACACTCCTTACATAGGAGGTCAGGGGACGGTATCTTCCTGCACCCCACACCAGTAGTCTAGGTACTGTTTTATTTGGGAGCCATGGCATATTTCATAGGTGACACAGGTCTCCCACACAAAACAGTAAGGCCAGGCCCTCTACCCAGGTTGCAGGGCTCTGTCCCTGAAGAACTCAGCCTTGAAAACACCCAAGGCTACACAGCTCTGCAAACAAGACAGCTGAGGACTGGGATTTGGTGCCAAATACCAGAACCTAAATTCTCATTCCAGCACTTAGCCTCTGTAAGGCCTCAGGTAAGATATCAAGCTTCTCTCTAAGCCACAGTTTCCCCCTCAGTAAAACAAAGAAACAAGGCTGCTGGCTCAATTAAAGAAATCAGTTCTCACAACAGTGCAACAAGCCCTTAATTAGTGTCCATTATTATTATTTAATTTGACTTAATTTGAGCACTGCCATGGCAACCCCTGTGTGCCCTGGCATAGGTGGAGCTTTCTTTCCTAATGCCCAATATCAGAAGGTGCTACACCGTGGGGTGAAGGGGCAAGGTGTTCTTTTCTACCGATCTCTTTCTAAAAGAAGGGAGGCAACCTTCAGGTTAATTGGAACCCAAGACTTCTCAACTAAACTGTACTTATCAAAAGTCGATTGAGCAAAGAGGAATGGCTAAACGAAACAGACTGCTTTGGAATGCCTGCATGATGGCCACACCACCTTCAAAGTGCTGTGAGCAAGCCAATTTCTAGGGGTGGGGGCAGCAAGGTACAAGGTCACCCCATATGAATTGGAGCAGGATTTGGGGTGTCTGGGGGAGATTACAAATGAGCTCCTTGCTGTTCACATCTGAGCCAACTGGGCCACACTCAGTTTTTAATCTGGACCAATTTTACGGATCAAAAACTAGTCTTTCCATGGGATGTAAATGAGCCCACAAGGAAAATTTCCCCTGAAGTTTATGAAGTACCTGTCATTTCACCCAAGTAGCTTTTCAACCTGAAAGTCGTCTGGATAAAATTATGAGGTTATTGGTTTTTTGTTGTTGTTGTTTTTAAAAAAGCTTCTTCTAGGCTGCAGCTTAGTCTAAATATCCCTTCCACCTTGACGGGGCCCAAGAACATTTTAAAGGAAGTTGTTGTTGTTGTTTTCAAAATCATCCCTATCAATACTTCAAATAAAACCAAAGACGTCAACACAATACATTGGTGACATGAATATCTGAGCAAGACGCTGGGTGAACTGGGTAAAAGTTGTTTTTAGGAGAACAGCCGAAAATTAGGAAATAAAGGGGCAAATGGAGTAAAACATGTACAATTTTATACAGCAGGCTTTTGCACAATAATTTTACAGTCTGCTTGCATGGCTCGAAGTTTATCCTTAGAGAGCCCTGCGTGTGTCTCTCAGGCTAAGAGCCATGAGTGGATGTATGCAGGAGCTATTCAACCATGCAGCTAGATGGTTTCATGTGCAGAAACCTGCAGAATGCAAGCGTAGCTTTCTTAAGGAAGAAAGTTCAAAGGCGCCTCATATTGAAGTGCTGGAAGGTATACGAAGATGTGAGAAGACAATTTAATATGGAACTGCCTCGGGTGGCTGCTCTTGCCTCCCAAATGAACTGGGCAGAGTGCAGACAGATTTGTTCCCAATCCGAGTGTCAGGCGGAAGCTAAGAATGTTCCTAAATTTCAAATCAGGTAAGGAGACACAGGTGACCACGGATGCAGCCTGAAGATTGAAACATCTCCTAGCATGAAAGGTGACAGTCCCACTACTCCCCATAGATCCTTAAGCAATAAGAAATACTTAAGCAGCCAAGGAACCTGCCAAGATTATTTTCTTTGCACTCCGATAATTTTTCCCGGGTTGCCTCTTTCTTGTAGAAACATTGTGAAGGGGGACTCCACTTGCTGTGAGGTTTTGCAGGCTGAATCCAAATAGTAGATTGTTTTCCATTGTTCAGAAGACGTAATTAATCCCATAAGACAACCCCCACTTGCAAAGTAAGCTAAGAAAAAGCAGATTTTTCCCCCCAATTCTAAATATGGTCCTGACCAACAACGACTAAAAATCGTTATTTGGAAGCAATGCTTGGAACTTTATTGTTTAGAATGTTCTACTTTCCCTCGTGACATAAGTTAAATCAATGTAGATTTGGGAAAAAAAAACCATACTTTTACCTAGAAGAAATGCGAGTTTTTGTGGCTTCACGTTCTCACGGATCCTTTGGTACTTGCTAGCCTACAGCACATACATCTTTGTTTGAACAGCAGAGCAAAGACAGGAGTTCTGAACAAGATCAGGTTAACCCACTAAGGGTTCTTTTCTGAACAAATGGCCCCGGGGTGCAAGAGTATCCCAACAGCAGAGAAAGCTCAGGTCCCTACCCAGTGCTTGGACAGGACCAGAGCCAGGAAGGGGGGGGGGGCTCCAGGCAAACCTTCAGACACTCAACAGGAAATGGCTGGGCTCTAGGCAATATGAATCCAATAAGATGTTCAAAGAAGCAGGAGGAGCTGTTGAAGTCCTTTGCGCTCTCTCAGCCCTCAGTAACCAAGACTGAGCGGTCGCTGCCCCCAACTTTTAGCAGTCTGTGGTCTCATACAGAGCACACCACCTCTGCTAGCTCTGGAAAGCAGATCGTTTTTTTAAACAAACAATCTCCCTGGAACCGCCTGAGCTGGGGGAGGGCGAGGCTCACCCTTCGGTTGAGCTCTGCGCACAGCCTACGCGGATGAGCCCACGCCGGTCAGCGGAGAGAGCAGTGTGGAGCAGCCTGCTCTGCGACCCCACCAAAGCCCGGGACCAGGATGCTCCGGGCACTATGGCTCGTGGCGCACTGAGAGCTTTACCTGATTTTCGCAGAGCGGTTTGGAGTGTCACGGCGCCGGGTGGGAGGCTGCAGGCCAGGAGTAAGAAGCAGAGCAAGAAGGTTGGGATTAAATCCATCTCACCGACGGTGTCTGCAAAGTTTCACCAAGTCCCGGGCGCGCAGGGAAAGGGCGTCTCCTGGGGTACACAGGGACGCCAGTGGCGCGTGGATGAGAAGGTGGGGGGCCGAGAGAGCTGAACCCGGAACCACTGGGGAGTCCGAGGAGGCAAGGCAGCAGCTGGGAGCCTGGCGTGCTGGAGTGGAGCGGGCTCGCGGCTGCAGGGCTTTTCAGGACTGGGGAGTGGACGTTGGAGGCCGAGGGGAGGGACGCACTGGCCGCTGGAGGGAGGGCGGTTCGACCCACCAGAGATGGAATTACAATCTACTGGAAGAGCGAGGGGCAGGGTCTAAATCAATTCACTCCTCGCCCACCTCCGGAGCAGACAGCCACCAGTCCAGCCCTTCCCCGCGGGTGACCTAGATTGGGGGCCTGGGTGGGACCGACTTCAACACTCCGCGTGAGCTCCTTGACTCAGACTGCGGGTTCAGGGTCCTAGATTGGGTCCTGACTTTGGAATCTTGGGGTGTCTGGGTTTCTCTGACGGGACCCTTCTTCCCCCACGCCCCCTCTGTGTCCTTTCACCCAGTTTAAGTCACTTTTCCTAACACCTCAAAGGTTGCTCTACTCTGTCTGGCGCTCCAGGGGAAGAGCAAGGGAGGGCTGTAATTTGCAAGTGGGGACAAGGGGGCGGGGCTGGCCAAGTCTGGGGTGCTAAGAAGATAAATGGGATTTAAGGCGCACAGATGGAGAGCTGAGGCTAGGCCACTCAGATGCAAAAGCTAAATGGAGATTAGGGTCTAGTGCCTGGGGAACAGGCCCCTCATAGTGGCGGATGACAACTTTAGACCCTCCAGAGAAGGAGATCAAACTCCCATGTAATGCTGGTAACTTCAAGCCCGTTTCTGACAGGGAAGGTCCTCTTTAAAGGGACTTTTGCCGACCAGGCTGGGATTGCAGAGGGGACCAGCACTTAGCTTCCCAACTAAGAACAGAACCCCTCCCCTCCCCTCCCCTCCAGCGGTACGCAGGCTGGCTGGAGTTTCCAGCCCCAAAAGAGTCCTAGCTCCAGCGCAAACTGCGTTCTGACCTCCAGGCCCTCATGAAAGCAGACACAATAAATAAACCAAGAGGAATGCACTCTAAAGGAAAACGGGCCCTCGCCGTATCCCAGGGAAAGATCAAAGGCCTTGGGAAGAACCCCACAGATTGATACTGCGGCCACTGACTGAGGTCTGCGGGTGATCGCCACGCCCCACCTGACAGAACCGCACCCTGCTCCTTCTAGTTAACCTTCCTGGAGGAGGAGTGTTGACTGACCGTCTCCGCCCCTGATTCCTACTCTTGATCCCAGTTGAACCTAATCCTGTTAGCAAAGTGAGAATATATTTCCTTACCCTTTGGCATTTGCAGGTGTGCAGTTGTCCCATTAATAAACCCTAAGTTCCCCTCAACTCGAGTACCTGGACGTCCAAGTCAAGACACCGCAGCTTCTCCTCTTACACCGAACTAGGGCTGCTACATCCAGACTGAACTACACTTCCGAGGTGAAGCCTGGCAGGGAAACGAAGCCAGGTGACTCTGCAGAGATACTTTCTGTCACTATAGATCATCGAGGCCACTAGAGGCCATCTCCCCCGCCTCCATGCCACACTGGAATCTGCTTTCAGCGTTCTTGGCCTGGCGTGCCATCACTGTTTGAATCTTTTTGTATGAGTTCCTATCAATAGTGACTTTTGATATCTGAGGAGTTCTTGGGGTATCCCGGTCAAGCCAGTGTCCTGATGTAGACGCCTTCCTTGTTGTTCAGCTCTTGCTCTTTCTCGCTTAAAATGACCCCCTGGTGCATAAATTTGAATAAATAATAATCATGAGTATTAAGACTAACATATTATGATGTGTATGTATGATGTGTGTGTATTATATGTATGTCATCTTCTGGATACAGGACACTCTTTGAAGTGCTTTTTAAAACCCCATAGCAACCACAACAAGAAGGAGTGACTCTTCGCCCTACCTACCCATTTCACAGCCATAGCAATGGAAGCAGGGAAAGGCTGAGTCACCTGCCCACATCCATGCACCGTCTATCCTCAAAAGCACAGAACTGAGACCTTCTGCCGCCAGAGCAGAGCCAGGCTCTCAAGGAGATCAGGTGGAGGACAGATCCAACAGGAGACTCACGAGTTTCTCCTCAGGCTCTGCTTGGAGTGTGTGTTCCCCCAGTGAATGGACAGTAACCATAACTGCATCTTCAGAGGGGTTGTTGTTGTTGTTTGCAATTTGTTTTGTTTTACTTTTCCAGGCAGAGCTTAACCGAATAGCCCAGGATCACCTGGAACTCACTGCATAGACCATGGAGTGTTGAAATGAAAATCTTCCTTCTTTAGTCTTTCCAAGTGCTGGAATAATGGTAGTTTGTGCCTCCAGGCCTAGCTCTACTTTCAGTTTTGTGTACCCGGCAATCCCAGCCCCCACTGCCCCCTTCTGCCACATTATCTCCACATTTAAAACCCCGTTCTATAACTTGCCTAGTGTCAATTTTGCAAACACGGGTTTTTGCATACCGACTGCTCTGCTAGGTAGGAGCTGACTTTTTTTCTTAGCCATGCCGTCTCTGCCTGCTTTAGATGGTCATAGCTGATTGAGGAGACAGATTTCCTTCTTCAAAGGTACCTCTTGTTTCTTTCTTGCAGGCCTCACTTTTGAAACATATTTTATTTCTGAGAGCCTCTACATACTCTGGGTCCTGGGGCCACAGACATAAAGCCGTCTTCATGGGTACTGTTGTAAAATGTAAGGTTAGCTTTAGAAGGAGCCCATCCCTTTCCTTTGCAATTGAAGTCACATTCCCTGAAGGTTCCCTCTCCTTCCAGTTTGACAACCAGCTCATGGATCATGTAAGTCTAGCTAGAGACAAATGAGACACTTGACATTCACCGGCTTCCTGCCTTTGGGGGTGGGGGATGGAACTAACAATGCAAAAATTACTTTGAATGTTTTGTTTTTAAAAAATGCACTCAAATTCTCTGGTGATTTAAACTCAATTAATGATGTTGCCAGCAGGCGAATGGCCTTCCCTACTCTGCTCAATATCACTAGATGAGGAGTCTCACTTCTACCCCATGGATAAAAGTGAAGAAAATAAAGGGAAACATTAACTGTGAAATGTTCAATGCTACCCTAAATGAAGGTGAGAGAAACACAGAAGGGGGAAGGGGATCATGTTTTGGTTTCATTGACTTAAATGAAATAAAATTTGCAATGTTTGTTAAGTAGATTGGACATAACAATGTGTCATTTTATCTTTTCCTCCCTGGAAAGCCACCAGGTGTTCTGGGTGGCTTTCCACAGGTATCTGGAAACACCGAGAATATCACATACACTTGTGCTAATCTCAAACAATAGCACCTTCTGCATATTTATCAATCCACAGACACCTCCAAGTCAGCAGATCTTCTGCCTCCTTGCTAACATCTGAATAATATTCTATCGTGTGATGTTTGATTTATCTGTTCTCTTTTCTGTTGTTTTCCATTGTATCGTGATAAACAACATTGCAGAGAATGACCTTGAGTATAGGACCATTTGCTCACATTATCATAGACTGCAGGGCTCCTTTCTAGATGTGCCCTTGCTCACTCAAAGGTAAATGCTTTCCATTTTGAAAATTTGGCCAGAGAAAACTGTACTTTGCTAAATAACATATAAGCATAACCATTCCTACAAACTCACACTAACATAATGTCTTACCAAACTAGACATATATTATACATGTGGAATATACAGGGCACATGTTTTATTAACATGTAATGTATGTATGTGTGTAGGACAGGTATCCAGCCTGAAGAATTACATATAGGAAGATGAGCATTGTAATAATGCCAACAGGATCAAGAAATAAATCCATCCAGTACCTATCAAATCCTGCTCACACTTCCCTAGTCTACATTCCTGGGACAGAATTCAGACCTCCCATTCACAGATAAGACTAGATCATCAAACAATAGAATCACTTCTCCCATCTCCAACATCCATTGAGAATGGGCTCCATTTTTGTGACAGCCTCTGTGATAAGAACATAAAAAATATAGCACACACACACACACACACAAAAAAAAAAAAACAAAGTATAGCAGAAGCACAAAACAAATGGACTTGGGAGGACTCGTTTTTTATTGGGAAAAGAAAACAGTTGTACAGCCAATTGTTCCTTAAGACTGGATACTGGAGGCATAACAGTGCAAGAACCATGGTAAGTGACAACACATACTACTAGAAAATGCATGGCCATCTCTGTGGATTGAATTGCATCCCTCCAAAATTAATATGCCAGTGTACCAAATTCCCATGTGACCATTCATGGAGGAGAAGGTTTTATAGGACAGTTAAGGTTAAGAAGGGCACAAAGCTAGGTGCCTAATCCAATAAAACTGTGACTGTAATTCAGTACTCAGGAGTCAGAGGCATGTTTGAGGCAGTCAAGTCTACAGAGCAAGTTTTAGGCCAGGTACAGCTATATGATACGAAAACAGTCCCTCTCTTTCCTCTTCCTTCTGTTCTCTGCTCCGCTTCACTCCTTGCTTGTTAGAACTCAGTAGGAATGTGGTCATCTGCAAAACAGAGCTGTCCTCAGAACCCAACAAAGGTGGCCCCAATACACTACTACTGTGTAAGCCACTCAGCATATGGCACTCTGTTACAACAGGGCGAGAAGACTAATAATCACCAGCCTCATTAAAGTCTAAACCATGATTATGTCAATAATGGGATTTCCCAGGAACAGTCCTGGACTTACTGCTGGCGAATTATCATTTGTGGCTAGTATGTTTTATATAAGAACTGTCACCCAAGTTCATGAACACTTCATTCCGTGCTTTCCCCTGAATGTTTTAAACTTTCCTTCCACGTTTAGACCTGCAGAGATTGGGCAGGAAGCAAAGCAATGCTTGAAGCTTCTTCAGCGGGATGCTCCCTTCTGACTGAAGTGTGGGAAGGTCCATCTCCATGTGGTGTCTTGAGCTCATTCACAAGGCTAAAACTGGGAATGCCCTTCTTCTCACCCAGGGCTAGCCAATGGGCATCCCGCATGGTGCATTGGAGGATACAGGACCAACCACCCTCAAATGCCTTACCGATCAGACTCCAGGTGTTCTGGAAAGTTCCACTCTTTGAAGTATACACCTTAAGTTAAATGAATGTCTTGTTTAGAGAACATAAGATAGAGCGAGGTAGAGAAATCTGTTTTAAGAACCCTTATCTGCATGTTTCTTCACAAAAATGGGCACATTCTTCCTGCAAAGGAGGAAAAGTCACATTACTACAGGGCCATTAGGATAATCAGAACGACTAATCCAACTGTAATTTAGCTGTCTCCTAAGACAGCAACTGCAGAATCTACAGCAGGTCAGACACTCTTGTTCAGTGTGATCCAGAAAGGGAAAATATGTAGTGGGTAAAGTTCAGAATGCGAGATCTGGATTCTTGGTGATACAAACCCCTGGAAACACCACATAAACCCATACTAGACTGAGAGACTGAGAGTGTACATTGTGGAAGACGATGGAACCAGTGAAGCTATTTGAAGCATAATCGAACAAATGGACAAAAGTGACCAAAACAGAATCATAGGAAAAGTCAGATGTTAGTGGATGTGTGTTCACGAGTCTACAGTCAATAGAGGAGGTAGGTGGGTTCTTTTTGTTTTGTTTTGTTTTAATGCTCGTGATTTAATCAGTGGAATATCTTTGTTTGGGTCTAAGAGAAAATATAAAAATGCCTTTTAAAAGGATAGAGGGCAACTCAGGTAATGGCCTTGGTAGGACAGGAGGAACAGCGCTGATGGAAATGCCCAGAGAAAGATTCAGACCTGAGCACCTCAGAGGGAGGACGTGAAGCACATAAGATGAGCACTCCCAAGAGGGAGGTGGGCAGGAAGAGTCGACCTCACAAACGATGTCATTCTGTCCAGAGCTGCCAAATTAAACATGCAAGAAAGAGACACAAGCTGCCATCTTCCTGACAGCACAGATCTGCTGCTGTATGAACGGGTTGTAGATGTTGGGGATGCTTCAAGGACATCTGGCCTCCCATAGCTGCTAGCCACATGTGGCCTAGCAAAGCAAGGGGGCCCAAAGTTTTCATATAACACTATGTCTCTTCCCTAAGGCATCTATGTGGAGAGCTGGCTTGCAATCGCAAAATACAGGGTTCATTTGTGAAAGCCGCCACATCTTGGGAGTCTCTACAGACGTGGGGTCAGGAGATCTGTACTCTCCTCCCAGTCCTGTCACTAATTGTCAGAGGGAGTTTAGTGATTCCACTGACCTCTCAAGACCTTATTTTTCTCTTCTATAAAGTGAAGACATCAGAAAAATGATGTCTCAGTTCGACCTAGACATTGCCGTCTCCACTTCCACAAAAGACATCCACCCCCACCACCGGATCAGTCAGATGTCACTTGTTAAAAGCAAAGGAAGTCCTGTATGAGGTTTATTTTCAGAAAAGCCCTGAGGTTTGGAAAGCCATTCACTTGCCAAAAGTAAAATGAAATAAAAGCAAAATGAAATGCAGCATTTAACACACACACACTCACACACACACACACAGCACATATTGATCACAGGACCAAGGCCATCTCCTGTCTCTGGAAAGGCTCTGGAAAGACAAACCGTAATTTCCAGGCAGCCCATATCCAGTCCTCCCACACAGCGGAAATGCAAGGCTGGGAGGCGTGAGAAGAGAAGGTGGGAAGGGCAGATCTTCAGTGTTGGAGGTGAGCCTAGGAAGCAAGAGAATGCAGGTTTTACTTTTGAGTTATCCAGCAATGATGCCAATAAATATGGATTTTCTGATGCCCAGAGAAAACCTGTGAAAAGGATTAAAAGCACATTTTTACAATCTGAGATTAATTTCATTTTTATTTGTGTCCTTCTAAAATGAGGACAATAAGGACTAGGTGGCAGACTGAAAGGACTGGAAGTTATGGCCAGCTTTCCATGCGATTCATCCATCCACAGGTGGAAAACCCTTCCCTCATCCTCCAAAACCTGTGCCCTTTTAAAAAATCTACAGACTTCTTTGTTGTCATTATTGTCTAAATGATACCTTATAGAACTACTAGCATGGAATTTATATTGTATTTTTATAAGTTATCAAGAGATGATTTAAAGTATATTGAAGGATGTGCATTGGATTATATGTATTTACTGTGGCATTTTATACAAGGGACATGAATAGCTATGGGGTATCCTGGAACTCATCTCTCACAGATACTGAGGGATTTGGGATGATTATTTGGTCTGAGAAGTGTTACAATGTAAGTAGAAGGTGTCAAGCGGGGAGAAACAGCCAATTGCAGGGAACCTTGCATTGTACCCAGCCATTAAGGAGAAAGGGGTATGGGGGCGGAAAGGTTCAAGAGAAAGATGTTGTGTGCCATGTCCTCATGTCCAGAGCAACCATGGTGTCTTCTCAAGAAACATACTTAGCCAAAGAAGCAGCAGAGGGTGTCGTAGGCCTTGGTCTTAAATGCAAGGTGCGGAGGGTGTGTATGTGTGTGTCAAGATCATGATTGGGAAAACCACAGAGATAGTTGACCTGAGCTAGTGGGAGCTCATGGGCTCTAGACTCACAGCTGAGGAACCTGCATGGGACCAAACTAGGTCCTCTGAATGTGAGTGACTTCATCTGTTGCAGGGGATCCTTGGCAGTGGGACCAAGAGTTATCGCAGGTTCATGAAGTTGCTTTTTGGAGCCCATTCCCTGTGATGGGATACCTTGCTTAGCCTTGATACGGGGGGGGGGGGCTTGGTCCTGCCTCAGTGTGGTATTCCGGACTTTGTTGACTCCCTCTGAGGAGTGGATGGGGAGTGGGATAGGAGAGAGAAGGGGATGGGAGAAGGGGATGGAGGGGGAAGCAGGGTTAGTATGTAAAGTGAAAAAAATTTAATAAAAGATAAAAAAAGAAAAATAGAATAATGGACAGATATAAATGAAATGACCATATGAAGAAAGATCAGTGGTCAAGGATGAGAAAGTCAGCTTTAATTTCTTGCCTTGAACAATGGGGCATCAGTTATATTTTCAAAGATGTACTCACAGGACAAATGAATGGACTCTACACACCTCACAGTGGATGTGGATGGCATGTGTACTTCATTGCATCCCATAGATATCACATTTCCCAGAGAGAAAGCTGAGGCCCATCCCAGACTTAAAACCCTAGAAGCACTATGCTTGCAAACAAGACAAAGAACCAAATCACGCATTTCCTACATGGACCTGGAATAATGGTGAACCGAAGTTCAAATCTTGAGATGATAAAGGATCTTCCAAAAGAGGAATGTGATAATAGGTAAGGGTTCTCCTGGGTAGGAATAGTGACTGATCCGTTCAAATGGGGGTGTCCACACACAGAATACACCTAAAACTGGCAGGAGACACTATCTAGTCCCAGCTGCTGCCCAGAGTACTAGGCCCACTCATATTTTCCAACAGCTCCAGAGCTTAATTCATCCAGTATGTCTGATCCTCATGTTCTCTGTCCTTCTGTGTTGTTTGTTACTTATTATAGGGCCAGGGATGAGTCACGTTACTACTCCTCTGACTTAGTTTTCCTGGGCTAAATTGGTGGGGCACAATATCCTTCCCAATTGGCACATTCTTGTGTCTCTGTTAGGACAGGGTTGTCCCAGCACATCCTCCTCCACTGTGTCTAGACTGTATCCCAGGAGACACTACTAAGGCCCTTGGGTCTGAGTTGCAGGAATAGGTCAGAGCATTTGCTGAGTGCATGATCAGAGACAAGTTTTCTGTGAAAACGTTTAGAACAAGCTGATAGTGTCTTATGTGTGCTAAGTGTCCTGAAAGTGTTTATTTGGTGAATAAGGAGGATGGGCTTAATAATTCTCTGGATCCAAGCTCTTTTGTAATGGTGAACCTAATTAGACATGTACACAAAATCAGAGCATCCAAGCTATCTTCCTTCATTGGGGTGAAAAGCAGACTGTGGCAGTAGAAAAGCTGTACTTAATTAGGAGTAAGAAAGCATATGTGTGGGTGTATGTCCCATGGATGTGTGTATGTGTGTGTATGTATGTGTGCCTCATGTATGTTTATGTGCTATTGTTCCCTGTGGAACATAGGTGGGCATGTAAATGTACTTGTGCGTTCCCCAGCTTCCCCTAACCACAGAGAACATATATGGAAGGAACCTTAGGGCAAAGACGAGACACTGAAAGCAGGAAAGCATATTAAAATTGGGAAAAGGAACAGGCATGGACAGTGTAGAGTACTGCTACATATGTCCTGTACGATTATTGCACATTTGACTGCATGTGGCCACATTTTCATGTCAAAGTAAGTAGCTACATGAAACTACCAGCACAAGATGATGGATCTTCACAGGTGTTCCCTTCTTTAAAACATCTGAATAATTCGTATTTGAGTCACACAGAAGAAAAGTTAACTTAATTAATTTATAAGAACATCGTTTAAAAAGGATAGTGTTTGTCTGATGTCAAGTGATCAAGAGGTATGGTTAACAATTATCACTGAATTCTCTTAGGAGTATCCTTCTTTAAGAAATCTGAATTGATACTGAAGATTCAGTTGGAAAATGACACGGATTCTTTTCATGCTTAAAAAATAATCTGTCATAATTTCCCCAAGTATTTAAGTTTAAAAATAGAAACTTGTGAAGAATATTTAAGCTAGTCAATCCAGTCTATATATGTTCAAAAATAAATACAAACACTGAACTGAAAATATAAGCCAGTGGGAAAAATGTAGACTATATATACCAAAACTGATATCCAAGTAAAATCCAAATATCATATTAATGGGAAAAAATAATTATGCTTACCATAAAACATGCTATCAAAAACATTCTCCATCTTCCATTCACATTTTCCTAAGAAAGCAACTACATGCTCATAAAGGAAAACAGCAATGCTGTTCTCAGTATGCCTTCGTTACTGCAGCAGCATTCACAGTGGTCAAGCTGTGGACCAATCTTAATTCCTTCAGCAAATGGATGGGTAAGGAAAGTGTGTGCATGTGTGTGCGTGCACATGTGTGTGTGTGTGCGCGCGCATGTGCATGCACGTGTGTGAGCATTTGTGTGAGTGTGTGCGTGTGAGCATGTGTGTGCGCGCATGTGCATGCACGCGTGTGTACGTGTGTGCATGTGTGTGAGCATGTATGTGTGTGTAATGTGAATGTCTTTCAGCCCAATAAATAGAAATCTTGTAATATACATCAACATGGATGAACTTGTGGGACACTTTGTTAAGTAAAATAACCCAGTCACAGGAGGAATACTATAAGATTACAATTCTGTCCAGTACTTAAAGAAAATCAAACTCAGAGAAACAGAGAATCACATATCAGATATCCTTCATATCAGATATTTACATTACAATTCATAACAGTAGCACAGTGACAGTTATGGAGTAGCGATGAAATAATTTTATGGCCAGGGATCACCAGAACATGAGGAAGTGTATTAAAGGTCGCAACATGAGGAAGACTCATGACCTAAAGTTGTACTGTGTAGCCTTGTGCCTGCAGAGAACAACACTGCACTGTGCAATTGAAGCAGGTAGTTTGCAGGAATAGCTCAACGACCGTGGAGCCGCAGCTGCACCGAGCTACACATATACTTCTCTCCAAGCAAAGCAACTAACATTTCAGCCCTAACACTACCAAATAGTTCCCTATTAACCTTCCAGTAGCTCCCCTTTGTGGTTAAACTTACCCTGGGATATATCTTGGAACTGGAGGCAAAATGAGCTGGCCCATCCTGGACTAGCTTTTGGTGCATGTACAGTAATACAAGCTACGTTCTCATAATGAGCACACAGGCATGTGATGAACTATGTACCAGCATGCGCCTATGCATGATTCATTATGCGTAGGGTTGAAGTTAGACGCATCACGAGAAAGCACACGCATAAGGAACAGAGGCATATATAACCTAAGCCTGTCAATAGGAACAGAAAACACCCATCTCCCACTCCTAAGCACTCACTCCTTCTTCAGCATGGCTGAGGCTCTTGAATACTCTTGCCTCGAGCCTACTGCTTTCTTGCTGCCTGTTTACTCTGCACTTCTGCAGCCTTTGAAGAAAATCCCTTGCTGCTTTGTTATGTGTGTGTGCTTCTTCAATTCTTTCAGCAAGACGTCAATAACCTGGGGACACCTGGTTTGGATAGCGACCACCAATATTGCTATCTCACCAGAAATTCCAAAGAAAACCCCTTCTTCCCGTAAGACTTGTTTGATGTAAAGAGTGAACTGTAACAGACAGTTATTTCTAAAGATCACCTACGGGGACATTTAAAGACCCAAGAAGCAAGTTTTTAAACCTCCAAGGTATCTCTGTATGAATCTGTCTTGCATGCCAAAGTCATTATTAACAGAACTCAGTAATTTGTTCAGACTTAAAAGTTAGCCTATCAGGAAAAGTAGGAAGAGACTGTGATGAGATTTAACCTCAAGCATCTAGGTTAAATTGACTGACTTGGCAAAAATAATTTGGTTTGAGAAATGAATACCTTTAAAGCAGAATTTAGAATCTGAACATTTCCTAAAATTTGATATGTAGATTATATTCGTTATTGGAACCCAAATGGTTTGTGCCTCCAAACTTATTTATTATCACGGGATTATTTTGTGTTATATTTTTATTAATAGTACATTAATGTAATTTTGAGGAGTGATTTTATTTTTTATTTTAAAATAAACACTCTCAAAATGTTTCAGGCAACTTTTGCCTGAAAATGAGCTTCAGCCTGCTTCGAGGTGCTGTTGGCACAGCCTATACTCGCCAAAAAACAATCTAACGTAGCAGTGTCTACATAAATCAGTTTAAAAACTAAGCTGTGTCACACACCAAACACTTATTACCCTGGTGTCTAGAGGAGTGTGGAGTGGAAGGAAACAGGGCACAGCTTTTACAGCTGACAAAGTTGTAGCATAGGCATGTAACAGGCCAAGCCCTGGAAAGGGGCCCCAAGCTCTGCCGGTAGATACTACCGTCCTAGGCATCAGCACACTCCCCTCACCCCATCCTGGGCATGAGGGAGCAGGAAGAAGGGAAGAAGGCCTCAGTGGACCAGCCAAAGAAGAGCTTCAGGTTCTGGCCCTGACCTAGTTCCTTTCCCAAAGCAGTTTAGTGGATGAAGGTCAGGCATGACCTTTGCCCTTCAATGCCACCTTCCTACCATCCACTTTTATCTCCTCCCTAGACTCTTGGCCTTTCCACTTCAGAATGCTCCTGCGTGAATTGCAATGCCTACAACCGCATATTAGAGAGCGTGTGATAAATTATTTATGCTGATTTTTAAAAAAACCCACTATTTTCAAGCAAAGTGTAAATGAGAGATAAGAGTTTTGCCTTTCTAAGGGCATATTTGCATTTTCACAGGAAATCAAAGCAAAGAAAGAAGGAGATAATGTAAGATGCAAATCAATGGCTCTAGATCAGGAGTTCAAAGCCACTAGGGGACTTTACACAGCAGAGATTCCAATCTTATCATTTAGGGGAAGGTCTCAGCATCAGAGGATTTTCTTTTCTTTTTCTTTCTTTCTTTCTTTCTTTCTTTCTTTCTTTCTTTCTTTCTTTCTTTCTTTCTTTCTTTCTTTCTTCCTTCCTTCCTTCCTTCCTTCCTTTCTTTCTTTCCTTCTTTTTCCTTCCTTCCTTCCTCCCTCCCTCCTTTTCTTCCCTTCCCTTCCCTTCCCTCCTCCTACTCCTCCTACTCCTTCTCCTCCTTTTCCTTCTACTTCTTTACATCACTCTGTGCAATCCAAGTTGGGACCTGCTATTCTGGCACAGGAGCACGTGGCATGCTAATGCTATTGACATGTTAGACACCTGCACCTTAGAGAAGACTCCTGTGCAGCAGCACTTCTCAGGCTTTCCTGCGAGCTCATCTCTTGGGAGCTTATTAAAGCTGAAGTTGTGACTCAGTAGTTCTGGGTGGCTCCTGGGACTCTGCTTTTCTCTCAGACTCCCAGCAGTTACCAGTTCTGTCCTTCTGAAGGCCACATTTCAGTGGTGACGGCAGAGATGACATCAAGGGTCCTGCCAAGCCTGAAGATTCTGTGGTTCTCTGAATTGAAAGCCTCACAGCTGAGAAAGTATTCTCCCCCAAAGGGAGCATATGTGCTTGAACTAACAGGGCGGCTGTAACTCCACTGCGTGTAAGGTTGAATAAATGTGTCAGAGGACAGAACTCCCACCATCAAACTATGGGGGAGTCTGGTAGATATAAACCTGTGAAAGAACTAATGTTCTTCAATGGTCAGTATGGTTGTTCAGACCTGTAATTTCACCACTTCACAGGCAGAGGCAAGTTCACAGCCAGCCTGGTCTACACAGTGAGTTTCAGGACAGCCTGTGTAAGGAGATACTGTTGAAAAAGAGAGGGAGAGAGAAAAGAGAGACAGAGAAGAGGGAGAAGTTAAAGGGGAAAAGAGAGAAGAGAGATGGGAAGACAGGAGATGAATGGGAGGAGATAAGAGGAGGGGAAAATATTCCCAGTCTCAAAGGAAAGCTCAGCTCAAGGGACCAATGAGCCTATCCCAAGGTTCTCCTGAGTTGTGGATGCTCACATGGTGGAAGCTGGAAATCTGCTCAGAAGATTAAGATGGGCAAGAGCGCAGGGAGATAGTTCAACATGTTCGTGTTTGCTGAACAGGCCTGGTGACTGGGTTTGATCCCCAGAACACACATAAAGACAAGAGAGAATTAACTCCACAAAGTCAAACACACACACACACACACACACACGCACACACACGCACACACACACAGAATGAGTAATATTAAAAAGAAAATAATCGGAGGAAACCCAAGGCAGCTAAGGCAAATCCAAGGACAGTGGGAGAAGGCTGTGCAAAGGTAAAGCTGACTGAGAGAATGGGAGACTGTGGAGGAACAAGGGTTTCCCTCAACAAAAGTCTCTAAGTTTCACAAATAAGCAAAGCACATCCAGGAAAAGTAACCAACCCCAGGACACAGCACTAGTGACAGGAGTGACCAGGAACCTGACAAGGACAGATGGATTCTTAAGCCTCAGAACCTCTCCATGATATTAAACAGCCTGTTTCTGACAGCAAGATTTGGGGACTTTTTGAGATGTGTTCTCTGGATTAGTGATCTAGGCTTATTAATGTTTCATCTTCTTTCCTTGGTAGATACTTGGGTTGGTGTGTCTGGAACAAATCAAATATATCAACTCTGTTCTCAAACCTTGGCTCAGACAGTCATTATTGACCAGTCAAAGAAACCCAGGCTTTACTCAATGAACAAATAGTGAAGACTTGAGACAGGGAGCCATCGTGACTCCACATTACACAGCCAACTGTGTGATATTGATATGAGTGAAGAAATCCCAAGAGGAGAATCAGCATGCATCCCAAAGATCATGAGGACCGAGCACAATCCTACTCAGGATGCCCTGGTGTTTACAAAAGGAGAGTCTCACCCATGTGCACAGAGGACGTTATTTAAAGAGGAACTGGAGCAGGAAGTCTTTACTCAATCCTGTATAGATTTTGGTGTAGAAGGTCCTTTTGTATTTGTGTTGCTTTCATTGGTTAAAGAAACTGCCTTGGCCTTTTGATAGGGCAGAACTTAGATAGGCGGGGAGGACAGAACTGAATTCTGGGAGGAAGAAGGCAGTGTGAGAGACAACATGAAGCTCCTGCCTGAGACTGACACTGGTTAGAATCTTTCCCTTGTGGTGTTACACAGATTGGTAGAAGTGGGTTAGATCAGGATGTCAGAGTTGGCCAAAAAGAGGCTAGATATAATGGGACAGGTAGTAATTTAATTAGTACAATTTCTGTGTGGTTATTTTAGGTGTAAGCTAGCTAGGCGGCTGGGACAAAAAACAGGCCCACTCCTCATACAACAGATTTTTCTTAGGTGATGAGATCTCTGCCAAGCAGGCACATTTGCTTTGTCAAAAGCAAATTCTAAGTCATCTGTTTGGTCCTGGAAGAGGTAGTCAAAATGGAAGGTCTAGCACATTCCTGGACAAGGAAGCATGACATCATCAAATGCTGACCCTAGAGACCCAATATCTTTCACCTTCCAGAACCAACGAGAGAAGGACTTCTCTGAAGTAACTGAGTCAGCCAAAGGGATGGGGAATCTTTCTGCCTGGCAAGAGGTAGGTGTTTGATCATACTAAAAGAAGGCAAGTTGAGACATTTGGATAACTGAAGTAAGAGGAAACATCATTATTAAGAGCAAGACAAGAGAAAAAAAAACCAATGAGTGGTTGCAGAAGCTGTGGCTAGAAGAAGGAATTACTATGGCAGACTTATGGATTAGTGGGGCCAGCACTACTCTATATCTGGATTGTGGTTGTCCAATTGTACGCGTTTGTCAAAATGTATAGAACTCTGAGAACTATAAGTTATATGTTAATTATACGTTAACAAATCCAACTTTTGAAAATTTTACATTGTATACTTTGGATTTTATTTTGTCTATTTTAATAAATAATTAATAAATTAACAAAAATTATTGCATGTGCCTATGATGCATACATGAGTGGCAGCCAACTGGTGCCATGATGCCCATGTTACAGGAAAGCATTCAGGAGTCAGCTCTTCCCTTCTATCACGTGAGTCCTAGGGATCAGACTCAGACTGCTGGGCTTAGAGGAAAGCACCTTTGTCTGTTGAGTTATCTCACTGGCCCAATACTATAGTTTTAATGAGGCTGTAGGTGGTTAAGTGATTTCCCAGGACACAGTGAGGCAGAGGCCAGTTCAACAGGATTATCTGATCAATGGAGAAAACAGGAGCAGGGAGATAGCCAGAGCTGCAGGAGAGGCCAGAGCACAACATCAGCCCCCAAGTGATAACATTTAGCATACAGTCACCAAATCTTTTCCTAAGCATTCAATGAAAGTTATTCTCATGCTATTTTTTTATGGTGAAGGAAAAGATAGGAACAATCAATAAATTCAGTGAAGGCTATAAATGAAGATGTCTTATTTCTGCTAGCCAGGCATTTATACAATTGAAAAAACAGTATTATGCACTAACAGATTTAACTTTTACAATCCATCTTCCTTTCTCTTTACTCCCTACCCTTCCATACTAGAACCCATTCCATGTATTTTAAAGACTGTTGGTAATTATCACGAGCTTCCAATGCGATGGCAGCAAAAATCTTCTTACTTAGAAAAGGACTGGAAATCCAGGTGTCCAAGTAACTAATTACCACATTAATTCATCTCGAGGGTCCCTCATTTCCCCGTCATGAGTCATTGATACTTTGCTGGCTGCAGATGAATTCATGGTCTCAGGAACAGAGAAAGCTCTGTAGAGTTAATTCTGCTCTCAGAGAAGCTCAATAAGTCCCCAAGAAGCTTTTGAAAAATCAAAAAGCCCTTAAAAAGGCCTTTAAAAGTAGTTTTTCATGTTTGGCCCAACAGTAATAATGCTTCTTTAGAGATAGCTGAAGTGTGGGCCAATCAATACACTATTAAGACGCTGACAGCCCTGAGATAGAATTACATGGTGAAGAATTTGTGAAACCTTTAGCTTTTTCATTTTCAGCAAGAAGAATCGAGGGAAGTGGCTTTTTAAAATTTATTTTTGTCTGAATAGCCTTAGGTAATACATTCTTTTCATTTCAGATTAGTCAGTTCACCCTCCGTCCACGCAGGACTGGAAGATCAAGTCCACTTTCCATCTCCTGTGTAATGGGACTTTCCCCCGTGGCTGGATAGGCTTTCTGGTTTGAGAGAAAGCTCCACTGCTTACAGCCATGAACAGAAGGTAAATGAGGAGACAAACTTGTGTTTCAATAAAACTTTATTTGCTGAAACAGGCACAGGCTGTGTTTAGCCTGTGTGCCATAGCTTGCTAACTCTTGTATGTGTGAAAATGCCACTTGTCCTTGAATGAACAGGGTTCTAGAATACCTACTCTGAAGCAGTAAGATGGGCTCCCAGATAGTATGAAATCAACTGCTAGTTTGGAAAATTCTAGAAGTGTAATTGCTATAGGTTACCTGAGCCATGCCACTGTGATATGGTTACCTTTGTACTGTCCAAACAGGGAGTGACTGGCCAATCAAAGGGAACAGAGATCCAGGGTCCCTGGATTACATGCTATCTTATGTCAGCTTGTCAGCAATGTGTGGTGCAGGGGTTTTCTCGTGCTGCTTGTACCATCTGTCATATGACCATGGGCTGGTACTTTTGTATCCTTTACCTCACCTCTTCTGACTATTGTGATATACCTGATACAGAGAAACTAGAGGCAATATTGTCAAATTGCTCAGGCTAGCTCAGAACTAACGTGGGAACTAGAAAGCAGAAAAAATGTCACCAACTGAGAAAATAATAACTGGCTCTCAGAAGAGGATGCAGCCAGGCAAGAGGCCTACACCGTGGAGTCATGACCATGAAGGCTGCATGTCACAGACTTTGGCCTTCAGCCACAGCTGACATTATCTCGGCATGTCTTTGTGGCTGGCAGACCACCCCCATCTAATAGCCCTTTCAACTCAGTACAGCAATCACTGTACAAAGCCCCCGATTGTTGGCCAGTTTGCTGCTTGGAGTTGTGGTATGGGCTCAGAGAAATCTCCTCACTTCTAACTGCTGGACTCTGGACAGACTTGCCTACACCTCTGTTGCAGGGAGACAGACAAGTGTGGGGTACTTCTTATTTCCCCCGCCACTGTAACGTGACCCATGGGGAACTTGGCTTCCTTTCATTTATTATTATTTTTAATCTTTTAAACTCCCCTTCTTCTCATTGTGCATTCACTGCAAAAGTCAACTATTTGAGGGCTGGAAAGAACGTTCAAGTTCATTTAACCCCAATTCTCTCGTTCTACTTTTGAAAACCGGGTGCTTGGCCACACTTGAGCAATTATTCCTTAGTTGCACATCTCTGCATGGAGACAGAATGTACTGTGGCGGGGCTTTAGCATCAGTGGTCAGCAACAGGCCACCTGAATGCTTTCATCTGCTCAAACAAACATATTGTGAAAAAATAATTGAAAACTGCAAGAAAATAAGAGAAGACAAAATGTCCACAGTTTGTATCACTATTATACACACATTTTAAATATGTACATATATATACACACACATACATATACACTATATAAATATATATGCATATATTTAGTTTCATGCAGTAGGGTTTTAGGAGCCCAGCCATGTCACAAAATAACTTCTGAAAATACTTTGAGTTGATCATTCATTCGTTTGCTTTTCTAATCAACACATTTATATAAAACAACCATTGTTAGGATTTCCTCATAGTGATTATTTACAAACATACAACCCCTAAATCAGACCACACTCACCAACAAGCCCCTCTCTGCATTTCTGTTTCCTTGTCCAAATTAGGGAAGTTGACTCAACACCATTTGAGGGTTTAACAGTATTCATGTGGCTTGTATTCCACGAGAAGGATAATTTGAGTTGTGACACACGGCAGTGAGCAGGTCAGACATGGCCTGGGCTCTTAGGTGACGATGCTCTGGTGAACTATCAAGAGCCCCAACTCCTGGAATAATGTCTCAAGTAGATTACAACGGGGGAAGGCATACATGAGCGCATTCACCAACTTGCTGCTTCCTGATGCCCAACAACAGGAGGTGACCAGCTGCCTCGTGCTCCCACCACCACATAGTTCCTGCCACAGTGGCCTGCAACCCTTAAACCAAGACCTTATTATAAAATCTTCCTCCCTTAAATTTCTTCCTGCCAGGTGCAAAATAGTATCGAATACAACAAGCTGCGGGGCGTTGTCCTCCTAATTTATCCAGTACCGCACTGTCCTAGGAAGTGGAAGAGGACTTCATCACTGTTTTCCCCTTTTCTCCAGCCGCACAGGCAATTCTCCAGAGTCTGCTTCCTCTATTTTTTGCTTCCTGGAATCTTCAGCCAGAGTAGCCTTGATGATGGTGGAGTGATGCCAAGGTAGGCTTGATGATGCTGTACCCTGATGCCAGGGTAGCCTTGACTCTAAATACCATTAGTCCATCCTTCCCAGACATTCCCACTAACCCTTTGCCGCTGCCTACACTAACCCCCAACCCTTTGCATCTTGCAAGCTCTTCTTTTTGATAGCCTTCTTTAGGTAGAAGCTATTGTATCTGCTTAATCCTTCAACTAACACCAAAAACGAAAAGTAAATTGCTGAGTTCTCTCATCACCAGAATTCTTGGGGGGGGGGGAATTTCTTTCCAACAAAGAAGTCTATCTATTAGTCATTGCAAAGAACATAATTATAAAATTATAATACTTCCTGGTAACATATTAAAATGCTTATGCCTTCTCTTCTTTGGTATTTGATTAATAGATATGCACTCTTACATGTGTAAAATGACCTTATTGGGTAAGGACACTAAAATCATAAGAGATAAGGATCAATCTAAATATACATTGACAAGAAACTGGTTAAACAGGGCATGGTGTATCCATAAAATGAAATATTATACATAAGACAAGGGAAGGTTTTTAGTGTACTTATATGGAAAGGTCTTGTGGATGTTGTTTTTTTTTCCTTAAAGCAAAGAGCCTTTATTGTTTTTAATTTTAGTTATTTTTTATTTTTTTCTTTATTGATATTTATTGAGCTCTACATTTTTTCTGCTCCCCTCCCTGCCTCTTCCTTCCCCCTTTCAACCCTCCCCCAATGTCCCTATGCTCCCAATTTACTCAGGAGATCTTGTCTTTTTATATTTTCCCATGTATATTAGGTCTATGTAAGTCTCTCTTAGTGTCCTCATTGTTGTCTAATTTTTCTATGATTATGGTTTGTAGGCTGGCTTTCTCTGTTTTATGTTTAAAAGCCA
>JAQHUG010000005.1:19124446-19149356 GCA_028555095.1 Dicrostonyx torquatus
TGGCCAAGAAACTGAGACTAGATAGTTCATGGACCTTAGGGGGAAATCTGTCACTATCATTAGGCTCAAGAAATATAGCAATGAAATGACTCTGAATCATATATTGCTATGCCTGTATATCAGTGCCTCACTCAATCCACATCAGAGAAGGGTCTTTTTGTAGCAGATAGTAATTAACTCCAAGATCCCCAAGTGGACAGTGCAGAGAATGAGAGACTTTGGAGCACTCAGTCATAAATAGGATGTCTTTGCTGCCCCCAACTCCCAAGGCTCAGAGATCTAGTCAGAAGAGGAGACAGAAGGATGTAAGGGCCAGAGGTGGTAGACGATTCCAAGGAGACTCTGTCTTCCAGACACAACAGAGCAGATAGACATAGGAACTTCCAGAGATTATGACAATAGGCACAAGACCTACACAAGTTCCAATGAGACAAAATCCCAGCACAGAGAGTGGGAAGTAGACACAAAATTCTAACCAAGAAGCTGTCTGCAATTGATATCCACTGGGAAGGGGAAATCAGTTTTCTCCAATGGAATGCCACTGGGTGCATCAACTCTAGGGCAGGTCCCATGTCCACATGGACAGCACAAAATAAATTCCATGAGTTTGTTGCTGTTTATTGAACTCAGATTCTCTGGAAGAATGTCCAGTACTCTGAAGCACAGAGTCATTTCTGCAGCCCCTTGTTCTGTTCTTATCCTCACTGTCCTCCTATTACACAAGTCTCTGAAGACAGAATTCCTGGAGCTATCTGAACCATCTGAGCCTTTGTTATCTTCACTGTTTAGATACACTTTATTTTAAATTGTGTGTGTGTGTGTGTGTGTATACACGTGTGTGTGTGTTTATGTGCACATAAGTGAGGGTGCTCATGAAGGCCAGTGGCCTTTGGAGCTGGAGTGACAGGCAGTTGAGAGTTGCCTGACTTAAATGCTGGCAACCAAACTCAAGCCATCTGGAAGAGCAAATCTACCCTTAACAGGGGGAACCCCACCACCTGTTTTTTTCTTATTTTTGCTCTTTTCAAAGATGGCACCTCTCTCATACCCTGATAAATTGTGAATGGAAAGAATTACCCTGGTGCAATTCAGTAAAGAACATTAAAAGAGAAGCAGGCTGAGTTCACATGAGATCTTGAGTCCTAAGCCTCATTTCGGTATTGTGAATGCTTCAAGAAATGAGTTCCAAGCCTTATGCTCCCTGAAGGCTGGGTCATGGCATCCTGTGCACTGACAAAGGTGTTCTAGTTGGGGCTAATCTTGCTGTGATAAAACACCATGAGCAAATCAACTTGGAGAGGAAAAAGTTTATTTGGCTTACATTTCCACATCACAGTCCATCATGGAAGAAATTCAAGACAGAAACTCAAACAGGAAAGGAACCTAAACACAGGAGCTGATGCAGAGGCCATGGAGGGGTACTGCTTACTGACTTGTTCATCATGGCTTTCTCAGCCTGCTTTCTTATAGAACCCAGGATTACCAGCCCAGGGATTTGCCACCTACGATGAGTTGGGCCCTCCTCCATCAATCACTAATTAAGAAAATGCCCTCAAGGCTTGTCTACAGTCTGATCTTATGGTGGCATTTTCTCAGTTGAGACTCCCTCCTCTCAGATGGCTTTGGCTTGTATCTAGTTGACATAAAACTATCCAACACAGGAGGGGATAGTGTGTGTGGTCCTTGGGAAAACCTCCTACTCATAGCAGGTGGAGGAAAAGGCCAAGTGTGTGGTGGCTGCTGACCCCACTCAGCATTAATTCTCCTCTTTGACTTGCCCTGCTTGAAGGATATCACTGTCTACCTTGTGTTAATGAGCCCCCTGGCAGGAGATTGTGCTGGAGAGTAAAAGAAGTCGCAGATTTTATACCACCAGCGTTGATTGATGGAGTTGTTTATTCTACCACAGTAGCATCCAGCAATAATGCAAAAATGGAAGCCTTTTTACTTTCTTCAGTGATCCTTAGGGGAGTTCAAATGCTTGCTTATTCAGCATCCAAAGCGGCAAAGCAAACAAACTCCATTAAAGCTTAAATAGATTTCACCTAATTATCGCGCTATTGTTTATTTCTTAACTCGGATCCTAAAAATCATCCCACCATCACTTTTCCCAGGAACTGTAGGGGAAATATTTTCTTAATTCTGCTTCCAGTGAGTGATGTTGCAGGCAGGCAGCTTCATTTCCCACCCCTGGCAGGCTTTTCTTTAAACATGGATGAAGCAAACACAGAACATATACACAGCAGAGATTGCCCTACATACAGAGCAGACTGGCCTGGGCACCGTGTGTTTGGATTTCAGAAGTCATCTGCCAAATGCGGGAACCTGAGTTTGGAGGGCAAAGGTGGGGAGAGTTATTTGGGGTTATGAGGATTTCCAAAGCCTAGCTGTGCATCTACTTAATAGCTATGGTATTTGGGGGACTGCTGGGCTCACTAACTAGCACGAAGACTGACCAGCAAACTCAGTTATTCAGTAGTTGGCTGCCCAACTTTTGAATTATCCAAAACCTCCTTGGATTGCTTTTTCCCTCTCATTAGGATATCCCTGCAAGAAGATGAGCTTGTAAAATTCAATGTTAGCTTGTTCTGAAAGTTTGGTAGAGTAGGCATTAGTAACTCCTGGGGATAAAAGGGCAAGGAAAGAAAAACAAACAAACAAAAAATTAGTTTACTGAATGTTGTTATTCTTTTTAATTAAAAATGGATTCAGCTTATAACAAGCAATCAAATGATTCCCCAAAGTATCAAGCAATCCCAACTCCAGTTTTCAAAACACTTTTTTATCCTCTCTGTGTTTTCTTTTTTCCCCCCTCCTTTTCCTTTCTCCGTTTATCAAAATGTGTTTCTTTTCTTACAAAACAGAGAAACACTGGCATCAGCCAAGTCCATGTCTTTTCCTCGGAACTGCGACAGTATGGATGCTCAGATGCATTCTCTGAGACGATCTTCACAGGGAGGTCAGAACCCCAACTAGTAAGGAAATTATGCCTCAGAGAAGCTAAGATAGTGGTTCTTAACCTATGGGTCTCTACGTATTTGGGGCATCACATATCAGATATCCTGCATATCAGATATCTATATTGCAATTCAGAACGAAGTTACAAGCCTGACATAGCAACAAAATAATGTTTTGATCATCACAACATAAGGAACTGTATTAAAGGGTAGCAGCATTAGGGAGGTTGAGAACCACCAAGGTAAGGCATGCGTTCAAGGACAATAAAATTCTGGTTTATAAAAGTTGGGAATAAAAATATAAAACATTTACAGAAGAAGGGTCCCAGTTATTTGTGTTTTACAAAACTTAAGTGGGGCTCATCAAATCGGTGGAAAGGCAGTCTAACTATTAATGGCAAATGAGGCTATAAGTTTCTCTTAAAGTGAGAGCACAATTTAACAGTAACTAATTATACTTCCACAGCTTTGGTCTTTTTTTCCCTTCAGCAATATCTTAGAGCCCAGTGTCATAATCTTAAGTATGCGACTCCTACCAAACAAAAGGTTGCTGTTTCACTTCAAAAAAAGAAAAAATCCCTCCACTGAGTCTTTCCTAGAAGATAACGGGAAGGGAACACATCTCTCTATGAAATTAGCTGATTTGCACATCTGAGACAGAGTCAGAAGCGCAGGTTTCCACAGAATCTTAAAGATGAGAAGTCAGACCACTGCTTGTGGTAGGGCCCTTTGATTGCACACCCCATCTGTGGTCTCCATTAATATCTTCTTTGCCTCGATTCTGAGATTCTTCATCATCAATGGATCATTGTTAAGAACTCTCTTCCTCAGCTTCAGGCCATTTTCCCAGACAATTCTATATTCTCCTACTCCCAGCCAACACCCTTGTCTTTTGCCAGACCATGGAGGATTTAACTTCCGGATGCTGGGCAACCACTTCAGGAAGTCCCAGCTACACCAACAAAACTCTTGGAATCTTAAGAGATCGGTAATACCCCCTCACCTGCCTCACAGTCCCCAAAATCTTAGAGACTCCCAGAGCTTACTTCTGACAGCTAATAGTCTCCATGGTAACAGCCATCCATCTGCCAATCATTTTCAGGTTTCTGTCTTCTCTCCCTGGGGAGCATTGATACTGGAGTCTGTATTATTAGGTCACATTGTGCTCTTATCCAAAGTATGTTAAACAAAGACCTTCTTTAGCTTTGTTTCTACATGTAAAAGTGTTGCCATTTTTGGGGGGTGTCTCTGCCAGCTCTCCCACCCCATTCCCTCTCCTAAGCTCTACTCATTTTGGCGGGCTGTTAAACAGTTTTTACACAGTCGCACTTTGTTTGGCCCATATCTATGTCTTTGGCTGTCTGAGAGGGGGTATTGTGCTAGGCTGGACTGTTTGATTGGAGGATCATTGAGACTTTGGGGAGTAGAATAGTTAAATGCAATGTTTCACGGAGTTGAAAATTCAAAGGCCACCAGAAAGCATTGTTAACACGCATGCGCACACATACACACAGAGGCAAATAATTGGCATGGATAGGGAACTTGGGTCATTCTAATGTGAGACTCAGCTCAGATCTCCATCTCAGCTTCATCACATTGGAATTTTAACTTTGAAATGGAATCCAACCAGTAAACACTTCTGTTTCTAAAGAGGAGGGAGAAGGAAAATTTTCTTGGAAATACTCATGAGCCTGAGTGAAAGCCGCCAAAGTGGACTTCTTAAAGTTGCAGTGTCTTCTCCTCGTAAAGTTTCTGTATGGTTCTCTTCATGAAGGGTCCCCCAGGACAAAGTGTTTCTACGGCTTGAACAGAGAAAGAAGCGTGTGCCCATGGCAGTTGGGGTCAAGCTAACACCTAAGTGTAGGTGTGTCAGTGAAGCTCATTCTAGCAGGAGGGTCAGACGAGCTCAGTCCTTGCCGGAGGAAGGATGAGGAAATACAGTCTTCAGAAATAAATACTTGTCTGAGAGCTAGGAGATCACGGTTCTGAGCTTGGTTCTTCCATGGCTGAAGGATCTTCAGCAGCCTTTTAATTCATCATCTAAATATCTTTTTTCCATCTCTAAATAAGTTGGATTCAAGTACCCATTTGGGACTAAAGTCAGATTTTACTGCCTTTTTATATC
This sequence comes from Dicrostonyx torquatus, assembly GCA_028555095.1. NCBI lineage: Eukaryota > Metazoa > Chordata > Mammalia > Rodentia > Cricetidae > Dicrostonyx > Dicrostonyx torquatus. Next base: position 19,129,529 of record JAQHUG010000005.1, read on the forward strand.
TAATATATTGTTTTCATTTCCAATTCATCTTGTAGAGGAGACTAAATGTGTCTTCCTACCTCATGGGTACTATAGGAAATCATTTTCTAATGAATTGAAAAACGTTTTCTCATTTCATTTTCACTTGCTCTTCCCGCTGGTGCTTTCTAGGGAGGTGGTTTAACTACATGTCTGGTGACTTCCTTTGATTGGCCTCTTCCCCATATGCCACGTCTTCAAGCACTCTGCAGCATCAATAGAAGGAATTGAATTGCAGAATTTCAGGCACAGGAGATGAGGTTAGGGCACACACAAGAAGCAACAGATATGGAATGGGGATTCTTCGCTAACATTTTTCATGTTTCTGCTGATATAAATGAAGCTTGCCCTCCACTGGAGAATACTGTGGGCTGAAAGCCCCACCTACCCATGCTTTGAATGTTACACAAACTTCTTTTCTTTGCTCTCTGATGCCTTGTGACTTTAAACAGCTAAGGCAAAAACCAGAGTTTGAAGTTTTGTGTTTTTAAATGGATGCCCTGAGCATTACAAAGTGTTTAAGCTTGGAAACCTGGGTAGAATTTAAGTCTCTAAATATTAAACCAGAATGGTTCAGAGGAAAGCGGGTAGGTCAGGAAATGAGTTTCTCTCAGAAAGTCTTGCCTTACACCAGAGGAACAGCAGCTATTAAAACCCTGCCTCTCAATTCGGTTAGTAATTATGACGGGGTTGGCTGCATGGTGAACAGATGTTAAGATAACATGGCAAACTCTAGAACACAAGCTTCCCTGTGATTCTCTGGATTCCTTCTACCCCTAGACCCTCATCTACAGAAGATGACAGCACTTCGTCCTAAGACTTGATCTTACTAGATCTCATTAGGCCATTCATAAATACATTGTTGAGTTTCATGTGGGAGGGTCCAAGCTAGTATTAGTATACACGTATGTACAACTGATGTGCACACATTTGTGCATGTGTGTGTGCAGGCTAGAAGTCAATCCTGGGTATCATTTCTCAGATACCATCTGCATTTTTTTTTTTGATACAGGGTCTCTCATTTGTCTGGAGCTTCCCCGATTAGGCTAGATGGGCTCGCCCGCCATCCACAGGCTTCCACTTGTCTCTGCCTTCCCCACTGCTGGGATTTCAAGTGTGTACCACCCTACTAAGCTTTTTCACATTAGTTTTAGAGGCTAAACTCGGGTCCTTTTGCTGGAATGGTGAGCATTTCACTGATGGAGGTACTTCCTTTAAGTTATAATGCAATTATATGAACCTGTCATCTTTATAACAATGCAAAACAGTTGATGTGTGTTGTGCTTATGGTATGTAGTTGTGTTCCCCCCTCCTTTGACAGCATGCTGAGTCCTCATAGTCAAAAGGAAACGTGTTATCGTCTTTGGTTATCTTGAGCTGCGTGTTCCAATGAAGTCCTAACCACTGGCAGACAGGATCAGAGGTGAATCCATTGAAAGGTAAGTAGGTAATGAGAATGAAGTTCTCATGGGTGGGATCTGTGTCCTCGTGAGGAAAGGGAAGAGGAAGCTGGCTTTCTTTCTCTGTCCTCCACCCTGTTAGGAAGTACGAAAATGGATTCTAGAAGCAAGAAAAAGGCCTCACAAAGAAGCTCATTACTGTTATTCTAGTCATAGACTCGTGATGAAAGAATGTTTTTCTATTACTTAAGCCATTTAGTTAGTGGTAATTGGTTATAGTAGCCTGAACTCACCAAGATGAATATAGCAAAGGCAGCAGGAAGTAGAAGGACACTGGAAGAAATAGCATCATTTAACCCGTGAAACCCTCCCATCTTTCTAAAGTCCTGCTGTGTGTTAGCTGTGTGGATTCCTTAAAATAGACCATCCTTGTATTCTTAAGACTCTAGAATTTTCATCTTGGGGATCTTTCATTCAATAAGATAGGGTAGGTGATGTTCGGTAGCAAGTAGCCCTACATCTCAGTGACTTTTAAATAAGTATGTTTAGTAGTCATGTTCCACGAGGTTTGATGCTTATTTTATTTTCATTTCTGTTGCTCTGATGACTTAGGGAAAAAATGGCATACTGTTCAGGTTACTACATCACTGATGGGCAGTTAAGGCAGGAGGTCGAGCAGCTAATCACAGCACATCCAAGGTCAAGAACAAAGACAAACGTCTCATTACTTGCTTCCTAGTCAGCTATCTTTCTTTACTCTTACAGAGTTCCAGGGCCCAGCCCATGAAATCACGTTGCTCATAATGGGCTGGGTCTTCCCACAGCAATTAACCATCAAGATAGTCCCCTGACAGACAGGCCCACAGGCCAATTTGGTCTAGACAATTTCTCAACTGACCTCTTTCCTTGGGCGATTTTAGGTCATGGTGAGTCAACATTTAAAACAAATCAGCCCAGTGTTTGCACATTGTCCATTCTCTGAGGTCTAGGAGAGGGACGTCCACTTTCCAGAACATTTCTGGTTATTATAGTTGAGGAAAAGATGCATTAGGAGAATGTGGGATGTGTGCACGGTCTCTTAAAGTAGCGTCAGCAGCCACTCACATCACAGTCTCCAAAAATGATGACTAGAGTAAGTCCTATGGCCATTTCTACCTACAATTCTATTGTGTTCCTGCAAAGGCAAAATGCCAATATTTATGAAAAATCCAAAAGATTAATGAAGAACATCCAACACTATGTTTTTAGTAAAATCCCAAGCGTGGAGCCCAGCATTTATCAAAATCAATTATTGCTATTTGTGTTACTATCATTATCATTAGGAAGTGATAACCTGAAATCTCACAGCTAATAGGCATCAGACAAGAGTGTGATACTTATCACATCTGGAATTGGAACTCTTTTCTCTGTACTCCTTCTACTGCACAGGAAAGTCATGAGTGACCCTAGCTATTGGACCTCTGCCTTCAACTCCATGACCCCAGGGAGTTTTGTTTTCCTGCTGGGTTCCTCTGGTGACTATCCTTCAAACCAACCCAGGATACATCCCTGGATGTGCTTGAAAGTGCATTTCCAGAGAGGTTTAGATGAGGAGGGAACACCCCCTCTGAATGTAAGCAAGCTCATCCCCTGAACTGGGGCCTAGGATTGAACAAAAAGGCAAAAAGAAGAAAATGTGGGCTGAACCCTGGCTTCTTCTCACAGCTTCCTCAATACAGATGCCCTGGGACCGGCTCCCTCACACTTCCATCGCTATGCCTTCCTGTTGGCATTTTTTCTTAAAATGTGAGCCCCGATGACCCTTTCCCCTCAAATGCCTTCTGTCTGATATTTTCTCATAACCATGAGATGAGTAACTAATGCAGTTACCTTCCAAGTAATCAGCAAAAACATTGTTGTCAAGGGCCAGTTAATAAACATTTTAGGTTTTCTAGATCGCAGGGTTCCTGTCACAACCACCCAACTCTAGCACCAAAGCAACTACAAACAAAACTTAAGGACTGGGTACGGTTGTACCCATTACAACTTCCTTTACAGAAACATATATTGGCAGAAGTTTGACGAGAGAGCTGACACCTTTCAACAGCATGCATTGGAGAAAGATGGATCAATGAACAGTCCGAGAAGAACTCAGCAAGCAATCTAGTCTTCTGTAAAAACCTGCTCCATAGGGTTCTGGTGAGGACTAATCAGATTTTTACAAGAGTGCCCAGCCCACAACTGATCCTGCATTCCCCTCCACAGGGGTTTATTGTCTTCCCTCAGGATCAACCACTGTCCCTATTCTCTTGGGACTGGTTTTCTGCAGCAGTGAGTCAAAGAAGGGAATGAGTATCAGAAAGTGATAAGTACTATACAGGAAAGACAAGCAGGAAGGAGGAGGGGGAGGGGAGAGCAAGCCATGCAGATAAAGGAAGCACAGGGCAAAGTCTCAGAGATGCGGAGGAGGAAGGGTGGGGTGTAAGGACTAGTGGGAGATAAGCAGGGAGTCTGTGCAAGTGTGAAAGGCAGGTTAGGGATCCCAGAGACATCTGCACCTAATTCTCTATGAGAAGGAAAAATCTGGAATTTTGATTAGTTTGTATTTATGTATCGTGTGTGTACTTATGCACGTACCACTGTGCCTATGTGGAGGTCAGAGGACAACTTGCAGGTCCCTGCCCTCTCCTTCCACTGGGTTCTGGGAATGAAACCCAGAAAATCTGGTTTGGTGGCAAATATCCTTATGCTCTGAGCTCTAAAGCATCACCACTATTTAGAGCCCTTAGGATTGTTCTGAGGAACCAGCATATTCTCTCTTTCTCTCTCTTCACTCCTCCCCCATTTATTTGTTTTTGATTACCTTTTCTTCTTCACTCTTTTTCCTTCCTTCTCCTGGATCTTCCTTCTCCTACCTATGGTCCTCTCTATTCTGCTCCAATAGCGTCCCTCCAGTCTTCTTTTGGCTGACTCTTGGCTCTGTTGGAGGTACCCAAATCCCAGGTTATTCTCCAGATCCAAGGGGTAGTTGGCCCAGTTTAGCCTTCCAGTAGGACTTAACCTAATTCCTCAGACATGGATCATCAGACAGAAAAGGGCTTAGTGAGAACAAGATGAGAATTAAAGCAGAGACCATCAAGAACATTTTGCTGTTATTTAATAAACAGGACGCCGAGGCATTGTGAGACATACCCCAGCTGCTCTGTATTGCTGTGGATGTGGAATCACTTTCTTCTATGCTTTCCATAGCCTGAGTTTATGAGTGGCTGTGTGTTTATCCCAGGACTGGGAATTTAACCCACTCCTGTTTACCAGGTCTAGTGGATGGTTATAAAGATTCCAAGCAGCTGGAAAATCGAAGAGGAATTTCTGCAGACACATTCTTAAGGTACCTTATTGAGTACACAATTGTATGGAGAGGGAAGAATGAAAGACGAGAAGATGAATGAGTTTGAGAGAGGAAGAAAGAGGATGTGGGAAGGGGAGGGGAGAGAGGAAGAGTGTGCAAATGTGCAAGCATGCACGGTGTGGCCATCAACACTCAGGATCCCTGTGCAAAGTACAGATTAACACAGCTTTTTAGTCCCAGATGCTAGAGGGCTGACATTCTACTCTGCTCAGAAGAAAACCACTCAAAACACCCCTAAAAATGCCTTTGACTGGGTTGGTGCTGTAGAGCACCCACACAGCTTACTCAGCTGGGTAAGTTTGTCCAGTAAGTAGCCACCATCCACTCCTTGATTCTGTGGACTCGGCTATCAGTGGAAAAAGCATTTTCAACAATTCCCAGCAGTGGCTCTCTTTGCTTCTCAGATTCTAATAGAATACCAATCCCCTGGCAGTATGACTCAAATGCAGATTCTGACCCAGGTCCTGAAAGTCTGCATTTCTAAAGAGCTCAAATAATATTTCACTTCACAGTAAACCCAGAAGCTTTAGTTACATTATCTATTGTTTTATACTAGATGGCAAAAATTATAATAAAATTTTAATTTTCAAAGTAAGGTGTTCTCAAAGTTAGGCCGAGTTCTCACTCCCTGTGTGGCTGGGGATGAACATCTGGTCCTCTTAGATGCTGAGAGTACAGCTGTACACCACCCTATCTACTTTAGTGGCGCTGGGAATCGAACTCAGGGCTTCCTCCTCACACTATATAAGATCTCTGCCAACTGAGCCACGCCCACAACCCATACTTCTTGACCAAAAGTGGGAATGATTTGGAGATCTCTAAAAACATAAGAGAATTTAGTCAGAAATTTAGTCTAAAAACAGAAGAGAATCAAGTTTTCTGGCTAAATTCATCTAAATTTATTTGGAAAAGTGTAAGAAAATCTAGCATTGACTGAAGGGGTACCAGTGCCTGGAACCCATGTGGACATTGTTCTTTTAGCTCTGCTAGCTCAGACCCCTGTTCTGAGAGAGCAGGCCTGTTTATCACAATGTTTGGGCCGAGTCAGGACTGAATGCAGGAGCTTGTTAGAGTTCCTTGGCTTTGAACGCCATCTGGTGGCAAAAAGCAACAGACCCATTTCTTTTAAACAGTTCTCTCTCTCTCTCTCTCTCTCTCTCTCTCTCTCTCTTTCTCTCTCTCTCTCTCTCTCTCTCTCTCGTGTGTGTGTGTGTGTGTGTGTGTGTGTGTGTGGTTGTGTGTATTATATACATGTAAGTGTGTGAGTGTGTGTCCACATATGCCTTTGCAGAGGCCAAAACAAGACATTGGGTATCTTCTACTGTTCTCCACGTTATTGTTGTAAGAGAGGATCTCACTGATCTGGAAGCTTGCCATTTCAGTTAGACTGGCTGGCCAGCCATCTCTCTGCATCTGCCTATCTCTGTCCCACTACACTGAAGCTGTAGAAGCACGCAGACATGCGCAGCTCTTTACGTGGATTCTAGGTATGAGAATCCAGGTCCTCAGGTCTTCATGCTTGCAGAATGATACTCTGGCTATGGAGCCATCTCCCAGTTCTTATTTTTCTCAATAAAGAAACAAATAAGTATAGCTTTTACCTATTCCTGATGCTATTGTGTTATTCTAATTAAGAATGATTATGTTAAAATATTCCTTCATATAATGTGTAGGTGAGACCTGGTGAGGAAGAGACCTAGTCAGTGGTGCTCATCAACTTAGACCATGAAACCCTGATATGGACAAGAACCGCCATATACAGGCTGCTCCCTCAAATGGAATTTAACATAAACTCAACTCCCACTTTCTTTTCTAACTGCAGATATAGATATAGATGATAGTGATAGATCCCTAAAATTCTGGCTTAATTCAGTGTTCTTGTTTTAGCAAATATGCTGTCTATCATCACTGGTGGCAGTGTTAATGGCACTGGAGATGGTAAAGGCAGGATTTCACACATGCTAGGAAGCCCTTTAACCCGATCTACATCTTCAGTCCTTAGCTTCTGAGTGAGGTCTTGCTGTGTAAGCCAGGTTACTCCAGACCTTGCTGTAGGGCCTAGGATGGTCTCAACTTCTTGTCACCCTTCCCTGATTGCAGCTGTGCACCACCACACCACCTCTCTTCTTTGACATGTGACTGGGGACAGGTTACTTGATCTCAGAAGACCTTGAACTCTGAATGTGTAAGACAATAATTAGCCGCTCCAGTCAGCAGGAGTAGACAGTGCTCAGGATTGTATCTGTCAGGATTCTTTATAGAAACAAACCCCATAGAAATCTTAAATCAGCATATGCAATGTGGTCAAAATAGCCCAACTTACTGCCTCACACCACAGACACTGAGAAGCCACTAATGTCTCAGGCGATGAGGCTGGACACCTCAGCACTCCCTGTCTGCTGCTGCTGGCCTGGAGGGTTCCTGGAACGCTGCTGATTTGCAGTCCACATAGAAACCAGAAAAGCTGGTTCTAATATTAACAAAGGAATCAACATCAGCAAATGATGGATTAACTCAGCAGCTAGAGAGAAGCCAAGCCAGCAGTGGAAAAGTAATATTTCTCTTCTGGAAGGTGCCACCCACATTTGGGGGGGTTCCCACATCTATAAGACAATTAAAACAATCCCCGCTGATGCTCCCACAGGTCGACCTGATATAGACAACTCCTCAACTGAGGCTCCCTGCTCTTGCCTTTCATGTCACTAGTTGTGACAAGATGACATTTAATATCAACTATAATACATATGACGGGGGAGCGCAACAGCAAGAGAAGGAAACATAGTAGCAGTGTTATTAGCTATAGTATGAAAATAATAACTATCAGGCACACCCATGACACTTGATTAGTTTCAAGTTAAGAATCACAAAGAGCTGGGCGGTGGTAGCACATGCCTTTAATCCCAGCACGCAGGAGGCAGAGGCAGGAGGATCTTTGTGAGTTTGAGACCAGCCTGGTCTACAAGAGCTAGTTCCAGGACAAGCTCCAAAGCTACAGAGAAACAAGAATCACAAAGATGAGGTCCAGAAGTGGAAGTAACAAATCTAAGGTCAGGTATAGACAAGTTGTATAACCCTTGACTGCGAATTTTAGCTGTCCTCACTCTAGTTATTAGCCCAATAAACCAAAGAAAAATACATTAGCAGTCAGTTTTCACTATATCAGAGGCAGTAACAAGCATCCCCTGTGGTGCCTGCACTATCTGGAACCACGATTGGACAGGGTCTGAAGATTAAAGAACACACAGAGCCACGAAACAAGAATGCCAATTGTGTTCCAGTGCAGCTTATATAGGGCTCTCCTTGACTAAAGGCCACGTCCTAGCTCTCAGGATTTTTCAGCTGCAAGCCCATCAGAAACCACTCCCCTGTCATCAGGAACACATGAGGGTCTCGTGCTCAGAGCAGCTGCAAGCACAGGAAAACAAGCTGTTGACTCCGGCAGGCGAGGGGTCATAGAAAATTCGGGGTCTGAGGGTCTGCAGTCCCCAACAATTCCCAGAGTCTCAGTGTGGTGCTCAACACAAAGGCTTGTTTCTTGCCCCTGTGACTTGGCCTCTGTAGGTTGTCTGAGCTGTGGATAGTCCCATCAGCCATGGCAGTATAGCTGAAGGAGTTACACGAAATTGGTGGAGTCAGTTGCTTCTTTGCTGTCCATGAACTTATGAGTGGAGGTAAAGGGAAAACATTGCAAATATGAGAGATGAACTAGCAGAGTAGCTTCCTAGGAGAATGCAGGTGGACTGTTGAGGCCCAGAGCCCCTTTGAGTTCTTTAACTGTAATCTAAAAGTGGACTTGGCTTAATTCACCATGTGGTTCCCTTCAGGAATACTGAGCCTGTGCAGGTTCAGGTGTGAAGACAGGCAGAATTTGGGTTAAGGTCTTGCTAGGCAGATACAACCTTTGGAGAGAGGAATAGGGGAAAAAAGGAAATAAGACTGTTCTTAATTGTTCTGAACGGGGCACTTTACAGATCGGGGCACAGGATCATAAGCTCAGGTCACTCTCAGCTACATAGCAACTTTTTGGCCAACATAGGCTACATAGAAGTTCTGTCTCAAGAAACAAAAGAAGTAAACAAACAAGAACCCCTAACTCCTTCCCAGTCTGGGGGATGGGGTGAAGTCAGACTGCTCACCCCAACCTTCTTCTCCACTATTCTACAGAAAAACAGAGACTCACAGTGTAGAGAAGCGGCCTCAAGATTAATAAGGGGGCTGTGTCCTGGAAATCAACCTGCTATGAAAAGCTAGGAGTGTTGGCCCTGTTATCTGGACACCCATGCCTTCTTTCCCTATGGATTCTTTTTCTTCTCATTCATGGCCGCAGCCTCAAGAGGGCGCCTGTGCAGCCTGTTTCCCACACGGAAGTGTTTATGCAAGAAAGCCCTGAGACATGGCTTCCAATTAGGTCCAGTCTGTGCAAGATATCCGACCAGTTCTTCACCCCACCCTATAGTTACATCCTTTATTATGTGACTTTTCATCTTCCACTAGAAATATTTTTTTTTCTGATCCTTTACTTTGGCTTGGCCATGCAACTTTTCCCAGTGGCCAAAGAAGACATGATCAGAGCCCTGAGCTGCACTTTTTGCCTTCTTCCAGGAAAGAATGATGTACTCGCTAGTTATACATCACCTTGACACAAGCTAGAGTCATCAGAGATGAGGGAACATCAATTAAGAAAATAGCTCTGTAAGATTGGGCTGTAGGCAAGACTGTAGGACAATTTCTTAATTAGTGATTGATAGGGAGGAGCCCTGCCTACTGTGAGTGGTACCATCCCTGAACTGATGGTCCTGGGCTCTATAAGAAGAAAGGCTGAGCAAGTCAGGAGGAGCAAATCAGTAAGAGCATCCCTCCATGGCCTCTGCATCAGCTCTTGCCTCCCTACTGTTTGAGTTCATGTTCCAACTTCCTTTGATGAACAGTGATATGGAAGTGTAAGTCAAATAAACCTTTCCTCTCCAGGTTTCTTTGGTCATGTTGTTCCCCCACAGCAATAGCAACCCTAACTAAGACAAATGGGCTCCCAGAATCCCTCCTACTTATGAAGGGATCAAAAGAAAAAGACTCTACAGATTAGAACTAAAACCAGCTTTCTTTGGTAGAGCCCAGTCCAGCTTCAACCAACCAAAACTGACCCAGAAACCCTGTAAGTAAAATAAATGTCTATGCCACTGAGTCTGTGGTTTTATGTTATTCAGTGGCAAATCACTTGCTACACAGGGGTATCTTTTCAAAACTTATAATACTGTCATTTAATTTTTTAAGATAAAGCATTGTAGGATGTGTGGGTAACTGATATGAACTCCATCAGCAGCTTCCTACCAAGGCTCTGCTGAGGCTCGTCTCTCTTTTCAACCCACACCATGCTGGGTGATGAGGACAGAAGACTTCTCATGCGGATACAGCCTAGCTCTACGTGGGGAAGCGGGAGAAATTCATTCTCATCTAGAGGTTTGGCCTATTGTTTTCTACCACATAGGAAAGCGAGGTGAGGTGAGAAGAAGCAGAAAGCTGAGAGAGCATGAGGAGGGAGAAAGAAAGGCAGGAGGTAAGAGGAGAAGGGAGAAAAGGAAGTGGAGCAGATGCTGAGAGACTGCAGTGAGGGCCTGGAAAATGAGTCCCTTGCCAGCAAGAAAAGAGGGGAGTCTCACTAGGATATTATAACTAGTGAGTTGTAATGGAGAGACCAGTCTCTACCCACAGAAGTCATAGGTCTCTGTCTCTCTTTTTTTCTCTCTGTCTGTCTGTCTCTCTCCCCCTCCTACCCTGCTGTGGGACAATGGTCTATATCCTATCAATTATATTTTAAATAAATGCTGATTGGTCAGTAGCCAGGCAGGAAGTATAGGTGGGACAACCAGGCAGGAAATAGAGGCAGGGTGACAAGAACAGGAGAATTCTGGGAAGAAGAAAGCTTGGTCTACAGTCCTGTCCCAGATACAGAAACAAGCAAGATGTGACTGCCTTGCTGAAAAAGGTACCAAGCCACGTGGCTAACACAGACAAGAATAATGGGCTAATATAAGGTATAAGAGTTAATAAAAAGCCTGAGCTAGTGGGCCAATCAGTTTATAACTAATGTAGACATCTGTGTGATTTCTTGGGACTAAACAGCTGGGAGATGGGGCAGAACAGAAACCTCGGTCAACACTACCCCTTCTCCTCTCTCTCCAGACCCCCTCACCTGTTTTGAGAAACAAGTGTCTGATATTGCATAACAGCTAATTATCATGGGTTGTTTCTTAATTTATACCTCACAGATCCTGGACTTTCATAGAGATTCTGGGTTTTATACAGTTCACTCTGTTATAGTCCTTGCCCTCTGGGACATTATGATGGAACGTGGTAAATTATCATGTGGGAGCTGTTAATAGTTTCCTCACTAACATGGCTGAGACTGTGGTTGCTCAGATGAAAGGAAGTGAGGTAGGACTCCTAGAATGGGAGACAGGGAAAGAGGAAAAGTTAGGAGAGCTACAAGCCAGAATAGTCACCAGAGACAGGGCCTGCCGCTGTCCTTCCGAATCATCCTGAAACCCCCACCCCTACCCCCAGCCTCCCCAGCTCAATAACTGGGACTTGCCTCTAAAGCTGAGGCTGAGCACTCAACTCAAGGTTTGCAGAGCTGGAGAACTGACTAGTGACAGTTTTCTTCCCTGTGTGTCCCAACTGTATGTACCTGATTTTGGTATTACCTCACTGTCTTTTCCTTTCATTTTTCTGTCAAGAATTATTCCAAATCCTGGGTAGAGCCATAGGCAGGACAATGCCCACAGCTAACAATAGAGAGTGCGAAAAAGGCAGAGGTCAAAGGTTGCTTTGAAGCCTTCTCTAGGTGCTTTCTCTTTAAGACAGCCCATTGAGGTCACCAGACCCATGTTCTCCAATGTAGTCCAGCTCTGAGGTGATGTCTCCTTCATTCACTTCATTTCCAGTGTGGGGAGTGAAGGAGAGGTGTTCACGTCAAGGCGAGGCATTCTCTATAGGCAAGCGTAAGCGCACATGGGTGTTGTCTCAAATACATCTAATGCAACCCCAAACGGTTGAGAACAATATTACTAATACATCTTCTGGTTCTAGACGTGCTTCATTCAAAACCTTCCAGATACCATGTGCCCTATTCTGAAAGCTCTTGGGATAAAGGGGGCCATGCTATCATTTGATAGCACAAGCCTTTAACCTTTTCTCCTGTCTGACAGTATTCGAATGCCACGTCTGTTGCATGCTTTTGAGGGCCGTCCTAGCTGTCAGCTTTCTTTACTAAGGTAGGTGGTTTGCTTTGTCAGGCTCCCCTTCTGGACCTTCCTTTGGCTCTTCTACCAGTGTGGAAGCTGAGCACTGAATATTGGTTTGCCACTGTCTAGTTCTCCAGTATCGGGAAACTGCAGTTGTCCCTCGGTCTCAATATCCTTGAAACAAGGCAGAAGATAGTGCCTACTTCAAAGGTGACTTCAATGATTATGTGACAAACGAAATGTATGAAGTAATTCCTAGTACAGTAGTGTCTAGTGATTGTTGACTACTGTAGATTTATGGGGCTAGGAAAACAAATCCAGCAATGATAGCATTAACAGTAATAACTATCTTTGATTGAGGGCTTACTATATAAGTACCTTGCCCATATTTAGAGAGGCAGGACAGATGAAGACTAAGACAAACCAAGTTTCCAGAGTCAAAAAATATCAAATGGGATGTGTGCTTAAGACCCAATAAATAGACTTCATGTGTGAAACCTTGTATGAGCATGTGATTTTTAAAACTAGAAAGGAAAAAAATGACTTCCTACTGACAGAATTTAGCAAACCAATAGCAATGTGGTTCAGGGAGCAACATTTATGTCTGGACCTTTCCAACAGTTTTCAAATAACACCACATATAGATACCCATGGAACAATACACACACACACACACACACACACACACACACACATATTGGAGACAAATACTGAAGAGTAAGGGAATGAATCTCCCTCTAAATCAGTGCACATGTGTTACCTTTAGTCTCCCAGCTTGAGTGTGTGTGGGGGAGGCTGCTTTCTTAATAGCAATCCCTGCCACACCAGTGAAAATCCAACTAGCAATCAGATGGAGAAAAGCAATAACCCTAGCCTTGCCTGGGTTACGTTCAATTTATGTCTGCAGCATTTCAGTTTTAAGCCACTAAACCTTGGTCAGAATCTCAGGAGAACAAGACAGTACAATTCCGAGAAGCAATCAAAAAGTGACTGCCAAGTTATTGGGAGGTTCCATGGTGTGTTTCTAAGCCAGTGCTAATCTAATAAATGTACACGCAATGAACTGTGAAATTGAGAACATGACTGTCCACATCCTCTAAGCCAAAGGGATAGAACAGCCATTTCTCCCTTAATTTCACATGAAAAGGAGATCGTGGACCATCTGTTATTTTATACCTTTGCAAAAGATATGAAAATGTCTGCATTTTTCACACCATGCATTAGGGCTGACAAAAGACGAGAGCCACGATGCTTGGCTGGCCAGAATCCCAGCTCAGATGAGAGAAAAGCAAGAATACAAGATGTGGAAGCTTGAGAGGGTCAAGGTTGGGAGCCTGGAGCTCTGCCTGACAGTATTCTATTGTGAATGTGAGCTTTAAATGGGGTATTATGTGTGAATACACTTTAATAAACTGGAAAGCACAAATTAACACGGTAGGAATGCTCCATATTAGTTTAACAAATATTTTTTCCAAACAAGTTTCATCATTTCTATTCTGCAGCCTAACAGAAGCCGTAGAACTATTGGAAACTTAAATCACCCTGAGCCCATAGGTCACTATTATTTGGATCATTCATTCAGATCAACCATTTGCTTAGACTCTTATAGTGCTGACCTAGTGGTTATGGGGCTAAGATTCAGAGATTGTTATTGATATACTTACAACCTAATGGAAGCTGGGCTACACTAAGTGACTTTAAGGAAAGTGAGTTTAAATTTGTTAAGTAATTGCAAATAGCTGAGAGATCACATCTGGGTGGGAGATAAGGCTTCAGGTGGGAGAAGGCATTCAGAAGCAGTATTGGAAAGGGGGCCATCATTGTTCTGGAAATGGAGAAAGTAGAAAGTAGTACCAACCTAAATATTTCTAGCAGAGAAGATTTAATTCAGGAAAGTAGTTACATCAAAACTAAATAGTTCAAGAAAAGAAATGCAGGAAGTCAAACAAATCATTCTGCCTGTTGCAGGGAGAGCTTCCCCATAAACAGAGAAATGAAGAGAAGAAAGTGGTTTTGCCCAAAGGCAGGAATTCATTCTGTGGCACTACTGCACTAAGTGTTGTAAATTAAAAGAGCCACACGCGAGAGAAAGATGCCATGCAACAGAGCTTGGGTGGAGGGGTTTTTATTAGGGGAAAGTGAATGGGAAAAGGGGAGAGGGGAGAGCAGTCTCTGGAGGCATGAATGGCAGTAGAGAAGAGAGAGTCAGAGAAAGATATAGGGGAGACAGAGAGACAGAGACAGGCAGAGAAGAAGAACGAGAGAGAAAGGAAGGAAGAGATGGGAGCTGGGCAAGGCCCATCTTTTAAAAGGAACATAGCAAACGTGCACAGAAGGTGCTCTTAGTAGCTACAGCTGAGGACGTAGCCTTCCAGGACCTCAAGGGCAGGCCTAAATGCTAACAACAAGGTGTCATAGAGTTATCAGAAACTGCAAAAGAGTTGTTTGAAACCATGCTGGAACCACAGCTCTGGGGCATTCTGGTGAAAAGTTCTGCATGACATTACTATTTTGGTTAGGGGTTAAGGACTGTGAGGCTAATGCTGTAACAACTGAGTGTACATTGAAATCTAGGGTTGGGACAAAGAGAGATCCTCCATGCTCTACCTGCTGAGGGATGTCAGCATGTGTATATTACCATCTACCAGCAAGACAGTGTCAGTACCTAGGAGCATGCAAGCATCCTTCATCTGAACATCTAGTGTTTTTCTAACACATGCTCAGCACTCCCAAGGGCAGAACCCAACCAAAAGTCAGCTGACAAGGGAGTCTGTGAAGGGTGGTTTTTAGAGTCACAGCTCCTTCATACTTAGAAGAATGGAAAGCAAGAGCTGGCAAATACACCAAAGGAAGGAAGGGAAGAAGCCAAGAGGGAAAACAGGGTGAGTGTCTCAGTTCAGACCCTTACATATTTCAAAACTTAGTTCCCAGCTGGTTGAACTCTTTGAGAAGGATTAGAGGGTGTGGCCTTGATACAAGAGCAGTGTCACAGGGTGGGTTTGGAGGTTTCAAAACCCTGTTGCCATTGCCAGTCAGTTCTTTCTCTCTCTCCCACTCAGTAATCTCTCAGCTCCTGCTCCAGCACCATGGCTCCCTGCCTGCTGCCATGCTCCCTTCTGGGATAGTCATGGACTCACCCTCTCAAACTGTAAGCCCCAATAAACTTCTTCCTCTGTAAGCTGCCTTGGTCCCAATGTCTCTTCACAGCCATGGTTAAGTAACTACAGCACTTAGTTAGATGTGCATAAAGATGGAAAATGCAATCCCATGTGGAGGTATCGGGCAGGTTTCTTATTAAAAGTAAGCTAACATTGTAGGGAAAGAGAAAGCTTGGAAATGCAAGCTCAGACAGAAACGACAGACATTCAAACACACAGCCAAAGCTCTCACCATGGAAGCAGAATGGTCATCATCCTGCATGAGTACCATGGCCTAACATTTCCTACCTGCAGACCCCAGCCCAGGCTACCTTGAATGTTCTCAACCTTGACCTCAGGACAGGTGTCTACTCTTTTTTTTCAAGAAGTGGCAAACAGCCTCCACTTGGGTTTCTATAGCGAGAATCCAATCCCTGACTCCCAGTGGAAAAGTTCACTAAAAAGATGGTATCTCCCTACTGAGTTTTCTCTCCAATGTCAAAAATCCTTGTTATATTTCAGCCTTTGGCAAAACATATCTAAGAGTGGTTTTATGTCATTAATCTCTATTTGTAGAATGTGCCTGAGACCACTGATTGGACAGAACGCACTGTGTAATTAGCCCCTTGGATCTTCCTGACCATTTCAGCTTTGCTGTTGACCAGCATCACTGCACAGCTGACGGAGCAACAGGTCTCGGATTCCAGTGGGGCACTGGTCAGAGTTATAGAGGAATCATTTGACTTGAAAATCCACTCCCCTAGTATTTATGATCTAGAAACAGTCATGTGCATACCTTAATGACAATAGATCAAGATACTCACATAGTCCCAGCATTTGGGACACAGAGGTAGGAAGATCAGGAACTTGAGGCTAACCTGTGCTACATAACAATATCCTGCCTCAATCAAAGAAACAGATAAACAAACACATTGTATTGACAGACATATACACAGAGGATAGAATAGTATTTCAAAATTAAAAGAGCACAGCGAATTCATATCTCAATGGTAGCCATGTTAGAGAATTAATCTGTACTCCTGATTCAGATATACAAAAAACTATCTGAGAAAGAACACAGAGAAGCTTGTTGAGAAACTGAGTCTATGGGTTCCATGTCTGAAAGAAAGAAAAAGAAAAAGACCAGCATGGAACTCAGCTTTGCCCTTTGACTTGCCACAATGGACAAGCTTCTGGCTTTCCACTGTTGTGCTAATCTCCTCACCCCCCTCAATTCCTGTACAATAGCTAAGTGATGAAACACTCCCCCAAATGGCTGTTTTCTGTGCTTCCTCTATGCTGGGTATGCTTCCATATCTATGTACAGGGTCTCCAAGTCATGCCATTTTGAAGGATGGAGAGAAAGAGATGTTTTGTTTCTTGAGACAGAATCTTACTAGGTAACTCTGGCTGACTTGCCACTAAATATGCAGCCCAAACTAGTCTCAAATTCACGGCAATTCTCCTGCCTCACACTCCCGAGTACTGGGATTAGAGCCATGCATTCCCAAGCCTGTCTCAGTTTCTCTTTCTGCTAATAAAATACCCTAAAAAAACCAACTTGGGGAAAGAAAGACGCTCATTGGTTCCCATTTCCAGGGTACAGTTCATCACAGAGATGGAGTCATGGCTACGGGAGCAAGAGACAACTGGTTAACTGCAACCATAATAAATATAAGTACACTTGAATTATTAATTTATTAAATTAATAAGTTAATAGCTAATTTATTTAACGTCTTGCTGGCTAGTTATGTCAACTTGACATAAGCTAAAGTCATCTAAGAGGAGGAAAACTCAGTTAAAAAAATGTCTGTGTGAGTTGTGGCTGTGGGCAAGTTTGTAGGGCATTTTCTAAATTAGTGACTGATGTGGGAGAGCCCAGCTCATTGTGGGTGGTGCCACCTCTGGGTTGGTGGTCCTGGGTCTATAATAAAGGAAGATGAGCAAGCCAGTAAGTGTCACTCCTCCATGGCCTCTGCATCAGCTCCTACCATGTTTAGGTTCCTGTCTTGACTTCCTTCAATGACAAACAGTGATGAGGAAGCATAAGGCTAACAAAGCATCCCTCCTCAAATTGCTTTGGTCTCAGTGTTTCATCGCAGCAATAGTAATCATAACTAAGACAACATCACATCAGGTCAAATGCGTTATTAACTTTCAGGTTATAGAAGACATCAGAACCTAAGAGTTTTAATTCAGCTGATTAAAAATACTTGAGCATTACATTTTTCTTTGCCACCAAATTCCTACAGGATGGACTTTTCTAAATTAGTCTGTGTGTGGGAACCACAAGCCAACAGACTGCTCCATTCAACACTTAGCTCATGAGAGGGTCATCCATGGTAACGTTCCTTTCATTTCCTGTTTTGTTAGTACTGAAGAGACCTCCAAGACTGTGGCCTGAGTTCTTCAGATATAGCACATAATTCTTTGATCTTCTAAGGATCCAACAGAGAACAAACCTTTCTAAGGTCCAAATCCTTTCTATTTGCCAGCAGCATGACTCTACACCAAACAGGTAAATTGTGACTCACTGGGACATGCTATCCCTTCTGTGTTTATAAATGTAGATTCTTCTATCACTAAGATTACACAAATGTAAAATCCAAAAAATCAGCCCAGGTAAGTCTTATGCCAGTTAAATAAAGCTCTTCAGGTCTCCATTATCACAGCTGTCACCCCCATCCCTGCCAATAACTTGAACACATTGGCTTTATTGAGATATGATCTGGATCCAATATGGACAGAAACCTTTCTGATGTATAGCTAACTTTCTGAGTGAAAGTTTATGCTCCTTCAGCCCACAGGCCACTGATGTTTTCATGGGACAGAGGTTGAGAGGAAAGTGGGTGTTTTAATATTCTTCCTTCTAGGGGTGCATTTATACTATAGAAATTGTTGTTGAATCATCAATCTCTCACTATGTCTGCTGGCTGGTCTTATATCAACTTGATACAAGTTATCCGAAAGGAGGGAATCTCAATTAAGAAGAGTCCTCCATAAGATCCAGCCAGAAGGAATTCTCTTAATGAGTGATTGATGGGGGAGGCCCATTGTGGGTGTGGTAACTCCTGGACTGGTGGTGGTCCTGGGTTCTATTAGAAATAAGGCTGAGTAAACCATGATGAGCAAGCTAGTAAATAGCACCCCTCCATGGCCTCTGCATTAGCTCCTGCCTTTAGTTTTCTACCCTGCTTGAGTTCATGTCCTGACTTTCTTTGATGATGACCTGTGATGTGGATGTGTAAACCAAATCAACCCTTTCCTTCCCAACTTGATTTTTGGTCATGGTGTTTTACAGCAGCCATGGACACCCTAACTAAGACACCCCTGGAGATTAATTTTAGCTAGACATCTATACAAAGCAAATCGAACCCTTGTGAATCATTCATCTACACATAGAACTCTAGGATCAGTGGATGTCTGACAAAGATCCTTACTAACTGATTCCCATCACCACGTCATCACCACTACCCCCTGCTTCTGCTGAGTGTTTCTCCTTCGTTTCCTACTATGACCTTGAATTCACATTGGAAACATGGAGTAAGAGGCATATTGTGTTCTTGGGGGATATTGCAGAATTCTGCCTCAGTGACACATAACTTCTAGTACCACCCATGGCTCCCTTGTTCCTTTCTGCCTCAATAGCCATTTCAAAGGCTGTACTTTTACACAGTTCTGAAACATTGTGCAGAGATTACAAGTCTTCTCTCTAGTTATATTTCCAAAGGCCACAATGAAAGCCTTTCTGGATACTCTCCAGAAACTTGAAAGACAAACGCTGGTCAAGCATGGAGAGTCCACACCAGCATCCCCATCTCTCATCTTCTAATTTCTTGTTCTATTTCATGCTAACAAGTTTCTCTCAACCACTATCTACCAGTGACTTCTGTCTTTTAACTAGGCCAACAACTAGTTTCTGATGCTTGCACTAAAGTCACTAGTGTACTTATATTGTTAGGTTCTGTCTAGACCAAAGCTATTCCATTTTCCCCTTGGCTAAGAAACATGAAATTGTATTGTCATGTGAGTTTTAGATTCTTTTGCAGATAAAACTAGATAAATGGTCACACTGATTCTGTTTTGCTTGTATGTAGATTTGTCTGCCTAAGTGAGTCCCAGGGGCATTGCTAGTTTGGGAAGGTAGGAGACTTCACCACCTGCTGTTGGATTTCTTGCTTCTACCCAGGCTTCTTTGAGTGATTTCTCTAGTAAGATCTGTTGAGTTCATTACTTTGGAATATTTAGCTGACACCATATTGTTTCATAATTCAGAATATAAAGTAGATGTATTGATGGCCTGTGTCTAGGTCATCTGCATCCATGGTAAGAACATGGGGGAAAGGACTGTATTGGTGTTATCCCAGGCCTTCTCCACACCAGTACCAAGATTCAAGGATTTCTCCAAAGCAAGAAGGATGTATTTTCCCCCACAGGCTCATGTGCATGAACACTTGGTCCCCAGCAGGTGGTGCTGTGGAATTGTAGCATCCTTCAGAGTAGAAGCATAACCAAAGGTGATTGGTCTCTGTGCAGGGGATCTGAGGGTTACAGGCTGGCATCCATTCCACCCTGGGCTCTTTGCTTTCTGACTGCTCAGGTTATTTAACCACATATATAATCATTTTCTTTTTACCACCAAGT
>JAQHUG010000005.1:19149421-19164334 GCA_028555095.1 Dicrostonyx torquatus
CTGAACTCTCTGAATGTGGCTGCCAATGGGGGCAGACTGAGTAGCCATTGATAATGGCACTGGGACCTATCTCTTCTGCATGTATAGGCTTTTTGGGAACCCAGTCTATTTGGATGCACACCTTCTTGGGCCGGGATGGAGTGGGGAGGGCCTTGGACTTTCCACAGGGCAGCGTACCCTGCCCTCTCTTAAGGAAGCAGGGGGAGGGAGGAGGGGTAGTGGGGAAGTAGGAGGGGACTGGGAGAAGGGGAGAAAGTGTAAATTTTGAATGAAAAAAAGAAAAAGAACATACAATAATAAAGGAAATAAAAATAAAAGTATCCAGAATGTTGTAGAATTATCAGTTCTTCTTGGACATGAAGAGGGTCTGTGTAAGGAACTGAAGGAAATTAGTCTATTAAAGCAGGCATGGGCTTTACTCATTGAGAAGGGCTTAGATGTCATTGCTGTGTGACTTTTCCTGGAAAGATGTAAAGGAACATTTGTTTGCTCCAGAGAGGGCACTGATAAATATCCCAATTTCAATTCCAATTACAGCCACCCAAACCAATCAGTATTGGGGACACTTACACTTACATGGACACGGGCATTTCAAAGACAGTCACCCCAGCCTTGGTGCCCATTTGTGAAAGCTGTGTCCCTGGAACTCTTGTACAATTTGTAAACATCCTGGTAGACTGAAGATGCTCCTCTCCCTAGCAGTTATACAGCCTTGGCATTGGGAGGGGCCTTGTGGCTCCTGTAACTTTCTAAACTTGATGGGCCTTTTGAATTTCCTCAGCATCCTAGGTTTTACAAGTATTCCACCTTACTCTGGGAGGATATACCGGCTGGTTTTATATGCCAACTGAGAGAAAGGAGCCTCAGTTAAGAAAATGCCTCCATCAGATCCAGATGTAAGGCATTTTCTCAATTAGTGATCAATGAGGTGATGCCATTCCTGGGCTGGTGTGAAGGCGTAAGTCACAAAACAATCCCACACCAGTTTTAATAATGATTAAGAAAAGGGATATTTCTCTAAGAGAAAAACTTACAGATCACTGTCCCAGACAACAGCCCTCTGCACGGTCAGAAACAAAGTCTAACAGCTGGAAGCTAGAAGCAAGAGAGAGCACACTGCATGCACAAGGCTAGCACTGCTTTTTAAAGCAAAAGAGACCATGCCCAAGTGGGCTGGTATCTTAAAGCCTGTTGGCTGAAGGAGCAGAACTGGTGGTCCTGTATTCTACAAGAAAGCAGACAGAGAGCCTAAGGAAGCAAGACAATAAGCAGCACTCCTCCATGGCCTCTGAAGCAGCTCCTACCTCCAGCATCCTGCCCTGTTTGAGTTCCTGTCATGACCTTTTTCATTGACAAATATCAATGTGGAATTGTAAGCTGAATAAACCTTTTCCTCCCCAGCTTGCTTTTGACTATGGTGTTTCGTTGCAGCAATAGATGTCCTAAGACAGAGGGAATGTTTCAAGCCAGAGGAAATAGCTATACAACAGACCGAAACAAAGATTATCTGTCTCATGAATCTGGACATGAAAAGCCATTTGACAGTCTTGAGTGGGGAAATGACATGTGATGTGTGTGTCTGCAAGATATTCCGAGAGAAGAGTGAAATTGATCACCAGGAAACGTTGATTTTCTGTCATTTGGTAGCTTTATGAAAGTAAAGCCTTTTGGACTTGTTTAATATAAATAGTGGGTCATCCAGAACCCAACAAATGGCAAGCATATGATCTATACCTGCGATTGACAATTATTTATTAATTATTATTATTAATTAATTAATTCCAGATCAGACTCGAAAGCATTGAGCTGGGATTTGAACTCATGTCTCCCTGGTCCTTGTCCACTGCACTGTGATGTCAGGGTGAAGATGGGTAGGGTAAGAAAAGGATAGATGTGAGCGCTGCCAGTGATTGACTAGGTCTGGGGACAGGCGGGAGGCATGTGGTAGCCTTGAAGATTCGAGGTTTTTAGCTGGAGCCATACAAACGGCTATATCTGCACTTGCTGTCTGGGATCCCGAGGGATAACCAGATATATAATTAGCTACACCAGGTCTTGGAGACTACAACCTGAGTCCCAGAGCAGGGGCAGCAGCGAAGAAGTGGTGGATTAGCAAGAGGGCCATATTAAGGCATCCAACTTGCTAGCAGATAGACAAGTATGTTTAGAGGCAGGCACCCGCTGCGGGGCAGGGCAGGGGGAACTTCTCCTCCTAAAATGACTGCGGACACTTTTGCAGTGTTGCTTTTTATATTATCATCATTTCAGAGAGGCTATTCCAGAGACACGAGGAAACAGACACATTCAGTGTCTCTCTACTCAGTCTTTTAGGTGACCTGTACTAAACTTGTTTCATAAGAACAGTAGCTTATCTTCTGGGAGGAGTTTCTCAGAACGTGAACTGAGCATGCTCAGGAGTGAGCCACCTCTATGTGATGATATACCTTTTCTATAGGAATGGAACAAATACATGATGTGGACTATCAATATGATGCATATTTCCCGAATAATTCCCAAATTAATGTATATTTCCCAAATTTAAAAAAGCAACTGTTTCCTTGAGCGAGATACTGCTTGGTGAATGAATCAGCTTCCGTGCGTCCCCAGCCTGGGCCAGCAAGGAACTCTCGGCTCTTTGATCTTTTGCTTGCGATCCAGGGGCTGAGCCCAGCGTGTTCCATCACACACTGGAACAGGGAGCATGGATGATAAAGTCACTCTAGCGCTGGATGGGAACAAACCTTGATGAATTTAGAAAGCATTTCCGCCTGGCTTTCATTATAAACGACCCCTACGGTGCTTGTGCATCTGTTGGAGATGATACTTCTCGTAGATCTAGCTCTACAGAGCGATTCCCGTGATGATGAACATGTAGGCTTGTCAGACAGGACACGCAGGGATAGATCATCGAATGGTCCTGGAACTGGGTCTGCATTTCTAAGCCTGCGCGTCAGCAGTTCTCATAATTCCCACATTTGTAGAAGGAGAACGTGCTGGTCGGGTGTGAAACATTGCACTCATGCTCTGGTGGCGAACGATTTGCTGGCGGTGTGATTTATGTCCTGGATGCACAAATCTCCTCTACTTCTGGAAGAAGATTCTAAACAACAAGCTAAGGTCTGTCAGGGAGATGAAAGTCCCTCCAAACTCGAGAGCCCAAGTCTCGCCAGGTCATCTACTCCGCTACATGAGACTTTGGCTGGGGAACCCTGTGGGGAAAGCTTCCAGAGTTGGATCTGGAACTGTGTTCCCTTCTCCCTTCCTGTCCCACTCCACAGGAAGAGGTAACATCCAACATGTCTGAGGGATCCTCTGGTCTAATGCTTACTACTCTAATCCAAGCTCCCTAGGCTCCTGATTCCTTAGGCCAAGCTATGTTATAACTAAATCAGAGACCGTTACCTTCCTCTTTTTGCATCAAAGAAATGAGGAAATGGTACAGCTTTTATAGATAATTCAAAATGGCTGAATTTTAAATATTTTTTAGCATGCAATATTCAACAGTGGAAGAACATACCCTGATTAATTTAGAAAGCATTTTTATCCTAATTTAATTATAAATGACCCAAATGCTACTTTTGCATCTGTTTGAAATGATGTTTCTTGGGAATCTAGCGCTGCATAGCAAATTCCGTGACAATAAACACATAGAGTTCCTATTTGATAGTTGTGTAAATGTGGTTTTCTTCTGCTTGATCCTGGAGGTGAAGAGCTGCCTGCATGCCTTTTGTTCCCCATCTCACCAGGAGGGGGTGAGGGGAAAATAGCCAAATGCCAACCACAGCAAACTGGGGGGAAAGAAATAGATAATATGCTTTCATGTGTAAACTGCCTGCTTGCCCTGTCAATTTCTCCTAATTGTCTCTGCCTAGAGGGCAGCTCAACGTGCCATGAGTGGCAATACTCACTAATGACCAGCAGAGGCCAGCCACGACCTCTTAATACACTAGAAAGGCTTTTCCTGCGGTCCCAGCAATAAGCGCCAGAGAAAAATGCTGTTTTGCTTACATCTGTAGCTTCAGTTTCTCCCTAACACCAGATAAGTCACTGCACCATGTGAATAGCTCAGCTTGTGCTCTGTAGTCGGACGACCTGGCTGCACTTGGGTAACCTCAAATGGAGATGTTAATAACATCTACTTTATATATAGGCTCATTGTGAACATGTAACAAACTAGTATACATTGCACCTTGGAAACAGAGCCCAGAAAGCTGGTCTCTCTCTCTCTCTCTCTCTCTCTCTCTCTCTCTCTCTCTCTCTCTCTCTCTCTCTCTCTCTCTCTCTCTCTCTCTCTCTCTCGTGTGTGTGTGCGTGCTGTTGTTGCTACAATATCACATCAGTCCTCTTTGTTTACGGTTCAGAGTCCCAGATGAAGTGTTCATGACTCAAGAAAGAAGACATTAAGGCCTGGATGGATTTCATACCAGACCAGGAATCTCTTAAGATGGAGACAGATGCCGTAAGGAGGAAGGAGGACAGGGAAGGGTCGCTAAGAAGTAGGAGCTGCTTGAGTTAGTTCATTTCTTCCTGGAAGTAGTCAGATAGACCCGAGCTTGGACCACTGAGGGGTCAGCAGATATCTGGCACAAGAAGGCCCCCAGGAGAGCAGAGAGCTGCTCTTCCCGCTCGCGTTCAAGCACCATGTGATTAGCTGTAGTGGAGGGGAGCACCTGACCATGCCGCTGGGATCCTCTCCTCAGTCTGGATCAACGACAGAAAGAGGACACCACATATGGTTACCACATAGCCAGCAGGGCAGTGGCTGAGGCAGAAGTTTGTATTCTGACTCCGGAGCAGAGATGTGGGTGTGGTAGGAGAGAGTGGTGTCCAGCAGATGGGCTAGGGTGGGGTCCAAATAAGAAGGGACACTCTCCTCTGGAGATGCTTCAGAGACCTCTAATCAGAAGTCCGAGATAAGCTCTAGCAAGTGGCTTATGAACAGGAATCATATCTTTTGTTTGTTTGGTTGGTTGATTGGTTTTTTGGTTTTTCAAGACAAGGTTTCTCTGAGTAGCTTTGGTGCCTGTCCTGGAACTAGCTCTTGAGACCAGGCTAGCCTCAAACTCACAGAGATCTGCTTGTCTCTGCCTCCCGAGTGCTGGGATTAAAGGCATGCACCACCACTACCCGGCTTAGGAATCATATCTTATCTAACCTTGCCTGGTAGTATGGCACATCCTTGCATAACCTGACTTCCTGTGGAACCTGTCTGGATAGTGAAATAAGAGTCAGTGAACACTTTGTGTTGTTTTTCTCCTCTGACCTGGTAGTTGATGGCTGCCCATATTCTTGGGCTCCCACATGGTTACAGTGACTGCAGTTCTGCCCGCCCTTCCCCGCCCAGCCTGGCCTGTAGGAGATAGGTAGCGTGAGGAAGAAGCTCCTCTTTAATACAAGGTATGTTAGGGCTGTGTTGTTACTGCAGCAGAACTCAGCCTGTACTGTCTCACCTCTGGGTAGCCCTTTCTTACACTCAGTGTTCCTTGCCACATCTCTCAAGGTAGTCTGGCAAGTACTATGGCAGGGATGTATCATCTCAGTTTCCAGACAGTGAAACTGGGATTCCCAAAAGCTTAACTGTTCAAGGTCCCAAATCAAAGTGACAAATAAGTGACAAAGCTGGGTCTCGACTTCAAGCCCCAGGACTTCGCATCCTATTCTGTTCTTCTCACTTCCTTTCCCTAGCCTGGAATAACATCCAATACCCATTCGCACTGTAATGATACTCTGAAACTGGCAAACCCAGCTGTGGCCAGAGGCAGTGCCATGTTTGTCCTTGGAATGATGGACACACAGGCAAAGATGGCTGATTTCATAGGCACCAAGGTCAGTGAAAGATGATGCGCTTGGTGTCTCACAGCCCGCTACTGCCTGCGATGCTCTCTTGCAACGATTCAGGAGGAAACACTGAGAACATCATGTTTTAGCCCGGTGTTCAGTCACTGAGGTCTTTATGGCTCCACCTCACCTGTCTGTCATGCCCTATCTACCAGGTATCTAACCACAACCATCCTGACCTTGAGGAGTTCTCCCCATCTTTACACCCCAACTCTCTTCCTGTCTCATTTTCCCGGCGTCAAGCCTCCGTCACTTGGGCTGTGTATTCCTAAGTCAGGGAAGGGTACCAGCTAGCCCGTGGCGAGTTTGGAGTCTGCTGTTGACTCCTTATGTCACGCTTGTATTCTGACCTAGCTTTCTCCAGGTTGTGTGGGGCAGGGAGACTTCAGAGGGACTCATGGGCTGGAGGACAGGGATCTCAGCGCTGATTACTTGGTTACATTTCCCATCATACCCTGCGACTGGCAGCCAGTTCCACCAGCCAGGGATGGCTTTCTGCATCTACCCATCCTCCACTACCCACTTTGAAGCGATCAAAGAGCCCCGTGTGTTTTTCTAATCTCCCTAATCCTCATCACTATTCCAGCGAGGACACAGGTATCATCACTGCCATTTTTCAGATGAAACGAAGGCCCAGACACTTTTAGTGACAGACCCAAGGTCACCCCCGCCGGCTGGTGGCAGAGACGGGAATGGAACTCAGGCGCTGCCCTCCCAGGCCCTCAGCCTCCATTAGACCCTGCTGTCCTGCTGGACTCCCCCTGCACTTTTAATTGAATATCAGGTTCTTCTTCGCTTCCTGCCCGAAACACAGCAACAGCTGCCACTTGGCCTCCCGAGCCGGCTGGCTCTACTTCAGTGGTGGGTGAAGCTATGCTGGGATAGAAAGTGGGCGAAGCCTTTCAGGATAAAGGGGCCATCGACCCGGAAGGTAGGAAAGGGGTGGCCTAACTGTACTGCTTTTCCTGGCTTGCAAATGACATCATGACCATGACGAAGACAAGGCTCAGAAGGAAAACAGCTTGGGAGGGTGAGTATGAGTTGAGGCAGAGGGAACATGTGGAAGGGGGAAAGGGAAGATGCGCTTGCCATTTGGATAAAAACTTCTTGGTTAAGGAAAAGGGCAGTGGAGGACAACAGTAGTAGTGTGGACCCAAGGTATGACATTGGTGGCCTAGGTTGAGATTTCTTCCTTAAGAAGGGGCTGCAGAGTTTTAGTAGCTCTTGTAGAACAGAGGGAAAAGATTATCTTCTTCCTATTTCATTTAGTTCCTATGATTGTGGCTCAGAAACTCCCAGGTACACAGAATTATCTGGCGCACATGGTGAAAACAATGATTCCCAGCCTTCTTCTAGGAGGCTGGGGCCCAGGACAAATAATGATTGACAAGTGGAGCCCAAACAGGGAAGGTGATGAGTGGTGTCAAGAATTTTTGTACCTGTCCCCAAGCACTATAGAAAGGCCTTTTCTTGTGCAGAATCAATGGTATGGGCCCAGGAGGAACAGCCATGGGCACAGCACCTGGAGGGCCTGACTCTTTGGCTGCCTTTGTGCAAGCCGCCACTGGAGCACTTCCTGAGGCCTGTCTGCGGGCAGAGCGAGGCTCCTCCTGATGTTTCAGTGCCCAGAGGAGATGGGAGGAGAAGGGACTCTCCGGCCCTTGGAAATCTGAGCGGTTTAGTCTAGGCCAGGAGGAAATTGAAAAACTTCCCAACCAAAACTTCGACTTCCAGAAGAGATAAAAAGAAGCCCAGGGCCATAAATCTGGGCCAGCACCCAGGACCTAGAGGTCAGGCCAGAGGCCAGAGGGGAGTCAGCACATTCAAGGCAGAGGAAGGCAAGATACAGATCCCTGGCCATCAGCTTCCCTCACTGTTAGGCCCTGGGAGCCAACAGGCTCACAGCAGATTCTCAGTGCCCAGGGGTGGGGTATTTGTGTTACCTACACACAGGGGGCTGGAGAAGCGTTCATCCCAGGCTCCTGGGCCAACTGTCTGCCTTTCCTGCAAAGTGCCTTTCTCTCTGGAAACCAGTTGAGACAAGTTAATGTAAAGAGGTTACAAATCATGAGAGAAGACAGAACAAAGAACTAGTGATTTGTGAGGACCCTAGTGGGGCCCGTGGTTGCCACCTGCTACAAGTGAAACGAATCTGGGCAAGGGGGAAAACACTTTGGGTCAACCCACATGAACCCTGGGACCTTGGGCAAGACACCACCACAAGGCTCTGGCTTTCATCGTGTTCTTGTTTAACTGGTGGAAAAAACAAAAAAACGAACAAGCACACAAAACTGTAACACAATATAAATGTCCCCCAATACTTTTAAGTGTGTGGCATTGTTAGCACAACACTTAAGCACATTGCATAACGGTCGTAGAACATTTTCATCTCGCACACTTGATACTCTGCCTCATAGATGACAAACACCCACTTGTCCTTCTACTTAGCTCCTGGTAGCCCCCGCTCTACCTCTCTGTTTCTATGAATTTATTTGCATTACACATTTCTTCTCAGTTAAATAAGCCAATACTTGTCATTCTGTGATGGCTTATCTTACCTAACATCCTCAAGATTGATCGATGTTTTCGTGTAGGTTGAGTGCCTTCTCTTTGTTTTATTTTATTATTTTTATGTATTGGCATTTTGCCTGTTTATACG
The DNA here is from genome assembly GCA_028555095.1 of Dicrostonyx torquatus. Classification (NCBI taxonomy): domain Eukaryota; kingdom Metazoa; phylum Chordata; class Mammalia; order Rodentia; family Cricetidae; genus Dicrostonyx; species Dicrostonyx torquatus. The sequence goes on from JAQHUG010000005.1 coordinate 19,157,919, forward strand.
TATGTCTGTGTAAGGGTATCAGATCCCCTGAACTGAAGTTACAGACAGTTGAGAGCTGCCATGTGGTCCTGGGAACAGAACTTAGGTCCTCTGGAAGAGCAGCCAGCACTCTTAACCACTGAGCCACCTTCTTTTTAAAGGCTGAATAATGCTACACTGCGTGGACCTTCTTTATCATCTACCAGGGCTAGTAGGGGTCACATTGCAGCACATCTGCTCTGGTAGACGCTTCCTCGAGACTGTGTTTTCTATTTTTCTGGATGTCTACCCAGATGGGTTGCTGGACTGTGTGGAAGTCCTGTTTGCAATTTCTTAGAGAAACCTCAATCATTTCTCACCATGACTCATGGTTGTGACAGCCCACAGATCTCTCCAGGGGCCCCAGTGACTGCACACACTCATCAGTACTTTGGTTCTAGGTTTTGACAGTGGTTCTGTTACTGAGTATAAATGGCATTCCTTGTTGTTGCTCAGTATGCATTTCCTGGATCTTCAGTGCAGCTAAACATATTTTCACATGCCTTTTAGGCGACTTGGGAATCTTTTGGGGGTTAAATGTCTATTCAAACTCTTCTTCATATTAATTAGGCTGCTTACTTTGTGTTAGTGGCTTTAGATAATTATATCTCTATAGAGTCTGGATGCTAATACAGTTCATATTTTGACTCCTTTGATTATTTCCTTCTCTATGCAGTTCTTAGATTGAGCATTGTTTGGTTATCTGTCTTTGCCTTTGTTATATATGCTTTTGATATCACATCTAAGTGATTATTGCCTGTTCCAGTTTCTTCAGGTCTTCCCTTCTAGGAGTTTTATAGTTCAAGTCCAATGCTCAGAACTTGATTTGTTTTCAGTTTATATTTGCATATGGTAAACTAAGAAAAACCTCATTCTTTTTCATGAAGCTATCCAGTTTTCCCAACAGCTTAGCTCCATTGGTCCATGTCTATCGTTATGTCTGTGCCATACTGTTTTAATTACTGGAGCTTAGTGTTATATTTTTAAGTCAGCTAGTGTGTGGGCTGCAGTTTTGCTATTTTCTCAAGACTGTTTTAGTTTAACGTCCATATGAACCTGATATTTTTCTACTTCTGTAAAAAAAAATGCCATTTGGATTTTAGTAAGAATTGCTTTGAATTTGTAAATTACTTTAGCTCCTGCAAAGAGTTTAACACTATTAAGTCACCCAGTCCATAAATACGATATGGCATGTGATGTTCTGTTTTTATTTATTTACAATTTTATTTGAAGGGAAAGAGAGAGAGACAAGGAGGGAGGGAGGAAGGGAGGGAGGGAGGGAGGAAGGGAGAAAGCCAATGGAAGCCAGAGCAAAGCTTTCCCTTCTTCTGTCACGTGGATCCTAGACTTGAAGGCAAGTACCTTTACACAGTAAAACATATTATTGGCCCTATTGTGTCTTTTCAAAAATGTTTGTTATCAGTGTTTTGTGATTTTCAATGTACAAGTCTTTATTCCCATTTGCTCGAAAATGTTCTGTGTTTAAGTCCTACTAGCGCTACACTCAGTGGGATTTGTTTTCTTAGTTGTCATCTCAGATTGTTCACTGGTAGTGTATAAAGTTCAAGTAATTTTTTAGTGTTGACTTTTGTGTTCAGTGACTCTGGCTGAATGTGTGCTAGTTCAAATAGTTGTTAGTGTACATGATCCTCAGTGTTCTCTACACATGAGATCATCTTGTTTTATGCGACTGAAGATAACTTGAACTTTACTAATCCTGTTCCAATGTGGATTTTTTTTTAAAAAAATTCTTCTTTTAAAAATTATGTTTCTATTTACTCTTTAGGAATTTCACATAGTGTTTTTTATTATATACTCATTCCTTTCTCTGTCTCCCAGATCCCCCCATCTTTCTTCCTAGCCTACCGTGTCCTCTTCCTCTATCTCTGTCTTTCTCTGTCTCTCTATCTCTGTCTCTCCCTGTCTCCGTTTCTCTCTGCCTCTGTCTCTGTCTCTCTCTCTCTCCACTCCCACCACTGAGTTCAGACTGTGTTGGGCTACGGAGCCTGACCTAGAGTGTGATCAATATACTAGAGGTCACAGCACTAAAGAAAATGGACTTTTCCTATCACAGCAGCTACCAAATGCTTACAGCCCCTCAGCTAAGGATAGCTTATGCACTACAAAAAGAAGCTTCTCTAATGAGGGTTGAGAACTGCACTGATCTATGGGTATAGCAATGAAGTCACTAGGAGTTGGTGTAATGCTATATCCATTAGTGTGATAATATTGGGTTATCCCCGAAGGCCTCTGACCTCTCTACCTACAGGTCCCTGGCCTCATTGACAGTGCCAGGGGTGGTTTCCAGCCCATGGGGCGGGCCTTCAGTTCAAGCCAAGAGCAGTTTGTTACGCCCATAGCATTAGTGTCACCATTGCAGCAGAGGACATATCTTTCCAGGCAGCTCATTACTGTAGCATTCTGGGTTCACAGCTAGGTAATACTGATAACTAATCTTGTCTTCTGGTAGCGTGCATAGAACCTTCCAACACTCTGAAAAGCCAGCTAACAGTGATGAAGCTTCTGATGGAGTAGCAACTCGATTTCCCCTTGTTTTCTGTTTGTTTGGTTTGGTTTTGTAAACCCATTCCAAAGTTTTAGATTATTTTATTATATGTGTATGAGTGTTTTGTCCACATGTATGTATGTATACCACATGTATGCCTAGTACCTGTGGAAGTAAGAAGACATTGTCAGATCTCCTGGAACTGGAGATACTGAGGACGGTGAACCTCCACATCAGTGCTGGGAACTGAACCTGGGCCCTCTGGAAGAGTAGCAAGTACTCTTAAACACCGATCCGTCTCTCCAGGCCCTAATCCCTCCATGTTGTAGGAGTCAAGGATGTAGTGTCTTCTGTCATTGGCTCTTACTGTCAAATTCAGGAGGGTAAGCGAGAGCAGCAGTAATAGGTTGTAATGTTTGGGAGGCTATGGGACTCCATTGGCCAGCAGCTCTCTGCACTAAGAAACAAGCCGTGTGGAGGGTTATTCCCAGTTTTTAGTGGAACTCCACACTGCCATCACAGTGGCTGGACCAGTCTATGTTCCCACCAGCAGTGCATGAGGATTTTCTCCATATTCTCATTAGCATCTACTACCATTTGTTTTTATTTTGGCCATGCTGACTTGATAAGAGACATTTTCAAAATAGTTTTAATTTACATTTCCCTGATGGTTAAGGTGTTGAACTTTTTTTTTTTTAATGTTTCTTGGCCATTTGCATTTCATCTTTGGAGAATTCGCTCTTGACATGCCTCTTTGTTTGATTGGGTCGTTTGTTTTCTTGATGGTTTTGGTCTTTTTGAGTTCTTCGTATATTCTGGGTCCTAATCCTCTGTCAGGTGTATAGCTGATAAAGAGAGTGTACCAACCTGTAGGCTGCCTCTTTCCTTAATGACCTGCCATGTGTGTATTGAAGCTTTTCAGTGTTTTGAGGTCCCATTTATCTATTGTTGGTCCTAATAACTGCAATGGATTCCTATCCAGGAAGACTGTTCCTGTTCTAATGTATCCATATTTTCTTCCTGTCTGCCTGTGCCAATGGCATGAGTGTATGTTGTGGGGTAATAGACAGTTTGAGTTACAATGTGAGTCCCCTCCCCCTTAGAAAATTGAAACCTAGTGTGCTCAGGGCAGCTGTTGGGAGCAGATTCTTCTATCCAGTTGACTGTGTGCACCACCCTGATGGGGAGAGACACACATATGCACTGGATGGGGGTCTTGCACGCTAATCCTCCACATATGGGCTAGGAAGTCAATGCTCAATTTCTAGAATGTAGAATTTCCTGAGCTTTAGAGAGAAGTGCGAATCCCTGGTATTTTTAAAGTTACAAGGCTCTGACATTTATTAGATACATGTCACAAGTAAGATCAAAGGAAACACGACCAAAGGTGAATTTGAGATTTCTTGATTTCTGCAACTTGGAGTGGGTGCCTTCTGTTTGCTACAGAAGTCCCCACAATGAAGAAAGAAAAATCCTACTATTTATGGGCAGCTAAGACAGTCCAACTGAGTGTGTCTGGGATAAACACATGCCCCTGTGTGAAAATCTGCTATACTGATTTGTGTGACTTGCTACAGGTCATCATTGCTGTATGCCACCAATATAGTCAGGTTGGGATGGTTTGGACTTGCATGTTCAATGTAGGTGAATCCCTGCTACAGAAATGAAGTTCTCACTGTCAGAGCCTAGAATAAAAGTGGAAATCATGACTCTTTGTCTGCTTGGATGTTCAAATTCTTCTCCTCCGAGGAAATTTGTGTATATATGATCCCAAGAACTAGGAGGACAGATAAAAGAACCAGTCCACTACTCTCTTCTAGTTGACCAAGGGAGAGGTCACTGTATCCCTGCCAGGGCAAGGAGCTAGAGGTATGTACTGGGAATCTCCTTTCATGGGAGCCAAAAGTAGGAAAAGATTTCCTGGTTTCACTTCATGTGAGGTCAAGTCACAAGGGAGTTTTCTGGTAAGGACACACCTTCCCAGTCAGGACACTCTTCTACTAGATCCTCACACTAAGGACCAGGCCCAGGTTCCTCAGACCTTTAACTACTTTCCTTTATCTACTTTTAAAGCAAGTTTGCCTGGCTGTGTGTGTGTGTGTGTGTGTGTGTGTGTGTGTGTGTGTGTGTGTGTGCGCGCGCGCGCGCATATGCGCCTACATGCTGTGGCAGTCAGAGGTTGATGCCAGATGTCTTCCTCCCATGTCCCTCCTCCTCCTTTCTCTCCTCCTCCTCATTGCTTTTCTTCTTGAGACAGAGTCTTTCACTGAGCCTGGAGCTCACTGATTAGCTAGACTAACCAGCAGTGAGTGCCTGGAATCCTTCTGTCCCTGCCTCCCATCACTGGAATAACATGTGTGTGCAACCACACCTGGATTTTCACATGGGTTCTGGGGATCCACACCTCATGCCTGTGCGTCTAGCACTTCACCCACTAAGAGGTCACTACAGCTCCCCTTGGGCCTTTTAGAATAGGCCACAAAGTAGAAGCACCTGGAAAGGGTTCTCACTGAGGAATCATTTAGATTAGGTTGGTCTGCAGGCATGCCTGTGAGGGATTCTCTTGTGTTCATTTTGAGGTGGGAAGACCCACCCTGAACATGGGTGGCTCCATTTCATGGGCCCTGAACTGAATGAAAAGGAGAAAGCAAGGTGAACATATATTAACTAATCTGTCACTCTTTGGAGCTTCACTGTGGATGTAATGTGACTAAGCTATTGACATTCCCACTGCCTTAATTCCCTGCAGTGATGCACTGTAACCTGGAAACATGAGCTGCCAGGAACCCTTTGTCACAGACACACTAAGTCTGTGAGTGGGGGTCCTGCTCCCCTCCCAGCCTTTTCATAGAGGCCCATCTCTTGATTTGACCACATCGGAGAGGCAGGCCTGCGAAGACAGAGGAGGCAAACCTTCACACAATAACACCCCTCATTCTCCGAGGGTCGAGCCATTCATTACTTTTGCACAAATCTCTTTTCCCTCTCCTTATATATTCCCTTGGTGTTACACTGGACAGAACACGGCAACTCCTACTTCGTGTTTCAACTTTTCTTCTAGCATTTTGTTTCTTAATCTACTCAGAGAGGATGGAGACCTTTGTTCACTCAAGCACAAAGCTTTCTAACATAGTCTTCAATAGCTTTTTGTTGACAAGTGATGCTGACTGCTTTCAAGGCACATGATGCTGCATCAGGCCAGCTCCTAACCAGCTGCTCCTAGTGAGGATGCTTCTTTCATTTCCACATCCACGCTCAGAGACATGAGGCACAGTTTGATATCACAAAGACTTCCAGTGTGTACCCTTCCCTTTCTAGACTCTAATGTCTACTTGGAAAGATAAGGTTGGTTTACAAGATTAGTGGATGTGTGTACATATCTGATACAAACACTTTTCTGTATCCATAGAACATTTTTATAATTTACGGAGTAAAGTCTGCTTCATCTACCATGAGATCCTACTGCTGCCCTGTTCATGTGACCCACTTGAGAGTCATGAATTGGGCTACAGATGATTCCCTCAAACACTCAGCCTGGATATGTTTCTCTAGATCTAAACCTTCTCCTGTCGGATAGATAATCATCCTAAAGGAGAGCAGAAGAGTCTTTGTTTTGATGGAAATAAACAGTATTTATGATAATGACTAGATAATCTGTAGCACATATCTGCCCATCATAAAAGGGGCAGAGCCTTTTGAAGGGCGGGAGGGGGGGAAACAGGGCCTCACCCTGGGGAGAAATACAGCCCCACCCGGCTGGGGGCGTCCCAAAAGGCCCCATGTTGGCGCCAAGTGTGACAATTCTATTTAGGACACACAAGTTTAATAAAAGGCCAAAATACACACAGATTACTATACCAGAGAGAGAGCTCCTCCAAGGAAGCAGGCAGGT
>JAQHUG010000005.1:19164544-19199618 GCA_028555095.1 Dicrostonyx torquatus
GCAGGGCGTGGTCACAAGCCGAAATGGTCAAGACCACACCCCTTCACTGTGATCTGACACCTTTGAGAGGTGCTATAGGCCTGAAAATGCGCTATGGTCTATGTGGTGGTTTGAAAGAAAATGGCCCCCAAAGGGAGTGGAACTATTAGAACGTGTGGCCTTGTTTGGAATAGGTGTAGTCTTGTTGGAGAAAATGTGTCACTGTGGAAGTGGCTTTGAGGTCTTATATAATTCTCAAGGCATAGCCAATGAGATAGTCCACTCTCTGTTGCCTACAAATCAAGATGTAGGACACTTGGCTACTTCTCCAGCACCATGTTTGCCTGCATGCCACCATGATGCTAGCGGACTAAACCTCTGAAAATGTAAACCATTAAATTTTTAAATAAGAGTTTCCATGGTTATGGTGTCTCTTCACAGCAATAGAAACCACCATTATAGTCTTGGTGATGGATGGGGGTACTGTTTCTACTGTTAGAATGTCCCGGGCATATGGCTCTGGTTGTGGTGAAAGAGGCAGACATAAAAGAAAGAGACATGGAAGGCAAGTTGAAATCTTCCAATTTATATCTACTTGGTTCAACAACAACAACAACAACAAAAATAGAAAATATTAACAGCTGAAGAATTTCTGTACCTGAATTTGAAAAGAAAGCACATATGTTCCAAACAGTATTTAAACAACAACAAAACCCCAAGTGCTTCATGGGGAAGTTGAAGAACACTACAGATGATATGAAAATCTTCAGCTGATCATGTTGTCATTGGGGCATCAGAGCAGGGGCCACCTTAAAACACACAAAAAGCTGCGTCTTTAAAGATTAGGATTAAAACAACTCTGAGGACCTCAAAGGGTGAAACAGAGCCGGGGAGTGGAAGCCACAGATTTTGGGTAATTTTAAAGAACTTTCTGATACAAGAGACCTCCAGCCTGCCTCATTCTCTGTCACTAGAAGATTCTGAAGGACTCTGAGGAGAACGGAGATAGGATGAGAAAAGACCAAATGGCTTGGGTCACGGGGATGACCTGGGCCATTTGGGAAGCTCAGATGTTGAAAAGTGTGCTCTGAGCAGTCCAGGAAATTGCAGAGGAGAATGATGTCCAAAAGGAAATATGGAGAAAAAAAAAAGGAAATGTGATTTTACCTATAGTGGCTTGTTTTGGACTGTAACCATGCTTGCCACTTTAAAAAAAAAAAAAGATTTATTGATTTATTATGTATACAGTATTCTGCCTCCATGTATGCCTGCACACCAGAAGAGGCAGCTAGATCTCATTACAGATGGTTGTGAGCCACCATGTGGTTGCTAGGAATTGAACTCAGGACCTCTGGAAGAACAGCTAGTGCTCTTAACCATTGAGCCATCTTCCCAGCCCTGCTTGTCACCTTTAAAATAAATCATATACCTTTTTTCTGTTCCTGCTCTACAGCTTCCCCCGGAGTGGGCAGGTTTCTCTTTTGGTGTGGGACAATTCTGTCAATCATGTTTTAAATAAACGCTGATTGGCCAGGCAGGAAGTATAGACGGGAAAACCAGACAGGAAGTAGAGGTGGAGCAAGGAGAACAGGAGAAATTGGGAAGCAGGAAGCTTCCCTGGCATTCCTGCGCAGTCCATCTACAAAGCAGGATGTAAGCTGCTCACTGAGAAAAGGTACCGGCCATGTGGCTTGCATGGATGGGAACAATGGGTTAATATAAGTTATGGGAGCTGGTAGGAAGACTGAGCTAATGGGCCAATCAGTGTATAACCTAATATAGACTCTCTGTGTGACTTTCTTTGGGGCTCGCCGGCTGTGGGGTACTGGGTGGGACAGAATCCCCAACGAGCAGGACCCTCATATTACACTCTTTCATCTGCTTGTCCTTCTAATCTAACTTTCAGCTGAGCCGTTCACTGTTCTGAAAACTACACAGCCTCTTCCAAAAGGACCTGAACACCTAGCATAAAAACTAGCAGAGTCCATGCCTAAAAGGTTCCTTGGAGACATGGATTTCTGAGCCCTGACCCCCACTTCCCCTGCTGTAGAGGTCAGAGCAACTCACATAGAACCACAGCCTAGACTGATAGAATATTTCCGGTTTTGCCTAGTTCTTTCATATATACCACCTTCCTTTAACGGCCTCCAAAACTTAAGTTAGTATCATCTCCAGGAAATTAGGGATCAAGTTTACATAAGTTGCCCAAGGACAAAATTATACCCAACTACAAATCAAGTGCCTGAGGCTCCAGCTCAAGGGCTGGTTTTAATATTCTGAGTAACCTCTAGGAGGTGAGCCTATCTACCAGACACTGCGTTCACCTGCCTGACCTTCTGTGTCACTCTGAGGGGTAACACATGTCCTTACAATTCCCCAGATAATAGTCAAAAGGTTACTCCATGCAACTCTGGCTAAAGGCAGGTGAAGAATGGGCACCTAGAGAGTGCTGATCACTGGCATTGATTGAGCAAGAAACACATGTTGACTGCCAAATAAGAATCAGTTTTGCCTTTGTATGGGCTAAACTAACTAACAGTGGGCTGCAGGGCGAAAGCAGTCAGTCAATATTTCTCTCTCCCAACTTCTTCCCCGGCTCAAGCTCCTCTGACCTTCCTGCCATCCTTACCATTACAAGTTCCATCTTAACAAGAGAAAAGAACTCTGCTCATCTATCTTTGACTCCTTTAAGTCTCTGGCTAGATGACTCCACTTTCAATTCTAGCCCTCTCGGTCCTTCACTGATGTTCTCTGCACTGTTCCTTTCGATGGCACTTAGGATCATCTGAACATCAGATATTTCAGTTTCTTATTCATGAGCTATCTATCTCCTTCATTAGGCTGTATTATCCCTAGATTTTCATGAGTGAGTGTGTGTATGTGTGTGTGTGTGTGTGTTCTCACGTTTGTACATGTGCAGGTAAGTGCACATATATATGCAGGTACAGAGAATGGAAGAAAGCCTCAGATATCATCCATAGGAACACCACTATATACTTTGATACAGTGTCTCTCATCAGCATGGAGTTTACCAGTTGTGCTAGACTGCCTGGGCAGCAAGCCCCAGGGAGCCCCCTGTCTCTGCCTCTCCAGCCTTGGACCACAAAACTAAGCCACCACCCCCAGCAATTTTGAATGGGTTCTAGGATAGAAGTCAGGTCCTTGTGCTTCTAAGACAAGATGTTTACTGATTAACATCAAGATGATGCCCTTGGCCCTTCTTTAGGATTTGTATGTGTGGTTTGCTTCAGGCTCTCCAGAAAATGGTGCTTGTCTTAAAAAGCTCAGGATGATGCATTTAATGAAGGAATGAAGGAATGAATGTTTTCATGAATGACATTTCTAGAGCCCACCAGATTCAGGCAGTATGCAAGCTGTTTTTGGACCACAGGTCCAAAAACCTAAGGAGGGACCTTCTGAATGTGGCATGCTAAAAGTGAAATTCAGAAACCACTTTTCTTAAGTTATTGCATCGTAGAGTTACCTAAGATCAAAGGGATATGTGTGTTGCAAGAGGAGAGATTCAAAGCTTGAGGGAGATGCAGATAGATAGCTGCTTTAAGTGCTGGCAGCTAATTGGGGCTATATGAGGCTACGTGAAGACAGATGGGAAGCTTTGCTGAGATGAGTTGAGATGGGGAGACCTGGAGCAGGAAGAGGGGAGGAAACCTACCCCTTGATAATGGGCCTTTGAGGACTTACTTTGAGTCCAAGGCCTAGTGGATCAGAAAACATCTCTAATAGAATCCCAAGAAGTTAGAAATTGCAGGGGAGCACGTTGTAGCCAGCGCAGTGGGCTAGGGCATTCGGAGTGGAGGATCTTTGGAGGAGGAGGTCCTGAGCTTGGCCTTTAAAGACAGGTGAGGCTCATAGCCCCAGAAGGGAAGTGGACAGAGCAGTAGCTATTCCAACCTGTAGCAGTCATGCTGGACCTGCAGGAACTGGCCAGGGTGCCACACGCACATAGCTGTGCTAGCAAATCTAAAAATACCCCCCTCCCTCTATTTTTTACTTTACATCCTGATCTCTTACTTTTCTTCTCACCCTGCTCCCCGTGTTCTTCCTTCTAGGAGAATCCTTTCTGGCAACCCTTAGAGCCTTTTACTCATCGTTCTGGGAGATCTCTGGCCAACAGGGAGGACCAGAACCTTGCTGGACTTCCTGCTGTTCAGGTACAGGTTGGCAGCAGCTCCAAAGCCCCCCACCTTCCTGGGCTCAGTTCTTTCAAATGCCAATTAACAGGTGTCAGAAGCGCTGGTCCTGACCTCTGTCTACATAACAACCCAACTGTTTTGGCTCTCTACCCGCTAGCATAAATATCGTGGTGTTTGAGCCCTTGGGGCCTGTGGAGTTTACAAGTATGCTGTCAAGATCTCTTCATTGGGCTGGCGCTTGAAGTGCTGCCAAGATGTGAGGGACTCCTACGCTTTCATGTGTTCCCAAGCACAGGCCGCCCTGGCTCCCGGAGGAGCCCTCTGGGGACCAAGTGTCGGTGTGAATCTCAAACAGCAAGCTGACATTCCGGTTGGGAGTGTGACAGTGCATGCCTGGGTGATGATGCCAGGGCGGCAGGTGACACGGGTCCACCCGCAGAGGGGGAGAGTAACTGGAGTGGCTTCCAGTTACATGTCCTCAGAGCTCTGAAGGATGGAATCGGGGTCTGGGGAACAGTTATAAAATGATGTTACAAAATCCGGAAGTGCTGATCAAATTGAGACCACTAAGATGGAGCATTTAGAGCACAGATGATACCCCTGTTCCCAAAAATGGCACTGGACTTGGGTTAATCTGGGATTAATGACTTTGCAAGCCAGGGACACAGACCACAGTCAACCAGCAAAAACACAAGCACGTATGCACATACAGTAGTGCAAGTGCACACTAGGGGAAGGGTGGGCACACATTCCACATGCCCTCGAAAGCTCTAGAGGAATGTCTCCTTCAGGGTACTCTCCCTCCCCCAGCCTCCTGTGTGGCTGTTCCCTTCTGGGTAAACATCTAAAAACAGAGAGGCTGCCAGGGAGGAGAAAGAAGAGGAGAGGGTGGAATGGGAAGGGGTGGGGCATGGCGACAGGAAGAGCTCAAGAGATTCTCAAGTTGGGTGACTACCAAGGTTGGCTCTTCCCAGAGGGCAGTTGGGTCTCAGCCTGGTGGGTGGTGGAGGAGCAGGCACAAGGCTGACTCCCACCAGTGGGGGCAGCATCTCCCCGCCTTTGCCACCCCACTACGGCTCTGCTCAGAGCCCATATTTGGGAAAATTTGTTGGGGTTGTGTGAAGTTGCGTCCTCTCCAAAGAAAACAGTTGTCGGAGGGTTTAAACAGATTTTTCCTGGTCTGGATGAGAACCTGTTCAGGAAGTTAGAAAGAACTCACATTAAGAGGCCTGGTCAGAGGTCACAGAGACAAACTGCTCAGGACAGGTGTAGTTCTATGAACCCTAACACAAAAGAAATACTTGCCGGATTCCCCTAGTTCTCCTGCTACTAGTCATAGAAGCATGGGCATCTGAGGCCTAGAGGTAAGCACTTAAGTAGAGAGTATCACACACATTTGATGGCAAGCATAGACCCTTAGTCCCTAGGATTCCTTCTTCTCCGTTATTCCATGTTTTCTCCATCTTGTCCACACCCGGTTGTTTTACAGAGATGATGGTTTACAGTAGAATTGTCCTTGGGCGCATTTCTTCCAGCCCGAGTTAGATTATGAACTCCTTTGTCAGCAAAAGAGACAACTCTTGATTCCTGTGCTCTCTGACCTGATTTAACTTTCCAAGTCTCTATATAGTGCCTTCTCCGTGCACTTCTAGACAGTGTCAACTTGGGGGCAAACGCAGTCCACGCAGAGTTGAGCTGGCCTAAGAAATGCCCGGATGAGCCTAGCCTGACTCGCAAAGATGGAGTTCTGCCCCTCAGATGTCAGGATTTAGAAGTCATGTGCCTCTACGTGAAAGCCAAGACGACTGTAGAGGTGACATGGGACATTTTCAAAGGGTGAAATCAGGCCCTTCAAAAGGAAATCTTGTCCAATAGAAACAGAAAACAAATCATTTGCCCCAAATGGAGAAAGCTGTTTGTGTGATAGCACAGGACTCAGTACATACAAAGATCGTGAAGGCAATAGAGGTTCTAGAAAGTTCTTATGGGTCATTGTGTTTTTCTTTGTACAGTTAATGACCCTAAGGTGGCCAAAAGAGAGTGCCAGAGCCTTAAATCTTTGTCTTCTTTTGGGAGGACACACCGAGCAGATGTCTCGCGGACTGTAGTCGCTTTTATGTGTAACTGGACCTTTCTTCATCTGCTAGTTCAAGCTACGGAAGGGTGGTACCGATGAGAGCTGTGCCCGTAACTGACGAGATCTGCGCCTGGCATGCATGGGCGGGGAAATTAAAAATAAAATCAATCTCATGTGAAAAGTGCGTGGACTGGAATTAGCCATCTCCTGACTGGTCACGTACTGAACTTGGTGATGAACAGGACAGAAAAGTGAGACAGGGGAAGGTATGGGGCTGTGCCACCCGCCAGGCCAGATAGCCTGTCATGATTTAGAATGGGTTATCTTAGGAAACAAATGAGGATGGTTTGTGCTCAGGAATCAGGAAAGACTAGTTTAAAGGCGGGGGGAGCCTCAAAAACGCATGACCCATTGATATTTATTCCACAAGATATTTAATGCCTTGACTAGGTTTGAATGAACGCATAAGATCCTCTGCCATGAACGTGAAGCCTGATGGTAGCCAGTAGCATCAGAGCAGGTAATCAGCGCCATTTTCTCTGCTGCTATTGGGCCTCACATTTGCCTCACTCACCATGAAAGCTCATTTTCAAATTTTAAGGGGATTTTTATACTTTAAAATTGAATTTCAAAGACTGGAACTTCAAACCTATGGGGGCAGGGGAAGAGAAGACTTGCGGGGAGGGAGGAGGGGGAATATTTTCCCCCTGTGGCTTCTCTTTCCTTCCAGTGTTGCCTCTGTGGTCCCCTTAGTGCTGTGTGATCCACTGCTGCCGCCCTGACCAGCTGCCTTTGGTTGTGTGGAGAGGCCAGCGGAAGTTGGGTGCACTTCTCTTCTCTGGTTAGTGTGACTGGGAGTTACACTGTCTGCTTGCTCAGAGGGCCTCGGAGTGGCTGTTATTCTGCTAATGAGACAGTTTAGAATCAGAGCGATTGCAAGGACTGTCCTCTCGTAAGTGGCCTTGCTGAGCTTTGAATAGGAATTCTGTGGCTTTACCCTTGGGCCTGAGGACCCAGTCAAGGTCATGTCCAAATGTTGCCATCACTGGGCAGGAGCTTATGTATCAGAGTATCTGATTCAGGGACAGACTGTCTCAATCCTGAGTTCACCCTCCCTAGTGCCCAGATCCAAACTTTTTTTTTCTTATACAATTATGAAAAAAAAACCACTTGAAACTTTCAAAGGTAATAGCAATTAAACAACTTAGTTTCCATTGTCAGCCTCATTTCCCTGCTTTTACCAGGAAGTCTAATGGGATGTTTTACAAGGATGACAAAGACAGATAATGAAAGTTAAACTTTTGCACAAAGCTCCCTTGAAAGCTTCCTAATTAATGGTTTGGCATTGTTCTCTAATAACAGCCACCTTTTTAATGCACTAGAAGAAAGGCACAAACTCTGGAATATAATTGCATTCCAGCCATGCTTCGTGTGAGCACAGCCCCGCGTTCTCTGTTCAGGGAAGCAGCATTTTAAGACTGTAGGGAGCAAGCCCAGAGGCAGCTGTTGCTCTGAGCATCAGAGATGAGAGATTAACCCTCACATCTGTGTCTCAGAGGTGGCTTTGGTGCTATAAGGAAAAGCAGATAAGAAGGCTAAGTATGAAAGGAAGTTATAAGAGATGGAGATGTATCTCAGCTGGCAGACGGCTTGTTTAGCGTTCATGAGGTCCCAGGTTTGAGTTCCAGCACTGCCTAAACCAGGTAGGTGGCTTCGGTCTGTGATATTAGCACTATGGAAGTAGAGGCAAGATAATAAGATGTTAAGGTCATCCTCCAGTACGTAGTGGTTTAGACCAGTCTTGGCTAATGAGACCCAGATGGGGAGGGATACAGTTAAGGTATTTCCACACGAAACAACTGTTTCAACAATGGAGTACAGGTGTGTTTGTATATGTGCGTGTGTGTAAAACATTGCTCATGTCAGAAATTTTTAGTGTGTTCCTCAATAATCCTGTGTAATTCAGGAAAGATTAAACCATAGTGTTGGTAGATTTCCAACGTAGTGTGTCCCAAAGGAGCTTTATTGGTGTCCGATGCATGGGTTCAGTGATGGAAGAGAGAAGAAAAGTGATGAAGTTTAAATAGGCACCTGCATGTGCCCAGGGCTGTGCTCAACATGGTCTCCATCCTCTTAATCCTGTCACAACCCTCTGAAGTATTATTCTCTTTTTAGAGATGAGGAAATTGAAGCTAAGGAAGGTTGGGTTACCTGCCAAGCGTTACATAAGCAGTAGGCAGCCTAAGATTCAAATCCATGCGGGTTGGACTCCCAGGTCGAGCTCCTTGTGCCCTGTTAGACTACCCTGAGAAAAGTGGCATAGGACGCCCAATTAGTCATTCCCATGACAGTACAGTGACTTGATCCTGTTCTTTCCAAGATTTTTTTTGTTGTTAAAACGCCCAAAGATCAATGTTTTCAAAGAAGAAAGTGTTCAAAAGAGACAGGGGAGTAACAGCAAAGACGTGTGTCAGTCACTCCTCAGAGCAAATAAAGTGTAGGGTGTGTGTGTGTGTGTGTGTGTGTGTGTGTGTGTGTGTGTGTAACTTCTGAAAAGACAGAATAGAAATGCTGCTGGGTTCTAAGATCAGGCTGAAAAGGGGAGAAAATGTTATTTTTCATGTGTCTAGCCTAGTTCAGAATATAAGAGCAGTTGACCTGGGTTAGGCTGCACACTCACCCTGAGTATGCAGAGATCATGGGCTGAGTAAATGGAACCAGTCCTGAAATCCTTTTGTTGCGTACGACAGTCTTGGAATGTGTCTGTATGGTCAGAGACGAGTTCTCTCGTGGGCCTTCCCACTAGCCAGCTGTGTCTCTTCCAGTGTGCCATTCATCCTCTCAGGAACTCAGTTTGTAAAATCAAACCCACAAGCCTGCCTCCCTGGCTCCTTGGAGGAGTTCCACAGGACACTGTGCAGATAGCTCCTGTAAAGGACACCTAGTGTACCGTGTAGCCTGCGGTCAGAATACGTTTGATCAGGAGGCTCTAAGCCATCAATCCAGCCCTCAGCTGTCCCACAGTGTAAACTGAAGGGTCCTAAAGAATTCTCAGCTCCTGCATCCCCCCTCCCCCGCCCTAAGGCGATACTGTTTCACTCTTCTGTGTTCAGGATACACTCCCACATTAGCTGCTCAAGCAGCCTTCTGTTAGCTCCTTGGAGAGATACATTGGTTACTTTTCTCACTGTTATGACAAGATGCCTGACAAACGCCATTGGGAGGAGGAGAGGTTCATCTCTCTCAGTGTGAGGACACAGCACAAGATGATGGCGAAGTCATAGCAGCAGGCAGCTGGCTCCATACATCCACGGTCAGGGAGCAGAGAAAGATGCTTGGTGGTGTTAGGACGGCTTTGTCCTTTTAATTCACTTCAGGATTGCAATCCATGGAGTGATGCTGACCACATTCAGGTAGGATCTTGCCTCCTTAGTTAAACACCCTCACAGACAGGCCCAGAACTGTCTCCTCGGTCATTCTCAAACCTGTCAGGTTAACAATCGAGATTAGCTATCACATTACACAGGTGCAGGGGTTTTTTGATGTTCTTGGGGACACATTGCTGCTCAGGCCTCACCCCCTAGCCAACAATTTAGAATCCAGAAGGGAAGCCTAGACAATAAAGACCATTTTTAAGTGATTCTATAGTAGCCATGGCCAAGAACCCCTACACTAGCCTATCTTACAAATGTTAGATAACAGGAGAAGGCAAGAAACATAAAACAGAGGTCCCAAGATCACCACTGAATTTGGTGCAATAATATTTAACCTACAGAATGTTGCTGTGGTTGTTTTTGAAAAGAAAATATTGTGTAAATTCTGCTTTAGTGAGAGCCAGAGGTGAGACGAGGGGCCAAAGGCTGAGGAGAGGTGAGGTGAGTGATGAATGGCCAAGAAGAGGAGGAAGATACGGTGAGGCAAGGGACCAGCAGCTAAGAGGGGACATGAGGTGAGGAACCCAAAGCTAAGGAGTGCAGAGCGGGAAATACATGCTAACAAATCCTTCCTGGACGACTCCAGTGCTGTGACTAATGGTGCTTCTGCAAAGACTGGTGGGTCTCTCTGAAGGCAGGCAGAGGCCAGACCCAGACTTCTAAAAACGTGCTTCTTTAATTCTCTGTAAGTAACACAATGCAAAGGGTAAAATTTTCAATTATTATTTTTTTTGAGACAGGGTTTCTCTGTGGCGTTGGAGCCTGTGCTGGAACTAGCTCTTGTAGACCAGGCTGATCTCAAACTCCCAAAGATCCTCCTGCTTCTGCCTCCCGAGTGCTGGGATTAAAGGCATATGCCACCACCGCTCGGCTTAAATATGTTTTTTAAGAAAATCTTTCTGACAGTCTGTGTTGGAAAATCTCCATATGTATTCTCTGAAGCTGGTTTTGAGCTGTGGTTTCAAATCTCACACCATAGCTCATTAACTGTAGGATG
This sequence comes from Dicrostonyx torquatus, assembly GCA_028555095.1. Classification (NCBI taxonomy): domain Eukaryota; kingdom Metazoa; phylum Chordata; class Mammalia; order Rodentia; family Cricetidae; genus Dicrostonyx; species Dicrostonyx torquatus. The sequence continues at coordinate 19,175,186 of JAQHUG010000005.1, forward strand.
TCATAGGAGGCGGGACCCTTTTCCGTTCTTTACGGAAGGCCTCTACGATCTTCAATTTTCTGCCTAGGAAAGTGGGCAGAATAACATCACTCTCCAAGAAGAGTTAGAGAATTTGCCACCACATAGTAGGCAATTGCCGCCTAGCTGGCTGTCCTTCCTTCTAGCCCTGTTCCTTCCTCTTGAGAGCAACAAGTTTTCAAAAGTGAAACATCAGGGTAGTGACTTCTCTGTTTCAGAAAACTAGCCACGCTAATACTATTTGGGAGAGATTAGGTGAATTCCATGTGTCCTCAAAATAGCAAGAAGGAAAAGGTTGGGCCTTCTACAAGTTGGGCTAGAGAGGTGGGTGGCCAAGCCCGAAGGTCAGTGTGGAAAGTCATTCTGGAAGAATGGAAGTAACATTTGGCCTTACCTCTTTTTTCAACAGCTTGTTGGAAATCTATGAAACCATTTAATTCTGGTAGCATTTCAGTGAAAAATGTATACTCTTTCTTCTGTCCTTGGAGTAAACTTTTTATCCAAGTGTTGATATAGTCTTGAATTGTGTTAGATACTTTGTGTCTTCCTGGAATTCTATTTCATTCTGTTTATGGACTTTTAGCTACACCTCTTGGAATCATAACAGCTTTTAAACGGTAGTTCTATGGGGCAAGATACATATTGTTAACACTTCACCATCTTCTTAGAGAACTGTAACTGTCTAGGTCAGTTTTTCCCCATTCTCCACTTATTCTATAGTCAACAGGCCTCTTTTAGCCACATGTTTTGTACCCCAAAATTCAAAACTAAAATGTAAATTCTATTTGAGATAGCCACATCTTTTACAGATAGAATAAAAAATAACATGTTTTTGTAGATATGCATCGTATCTTAGTCATCCATTACCTGATTCATCTCCCAGATCATTTTCTCCTAAACACCCTTGCTCAATTCATCTCTGTAGCACAAACTGGCTAATGACTAATTAGTTTGCTTCCTTCTTGATTTTGAGCTCATCCCTCATTCTCAAAGGCTCTGTTCACCAAACGTGGGTTTCGGACCTGACAGGCTCACTGTCATTTACCCAGAATTTTTTAGACATGGCTTCATTGATTTCTTGTCTCCATGACTTCAGGACTGATGGCCGATGCCATTTGTAACATTATCTCCAGTTAATAACATGTCATTTTCCTTTAGTAATGGCTATTATTTTTCTCTTTGCCACCAGTTTTTAGAAACTTGGTGGATCTTGGCATGACTTTCATTTGCTCTACATGGGATTAACTGTGGGTGTTTTGTTTTTCTTAAAATTGTAGACTTTTTTTTGACAAATCTGAAAACACTGTAGGCATCATTTCCTCAAACAGTTTTTTTTGTAGACATATCCTCTTCCTTCTATGTTTCTGAAACTTCTATTCAAATTAGTTAACCACTTACTATTTTCCCAACACATTCTTGACATTTTTCATTTTCTTCTGTAATTTTTTTCTTTTTGCTGTTGTATCATTTCTATTGCTCTGCCCTCAGGTTTACTGGACTTTGCTTTGCTATCAACATTTAATTCTGAATTTTACCTAGTCTGTGGCTCTTCTTAAATTTGAAACATCATGGTTTTTGCTTCTCTACCCATATGCCCTATATTTACTTTAATTTTGAACTTTTTTATCACTAGACATATTAGTAGCCACGACTTTAAAGTTTTGTCTCCTATTTCCACTACCAGATCATATTTTTTTTTGTTTCATTAAATGCTAAGAAATTTGGCTTATGTAGTGAATGCAATGTTAAGTCCTATGAACACCCTATATGCCATTATTTGATCCCCAAAACTGTTCATGTGTTTGGTATAACAACTATTTTCACTGTATCCCAACTGCAAACTCTAATTCTTGGGGAGCATCTCAAATCAGATTCATTCTTCAAGCTTTGATGGGACGGACACTCAGAGTTTGTTCTTTGTACGCATAGTTCCATGGGCCAGCCAGAGACTTGAGAAGTTTATGTATGAGATTATTGGCTCTCTCAAAGGACTCCTTCTTCTCGCATGTCTGTGGCTGCTCTGAATTATCCTGTTCTGTAACCAGTGCATTCGAGGCTTTCTCTTGGAGCTTTTGCTACCCTATATGGGATAGAACAAAATTTGCCCTCAGAACAGCAAGGAAGGGAGCTCACCCCACACTGTTTCCTTCTTCTAAATGTCAGTCCAGAATCTGCATTTCCAGGGCTTGGAGGAGCTGCAGTTTTATTTGGTCTATAGTTTGTGCGTGGTCTGATCTGAGCACACTTATTCATACTCTGAGCAAGGCTAGTCCAAACAGTTGTGTATTTGCACTGGGACTGGAATGAAGAGATTTGAAGTAACTTTTTAGTCTTAAATCATGTGACCAGAAATTGGTAAGAAGTGCTCAGGCACACAGAGGCAGCAGGGTCCTAACCACGACTACTCCCTGATTATGGTCTTACTGACCATGGACCACTTTATCTGCATCTTATAACAGTCTCCCAACTTTGTTTTGTTGAGGTTTGTACACATCTTGTTCTAAATGGCATACTTGAAGGACTTGCTTGAAGGCTGATGACAAGAAACTGGAATAACTTGGCATTTTTTTTTTTACATCAAAGGGCAATAAGGATACAATCAATGAGACTGGCAGATGGCACTGTTTCTCCAAGATGGAGTCCACAGGCTGGAGCAGAAGCATCTCCAAAAGGAATCTTGTGCATGGCTTTGAGATGATACCTGCAACAAAGGCCTTCTCCTGTGATAAATTTTTTTCCTCCAGTTAACAAAATATCAACTTTTAAGGCCACTTATAAAACTCAAATATTCTTCCATGGTAGCCACGGAATGTCACAATCATACTGGACAGACACAGCTCCTGTGTGGTTCAACTCAAGGGATTTCTAACCATCACCACGCCAGGTGTTCCTGATAACAGCAAACATATGGGCCACCACCAGGCTCGTTTGAAGGAAGGTGTGCTTCCTGGGCTCCAACCAAACGGGTTTACTCATTGTTTGGGGGACATGCCTGTGGCTTCAGTGCACACTGTGAACAAAGCCCCGAAAAGATTCCAAGACACGCTCTAGACTATCAGTAAAGCAGTTTGTCTGGGGCCATGAGGAGACCCATTTCTCCAGGCCAATGATGGATGAGCTGTGAGCTTTAGCCATCTATACATGTGTTTTGCCTCTAAGAAGCTCCTTAGATCTAGTAAGCCTCATGTTTCCCTCAAGTTTTATTGCCCATAAACCTTAACATAAAGCTTATTTGAAAAATAGTTCTTGAGGAATGGGACATGCAGCCAAGTGGTAGAGCACGAGCTTAACATGCATACGGCCTGGATTGGAACCCCAGCACCAGGAAAACGTCTTCTAAACTTAAGTAAGTAATAAATATTTATTCTGGGCCCACACAAACTTTTCTGGTTTGCATTCTGCTTTATTCAGTTCCATATTTCATATTTTTCTTCTTTCCATGAGTCCATCTTTCTAATTTTTCATATTTATTTCATATTCCAATTTATTTCCATCTTCTACATTCCTGTTGACAAAACAATTTAATATTTTAGTCTCTAACTTCATAGAGAAAGCAAAGTTTGAGATGACGCCCTATGTGGTCTAGAATCAAACACAAAGTATGATTGTGGAGACATGTGGTTTAGAACCCTGAGGTGCCAGTCAGAGTAGGGCCCTTTGAGGTCTGCATCCTAATTCCCAGAACCCAGGAATATGTTGTCTAATACAGCAAGAAGAAAACTGTAAATGCGATTAAGTTAGAGACTGTGAAATGGGGGTTACTACCCAGGATTGTTTAGATGATTCCAATGTAACCCCAAGTGCCCTGTCTATGCATAAATCCAGGGACTTGAACCTGATTTGGGTGGCAAGGGAATGAAGAAAAGACACACATGTGGACAAAGCAGAGATGGGGGGGTGGCTGGGCTCTCTGCTGGAGAAGCTGCAGCACTCCAGAAGCTCAGTGTGTTTGTTATATAGAGTTGAACAGAGACATGACATTGTTGTTTGTAGATGGACAGTGAGGCAGAGCTATTACAGACAGATCACCACGGAGGCAGGGCTCAACAAGGAGGCAGGCTTAGCTGATCTCAATAAGACCAGTTTCTGTGGTTCAGCCATCTTCAGGCAGTAAATATTAGAGGAAGAAAGCTAGGGTGGACATTTTTTTGCACACACTATCAACATCAGCACATGGACCAAAGGAAGCTTTGCCATTTCCCTTTTAGCATCATGCTCAGGGAAAAGGCTTTGCCATTTTCCCCATGGGCGTGAGGCTCTGGGATCCTTGGGCATGGCCATGTCAACAGGACACGTTCACTCAAGACTTCATTCACTCATGACTTCCTCCACTCCCAAACACAGTGTGACATATTTTAAGTGTGGAAGACAGAGACAAGGTAGCGTCTCAGAAGACAAGACAAGGTACTATCAGAATGATGGCATGTGGCAGCAACTTGGCTGACCATTCCTGGTGTGAACTATTGAGCTGGAGTATGAGAACAGAAATATAGACAATGCTAAAAACAGAGAAGGGAAGGAAGCATATTCTATAGCAGAATCCCTAGAAGAAATACAGCCTGCCTTTGTCCTGACATCTGACCTGTAGGGCCAAGGCTTGATAAATTTGTTTAGTTCAAAGTCATCAAATTTATGTAAATTCATTACAGCACCTCAGTGTGACTTTTCTTCCTAGAACTTACCTAGCTGTACCAAGCTGTCTTGTTGAAAGGAATGAAGTACATGAAAGGATAAAAAGCCTCTGAACACACCACTTAGATTTTGGTCCATTTCCTCTTCTTTCTTCAGTTTAGTGTACACATGAAATTGCCTTGACGGTACGCGGCTAACACTGGGTGTATCAACCAGAAATTATTTGAGTTAAAGCCTTCGAGTTTTCCAATAGATAGGTACGGCACAAGGACAAATGGACAGATGGGTGCATAGCTGGTGGACAAACTGAATTCCATCTCTCTCTGAAGGGAATTTAATAAAACAAATTCACAATGTAAGTAGCACTTTAAGGGGCATTGTTCGAAAGACAGGATCTAAGCATCTAAGTATGGTGATGGATAGACAACATCATGCCTTGTTTGTTCTTCCTTCTGATGCTACTGTCTGTTGTAACCACAAGGTCCTCTCTACTTGTCCTCACTGAACTATGAGGAATGCTAAGAAGAAGTCATGTCAAAATAACTGCTTAATATGTTTTTACCTGGAATGGTGGGCGAGGGCGGAGCTACATAGTGTATTTTGATTTTATTAATGCATTTGACCTGTATTTTAGGGTGACATTCCTTTCGCTATGATTTATGTATAAAACACTCAATCCTGGTTAATTCACGAGAACTGAGATTCACTTTGTTCTCAAAAAGCCAAAATTCATGAAATATAAACCCATCTTATAGTATAAGCAGAGCAAAGTAACTAGACAATGTGACAATGATGGATTTTTATTTCCTAAGGGGTTAGAGGGTATACAGGAGGCACAGAGTCAACAGATCGGTCTCAGACAAATCTTCAGATTTGGTCCACATGTCACAGTAGTTCACTCCCCCTTCCCAGAAACACTCTTGGTATTCATTTGGAACATTATAAAACGGTTGCCCTCTGGAAAGTCTGCACATAGTTAGTCAGCAGATGCATGGTACAGCAGCCATCACAGGAGCACAGCGTATCACAGACCAGCACTCCTGAAGGAGCCAAGCCGAGGCAGAGAGCCCCAGGCATGGGATACATCCTCACATAGCCCTCTGACCAGCAGCTAGTTTTTTTGAAAAGTCTGGGTTCCACCAACTGGGATGCGTTGGTCAGGAGCAATTTCTCCCAACACTGCTTCCATGACGCCAGCAGACAGACACTACTTTTGTTCCATTTCACCCCCCACGCCCTGAAAAGTCACAAATGCCTTCTTGATGGGCTGGCTCCTGGCACTGTGCAGCCCCCACGGCTGACTTCCTCTCTGGCCAGCTGCCTCTGGTAAACATCGCCAGGGTGAGCAAGAGGATGTGTGGGTACAGATCACCGATACAGGACTGTGATTATGAGTGTGCTTTTGCTCATCGCTGTCTCAAATTGCATACTGTATTGGGACACTTAGTATTTCTATTTGGGGAAGAGTTGATCTGGGCACGCCATCTCCGGACCACTACTATTTTACCTTGGAAATGGGAGAGAGAAAAAGATGTGGCCTGGAGCCTTCTCTGACTGGAAAATAAAAGGCTGGATTCTGGCCCAATTGTATCCTCACCTCTCTCTCCTGCCTTTTCTTTGCAGAATTCAGCTCAAATTAGAAGATAGATGTGGTGCTTTACGTTAGGAGACAGTTGTTCCAAATATGCGATATGAAATGAAGATTGGCTGCATAAAGGAGGTGATGGGTAGAGAAAGGGAAGTGACAAGGGACAGAGAGAAACTTAGGGGATGTTTTCCAAATGCTCCTCAAGCCTGATCCTGTAGAACTCTATGAATTTTATCATGAGACATTGACTAATAGGTCTGAACTTTCAGCACTTTTTCCTCCTAGGGAGATGTCAACCCTCATACCTAATCTCCAGGCTTCTAGGCAAAAAGGCTTTCAATCGTGATCTTAGCAGCAAATGCACACAAAAGCAAGGGATGGTGCACAAAAATGGTCACATGGATCAGAAAGGATCTGAACAGCATAGTGGATGCCACACTCCTGGGCAGAGAGGCTGCTCCTTCAAGGGGATCCGTAGCTATCAGTGCCTGTCTAGAACCTTTCAGAATATGGTTCTGTGAGCATCATACAGAAAATCCATAGAATCAGTCCAAGCATAGGGAAGCTTGTATTGTGTACTTCAAATCTACTCTGGCATGACATATTAAAGAATTTAAAAACCACTACAATCACTAGCAGTTGATTTTGCTCCTTTCCTTGTATCCCTTGGTCATTAAAGGCAGTGTCTCACTTTATCCTCATCTATCCTTTAAATATAAGCCAATATGCATTCTGACACAGCTTTTCTTGATGTCACATGCTGGCAACAGCATGGCTTGAATTTTCACCAATTAACAGATTTGTCAACCCTCATACCTGATCTCCAGGACAGATCTGTACCATACTACTCACTTTTAAAGTTCAAGATCCTGGAGGTGGCAATATAGCCTCATAATTTTTGAGTTGTCTTCCCCTAGCACTCAGTGAACTGTTTTATAACCCACTGTAGGGCATTCATAATCACTTATTGGTATGTGGTCAAATTGAATGCCCATCTACCACTTCACAATAATCTCAATTATTTTTATTATGTTCCCTGTGATGATTTTTGATCAAATATAATCAGAAACATATTTCACGGACAAAAGACAATTTGAAAATGATGTTACCCCTTCTTGTTGAGTTTCAAGTGACCTTGACATTAGTAAAATTTGATAAGAATGACAAGTGCATTTGAACAAAGGATGGATGTGACTCTAGACATGGATATAACTCCATATACAGAGACATATGCACATAAACAATGTATTTACATATACATGTACACCAGGCAGGAAAAGAGGTGGAGAAAATACTGGAGAATGTCAAGAGATGCCAATCTCCATATCAGGTCTGTCCCCACCTCCTTGACAGGTCTGTACTTCAGTCGAAGGAGGGACACTAAATGCTCTCTAAAGTCCCATCAACTCCAAAAGTTCTATTAATTGTTTTCATCCTTTAGGAAGGGCTAGAATCCAAGAAGATGAACAGAACCTGGGCCTCCTCACTATGCTTGACCAACAAATATTCACACTAATGTCATTTTCTACATGTAAGCCCAAATTGGCTTAGGCCTTTGGCAGAGCCCCCCAAAAATGTACAGAAGGATTATTAACAGATGAGTGGAAGGATAATGACAGAGATATCATGAAAAATGGTCCATTCATTCACTGAGGTTATACATGCAAAGACCTGGACAGGACATCTGAGAGGCAGAATCCTTCATGTTATGGAGGTCAAAGATTCCTTTTTTATAGTCAGCCAAAGGGAAAACACTGGAAGTAATTTTGATTTTCAATGAAGTAGACCCTACTCTAAATGTCTCATGATTGTCAGATTTTTCCCATCCATTGTCTGAGAAGCCAGCTTGTCCTTTTGTTGTTCTTTTCCAAGAGAAAACATTGTACTCAGTGAAGCCTTCACGACACTCAGTTTTGGCTCAGTTATAAACTGTAGGATCTTAAATAACGCAGCCAAGTGACAAAGCTGCCACCTCTACCCAGAGTGGTACAGCTCTGCCCTGCTTCCAACATTTATGAGGGCATTAATGTCCTGGGGGGAGGGCAAAAATACGTACATGACAGGGTAGGCATGTAGCTCAGTTAGCAGAGTGCTTGACTAGCATGCATGAAACCCTAGTTTCGATCTCCAATACTGTACAAAGCTGTGGTGACCATGGCATGATGACCACACATGGTGGAGCACACCTGTAATCTGCACATCCAGTAAGTACTGACCAAGCAGCCAGAAATACAAGGTCATTCTCAACCACACAATGAACTGAAGTCCAACCTTGTTGTTTGAGACTGTGTCTCAAAAAATATGGACCGGGAGGGGGCACATGAAACTGTATCGTACTGTGATGGACCAGGAGGGGGCACATGAAACTGTATCGTACTGTGATGGACCGGGAGGGGGCACATGAAACTGTATCGTACTCTGATGGTTTGTTAACAACTTGGTAATAACAGCGGTCATGTACCTGAAGTTTGTTCACCCTCAGAGAGAAATACATGAATTTGTTAACTTTTTTTCCAAGTTGTCAAATAGCTTTTTCTTCTGTAGTGCACAAGCTTGTGTTGTGAATTTTGAAGAGATAATCAAGGTATTTGTACAGTAAATTGCTGTATAGATTTACAAACCACACTTCTCATGTATTGGACTTAACAAACATGGATACATACTTCCATGGAATAAGGCGGGGCATAGGCTCAGCTTATTTCATAAGGGACTAGTGAAAAGCTTTCTGAAATACTTCCCCTCTAGGTCACAATAGTGTGCTGTTCTGCAAAATGCTGATTCTAAAGACATGTCAGACAGCTAGAGTAACTGCTTACTAAATCAAACCTTACTCTGAAAGCCAAGAAAAGAAAGAGGTCTTGAGTATTTGTCAGGTTTAATACTTGGGGAAGCAAGGGAACAAATCACGTTGCCAATAAAGGCAGAAAAGATATTTACAGCCCTCAGCGTTCGCATACTCAGCGCTCACAAGAATGTGCCAAGGGCTGTCCTGGTTCTTGCTGCACACCACACCATTGGTGGATGCACTACTGCTGACATTGCAAGCATAAAACACATTCAAGCAGGAAAGGATCCAACTGAACAAAGCCATCTTTGAAAGGCTACCTTTGACATCAGGTTAGACAGTCCTTTCTGTTTGCCATCTGCTAACCTTTAGATTCTTTTCATTGTTGATAAGGCCAGTTGCCCTGTGAGCACCCTTTTTTTTTCCTTCTGCCATACATAAAGGACAGCTTTGTTTCCCTCCAAGAGAAGTCAGCCCAAGCCCACGGAACAGTGAAACACCCGGGCTGGAAATGAGGTGTCTCTGGGACAGCAGACTCCTTCTTTGGCCCCCATTTATCAAAATCAATTGACTGAGTCACCAGTGGATGAAGTCAATCATTGTTTCCCAGAGCCATCCACTGAGTCAGTGGGTGAACTGGGCTTAGAACTCAGCCTTGTCCTCACGGGAGCAAGCCGTTCTACTATATTTATCTGGGGTCTCATGATTCTTAGTGCATTTGCTCTGCCCTCTAATTTGCACCGTGTCTTCTGTAATATCTAAACGGGAAGTTGCCAACTGAAACGGTCATTATCCGGGAAATCTATTTAAACATGTTTATAAGGTCAGATAAAGTGGGTGGTGGGTATACCAGACAGAAAACAACAAAAGCTTTGGCTTAGTTTAGCCAGAGAGACTAGAGTTAATGAATGAAGTATTTTCGTGTGGAACTAGTCCATGGTGGGAAAAGGCACACTAATTAAAGCCATAGCAAAAGAGGCAGGAAGGAGCAGTCAAACTATTCAACCTAACCGAGGAATTCCATTTCAGAAGGTGGACTTGGACTTGTCATATTCCAACACAAGGGGTTGTCTGTTTCAGGGAGTACGTGACAGAGCAGCAAAGACTTCAGGAACACAAACATTCTACTTCTATCTCATTCCTATCAGTCAGGCACATGGGCATGATCCAGAAGGATGGCCAACACCAATCAAAACTCAGCAACAACACTGTGAATGTCATGGAACCAGAGGGGAAAAGAGAAAGTAAGGAGTGGGGAGGTGGCAAACCACAAGGCCGCATGGACCCAACCTGGATGACTACATGTGGAAGGCCTAGAAGATGAGCTGTCAGTTCCACAGAAGCCACAGCGCTGGGTCTGAGTCAACCTCTCCCTTACATGACCTCCAGATTCAGCTCAGCTGCTCTTCAGCATCAAAGAGGAAAGAGTAAGAAGGAAGCAATTGAATATTCAGTTTCTTGAAATGCAGGCCCATGAGTGCTGGTGATTTCGGGTGGCCAAGGGGCGCACAGTCTCTGAGAAATGCTTCCCACACACCGGCATGAGCCGGGATGCTAATTCATGAAAATGGAGCAATTAAGCAGATTTTATCCACTGGAAGAAACATGGTTACTGTTGGGAAATCTGACGCACATGGCCAGAGAGTAATTAAATCATAGAGAAGGGTTAGGAGTCCTTTTCTTATTATGAATGAAATTAATGTAATAGCCTCCTTTATATACAAAACTCGCATTTTTCCCCTAAATTCACTATTACTCCCTCTCTTTCTTCTTCCTGGAGCTTGACTTGGTTTGAGCAAGAATTGTATGTCACTTGTTTTTATGTCCCTTTCTGTCTGCCATAATACTTTGCTTTTGGCCTCTTACTTCTGAATCTTGCATTATCACTTCTAATGAGAAAGACATTGCTAGAAGGAGGAAAACAAGAAAGGAAGGGAGGCAGAGAAGTGAGGGAGGTGGAAAGAAGAAAGGAAGAGAGAGACGTCAGAAGGGTCAGAGAAGGCAGAGACGAGCAACAGTGGTGATGGAGGCAAGAGCCTAGGGCAATGTGAATCGGTACACCGGCTACCAGCCACATGTGGCTCAGGATATCACAAGGTACCAGGTTGTACAAAACACACAGCAGATGCACCATGATAAAAAAAACTGCAAAGTATCTCTTTCATAATTATATATTCACTACATGCTGAAATGATCATCTCTTGGCTATGTAAGGTTGAGTAAAATTCACTGTAAAAATTAGTTACACCTGTGTCTTTCTTAAGCTGGGTACAAGAAAAATTAGAAATACAGATGTGGGTCACATGTTATTTCTATTACACAGTCTTCCACTGTTTTCTAGCTCAGTAAGAAGTGGTGGGGCTGCATTTTCCTCCTCTCACTGTTTGTACCACTCATCCCCCCCCCAACTTCCAGTTCTAAAGCAACAAGTCACAATGTCAGTGTGGATGTTCCAACAGCAGCGACAGGGCCTGTAAGTCCTTTCATAGGCAGCTGAAGCTGCTGGGAATCCAGGTGACCCTGCAGGACTCATCAAGAAGAGCAGGTCCCCAAACATGGATGGCTGGGAATCCAGGTGACTGTAGGAACCATCAAGAATAGCAGGTCCCCAAATTTGGATGGCTAGGAATCCATGTGATCCTGCAGGAATCATCAAGAAGAGCAGGTCCCCAAACTTGGATGGCTGGGAATCCAGGTGACTGTAGGAACCATCAAGAAGAGCAAGTCNTGGGAATCCAGGTGACTGTAGGAACCATCAAGAAGAGCAAGTCCCCAAACTTGGATGGCTGGGAATCCAGGTGACTGTAGGAACCATCAAGAAGAACAGGTCCCCAAACTTGGATGGCTGGGAATCCAGGTGACTGTAGGAACCATCAAGGATAGCAGGTCCCCAAACTTGGACTGCTGGGAATCCAGGTGGCCCTGCAGGAGCCATTGGGAAGGGCAGTTCCTACTCAAACATCTAAGCTTCTGACTGAGGGGCCACCCAGACTTCTCAGCCCAGACCTCCCTCAGTCTGTCTCCACTCCGGCACCAAGAGTCCTACCACTGTAGGAGTGCTTTCTCCCACACAACCCCTTTGTACTGCCCCCCTCCAGTTACCTTTGCGAGAATGGACTTTTCTTAATTGTAAGACTGTTTCACATTATTTGGGGTAAGCTATGAAAATCATTTACAAGTCAGGGAACAAGATCCATCAGAGAAAAGCTGCAACAATTTTTAGGCAACTGAGAACCTTGGAGGAGTTAAAAAGAAAAAAGGAGGTAGGTATGTCAGAGAAGATACAAAGGGAAAGCCTTGAGAAGGAGGTAGACATGCCCCATAAATGACCAAGATGTATTCTGTGCATTCTATCTACATGAAGTTCTTATTTACCAAGGTGTTCAGGGGGACTGTCCCTACTAGAAGTGGCCAGTTTTTAGAATGCCAGTCACAACAGACACTGAGAGCTTTGAATCAGTGGGTGTGAGAAGGGGCACCAGTCGCATGCCTCGCTCACATAGAGGCACAGCGTGATGTCCTCCGGAAGGACTCCACCTCTCAGGGTACTGAGTGCCTTTAGCCACCATGGTGCTCCCTCCCTGGAGTAGGGGAGCTTTGGCAAAGCGCCTCCCATCCACAGTCCAGTCACTCAGAAGCATACATGGCTCATAGTAGTCTCTGCTGTAGCTTTAACATGCTTGTCTTCATCAAACCACAGGCATGACACACCTGAGTTTCCCTCAGCAAGGCCATGTGGAACCAGTGCACACCTTCTCAGGGCTGTCCCCATGAGATTTACAAATGCCCTTTCTCTTGTCATCTGTTACCATGTCATTTAGTCTTGGGTGACAGAGTCTCAGTTGATGTCCACATAAAGGCCAGTGGGACCTCTGAACCAGCTTTTCACAACAAACCCTAGGACAACTTGCCCCATGTTGGAAGGCTCTTCCAATGTTACACTTGTGGCTGCCTTCTGGGTTTTGTCTGCTTTTAGTTCAGTGACATGGGGGCTTGTCATCTTTGTAAAAAACCCAGAGAGTGACACCGTGTCTCCTTACTTAAAATTTGGGTTCTGGTGTCCCTGGAAATTAATCAGAAATGCACACAGTCACATAGCTACCCATTATCTCTGTTTTACCAAACTCACCTCAGCTGAAAGATTCACCTCAGCTCATCTGAAGTTAGGAATGAACTCCAAGATTCAAGTGATGTTTGAAACATCAGACTTTGGGAACTAGAGAAACACTTAGCAGTTAAGAGTACTTGCTGCTCTTGCAGAAGACCTAGATTTGGTTCCTGGCACCTGTGTGGTGGCTCACAACCATCTAAAACTCTATTTCCAGGCCAGGGGTGCCTCAACACCCTCTTCTGACGCCTGAGGGCCCCAGGCATGCTGCACAAGGCGCACACACAGACATGCAGACAAAACACCCATATACATAAAATAACAATAATGTGTAAATCAAAATCAAACTTCAAGGAAAACTATAAAGGGGCATGAAGCTGAAACATACTTGTTCATTGGTTTCTCTTCCTTCATCTAGAAGTGCTATCTAGAGTTTTGACAAACATCTTAGGCCATGGCCAACAGCAGGAGTGGGAGGCTTGAAACTGGAAGGGAGCCCTAAAGATGATCAAGAAAAAAAGAAGATAGAAGGAGCCAGAAACATCAATGATCTAGTTAACATGAATTCCCCGTGTCCTATCTCTTCCCCAAAAGAGAATACTTCTCTGTCTTTAGCTATTATTATTTGAATTTTTTCTTATAAAATATACAAATGATGTTTTTGTTTGTTTTATTGTGGTTTTTATTTTACAGACAAGATTTTACTATATAGGCTAGCCAGACCTTAAACTTGAAACTCTCCTACCTCAGCTCCCCAGTGTTAGGACAAGCATGTGGCACCACGACCAACTTAATTTCAACCAATTTAATTCTAGTTGATATAAGTGAACAGAGTTCTAGGTAAATCTCCAGACTAGTGTGTTTCTAGACATTCCTCAGCTTAGTAATCCCTATATTATGAGTTTAATTACAATCTATTCAATTATAAATTCATACCTATTTGTGCCTCGCTGAAGCCATTTAAAGCTCACTATAGTTGGTTACCTCTTATTATTTATCAAGGGTTATATCTGTAGGTGATATAGTGTCACAGAGTCAAAAGTTTGGACAGGTAATTAGAGCCTTCAAAACAGAAGGGCTAGAGCAGGCTACTGTTGGAGAAGAACAGGGTTAATGAGCTGGCTCGGCCAGTAGTGATCATTGGCCCTCACTCTTCACAGTGCTAAGCACAGTAACAGGGTATGGAATGACCGTGTGTATCCATCTTCTGGGTTGATTTTCACACCTTTTAGAAGCACTGGGAAAGCCAGTTGTGCCAGAACCCAGAGGCTAGATAGTCCAGAAACCTAGGATAGACCCAAACAGGACCATCGGAGGGGGAAAAAAATCGATAGACTGATTCCTAATGAGATTCTGTTACACTTGTATCCCAAAGTCTAGCATCATCATCATTAGAGAGGTTTCATCCAGCAACTGATGGGAGAAGATACAGACCCACAGCCAAACATTAGCTGGAGCTCAAGGAATCCTGTAGAAGAAGGGCAGGAAGGACTGTAGAAGCCAGAGGGGTCAAGGGACACAAGAAAACCCACAGAATCAACTAACTTGAGCTCATAGAGGCTCACAGAGACTGAACCAACAACCGGGAAGCCTCTACATACATATTACAGTTGTGTAACTTGGTATTTTTGTGGGAGTGGGGGCTATCTCTGAATCTTTTGCCTTCTACACAGCTTCCTTTTTTAGTCTTACTAGGAGAGGAGATGTCTAGTCTCACTGCAGCTTGATATATCATGGTTGGCTGATATCTATGGGAGTTCTTCCCATTTCTGAAGAGAAAGAGAGGAGGAGGAGTGGATGGGAGAGGAGGCTGGGAGGAGAGGAGGGAGGAGATATAAAACCAAAATAATAAATAAATAAATTAAATGACCTGTGCCTTATAAAATACATGCCATGCATTCTTATAAAATATATATAATAGGTATTTATAATTTTATATTACATATAGAATAAGGATTATTTATCTTATCAATATAGGATTCCAGTTATGTTGGTACATTACTTCAGGGGAAATTTCTTGCCAATCAACTCTTACCAAGTTCCCAAGCTCAAAGGCTGTGCATAGCAGTTATGTCGAAGATGCCATACTCCATTTAGCCCAACACGTGATTTACTTATAGCAATCTGGATAGTCAATTGTGGTTGATGAAGCCCACCCCTATAAGTCAACCTCACATGGACTCTTAATTAACAACCCCCTCATGGGCAGACAAGGTCACTCTTTTCAGCAAAGCTCACGGATAATTCCAAGGCAATTCTGAGAACATGTCATGAAATTTCAAGGAGCATTAAATTGTCCCCAGACTCTGAAGAGAGTGTGATTCCAGGTTTGACTAAAAGAAGCAGTAGAGTTTCTGCCTGACGTGTCTACAGATCATCTCAACAGAGAAGATGAATACATTCTACAGTAAAATTTTCTCATGTAGGAAACTCAACCACTGGCTCTTTCCGTACAGTATGTCTTCAAAGGCCCGACACCAATTTTTCCTCTCCTAATTGCTATTATAAGGCAATAAATCTCTTATATGAAAATAATACAGATATAACTGCATGGCATATGTAGGCCATGTGTTTAGCAAATCCATAAAAATGTTTAATTTATGGTTTGATGAAAGGAACAATAATCTTCCAAGAACATTAATCATTAATTTAGGAAATGCAGACTTTGTATGCTTCTTATTGCAACACTAGAGTTGTGCTCAGTAAATATACACTAAAGAAACATTCACTCAATGACTACTCGATGATCAGCTACAACGCTAAAATATAAATATGCCTTCTTTGGCTAGACTGATATTTGTATGTAATAATGTGAATGACAAAGTGGCATGTTCAGCCGGCATGTTCTCTTTCAGGGTTGTATCATGAGGTGTGCATTTCTTCAGTCAACTTCATCCCTCTTTTCACCTGAGTTCTTCAGCCTGACTCCTCCCCCGTCCTTGCTGCTGCCTTATTCCATCCACAGGAACATCCTGTAGGTTCAAATCAAAGCCCCGCCATCTAACCACCCCACCTTCCCATCTATTTCCGGTTCTCCAGTATTGTTTTCTGGAGCCAACTCTTTGCCTTGTCTGAGGCAAACAACAACCTGGCATACATAATTCAGTCTTACCCTCAGATCATGTCAAACCTTTGCTTCATTGCTCCAATTGTCACAAACTAATCTCAGTAAATATATATATATATATAATGAATATTTAAAAGATATGTGTATATACAGTTCATTGCATAGAGCCTCCCTCCCATATTCAGGAAACTGACTTCATTCTTGGGTTCTCATCAGTGTTTCTATGACTTTTTTTAGTGACAATAACCCTTCTTCAGGTCTCAGAATCCCTCAGTGAATAGTAACTTTCTCAAACTAACACTTTATTGGAGTTTGTATTAAAAATTATTTATTCAGCTGTTATAATGTTTTTCTTTTTAACACACACACACATACACAAAACTCTTCCTTTACCCTGGCAACAATTCTAAGAGAGAGGGACAATAGAAATACTATAATTATAAAAAAATGCAATTGCATTTTATTATAATAATAATTATTATTATACTAATAATTATTATTAATAATATAATTACTATAATATAATTATAATATAATTATATTATATAATTATAATATAATTATATAATATAATTATTAATAATTAATAATATAATATAATAATAATTATTAACTTGCTGGGAAAGATTAGCCATTCCACCTGAAAGATGAGGAAACTAAGCTTAGAAGAATTAGCTTTGTAATATGGTTACAACCTTTTAAAGAAATTCACTCTGGGCTATGGAGTAAATGAAGATATTGATAAAGTTGTAGGTGCAGCTTGACCGTGGAATTCTTGCCTGGAACTCACAAGGCCTTCACAAACCGCAGCACTTAAAAATGTTAAATTAAAAACTAAAAACTAAAAAAAGGTGGTGACTCATGAGTTCCCTAACATCCCATCCAGCACAGATATTTCACTTTTTAATTAATGGGGTTAGCTTAACAGATGGCATTTCCTTAATGGAAGGCAAAGCATACTGATAAGGCAGAAGCCAAGAACTCAGGCAACTTCTCCAGATTCTTTGACGAGGCAGTGGCAGCTTCATGAAAAAGAACAAAAGTAAGATGTCCCAAAGCCCAGAGCGCGCGTCCGAGTTGCTGCATTAGAGCTGTGCCTTCCCAGTTCCTGACAGTCTCCAGAGAGCCTCAGAGGACAGTGTAAATATTCTAAAGGTGGAACTCGACTTCCACTGGCAGAATCTTAGCAACAAGTGGAATATTTGAAGCAGAACAAAAAAAGAAAAAAAAGAAAGTTTATCTTTCAAGCTGTAAAATGGTCATGTTGAAAAATTCCATCCGTTTCCAGCCAAAGGACCCAAATAGAGTTACAGCTGCAGGTGGAACTGGGACAGGTTCTCAAAATGGAAAGGCTTTTACTAGCGACATGTTTTCCCAAAGAGGCTCTTTGGATTGTGGCTTGTTGTCTACGCCAGAGACACACACTGTCTGCCGAAGCTTCTACCTGGTCTGCAGTGGTGGCCAAGCACTCAGGAACAAGGGTGTCTGTCACTAGGTAACTTATTCCCCTGGACCAACTGTGAACTTAATTCTTAATCATCTTTAAATGAAAACCATGGAATAAACTTCACAGAGCTGGGCTGAAGCAGCCGTGCCTCAGGTTCATGATTAGCAAACCAAAAGATCTCTATATCCACAGACTGAAGGTGGTTAAACTGTGCTTCTGCACAAAATTGCTGTTCTTTGTTTCATCTTTTGCTTTTGAGATGTCTTCCTACTTAGCTTGAGCTGATCTGGAATTTGCTATGAAGCTCAGGTCAACATCAAACATATGACCTTTTAGCCTCAGCCTCCCCAGTGCTACGATCATAGAAGCACACACCACTCACAGCTCCTGATGTCTTAATGACAATGAAAATAGCTTCATTGCTCTATCATTTACATATTATAAGATGTGTCCTTTCAAGATACACAATTCAATAATTGTGATAAGTCCGGAGTTGTAAAATCTAGACTATAATCTAATTGTAGGATTGTAGGACATTTTATTACCTCCAGAAGAAACTTGGTACTGGGCTGAGCATGTAGTTCGGTGGTGGAAATACTTGACTGGAATGTGCAAGGCTAAGTTCAATAACCAGCAACACACACACTAACACACACACACACACACACACACACACGGGGAAACCCTTCCCTAACAGCATCACCCTCTATCCTCCACCCACCCTAACTCTAGCCCTAAGCAACCACTAGTCTTTCTTTTTTTTTATACTCTTGCCTGATCTGGACATTTCATACCAATGAGATCAGATAACATAAATAAGGTCTTTTGTGGATGGCTTCTTTAATTAGCACAATGTTTTCAAGGCTCACCCATATTACAGTATGTATCATCAAATAATGTTCCATGGTGGAAATATACCACATTTTGTTTCCCCATTCATTAGTTAAAGAGCATTTAGGTTGTTTCTACTTTGGAACTGTTGTGAATAATATTCCAAGAATATTCACATTCTTTATCAATGTTCTCCTTTTATTTTCTTGGATGGCTAGCTAGGCGTAGAGCTAGGGTTATATGGTGACTCTAATTATCATTTTCAGAACTCATCAAGCTGTTTCCACAACATCCAAACACACTTTATTTTCGCATCAGATACAATTTCAGTTTCTTTGTATCCCGAGCCAATGCTTTTCCTTGTCCACACTGTCCACGGCATGTAAACACAATGACACGTCTCTCCCAATTGCTGACACTTCCATGTAGTTTCCTCAGATCTGGAAGATAATCATGCTTCTCTTTGACAGTCCCTCTTTGGGGACTTCCAAAGTGTCTATTTTATATGCCCCCATCATACAACCCCAAATATACTTGAAAAAATATTTCTCAATCATTTTCGTGTGCTGAGTAAATATTTCATTTCATTGATGCAGCAAGGTCTTAACTATCTAACTTTCCCTTGGTGTCTTCTCTGCAAAGTTCCAGGACTTACAGACCCAAGGGTTTTTGGAAGATTCAAGTCAGGCCTTCCAAGCAGGAAGGAGACTTCAGAAATGGCAGCAGCAGCAGAGAACAGAAGGGAATTACAGCCATTGGAGTCCATCATTGGAGTTCCACGGTATTCTTCCTTCCCCATGGATTCTGGTGACATTTCATGACTCCTCCTGCTGAAGTAGCCCAGGAAGTCCCATGATGGAGGCAATCAGATAAACCCCACAGGGAACCTGTGGAAACTCTGAAGGGCAAGTCCTCCAAGAGCAGAAGTAGGATGCTGAATGGACAGAGCCAAGAGGCAGAGCTAGAGGGAACCTTGGGATACTGAACAGAATAACCATGCAGGTCCCTGTGGACGCTCTGCCCTACAGGCATGGATATCACCGACTCGAAGGCAAGAACACGTGTGTGTGTGTGTGTGTGTGTGTGTGTGTGTGTGTGTGTGTGTGTAAGAAGTGTGCATGTGCATATGTGTGCATGTGTATGCTGTGTGTGTCTGCGTGACAGTCTAGACTGGGACACCTTGTACCCAGGACAGGCATTGCAGGGAAGACAAGTAGATTTCTGGACTGAAATTTTCCCAGGCCTGGTATGTTCTACACAGACAACACTTTGTTTTTGTTGTCTTTGTTTTGAGATAGGGTTTCTCTGTGTAGCCATGGCTATCCTGGAACTCACAGCCAAAAAATGCATGTGAGAGGCAGGAAAAACATTCTGACAAATTTCAAGAGGTGGGTTATGGGTCAATAGAAGCATGGGATTGTGTTACTGTTTACCTTCTGAGTTTCCTGCTAAAGGGACAAGAGTCAAGCAGCCGGGTTTATTGTGTAGCAGATTCTTACACATTCTCATACTCTCAAACTGAACAGACCAACAGACAGACAGACACACACACGTGCGCATGTACGCATGTAGGCACAATCAGTAACCTTAGACCACATACAGGTTCAATGCTTCCCCAGCCCAGAATCAGACCTACTGAAAGAGGATGTTTTCAGTAACAGACAAAGGAATGAAAGCAGTGTGGTCCCCAGTTATGCTGGGGAAGGTTCAGACTCCAAAACTATCTGGTATGGGCTGGTGACTGCTAGGGGTCATTTTCCCCTGCTAAACCTGAAGTACTTCAGGGTGTAATCTGTCCTATCTGGCCACAAATACCCTGGAGCTCCTAGCATTTTGGTATTTCCATCAAATAGTAGTAATTAAAAAAAATCCTTAGGAATGTAAACAGAGGCTGTGCATTTGTATCCCAGATTCCCTGATCAGAATAATCACACAGAAACTATATTGATTAAAACACTGTTTGGCCAATGGCTCAGGCATATTTCTAGCTAGCTCTTCCATCTTAAATTAATTTCTATTAATCTCTGTATCACCATGAGGCTGTGGCCTACTGGTAAGGTCCAGCATCTTTCTCCTTCAGTAGCTACATGGCATATGCCTGACTCCACATTCTTACTCCCTGAATTCAGTTTAGTTTTCCTGCCTAGCTGTATTCTGCCTAGCTGTATTCTGCCCTGCGATAGGCCAAAGCAGCTTTTTTACTAGCCAATGTTATTAAAACATATTCACAGCATACAGAGAGGAATTCCACATCATCTCCCCTTTTCTGTCTAAACAAAAAGGAAGATTTTAACTTTAACACAGTAAAATTACAGATAACAAAAGAGTTATCAAACAAGAATTACAGTTACAGTATTAAGTCTATTCATATTAGAAAGAGTTAAAGAAAATATCCTATCCTCTATTTTATCTTTATGAGTCTAAAGTTTCATATCTAATTTATCTTTTATCATAACTAAGGGAAACAATAGCTATAACTGTCTTCAACTCCATCAAAGATCCCAGAAGGAAATAATAATATTACCTAAGTAAACAGGAAGTACATTGTAAACATTTTCCAAAACTCTAGAATTGCACAGACTTCCTGATGCCTGGACAGTCACCCAAAGTTCTTCTGTAATGTTGGGGATCCATCTTTAGCTTACAGGTCCATAGTATCTGGTAGACTTTTCCATGAAGCAAGAAATTTGAAAGACTGTTGTGGCTATATTAACAGTTTTTCAGTCACTTTCTTCTGTGTCCTGCAGAATGTATGACAGTTTCCTCTGTGAAGCAGGAACCCTGAAGGACCATCCATCCCATCTTTAGGAAAATTTAGCAGTTTCACTTTTCTGTGGGTCCTGCATGTCCAGTTCATACAGCATACCATCAAGCAATCCAGGCAAGAGCAGTTTCTTGCCCAAATGGCTAACCTTGTTACACTGAAGGTAAATCCCATAACACTTTCTTCAATGTCCATCCACCCCTCTAAAGTAATTGGTGCTGCCAGAAGCAGGTATGACACACTGTCAAGAAAAGCCTAAATTCTTAAAGCATCTTAAATGTCATATTCTGTAGGCCTTTGAACTATTGAAGATTATCTATCTAACTGAAATATATCTGTATATCTAGAAAATCTAACAAATATGGCTACAAGTTTGATTATTATAGATGACTATTAATCCATAATTTTAAATTATATATTACATTTTTTAAAAGAGCTGTATAAACATAATATATTAACAAGAGTAGAAATACACAGATAACAAAATTGACCTTAAATTTGCATCAAGAAAATGAGATTCATACCAATTCAAAGTATTCATCTCTGTATCATATCCCCCTTATTTTTTTATTAATTACAACACTATTTGGCCAATGGCTCAGGCATATTTCTAGCTAGCTCTTATATTTTAAATTAACCCATTTTTATTAATCTGTATTATCATGAGGCTGTGGCCTATCTGTAAGGTTCCAGTGTCTTTTTCCTTTGGCAGCTATATGGCTTGACTCTGCCTTCTTTCTTCCAGAATTCAGTTTAGTTTTCCTGCCTAGCTCTATACTGCCCTGCCATAGGCCAAAGCAGCTTCTTTATTAGCCAATGGTAATAAAACATATTCACAGCATAGAGAAGGAATCCCACATCATAGGAGGATTGTGGGCCTTAAGAGGCGATTTGCAAAGAGAAAACCAACACATACCCAGTTGGAGAGCAGGTAGGAAAAGTTTTTACTTTCTTTAATTTAAGGGAAAGGTTCAATTTTCCATAGAGCCTGCTGTGAATTCACTGGCTGGCACAAGATGGCTGCAGACTTTGCTTGATTGTCTGTTCAGGACATCCTTTCAAGTGTTCAGACAGAGTTAAAACCAATAATCAGTAATCTCAATGGAAGTAGCAGCTCTCAGAATGGCCTTCTCCCAAGGCTGCTGAGAAGTCTGCACATGAGCAGTGGCAGAGTTGTTGCATGAAGAAAGGGTGCTCATGGAATATACAAGGAACCCAGGATTCACTAAGGTAACTGTGAAATGACAGGGTTTCAACAGCTGAGCTGGGATGGTACTCTGTAATGACTGAAGACATTCCTGTGACAGATTTGGAGGAGCTCAAGAATCAGGCCAGGCCCTGATGATGATAAGAAACTGAGGAAATGGGAGAAAGAAAGATAACACCAAAACTGTCTGAAAAGACGTAAGGAATGCTATATTTTTTTATTTATCTAAAAGTACATATAATGCATATAAATCTGAGCATTTATAGATACATATATAGTTGAAATGAAGTTATTCCACATGGGCTAACAATACTCCCCCCAAAGCCATAGACTATCTAACAATTCCCGAGTAATAAGAAATTTCCTCTTGAGTTCAAGAATCATATAATTGGGTCAAGGGAATCCAAGGGACTCCCAATAAAATATAGGCTATTGCTATTGCCCTTGGTTACCTCCCAGAGATTGAAGGTAAGTCCCTATTACTACATAAATCATGCATTTCATGCATAGGATGTGGATGGAGGATCTGAGTTGAACTTGACCTGAAAGTCTCTTCACTGAGCACTAGCCTTCATAATACCAGAAGGTACTATGCAAACGTCCAAAGGGAGGGATGTAAGCAATGGTCCTACCCAGCTTTCATGCCTGTGAGTGACAACAATGGCCAGCCTGGCACAATAACCATAAGGGTGCAAGAGTGGTACACATGGCTGTGTGTATGTGGCTCTGCCCACTCTTTTGGTGACTTAGTGCTTAACAAGTTGACCTGGCTGGCTAGTCAGTGAGCTCAGGGATCTATACAGCTCTATCTCCCCAGCTCTGAGATTACAAGTGCACATATTATTTTTTGTTCCTGAGCCTAGAAATCAGTTCTGTGTGCTTCAAGGCTTTTGTTTTTATCCATTTGTTTGTTTTGCAGTATTGAGAATCAAACCCAGAGTCTCTCAGGGGCTAGGCAGACTCTTCATTTGTAAGATATACTTCCAACTCAGCAGCAGGATGCTTAGATTTCACCTCTTAAAAACAGCATTTGTTGGGGGATCCTTTCAGATAATAAAAATAATACATGCTTATTGAAGAAATACAAAAACTACAGAAAAGCATAAGGAAACTCAAATGACTAGTAAGCCAACCACTCAGGTGTAGCCAGTGGTAACATCATTACATAGTCTTCTTTCTGCATGTGTTTTGTCTGTGTATGTGCATATATATATACATGTGTGTGTATATATATATATATATAAATTTCCCTAAATAGGATCATCCTATATTATTGCTTTATACCATTTTTTCAATTTAAAATTTTAAAACTTTCTTTTGTTATCAATAATATTTAATTGCTTCCATTTTGGAGGTCATATTACAAAAATACACATACACACATGTTCAAACATATATAAGCCAATTATATATTCTCAACTCACTTAATATATACATGCAATTTATATTATATTTTCAGGTATAGTATATATACAGAATGAAATATATATAAGGTGTACTATATATATTTTTATCATTAATCACAAAAACACCACACTCTGAGGCTGACCACAGTGACCAAACTGAAAACAAAATTCTCTCCTCTGTTCGTTACTTTGAAGAGAGAATGGGGAGACAGGGTCTAATGTAGCTCAGGCTGGTCTCAAACTGATATGTAGCTAAGGTTGACCTCGAATTTTTGTCTTTTGCCTATTTTCCTATTGCTGAGGTTATAGGTCTGCACCTTCCTGCCTGGCTCATATAGTGTTAGTTCTCCAACCCAGGTTCTCAATGCACCCTAGGCAAGCACTTTGTCAACCAAATTACATCCTCAATTCCTTCTAGAACCTTTTAAAGAATGAAGTTGAATTTTTGCCCTCAGGAGGCTGAGATAGGAAAGTTCTCAGTTCTAGCCCAATCTGAACTACACAGTAAGACACTGTCTAAATAAATAAATAAATAAAAAGGAAACCCAAAGTTGAACTGATCTTTTTCAACTATGGACTA
>JAQHUG010000005.1:19207591-19229914 GCA_028555095.1 Dicrostonyx torquatus
ATGTTTTCCCAGGGCCACCTGGGAGCACTCCATTAAACATGGGCGTCTTTTAATTCGGTCTGATTGGGTCTGATTGGAATTATTTGCGTCGGCCGAGAGGTTCGTCTAAGAGAAAATACTTAACAACTCTGGGCCCGCCAGGTCTTCTGGAGCAGCCCAGGTAGGTCAGGCACCAAAGGAAAGTCAGATCCAAGCTGTCTCTCCTGCCTCCACCCTGGGAAGCTGGAAGCTCTGTCTATGGGACCAGACACGTGTGACTTCAGAGCCTATCTCCATGATGCTCCCTGAAGGTTGGCCCGTTCCTAAACTTGCCATGGTTCTAAGAACATGGTGCAGCACTGGCAATGTTTTGAGACCTCGGACTAAACAAACTGGAGTCCTTTGGACTTGCTGGACAGAAATTTGTGACAATTACCAAGAACTGGAAGAATCTGGCCATGAAAACATACAAAATAGTAAGCATGGTGGCTAGGGTGGGATGGGGGTGTCCTGGTCCTGGTCTTATTGTCACTTAGTCCTTAATGCCCTTTTTTTTTTTTTTTTACTTTGTTTGTAACCATAATAAAATACTTATTAATGGCTTGGTCTGCATCTCTGTATATCTTTCCCTGATTAAAGTGATCGCATCAAATTTTAAGGATCTAAAAACTGTTTTTGCCTCAAATTAGGCTTATTTTTATTTTTTTCCAGAAACATAAAACTAAAGACCTCCTGACTTGGCACTTCAAGAGTTACTTAATCATAATTAAAACCCTCATAATGTTTTATCTTCCTTGGTCTTGGACTCTGTTAGGGAGTCTCTCTGTGATAGGTTTATTTCTTTGCCTACAGGAAGGAAATATTTTTCTTTCCAAAGTTCTAAACAACCAGCAGCTAGTAAAAGATGGTGTTTCAACTCCCACACAAGCCAAGGAGACTTTTTAATACTTCACAAATCACAGTCTTTTAAATTACGTTTGATAGTAGGAAGGGTTAGGGTAAGTACATAGAGCTCTGAGGGTTGTTGTTTTCTTCTTTTTCTTCTTTTCCCCTAAGCATTCTTATGGAGTAAGACTCAAATCTTTGCCGCATAGAGTGGCTGAGGTGCAGCGAGTAGACAGAGGCTCTTCACCTTGTCTCAGGAAGCAAATGCTTGCCCTGCGACAGCCTGTGAGGCTAGTGTGTGTGTCCAAGCAGAAAGGGTGCACTTACGTGCCTCGATCCTTTCCCATCAATGAGACAGACTCAAAGGCTCAATTCTAAATTGGAACATCCTAGCAAGAAATTTGATCATTTCTATCAACTGTTTTAAAAACAAGTCATACCTCCTTGCCAGTGATGTGTATCATCTGGACTGATTCTAGAATCAATCGTCATTGACTACTATTCTGTTTATAAAGGGTTAGGGGAGAGTGCATAGCTAGATGCCATGCACTTCTGAGCCAACTTTCCATTGAGAGAGTTAACAATTAACTAGATGATCATAAGCAAGTAGATAATGGTTTGTGATACACATGCTCCTATAGCCACAATATCTCCTAATAAAGGACTTGTGATAACCAAGATGGGATGGCTTTTTAAAATTGGTCTAGAATGTCTTTAACAGTTCTCAGCTGTATCAAAATCCAAATTTGTCTTATTAGACCTATCAAATCTAAGGACTCATTGGCATCTTGTCAAATTTTTCTCAGATAAGTTCTAACCTTTTCCTAACCAGTAACATTTTTATAGAGAACCATAAATACAAACGTTAACAAGCCAATGTCATAATGTATGGAAATTAACAACAAATACATAATTGATCAAGTTATAATTCTCGTAACTTTGTTCTAGTCAAAAAACAAGAAAAAGTTTCTTTGAGTGAGCTATGACTCTTTTTTTTAATCCTATAATTCAATTTCATTGCTGCTTCTAACTTTCAAAAATATGTTTGAACTGTTCCAGTCTCTGAGTAGCAGCAAAAACTTTTATGCCGTTGCTCCTCATGATGTGAAGAGGGGCTTCTGTCACACATTGCCTCCATAATAGTGTTCTATTGATTCTACAAGTCTCTTTCCTCAAGAAGGGAAATTTCTGAGGTATTAGTTCTTAGGTCCTCTTATTCAACAGCAGATTGAACACCATACTGGCAAAGTTAACTTCTATGTCCCAATGTATTTTTGCAGACAGAGGGCCAAGCATTCAGTTCTTGGGCAGGCTTCAGAGTGAATAGGACTCACTAAATTCTAGAAATCTGTGTAGCAGGTCTATCAGAAAGATGGGAATCACTAACCATCACCACGATCTCCTTCCCTTCTCAGACTGCAGCATGATTTCATCAGAAGGTCAGGAACACGGTTCAGCAGTCTCTCACTACAACTCCCTGGAAAGGTCTCAGCAGTTAGGCTACCATCAGGGCTGATACTCCACTGTTCCAAACACTGCACCAAGTGTTCAGAAAGCCACTGAGTTTCATTCTCCTCCTGTGAGGAAACACATATATGCCCTCAACACCATTTTAAAACAGGGTTGGTTTCATTCCATAACCCAGTGCAGTCTTTCCGTTTTGCTTTAGCTAAGGTCACTCCCGTGCCATCATGCCAAAATCTATCCGTGGCAGATTGCTCAAGCGTATCCACATTCAAGAAAGTTAGAATAAAAAGGGCATGATTTAAAGTATTCTGTAGTGACTATGGGTTTAATTCTCCCTTTTTAGCTTTTGAAATATTTTCAGGGAGCAACGGGCATGCCTTGTCTTTGAGGATTATAAATAATGCCTGTTTTATGTTCAAAATTCCATTGGGAACAAAATTACTGAAATGTTTTACTGATATATCTGGAACCATTTGCCGTCTTTATAATTTTATATGAAAAACACTTTAAGCAATGGGTTACCTCATGCTTAGTGGTTTCTCTAGTTTGTACAGTGGCCATCAAGAAATTTGAATATGTATCGATTGTCACATGCACATACCTTAATTTGACAAATTTTGCAATATGAGTAACATCCATCTGCCATAAATGATTAGGAAGCAGGCCTCAAGGATTTACTCCCAGATGAGGTAAATATTATGGGCATACATCACATTGCTTAACAATCTGAGGAGTAATTCCTTTTGTTAATCCAAACTGTTTTCTCAAACTTTTACTATTTTGATGATATAAAGCAGGTGACCACTGAGCAAGCTCAACTTGAGATAAGGCAATCAGTTAAGTAAATTTATCAGCTAAAGCATTACCTGCAGCCAATGGTCCAGGAAGATTTGAAAGTGCTCTAATATGATCCACAAAGCTTGGCAATTTTCTTTGATGAATTGTATTTTGAATTTGCTGGAACAATATTTTAACTTGACTATTACTAGTTCCAAAGCAGGGGAGAGTCTCTATGACCTGGAGAGCTTTGAAAATGTAATGACCGTCAGTATATAAGTTAAATACATTATTTGTAAGAATCTGGAATACTACAGCAACAGCTCACAGCTCAACTATTTGAGTTGAGGCTGGATCTGTTTGTGCAACATATCCTTTACTATCAACAACATAGGCTGCTCTTCCATTAGAAGAACCATCTGTAAAAATTAACATAGGGATCCTTCTTAACAGTTTTAGGAAAAGTAAAGTAATATACTTGTGCAAATTGCAGCAATCGACCAGCTGGAAGATGATTATCAATATGACCTAAAATTGAGCAAAGAAAATTGCCCAAGAATCAGTATTTTGAAATAATCAATCAACCTGTTGCATAGTGTAAGAAATATTGATTATATTAGGTTCGCTACCAAAATATTGCCTAGATTCCAGTTGGCTTTTCTTTTAAACTAGCTATTGTTTCAAAATAAGGGCTTAATACCTTGACTGGCAAAACAAGCAGATGTACCCATAAAAGAGGACTGTTTTGCCATAATACTGCCATAGGAATAAGTTTTGTAGGTAAAATATATGCTTGCCAAGGTAGATCATAATTTGTATAATGTATGTGCTGATTTTGTATTGCATAGTCCACCTATGCCAGGACCTTTCTAGTAGCCTCTGTAAGATGTCTGGGGAAACTGGGATCAATATTTCTCTTAAGAATCTCACTGAGGAGCTCAAGATCTCCCATAGGGAATTTTAAATAGGGTGGTGGCACTATATATCTCCCAATAATTCAAGATTTACAAACTATTTTTCTAATCCAAGGTGTAATACTCCAATTTTACAAGTGCCTGGCTGGGTGGAGCTAGAGCTGTGCTCTCTGCAGCTTGGCTGTAGAAGGCTCCAGTCCCTCATTGCCTGCTAGGCCTGGGCAGGGTGCAGACAATGCTCTCTGCTCTCCCTGGTGTGGTGGTCCCACTGGAGGTCAGCAGTGGCAGCAGCTGGCAAACTTAGCTGCAGCACAGGCTCCCAGGTGCCTGTCATTGCTGCAGCTCTGAGTCTACAGTGTCCACAGATTTGGCTGGGTGGGAGCTTAGGCGGGCAGAGCCACGCCCTTTTCACTACTCCCACTTTCCTTTACCCATTTTCCATAGCAGATGGGCGGGGCTGCACCTCTTTCTGCCCACCTAGAGCTGAGTGGAAGCTGCATGCGCTGTGCTCCATTTGCTGGCTCTCTTATTTTTCCAACTGGCTCCCTTGCTCATTCAGTAGTGGCAGCATCTGCAGTTCCAAGGCCACAGTACATGGACCTGACCAGGAGCTAGGGTGGGAACACATCTTTGCTTTCCTGAGTCCCAGAGCAGCTTGCAAACAGTGGCAGCTGTGCCACCAGCATGGGGGAGGGAGCGGAAAGTTTAAACTGTTTACAAACTGTAAGAACTTCTGCACTTGTTGCTGTTCTACCCCAGTTCTCCTGACTTTCAAAAAATACCCAAGCAAATTTACAGACAGCTGTCTATTCTTTCCTTGTCCCATATCTACAATTATATACAATTCTACTCCCAATAAATATTGACCACCCTTCCAGATTTATTATTTATTTGAGTGTTCACTTCTCACCTCTACACCTGTGGTGTGTGATTCTTCTTTGGTGTCTGTCATGTGTTCCACTTGTACTACTGGCCATGTGTCCAGGCACCATCTGTCAGGGCCTTCACTTCTATCCCCCATTTTTTTCAGGCCCCACATTGGGTGCCATCTGTCCTAAGCCCCACATTTATTTTTCATAGACTTTATATACCCAAATTCAAAGAGGGGGCTAAGACAAAAGACATTTTTACTAACATGCAAGGAATCAAAAAGAGATCATCTTTTCAAATAGCCAAAGCAGCAAGTAACCACACCCTGGGTCAAACCTCCTGTCAATAACCTTGAAGGAGCAATAAGAGGCATGAACTCGCTGACCTTTGGTCAAGATGGAACAAATCCGTATCTATGGGCTCCAACAACTGGAGTGAAGTCTTTCCTCAGGATAACCCCTCCAGAGGCCATCTTAGTGAAATCTAGTGTTGAGTGAGCCAAAATCTGACCTGAGCCAAACATTCTGTCCTTGCTGTAGAAGATGGGGAGACAAAACTGAGCCTGGGTCATGCATGTGTTCCTTATGTTCTACTTGTAGAATGCTCTCTGAAGAGTGCTCCCTATAGAGTGCTCCCTGTAGAGTCTTCCCAGCTCCTTCCAATAAGCCCCATTTTACATGCCTGACCTGAGTTGTGAAATACCTTTAAAATTTTTATATTCTTTGACCGGATATTTCCACCTTAGGAATTATGTGTTAGAGACTAATCTAAAGTTCGATCACAAAAAATACCACACCATTTATACTAGAAAAAAATAAAAGCTTAAGTATTGAAAGATTGAGAAATGAGATATGGTTAAATAAATCATGTTTCACCCACACAAATAAAAATTGGGAAGCCATTTAAATTTAAGGTTTCAAATACAGTTGAATGACATTAAGAACAACTTATGGTATAAAATCTCAAATGAGAAGTAAAAGCATATAAAATCATAAGAATGTCATAGCTCAACTACATTTTAAACATGGTGAGAACTTTAAAACAGAGGGAATAAGACAACAGAACAGGAAAAAAAACCTGTCTATAGAGTGAGGTTTGGAGTCATTATTATTTTCTTTATATTCCTTTCCTTTTGTTTTGTTTTCAGATAGAGTCTCATGTAGCCTAGACTGACCTCAAACTCAACTATGTAGCCAAGAAATACCTTCTATTTCTGATCTTCCTACTTCTACCTTCCAGGTATTGGCATTCCAAGTGTGCACTGTTACAGCCATTTTATGCCATACTGGTGCTGGGAAAGGACTCCACCAAGTTAAGCACATTCCTAGTCCTCTTTCAGTTTCTCATTCAAGTCCTATAGAATGCTTCGATCTGTCTGTGGACTAATTTGCTTTGTTCTGATGCTGACTTAACTTTCCTTTAGTACAAGGTGAGCTAAATTGATGAATATCCACTTAAAAGTTCTAAAGTTCCAGCAGGTCTCTTAGTCTGCAGCCTGCAAGCTCAGTACTGGGCTAGTCCTGGCTTCAGAGCAATGGGCTGAACTCTGCTCCATTCAGTTTAGGGTCTGGGCAATAATCTGTTTTCTCCCATTATCTCAGACATCACCATCACAAACCCTTAGGAACATAGTTTGTTCTGTTTTATCAAACCTCATACTCTCTGTGGTCTGGACCAAGGTACCCGACCCTCTCCTTGGTTTGCCTCCTCTATTTCCTTTCCTCTCTCCTGACCTGTGGCAAGCTTGATAAGTTTTCCAGGTATAGCTTACCTGTCAGATTGCTAGTCAGGGAACTTTAAAATGACAGCCAAGTCCAGATGAGTCTATTTTAGCTCAAGGACAGGGAGGAGGAAACCTATATTGGGCAATTTTAAAGATCCCTGGGTGATTTTAAGTACAGCGCAGGTCCCAACCAGTATCTAGGGTTTCCATGGATTAAATCTATGTGATGGAAGCCTGTGGCCTGTGGTGGGCTGTGACAGGATGAATGAACTGATGAAAAATGACTTGCCATCTGTGGCAGAGGCTCAGCCACTTTAAGCACTATACCTTAATTATAATTTCTGGGAGGTTTACACCAAGCTCCACCTTGTATTTCTGAAGGCCGTCTCCAAGTCAGTCTGACTCTCTCTTGTTCTTCCCTATGCTTTGTGGCATAACAGTAGTCTGTGTTCGTGCTAAATCCCAGCTGCACATTGATAATGATAACTCATTCTAGTTATCCCTCATATCTAAGACTTTCCATCAGGGGTGATAAATTTGCAAGCTGTCATAAGTCAGGCTTGCAAGGGACATGCAGACATTTCTGGGTTTGACCTTGGAGAATCAGTGCATTCAAAAGCAGAATAGGGGTCAGTGAGATGGACCAGCATGGAGAGGATTGACAAGTTGGATGATCTGAGTTTGGTCCCCAGCCCCCACATGACGGAAGGATGAAGCATCTCCTGCAAGTTGTCATCTTACCGCTACACCTGTGTTGTGTTTTAAGTGCATGCTCACATGCATACACATGGATGCACACAATAAACATTGATAAGTAAATGTAGCAAAATCATTTTTAAAGGTGAAATTTTCAAAAAGTACGGGCAAACTCCACCACCCAAGGCTCTGGTCTGTCTCCATGTGTGACGTGTATCTTTGCTTCTGTCTCTTAATCCCATCTTCTCTGCTTTGTTCTTTCTGTCACTGTTGTTTCTCCCCTGCCCTGTGGCATGGTTGTCCACCATTTGCTCCTTATAATTGTGCCGAATCATCACTGGCCACGTGGCAGCTATGCTGATACCTTGTGTACACAGACCTTGTACCAACCAATCTGGCTTTGACTCCCCCTTCCCCCACTTTCTAGCTGCATGACCCTGGACAAGTTGCCTCACCCTGTTATGCTTTGATTTCCTCACCTGCAAATGGGAACAACAATTATGGTATTTACTTTATCACGAGTTGGTAAAGATGAGCAAGTTAATAGGAATTTCTCAGAGCAGTTCCAGGCAACATATATATAAAATTTGTGTTGACATCTTTCTATAATTAAATAAAGTCCAGCCCCTTCAGAAGGTCCTCCAGGACAAGCACGTCAGCTAACCTTTGGCCTCTCTGAATTGCTCATCTCTAACTTCCTGTCTCCTGGCCTTTGCTCACTCTTTGTTGTGTAGGACCTGCTTACCCCCGTTGCTGGCTGTGGGAATTCTCTAACTCTTCCAGCTCAAAGACAAATTTATTAACCCTTTTCCCCATGTCCCGACTTGTACTACTTCTTCCTTCCCATGGGAGTTATTTGGCTTTTACTTTCAACATTGGACAATTGGACCTTATATCCCAGCTAGCATTGCTAGCCTCCTTCATTCAACTTCCCTGAGAGCCCCAGATGCTTCAAGTAGCTATGTTTGTAAAGGGTGGAATCTTGTTCGTGTTTTTCAAATCGAGCCTTTTTATATTGTTTTATTTTATGACCCTGACCCATTAACACAATGCCTGAAGTCAAGGAAGTTTGGTCAGAGTTTATTGACGAGAACTAACTGTGAAACATGGATAGATGCTCTCTTGTCTATTCCAGGCTGAAACAGACTCGGGGTAATTATCTGGGAACTATAAATAGGGTGTGAAATTGGACACTTGGGACCAAACAGACTCTTTGAGATCCAAGTGGTCTGACCTAGGAGCCTACCCTGCAGAGACTAATGGCGTTGATCTAAGACACCCGCTGCTCTCTGTACCCACTCAGAACTTTTCAGTTACAAGTTCTATAAAACCTGCTGCCAACAGATTTGGACAATGGAGGAATTGCCGTGCCAACTGTCATTGGATGAGAAAACCTTCAACAACTTTTTCCTTGAGCCCAACAATGCCACTGAAGGTACAGTGCCATCCTGGCCCCTCTGTTGTCCATATGCTGGGTTGAAGCCTAAGGTTGAAGCCTAAGCCCTGTTGACCATATGATTGCTGCCAAAAGCTTCCGATAAAGTGTGTAATTCTGTATTCACACTGTCTTGCAAGCCTACCACAGTGCAGCTCTCCAGTACACACCATTCATTAAACTGAGTTATATCCAGCTCAAATAGTGGCCCATGGCTGTTGGCAAGGACATGGCTCTTTCCCCCAGATAGGCAGAATCTCCCTGAGTGGGGCCCACAGAAGAACTAGGAACTATTCTCATCAGTTGTCCCTCATAAAAAATCTTATTTCATGTGCATGTGGCAGCCTCTCCAAGCTTGACTGAGCACAGCCAACTGAACCAGACACGGGAGGCGTCATGTTTGGAAGATCCTGAATTACTGTATAGAGCAGAGTGACTTACATACCCAGTGTTCAGAAGGTGGTGTGTGCTCTGTGGACTGACAGTGTGCACACAATGCAAATTCTTATACAAACACACACCAAGGCTGTAATGTGTAAGGCTAATTTACCTGCTATATCACAGTGGACATTATTTAGTCTCTGCTCAGCAGGCGCCAATGGTCCCTTTTCTTTCCTACTTCCCTGTTCATTGCTGAAGTGGCCGAACTCTTCTTCACCATAGCTCTTGAGAACATGTGTTCCCAGAAAACATCTTTGCTCCTCCTAACATTGGTTTATCAGACCACATTTAAGCCATCAACACACATGTGCAGACCAAAGTGCTGGTAAGGAGGTTACACCCATGTTCCGAGGGCATCTTTCTAACTGGTCAAACTCACGCCAGTTACTCAGAAAGGATGCCATGTTTGATCAGAGACTGGCATGGGCCCTCTGAATGGTGCTAGGGACAGGCACATTTTAAAAACTGAACCCTCACAGAGCTGCGCTAGTTCCTCTAGCCCTACTTATCCAGGAAGACATAGTCAACCTCTTTATAAATGAATCATGTATTTATGTTGGAGCCTGGGTAAAATTTAAAGTGATTTTCCTGTGTGTAATGACATCTTTGACCTCCCAACAAAGTCCGTACTTCCAGCTCTACCAGAGTTAAAAATGTCAGAGGAGACTAATGAGTGCCAAAGTCTGGGCTCCGTCATCTATTGGTTATTTTACTTTGAACGCATAAGTCCCTTTACCTCCTCAGTGTCTGACTCCATTAATCAGCAGCGGGGTGCTGGCACTTCTTAGTATATGTGTGTTATGGGGCAGATTCTCTGGAATATGCTCAGACTAGGACCATGAAGGTAAGTAAGTTCCTGGCCAGTAAGGTGAACGGAAGGCCTAGGTAGGGTGAACCTGCCTCGTAGGGTTGAGGGCAGCAGATAAACGCTGTCCCCGAGCCTCTGCAGCAGTTGCTTGTCAGCAACAGGTCAAGATGAGCTCAGAGCTGGGCCTCATCACTAGCATCACTTTCCTCTTCCACTCAGTCACCGGGGCTGCACAGTCTAGGACCTACAGACCTCCGGCTTCAAGTAATTCATCATTTAGTTTATAGATTAGTGGGTTATAAATATCTTATCCAAAATAAGTCATATATTCCCCTTCCCTTAAAGTGTATACCCAGAAGAACAGGTGCTCCCTGTCTCCGTCCATATAAACATCAGAGCCTGACCCCGTAGGTTCATTACAAAAAAATAAGCCAGTGGTGGGTGGTAAATTCCTTTCGGATTCTGGCTGTTCCTGGAGTTGTTCTTGGAGTGATCGGTGGTCATTTAGACAGCAGGGGGGAAGCTAACCACACCCGGGGCTGTCTGCTGCTATAAACCAAAGGCAGATAATGGTGCTGGTGGCAGGAACACACAGGGGAAGTAGGAATGGGTTTACAGTTAGAGATGTAGAGTCAAACTGTTAGCTTAGCCAATGTACCAGAAGGACTGTGGTATGCCACTAGCCCCTCCGAGACTCGACTTCCTTATCTGGAAGATGGGTACACCTTCTCAGAGTCATTAACAAGAAAATAAACATGATCTATAGATGTGAACATTCTCAATGTCGAGATTTTTAAGGTTTTCTTTTCTTAAAATAAAGCAAAACAGGACTCCCAAAAGGTAAGCAGACATAAACTGAAGTTGTTTCAAACTGCAGGGCGCCCCACACATGATAACATCTAGTTCACTGTTTCATAGGAACTAACCCAGGAGAACAGTGATAGATGCATAATTAAAAAAGAGTAAAACTCAAAATCATAAAAAATTGCTTATGAAAATAAAGGTTAATCATCTCAAATAAGAAGTATAGTGTATGGATTATTTTCAAAAGTCAGTGTTGTTAAGATAGAAAGTCCTCCCTCCTTCATGTTGGGATATTGGTTCCTCATAGCACAGAGTTCCCCTTCCTCCTAGAGGTGCTCCATAGGAAGAGACAGTTTGAATGGGAAGGAGAGAAGAGAGATGCTTTCGTAGCTATCCTCTTCCCATTGGTCATCATTGGTCACATGCCCATTTATAAACTAAATGCCGTGGGGGGGCGATATTTATCATTATATAGGTGAATATTGCACACATTCTGTTGTCCTGAACCACTTCCCCAAGCATGTTGCTGATGCCCACCTAGGTCAGAGCAGAGTTCCTATTACTAAGAAAGAGCATAGGAGTAGCCATGGGGTAGGCAGGCAACAGAAGTGCCATCCATGTACAAGCTTGTGTTACACATGATGATGCAGAAGGAACTGGTCACATAAAGAAAGAGGTCTCTGATATCCATGTATCCACTTATACTGTCTCCTTTGTATAGCTCCAATTTCTGCAAAGTTTATGCCTTATGGATTGGACATGATTATTTCAGTATATCCTTCATTCACTAAATATAAGGAAATGATAATTCAGCTCAAAATACTTCCCACACAAGAATCTCAGATGAAGTATGTGTTTATTCACAATTTTA
Source organism: Dicrostonyx torquatus (assembly GCA_028555095.1). Classification (NCBI taxonomy): domain Eukaryota; kingdom Metazoa; phylum Chordata; class Mammalia; order Rodentia; family Cricetidae; genus Dicrostonyx; species Dicrostonyx torquatus. The sequence goes on from JAQHUG010000005.1 coordinate 19,219,262, forward strand.
AAATTTCTACAATGTGCTGGGAAATCTGCTTAGGATGATTTGTACCTGGCCCCAAGTTCAACTACTTGAAAAAGCAAAGTAAAATTTAAAATGGTATTTGTGGGAACTTGAGATTACTAAGTTTATGATAAAAGAAAGGAAAAACCCTAAAGGAAAGTGTTAGCTAAAATAACATTCTGTTTTTAAATTTCCAAAACTAAATCTAAGACTTCAGAAGATATTTACTACATAAAGAATATTTTAAAAGATAAAGGGGCTGGAGAGATGACTTAGCAGTTAAGAGTGTTGCTCTACCAGAGAACTGGGTTCAATTCCCAGCTCCTGTTTCAGAAAGCCCGCGATCACTTACAACCTCAGCTCCAGGGAGCTGATGCTCTCTCCTGGCTTCTGAGGGTACCTGTGCTCATGTGGTGTACACATCCAAGTCATATGCATATGAACAAAAATAAAAATAAAGAAGTTTAAAGGTAAAGTCTAGGAATAATATTTTCAACATGTTTAAGAATTTTTCATTCTTTAGTCTCTAAAGAGCTTTATAAATCAACAAGAAAAACTGAAAAGTTAAAATGATCAAAGACCATGAAACTAGAAATTCTATGGAAGGAAAACTAAATGGCCAAAGACTTGATTTAAAATGTTTAATCTTGTGCAAAAAGGTACATTTAAGCTTATTAAAATGCCAGATCCTATCAAAGACTGTTGAGAAGAGGGATGGGAATACATTCTCTCGTACTGCTCATGCACATATGAGCTGGTTGGAGGGATCCATCCCATCATATTTACCACTGTTAGCTATGGCACCACTGCAAACTCAGGCTGCAGAGTCCAAGCACGCACACCAAATCTAACTGCAAATTTAACTGACTTAACTAACTAAGGGTTCACACAGAGAAGCCTGACCCGGCAAAACATTTCAGTTTTTGGCTGTTTAGCTTTAAAGTGGAAATCTTTGATGACATCTATAACCCTTTCATAGGGCAGTACAACCAAATGATATTGAAATTTTCCATCACCTCCAAACTTAAAATAATTGTAATCAGACTGTGCATTCATTTCCTGTTTGCCAAGACCTGAATAATTACACAGAAACTATATTAATTACAACACTGGCTGATAGCTCAGGCATATTTAAGCTAGCTCTTGCATCTTGAATTAACACATTTCTGTTAATCTATGTATCACCATGAGGCTGTGGCCTGCTGGTATGGTTCCAATGTCTTTCTCCTTTGGCAGTTACATGGCATCTGCCTGACTCTGCCTCCTTTCTTCCTGCATTCAGTTTAGGTTTTCTGCCTAGAATATTCTGCCCTGCCATATGCCAAAGCAGCTTCTTTATTAACCAATAGTAATAAAACATATTCCACAGCATACAGAGGGGAATTCTACCTAAAATACTAGTGATTTGAAAAGTAACACTCAGAGCCCAAAAGGATTTAAGATGTTCTAGTTGACGTGAAAGTAAAGCCAGACAAATGAAGGGAAGCCCAGCAATGCTCTCCTTTTCATCATTGTGCATCTGATGTTGTTGCAGGGGAAACCAGGTTCTCAGTCTCATTAATAAAATAGTGAACTCAGATAAAACTCAAGTGTAGAGGAAAAACTCCAGGGTCGCAGGATAAGGGAGCTGTTCCACCTCCACAGTGGCCTAGAAGAGGGAAAGCTGTGCCTGCCATTAAAGCTGACGCAGAGGTCAGATTCAGGGCGGAAAAAGCAGTCACATGGTGGGGAGGATGCTTTAGAGAAAGACTAAGGAAGTGCAAAATGTAGGGGGAGGAAAAGTCCAAAGTGTTAAGCAAAGCATGTTTAGAAAAGAGAAAGAAGAAAGGAAAAGTTGGGATTATTATTATTGGTAATTATTATTATTATCATCATTATCATTTTGTAATTCAAAAAAGTGAGTGGCTACATCATGCATGTCAGTCCTGAGACCAGGTTAGCTACTGATCTGGAGATAGGAAGGAAAAGCATAGTATCTCATTAAAGAGCTAGATATCCTGCCTAATCCTTTAGCATGGTTTAAGGTGGCCTGACTTCCTAGGGTAAACTTTAGGCCTGGTGATTGAGCCAGCCCAACTGGAATGTCAGGTTTTTCCCAACCCAGAGACTTTATTCTTGTGATCAAAGAGAGACTTATTTGTTTGTTTGCTTTTGTTTTTTGTTTTTGTAACTCTGACAATGTTATTTAGAAATAGCAAATATCACTGCTACTGTGTCATATTGGTATAACACTGCCATCAAGTTTCCCTGATAGTAAATTATGGCCAGTGTATTTATGTGGGATGGGAAAATTTTCTGCCTCTGTGTCAATATGATAAATACCAGGATAAGAAGGCAGATATGAGACGGATATCTCTGTCTGTCTGTCTGTCTGTCTGTCTGTCTGTCTCTCTCTCTCTCTCTCACACACACACACACACACAGAGAGAGAGAGAGAGAGAGAGAGAGAGAGAGAGAGAGAGAGAGAGAGAGAGAGAGAGCTTAAAGAATCTGGGACATAAAACAGAGATGAGAAAATGGAGAGAAGATACTTTTGTAAGAAAGTCTCTGTGGAAATGTCTGTGTATTGTATGCTCCCTTCCCAAGGGGTGAGGTGAGTGGCTCTTCAGGAATTGTTCCTGAACCCCTTGCTAGAGCCCGAAGCATGGTTGTCACGAGAGGGACTGTGGCTGTGATTCAGAGGGAGACTCTGGCAGGCGGAATGCGAAGCAGTGATGCAGTTTTAGGTGAAGGAAGCTGGGGCTGCCCACTGCTCTGGAGGACCGCCACACATCATGGCGTGGATGGAGAACTGCCTGTCAGACAGACAACAGTGATATTGGAAGTCATCTGGGGAGGGGAGAAGATTTAGAGAATAAGTTATAAAAACTGGACTGAATTAAGACAACAATGGGACCCTCCTTTCAATTCCAAGTTTAAACATGCCTCCTAAAGCTTCAAACAGTCATTTAAGACGTTGGATGTACTGGGGTTTTGTTTTGCTTTTTGAGACAGGGTCTTACTATAATGTTAGTTGGCTGGGAACCAGGCTGGCCTTGAACTTGCCGAGACAATAGGAGAGAGTACAGAGAATGAGATTCTGGAAAGCCATACACAAAAGGTACAAATTAGCAGGAAACTAAACTAAACTAAAAAAACAAACAAACAAACAAAACAAAACAAAAAAACGCAAACAACCCAACCTGTTGGCAAAGAAGAAGCCTAGTAACCCCTGCCAGCTAGAATTACTGTCACCAGCTCAAAGGCATTCCAGGGTTCGAAGGTGACTCACTGTGAGTCATTATAATATTAAAACAGACTCCCTGCCCCAGATGGAGCATTAGCTGCTGAGGAGGCATGAGTAGAGTTGTATGTAGAACTACATGCCACAAAACATATCCGAGAAAGCTTCCCTACAAAACAACAAAACAAAAGCCAGACAGCCCATGAAATGTAACATAAGTCTCCATTTCTTAACAGTGACTGTCTGGGGTACTAAACTCACCTGCTTGGAAGTCTTTGTTCTTAATAAATTGTCTCTGCTTCTGTTGTCCATCTGATCTCCTTGAATTCCTTGCTGTGGGATAGAGGAGCCTGGATGCCCTCCAGAGACGCCCACTGATAACCAATTGCCACTCATAACACTTGGATGGCAGTGTGAGCCACCTGCCTGGTTACTGAGGTTCAGAGTAACTAGCCGAACTGATACCCGAGTCCAGCTCTCTTGGGTCCCATTTTACATGTACGCATGCATACACATAGACAGACAGACAGACAGACAGACAGACAGACACACACACACACACACACACACACACACACACACACCAGAGTTCTCCTGGGGGAAGACCTGCAACTCGCTGGGGCAAAGGACTGACCACATTGTTCTGTTCCAGAATTGCAGGCAAGGGTTGTCGCCACCCACCATAGTCACCTTTAAGAGGTGATTTGAATGTGATCTCAGGCAGTTGGGGTAGCTGTGCACAGACCCCAGAGCACACTGGCAAGATGGTATGAAGCACAGCTCTACCCTCCATGGTGGTGGACAGAGCAGCTTCATAGGCGCTCAGTCCGAGCCATATGATATGGCTGCACTGCACAAGCCACCAGCACCAAAAGGACAAGATGTTTATCATCAGAACGTCTAAAGCTATGACAGCTAAGACAAAGGGGAGAGAGTTTTGCAAGATGCTTTACATACCAGGAAACACACTCTGTGAGAGCAGCAGGGTCTTTATTTCAGGGTCAGTGTTTGCAATGGAAAAGCCCGTTTTCATCAATCTTTAACTTAATGTGTCAGGAAACTGGATAGGTGACTTTTATTTTTTTTTAACTTTTCATAAAGTTTCAATAAATCAGGTTTCAACCGACTTGTAAATTTCTAGGCAATTCACGTATCACCCCCCACTCTCAGCCTTGACCCTCTGCCCTTTGCGCTCACAGAAACCACACAAACACCAGCCACAGAAGCAGGTTCCTCTCAAGGACGGGCCGCCACATTCTTCAGATGACTGAATCTGCTTGACAAGCCACCATTGTCCCGGCCAGGCATTCATGCCACCCAGCTTGACCGAGTCTCCTCCAGAACTGCCTGTTTCAGCCCACAGGGCCTTGGAGCCTGCCACCAGGACGGAAGAGCTAGTGTGGGGGTGGGGCGAGGGCAGGTCACTAATTCATCTTGGGGGTTTGCTAACTTTGAAGCACACTGAAGGCTGCTTAACTGTTAACATTTCGGAGGGGAAAGCACAAACACCCAGCTTTCAAGCCCTCAAATTTTTCTTTTAAGAGATAACCACTCTGACTCAAAAGACAAATATTAAATATAAAAAATATCCAATCCAAACAAAAACCAGAGCAGCCCTTTGTCATCCGCACGATCTTGGTGGTCTCCAGGTGAAAAGAAAGCGGAGCATGTGTAAAGATAGGTTTCCCACTTCGCTTCAAAAGCCCCCCTTCCTCTGCGTCTCAAGGGTTAGCTTCTTACACAAACTCATCGGACCAAAGCAAATCCTCTTTATAAGTGATGAGACACTGATGAGAGATACATAGAAAAATCGCTCATTAACACGGAGCTCCAAAATGAAAGAAATCTGCTACTCCTGGATTCAGCAGGGAGGAAAATCTGCTGCAAGAATTTCAACAATGAAATGTAAAATCAGGGTACTCTTGCACGTTTTGGAAGCTCTTTGTACCGAAAGCAAAGTTGATACTGTGTATGTGATTTCAAAGCAAAGAATTTTAGTTGGAAAACTAGCATATACCGTTCAAGAGTAAGAGCCACAACCCAGAGTTTGAGATCTTCCTCTGCCAGTGTCTCTGTTAGAAACTCCGATCTCTCGTTAATTTGTCTTTCTGCTTTCAGCCTGTGGTTGACTCACTTGATGACAGCTGTGTCCAGCCAGCAGCTCCAGGCAGGACAGTATTCCCCAGTACTCTGGGCGGGAAGCTTTCAGTGTCAGGCACAAGGAAAAAGAGGGGGAGAGAGAGACACAGAGAGAGAAAAACAGAGAGACAGAGAGAAGAGGAGAGAGAGAGACCAAAAGAGAGGAGAGAGAGAGTGTGTGGTTGATTTTCATCTTTCTGGGGTGGCCAGCACAGAGCCTAGAATAAATGAACAGGATCAAAGGGTCATTCTAATTTCCTTTCCACGGTGAATGTGGCAACTGAGTAGTTCCTGGTACTCTCCTTCTTGGTCTAGACCACATTTAACTACTCTGTCAGCTGTGATTGCTGGACCTGTAGTGGGAGACCATGTAAGTGGTCAGTTCCCCGAAGCAGGAAAAACCCAAGAAGGCATGTTGTGTGCACAAAGGGCCATGTGCAAGAGAAGAGGCTCTGTGCAGGTTTCTCATTTCCCAGGTCTTGACCCATGACACCACCATCTTCCCCATAAAAGGAACCAAGGACTAGAATTTAGACTGACATAGGAAGACAAAAGAGGGAGAGGGGCCATGACTAGGTAATAAAGATGGCAAACTTCCCAGGTAGGTGGCTTTTCCTTCTAAGATGGATGGCTTCCTCTTACCCTCCTTATCTGAAAAGGCTGCAGCTTATAACAAAGGCCTAGTGAGCTTTTCTGCTCCTAGCAGCAGGGCACCCCCACCCCACCTCACCTTGGACTAGCAGAGTCCATGGCCAGCCAGGGTCAGAATATGCTTGTACAACAGTTGTGGGCAATCCGCCATCCTGTCTTTGTTGACACTGACCCAACCTAAATTAGAGAAGGGAAAAATCTTGAATCTAATCTCTCTCACATATGCCCTTTCCTGTTCTCCTAATCTTATCCTTCAGCTCCTCGATTTTCTTTTCCATCCCCACCAGGTCTACATCCCCAACTAATTTATTTCTGCAGTATCTTGCCCAGATCTCTAGAATCTTCCATAGATTTGTTGCAATTCCTGACTTTTGGTCTCCCTGAGAGTCTCCATTTTCCATTCCTCTTCCTGAACTGTCAAGCAAACATCACTACCTGGTATGAATCCATCACAGCAGGCCTCATCCCTCACTACTCCCTGGCCGACCTGAGAAGACTCGGGGCTTCCACACTTCTGCACTGTTGCTCAGCTCCCACCCTACTCTATTTACCTTTTAAATCTCTGACTTCTTTCTAGGTTCTCCTCAAAGCCTTCCCACTCACTGGCCTGTTGTCTTTCCTTCTGTTAGGCTCTACAATAAGTTATTTGGCTCAAAGTGGGGGAACTAATCCCATTCTGCCTTGGATAGTTTACTTATATACTTATCTTTATTGGAGGCATCTTGAAGAGCCTTATTTTTAGCTCTGTTTCCCCACAGGGTTTGTAAAGTGCCTTCCATAATACAGGAGCTGAATAAATATTTATAGGAGCTAGAGAAAAAGAGAGAGACAGAAAGGCAAAGATAGAGACAGAGAGTGGAGAAAGAAAGAAAGAAAGAAAAGTGGCAAGAGAGAGAGAAAGAGAAAGAACAAATGAACCAGTTAGATCCAGCGTTTTCATCTTCTTTCACTCTGTTTCTTATTGGTGGATTAATTAATAGTGTACTTACACACACACAGCTGATTCTCTAACAAGAACTTTTAATTTGAAGGTCTCTAAACTCATAGTCAAAATGAAACTCTATATGATTTCTTCTGGTTGGTAAATAAATTTTGAAAAATACTGACAAGCCTGGTTTGCCACTTCCATGACAACAAAATCTCCCCTCAATAAGGTAGTTTCAGGAATAGCCAATTACAACTTTGTCACCATCACGGTTGACCACATATAATTGTATTTAGTGCAGAAAGGTCTGGAAGTGAGGCCATGATCCCAGTGCTGTCTGACATGTCCTGACCCACCTGTCTAACTTCTAGCATTTTTATGTGCACATATTTAAATTGCATATTGTTTCTCCAAAACTTAAAATGAATTCCACAGAGTCTCCTTTCAAAGTCATATTGGGTCTGGTGAGAAATGATGATGGGATCAGGGACCGCTATTATTTACTTTTTAATTTAATTTCCTGATTCAGTCTCACCTCTCCCCACCATACATATGGTCCAAAAGTATTCAGAAAGTGGTATTTCCTTAATTTATTAACTTATTTTATTTGGTAACTCTTACAGAGCCATGTCACTTTGCGACATAAAGTAAATGTGGTTTTGCTTTGTCCTTTGGTAAACTACACTGCAGCTGACACAGACCCCATTGAAATGCTCCTAGCTAGACCTCCTGAAAGAGTCAGAGCCATCTGTGCTGGTACCATGAGGCTACCATTTTTAAAGAAGCCATGCAGTTTTTACTGTACCTTACTTGCAAACAGAGCCTATCTGAAAAAAAAAATGCTGTGTTATCAAGAAGCTGCTCTTGGCTCCTGTTTTTGTGAGTCTAGAATTCTTTCTTTCTTTATTTTTTTTTAAGATTTCTTAGACTTTATGTGGAAATTTTTGCCCTACACTGGTGTGCCAATCTGTTGGTGGAAGCTGCTTGTTCATTCCTGGCCACTAGACTCAAAATAATCACACAGAAACTATATTATTTGCAATATTGTTTGGCCAATAGCTTAAGCATATTTCTGGCTAACTCATATATTTAAATGGGGTCTGTGAGTAGAGTTCTACAACTTGCTTAATGGAAACATAGACCTGCTGTGTGCATAAAAATGGGGCAATGTGCATGGCTCTCAGAGGCAGCAAACATGCCTCCATCATGTTGGACTGGGCAGAGCCAACAAACAGTGCCATGTTGGCCCTATTCACACCCACTTATCATTTTTTTTAAAAAGGCGCTTCTGGTCAGAAAATAATTACAGATGCACAATAGAGACAGATTCAAATTTAAAAGATCCCTATGTGGGTCACAGTGTTAGATAAATGTGTGTAGGTATGGGAGAGAGAGTTATAAAAAGAAGCAAATCATTTTAAAAACAAAACAAAGTCTTTAAAGAGACAGAGTACAGACAGTCATAGAATAAGGAGTAAAGAAAAATAAGCCACATAAATATGGAAAATACACAGAGAGTCTGGATTATGTATATTATTGTGTTTTCTTTGAATTTTTTGACTGTAAAGGAGCTAAGTACAGAGAGACATTTCATTGTATGGGCTGCTAAGCTAAACCTGTATATATATATATATATATATATATATATAATTTCAAAATTTGGGTCTAAGAATATGTTGCATTGGAAAAGAGGTTCTGCTTTTGCTTCCACAGAAGATGAGAACCTATGGATTCCTTCCAGAATAATGTGATTTGATGGACCAAGAACACCCAAAAGGTCTCTTTGAACCTCTGAAAAGAAAAAAACTTCACCTAACAAAAAGCAGGAAGCAGTTTGGAGAGAACTACACCCAAATTACCACCAAATATTGTTCATAAGTTTTTCATATTTAAATATAGAGACCAATACTTTGCATTGGTATAGATCTTGGTCTATTGATACAAATTTAAGATCAATTTGTTATATATATTTCTGCTCTTGATCAAGGTATTGTGTTTGTATAGCTCATTTTAAAATGTAATGTATAATTAAGAAATATAGGTTAATAGACAATCATCTATAATAGTCAAGCTTGTAGTCATGTTAGTTATGTTTTCTAGATATATAAAGATATATTTCAGTTAGATAGATATTCTTCAAATCTTTCAGAGACTTTCAGAATATGGAATTTAAAATCTTTTAAGAACTAAGGATGTGCCGGGTGGTGGTGGCGCATGCCTTTAATCCCAGCACTCGGGAGGCAGAGGCAGGCAGATCTCTGCGAGTTTGAGACCAGCCTGGTCTACAAAAGCTTGTTCCAGGACAGGCTCCAAAGCTACAGAGAAACCCTGTCTCGAAAAACCAAAAAAAAAAAAAAAAAAGAAAAAAGAAAAAAGAACTAAGGACATTTCGTGACATGAGACATGTCTGTTCCTGGCAGCACCAATATACTTCAAGATGATGATGGGCATTGAAGAGGCTTCTCATAGAGTTTGTTAGCCATTTCAGCAAGAAACTGCTCTTGCCTGAATTATTTGACTAGACTTGCAGGAGCCACAGAGAAATGACTGCTGAAGCTGCCTAAAGAGGGTGAGACACTTTTTCAGGGTTCCTTCTTTATGAAAGAGTCTGCCCTCTGTTCTGCAGTACACAGAAGAAAGTTACTGACAAACTGCCAATATAGGTGGAACTGTCTTTGAAATTTCCTGCTTCATGGAAAAGTCTGTCAGATACTATGTGCCAGCAGGCTGAAGATGGGTGCCTGCAATGTTACAGAAGAACTTTGGGTGACTGACCAGGCAGCGAGATGTCTATCAGTTCTAGAGTTTTCGAAGTTTCTTACAATGCACTTCCTGTTTACTTAGATAATATTATATCCTTTTGGGGTCTTTGATGGAGTTGAAGAATAGATAGTTATAGTAGTTTTCCTTAGTTATTATAAAGAATAAAGTAGATATCAATATTGTAACTGCAATTCTTGCTTGACACCTGTTTTGTATAAGTAATTTTACTACATTAAAGTCGAAACCTTCTTTTTTTATTTAAACAGAAGAGAAAAAATGATATGGGAAGTCCTTCTATCTATGTGTTGCTTTTATTGGTTAATGAATTAATCTGTTTTGGCCAGTGGTTTAGCAGAATAAGGCAAGGCAGAAGTTCCAAACAGATAGAGGAAGAGAGAGTAGGGGGAGTCAGGAAGAAGCCATGGAGCTGCCAGAAGAGAAAGACATGAGCGACCAGCCGAAACATGGCTGGTAAGCAATTAGCCTTGTGGTAAAATATAAAATAATAGAAATGGGTTAATTTAAGATATAAGAGTAAGCCAGAAATATGCTTTAGATATTTGCCAAACTGTATTGCAAATAATAAAGTTTCTGAGTGCTTATTTCATGGCCTGGGCAGCCGGGAATGAACAAGCAGCCTCTGCCTACACACATGCTTGACCAACACAGGGCGCCTTGCTACTCCCAGTTAGATTACCTCTTTTCCTAGCTAGAGATCATGTACTCTGTAGGATTCAGGCTGTCTTCAGACACTTGCTACCCTTGCAGCTCTAACAATACCGTTATCCTGTGTCTTCCTCAGTCCACCTTGTCCTATTGTCGCAGGACAATCTTACACCAATTTGATTTTTAAAAAGGGGTATTTTATTGGAGGGGATAAAACTTACAGATCAATGTCCCAAACCACATTCCTCTGGTCGCAAACAGGAAACCGAGTCTAGCAGTCAGCACGGAA
>JAQHUG010000005.1:19240512-19289897 GCA_028555095.1 Dicrostonyx torquatus
GTGAGGGAAGGTAGTGAGGGAGGGCAGTGAGGGAGGGTAGTGAGGGAGGGTGGTGAAGGAGGACGGTGAGGGAGGGTAGTGAGGGAGGGCAGTGAGGGAGGGTAATGAGGGAGGGCAGTGAGGAAAGGCAGTGAGGGAGGGTAAAGAGGAGGGCAGTGGGGCAAAGCAGTGGACCAGGAAAGCAGCTTTTATGGAATCCATGAGAAGGAAAAGAGGTAGGACTTCCAGGTTGCTAAGTAAAATGAAACCATCCCCAGTACAACTTGAAATTAATAAAATGGTATATTAAGAAAACATATTACCAATTTTTGCAGTCGATGACAAGGCCTTATGCCATAGCCTTCAAAAAACTATTGCCTGGTGGAAAATAAAGAAAATTCCACAGAAGTGACACAGTTCATCATGGAAAAGCTCTGAACTCTATCTCCTCTTCCAGAAGCCACAGGAGGTACACTAGCCAGATCCAGAGACACTATGTAAACATCTCTAATTGAAAGCATAGCTTACTGAGACACTAACTGTACAAAGGGAAAGTCATAGACAGTGTGGAACACAGTAGAAATGAGCATTCCTTTTAACATCACTGATTCAACCTCAAAAAACTCTTTAGATAGATCTGGACCAAGAGGATGGATGAGCAATGCAAAAATTAATACCATGAAAACCATCCACGCTCACCACACACATACCATACATATATCATACCACACAAAATATATAGACCTTGTACACCACATATGGCACACTATAAACACCACATTACACACATATGCCATATATATAATGTGTAAGTATATATATTATATGTATACTACACACACTACATATTACACACCATGCAAGCATCCATACCACACATGTACTATATACAAACACCATGAAAAACACACATCACATATACTACACAGACAAAACCACCTATTCCAAACACATAGTATACATATACCACCATATACTCTACACACACACACACACACACACACACACACACACACACGCCACACCATATACCAATCAATTATCACATTACTCCACACACAGAAATCTTGCATACCTTACACACCATACATACCACATACAATACCATGCATACCCTACATATCAAACACACTCCAAATACCAGATACCCCAACACAGCACACATATACCAGGCACACTATATACAATATATTTAGTATAAAAAAGATAAGAAACCAATGTATATGCAAAACAACTGCAATTCAAAAAGAAATTATTTACAAGTTCTCTGAGCCTCACTAAGAAGACAATGAAACAATAGTCCATAGTAAGGATGATTAAATGAAAATGAAACAAGAAAGTTTATTGCCAAGCAAACAAATTGAGGGAAAAAAATTATTGTCATATATCTACAGTTAAATCTGAGAGTACAAGAAACACTAACCTGGATCACATATACAACTAAGAGAATGATTTTCAAGGATAAGGAATAAAATTTCCAACTATGTGGACAGAATGAAACCAATCACCCCAAGGAAAGGATATCAAATTCACTTCCATTCTCTCAGTAGCAACATCATTGCCATAGACCATGTGAAAATGGCTACCAGTTCTGAGCAACTATGAGGACCAGGTAGGGTGCTGCAGATTAGCCAGGTAAGTAGTTAGGATTTCTATTGCTGTGACAAACACAATGATCAAATGCAACTTAGGGAGGAAAAGGTGCATTTACATCTTATAGTCTGCCATCCAGAGAATTCAGGTCAGGAACTCAAGACAGTAACCTGGGGGAAGGGACTGAAGCGGAGACCCTGGAGGAGTGGTACTTCCTCGTCCAGCCTGTTTTCTTATATAACTTGTATAATAACTTGGGTACCACCAAAAATGGGCTGGGACCTTCTGCATCAATCACTAATTAAGTAAATGCCCCCACAGACTTGTACACACATTCTGGATGGAGGCATTTCCCCTGTTGAGGTTCCCTCTTCCCAAATGATTCTAACTTGGATAAAGGTGGCAAAGAAGTTTTCTTCTTAGACCCCTAGTTTGCATGGAGGTTATTTGTTTGCTTGTTTGTTTTACATCATTGGCATATATTACATTTAAAATCCAAATTCTTATTCTTTACCCATTAATACAAGCTCAGGATTACCTCCCATATTTTAAAGTATAGTGAATTGCTGATAGATATTTGAGTAGTGTACTGGAGTTTTGCCAGGACTCCCTTTGTCATAGTGTTTAATAAGTTACTTTTTGGCTGTCTTTCTTTAGAACTTTTTCACTGATGTTTATGAGAGATTAGATTCCATTACTTCTTCTTTTATGTTTTTGGAAATGTTTTTAAGTTACATTAAGATATCTCATTATGGATTTTAATTCTTAAACTAACATGAGAAAAGTCATATTTTCTAGTTTTTCTTCTACTGACTTCAGAAAATTGTCTTTAAGAAAACTACACATTACTCTAAGTTCTCAAAGATATTGGCATAAAATAGATTATAATATATTTATTATCATCCTGTTATAAGAACTATACTCATAGTGCCTGATTTGTGTTTCTCTGTTACTTCTTTAGATGGATAGATGATAGATAGATACATGAAAGGTAGATAATAGATGGTAGATAGATAGATAAATGAATATAGATAGATAGATTAGATAGATAGTAGATGGATACATGAGAGATAGATAATGAAGATAGATAGATGATAGATAGATAGATAGATAGATAGGTAGATAACTATATATGACTTATCTTGTGGCTGGGAAATGAACCTACGGCCTTGTACTGTTAAGAAAGAGTTCTACCACTGAGCTATATCTCAATCTCACACTTTCTTTTTAAAATCAGTCTCCTGTGAGTTTGTTAATTTTATTACAACTCAAAATATTCAATTAATGTCTTTAGTAATTGTCCCTGTTGTTTGTTTATTTTCCAGATGGTAGAATTTTGCCCCTCTGCAATTTTCTTCTACTTTTTTGGTTCTACTTTTAAATTTTATCTTTAAGAAAATGAATAAAAACATGTTCAAGTGTGTCAAATCTGCATATAAGTATTAATAAAAGGAAAGTTGCTCAAATTGACAAATAGCAGGTCATTAATGACCTTTAGAAGGTTTCTATCATACAAAACCTGGTATGAGGCATACCTGAGTTATACTAGTAGAATGTGTTATAGTTTTTGACTATCCAATATGTAAATTCACAAGAATTCCCACATCTAACAACACACACACACATACTGATTCATGAAGGGTGGAAAAAAACCCATTAGATTCGTGGAAAATTTCAGATGTCACTTTTCCAAGAAACAAGGTGTAGACCCATGAGCTAGGCTCACCAATCAGACATGTACCTAATGACACATGACACAAGGCGTTCTTCTGGTGGTAGCAGGCTGCAGAGACTAAGTTTCTGAGAGCATAAATGAGAACAGTTCTGGGAAAAGCACATGATAGCTATGTACTTGCAGTGCCAGCAGTAAAAACAGCAAAGTCCAGAGTTTCCAGAAGTGATCTAAATTGCCAGCTGTCATCTGGTTGAGGATCATTCTCAACTATTGTCTTAGTCAGTGTTTTATTGCTGTGGAGAGATGCCATGACCAAGGCAATCTTATAAGAGAAAGCATTTAATTGGGGCAACCTTACAGTTCCAGAGATTTAATCTATTAGCATCACGATGGGGAGCATGGCAGCATGCAGACAAGGAAGCAGTAACGAGAGGTACATTCTGATCCACAGGCAGAGGGGGAGAGAGTCTAGGCCTGGTATGTGCTTTTAATACCCAAGGCCACACCTACTCCAACAAGGCCACATCTCCTAATCCTTCTAATCCTTTCAAATAGTGCCACTCCCTGGTGACTAAGCATTTAAATATATGAGCCTGCAGGGGCCATTCTTATTCAAATCACCCAAACTATGCAGCCTTCAATCCACATATCTTGTCTTGGTTGAGATTCTGTGAACTGACCAACATTTTCCTCAATCCACTTGGTGCTGAAAGCAGCTTGCCTTAACTCCACTGCTTACAAACTGATGTCATGAATCAAAACTCAACCTCCATAATCCTAATGTCGGATGACTATGACCATTGTCAGTTTTGTGTTCGGACACGGTCCCTTAGAGGTAACCTGTGTTCCAACAGATGGCCCTATGTCTGCACACACAATGGGAGCCCTATGTCTGTGCACACAATGGGAGCCCTATGTCTGTGCACACAATGGGAGCAGTAAAAAGACTGGGTGGGCTTTAGAAAGCAAACGTGAAGTTGGGAGGAAAACGTGATGGAAGGAATATGAGAGGCGTTGGAAGAGGGGGTGCAGAGAACAGATTTGATAAAACACATGGCTTGTGTATATGAAATTCCCAAACAATATTTAAATAAAATAAAACATCTTTCCCCTCAACTTTTACCAAATTAGATTTTAAAAACTGGTCCCTGCCTCAGCATCATTCTGATTATTTATAAGACCCTCTACACTGCACACAGTGTCTGCTGGGTAGCTAGTGCTAAAGAAATCAGGTCAAGGGAAATGAAAAGTTACATAAGCCCCTGAGACGTTGACTCGGGCTCATTTAAAATTGTTTAAATCCCTGTGTCATGGGCCGTATTGTTAATGAGAAACTCTGCAGTGAAGGCAAACAGTGTAGCCTTGACCTCAAGGATTTTAAGGGAAGCAGGCCTAGGTGCTAACTCCAGAGGAAGCAGGGGTTAATATATAAGCCTTAGCCTGTTTGAGAGTTAGACCCCCTTGAGCTTGTTTGTAAGATAACTAGGAAGAACTACGAAAGAAAGAAGGATTTGAACAGAAAAAGGCTGTTGATACAAGTGCTTTAAAGAGCTCAACGTCCCAGCTTGGAATCATCTTTGGCTGTAAAAATGAGGAAGCCAGTCAGAGCATTTTACATGTCAGTTACCGCCAGGCGTAAAGAATAAGAAGTATTAGGCAGGTGTCGGAAAGTTCCTGTTTAAGTTAAATCCATACATACTCTGTACCTTGTCATCATAAAACTGGATTGTTTATTGAATAAAGCAAGAAGCTCTCCTGTGATTTTCTGTTTCTAACCATGTTAAGTTTTATAGTTATCTCCCCTGGAATGTAAACCTTACCTACAAAGCCACGATAACTGCGGGGCTTCCTCTCCGCGGCTGCTGTGAAAATTGTATCTGGCCACATGATGTTTATTATAAGAGTAATTTTCACTAGTATGTGTTTCTTGTAGCAAATGAAGCTTCTCCTCTTGTAAACTGCAGTGTGTACCTCAGGTCAGTGCTGAGGACGACTGTAAACTTGCTACCCATATTCTCTCCCTTGTTTGCTACCACCTGCTCAGCAGATCTTTCGGTCCTTGTTCTGTGCAAATCTGCTTATGTACTGAAATTTTTGGTTCTTACAGAGGCTTTCCTAAGCACAGCACGAAGCTTAGTTCCTTCCTCTCCTCTCTTTTCTCTGCTTAAGCCTGGGAGAACAATGGGATGAGAGACCAACCAAAGGGGATTGGAAAGAAGAAAGCAGACAGGAAATAGATACTTCTTTCTTAAGTTAATTTTTGATGATTTTATACATTTGTACAATATATTGTGAACTTCTGCACCATCATCCTTTTCTCCTCCTCTCCTTTCCACAGACCCCTTTCTTCCCAACTACACCCTTTTCTACTTCCTTTATTTCTTTCTTTGTGTGTGTGTGTGTGTGTGTGTGTGTGTGTGTGTGTGCAGGTTGTTTCTAGAAGGCAGCATTTTCTGAGACTCTTCCTGATCCTCTACTTCCCTTTTCCATGATGCTCACCAGTTCCCCAGGCATGGACACTATAGATGTCCAATTTACAGCCAAGCACTCAATGGCCGTTGATTCTTAGCATATTGACCAGTTATGAGTCTCCTTTGCCCACTTCATAAAGAAGCTCCTCTGCCCCAAGATAGCAGCACTTGTCTAAGAGAATAAATACAGACATGTAGGAGGCAGTTTGTAGCCTGCACTTCTGAAGGCTGGGGATGGGATGACAGGACAGAGGTAAGATAGCAATTCTCAAGGGAAATGATTCAAAGGAAATACTCTTTCCATTGGGGAGTTCATGCATTTGTGTGGAAAATGGAAGTAGAAACCCATTGAAAAACATTGGAAGAGTCCAGAGACAGAAAGTCATCCAACGAAATCTTGGAGAAACTAAGAAGATACGGGTAGAAGACACAAAGTGCAAAGCCAGCATTTGAGGGATAGGGACACTGCTTTACTTGGAAATAAAGAGAAAGAGCAGACGGCAGACATGTATGGACAGGACAGCTCATTCTTAAATCCCCTTGATATTCCAACAAGACAGGAAGGGAGAGAAGTCCGTCTGAGGGTTATGAGAAAATAGGTATGCTTAGAAACTATTTGGAGCAGAGAACTACAGAAGCATGGAGAGTTGAGTCAAGGTCATAAGTGGAGCCACAGAAAGGATACGAATGAAACTCCAGTAAATTCAACAAGCACTTCCTGGCTACATGTGGGTGTAGGCAGCATAGAAAAATTATCAACGCCCACGTAAATATTAAGGACACTGGTCTTTTCAAGTGGCCACAGAGCTCACAGAATGACCAAAGAGCAAACAGAATCACATAGAATATCAAAACAATAGAGCCCGGTGTCAGGTGTGGTGGGGCACATCTTTAAGACCAGCACAAGAAAGGCAGAAGCAGGAGAATCTCTGTGAATTTAAGGTCAGTCTGGTCTATATAGTGAGTTCCAGGGCAGCCAGGGTTATATAGTGAGACCCCCGTCCCCATTCCCCAGAAAAATGTCAGAACCAGTAGAAAATGAGGCTCATATCTCCAACACCAGACAGGTGACAATCCATTGGAAGTATTCAATAGTACTGCAATGTCTCCCAAATAACTTGACAGTTTGAATTTTGAAATCAATGCACATTAGATCAGAATAGAAATGTACAGCATCACAGTGGTGGTCAGAATTGCTCCCCAGCCACTGGACTCGATGGTCTGATCTGACCACATCTATGTCTATGTCTAGGTAAAGTGTCTATTAGGCTGAGAGTCAGTGGGAAACAAACAACCGGAACAAAGCCTGCAGGGAGCAGAGAAAGCGCTGAGTGAACGAAGTCCTGAGTGAATGCATATTGTTGGCATGAGCTGGTAAAGAAAGCCTAGGCTCAGACCCACGGAAAAAGACACCCCCACCCTGGAGCGAGGCTCTCAGGAAGGCAGCAAAGCCTCCTCTAGCCTATGTGTGGGAGTTGATAGTATGCGCAGAAAATGTTCACCCTAGCTTTCTCTCCCTAGATATCTACGGACTGAAGACAGCTCTCCTACAGATACTATTTCTACTGAGATTAGCCTCTTCCAGTTCTATACCATAAATTCTGTTTCTTTGCTTATCTATATCCAGTAACTCTGCCTCCCTTTTCAACTAAATGTAATAAACATGCTAAGCACCTGGGGTGTTCCAGTTCCTCCAGCAGAAAAACGAGTCCATCTGATCCCAGCTTTTCTAGGTATCTAAGTACTTGTCTTTCCTTCGTTCCTTCCCCGTCCCAGTACAGCCAAGTCCCCAGGGTCATGCAAAAGACACAGCAACTGTCCAAGGAGAAGTTCTTTCTGCCTGTGTCCTCGAAGATGTTTGGCTCCTTTGGCAAGATCTTTTTGAAAATGTGATTGGTCATAACAGGTGACTTTGGCATTGCACCTCGTGTGTTTGTTTCCTAGAGAAATTTTCAGCATCTCTTCCACGTAGATGGTCATGGTTTGAATGAGAATGGCCCCTAGAGCATCATATTTTTGCATTTTTAGTTTCTAGTTGATGTACTGTTTGGAGGGATCAGGAGGCATGGCTGTCGGGTACCGTCGCCCCAACATAGAAACTGGTGTTTTTCCCCAAATGTGTTCCTGGAGGCGCGAGGAAGAAACAGGCTTTCACACCATCACCGTTCAAAGGCTGCTCAGGACTACCTGTCCTTTACCGCATGACCTTGTGTTTATTGTCTTCTCTCCCCCAAGTTCTCCATGCTCTGAATGCTTCCTGCAAAATGCTCCTCCACCCTCAGGAATTCTCTATTCACATTCTTTTTCCGGGGACCTCCCATTCTCTCCACACACACCTGCGTTCCTTTACCAGCCTTGGAGTCAGCAACCTCTTATTGAGCAATCTACAAGTGAAAAGGAAGGCTGGAGCCAAGCCTTTACCTATTGTCTTTCTAAGTTGCTAGCTTTTCAGCTACCAAGCTGTATTCAAGTCATGGCGTCGCCAGACTGGCAGATATCAGAGCCCACACATGGCCTTGTTGTATGTGTGTTGAGGATGGGCTTGGCAGTTTCAAAAGTCCATAGCAGGGTCCAGTCTCTGTCTCCTTCTCCCTTTTCTTCTCTCCCTCCTTCTGCCCGTACTTTCAAAGGATGTGCTTAGTAACCAGGACACAAAGTTCCAAGTCTGATATAGGCTTCTCTGTGTATGGGGAATCTGTTTTTCATAATTTCAGAAAAGGATAATTGAACAAACCTGGAAAATATGAAGGAATTTTGAACTGAATTTAAGTCAAATATAGAGAGATGTTCCTATGGTGGAACATCAGGCTCACGGAGCAGGGAAGGGCAGGTCAGGCAGATAAGCAGGGCTTCTGGCTGCCTCTCCACGCTACTGCTCTGCTTCTTTCAAGGGGAACCTTCCCACTCCCCTTTGGGGCTCATGGTCTGGCCTTAGTGCTGCTACTGCAAAAGGCACTGAGGATTTAAATCAGAGAGCACAGCAGTCCGTGCGTTGCCAGTGGGTCTTCTTCCCAGTACCACCACCACTCAGCCTCGCAGAGTAGGACTATGGATTCAAGCTCTGTTTCTCCTAACAGGACTCACTGACCCATAGGCGTAGTCCAGCGATGACAAACTAGACTGGCCGGGATAGGACTCTGGTTCCTATCTTGTGTCATTAAGGTTAACCAACACACAATAGTTTAAATGGTACTGAAGCCAGAACATGAGGGTGTTCTGGAATAGTTCCCACCACAGAATGATGTGGTTAGGAACCAAGGCTCTTTCCAGCTTTCCATGTTGCTATTCCAAATGTTATGTTGCTGTTCTCAAGACCTGCTGCTCCACAGCCACAAGGTGGATGCTGGTTTTCACGTGCTCCTTAATGACAGTGCCCAAGGCAGAGGGAGGAAAGGAGTACTCTATCCCACTTCTCTTCAGAAAGAAAATGTCCTTGGCTATCTGCTTCCAGTCTGCCTTAGCACCACACCCACCTCTATCCAGTTAGCCTCAGAGTACATCTGTGAGAACTGGATCTATCCAGCTGCCAAGGAAGTTGGAGAACAGAAGGTGTGACACTAAACCTCCATCGATAGACAAAGATTTGGCCTCAAAGCAAAGACAGTTGACTAAGGGATCATTTAATCTTTTACAAGCTACTATCATAGAGCAATGTATCTCTTCCAAAGTCAGCGGCTAACAAAACTCTTCTTCTTTTTTTAAACTAGATTGACTGGGAAGTTCTGCTGTGCTTGGTATGGCTTGACACTTGCTTTTGCATTTGCCATCAGTTAGTTGATGGTGGGGGGCTGAGGGCTAGGCAATATAGATAGATCCCAATTGTCTGACATGCCATTTCTCAGTGTCTAGTAGACTAGTCCAGACTTGTTCTGAAAGCAGACATAAGAGCTCAAAAGTAAAACAGAAACTTGCAAGTTCTGTGAAGTCTATGTACTACAAAGTCATCGCAACCCAGTCTAATGATTAGGAAGAAGACAAGGCCAACCTTAATTCCAGGAAAAAGAAAACAGACATCAGGCCCCATTAAGAACACCCATGCAGGTGAAGAAGAACAAAGGCTATCCCTCACGATAATCAGTAGCACTTGCTACGATTTGACATACAACTACAGACCTGTCGTTGGCTACAGAGCCATGGGTACATCACTCAACCTCTCAGGCTCAGTTTCTCCACATAAAAATAAATTGCAACTTACAAGCTGCAAAACTGTATACACAATTGTGTACTTATTGATACATGTCAAATAGCTTGTGAACTTTTATCATTTGGTATATTACCCTATAATAGTCAATGTTGGTCATCGTGATTATTGTCATGATGCATCGTCAATGACCAAACTAAGCCTTAAATACATTACTGATAGTGTTATAAATAACAAGAAATTAGGTACTTGGGACAAACATGAATTTTACTCTCATATTTTTTCAAGTTAACTTCGTAACTCACCACACTTCTCACAGATTGGTCAGACAAAGGACCAATCTTCTGCTCTGTTTAGCTAATTCTATTTGTTAACAAGAAACTTAGTTGTCCCTCTTCCCTAAAGGGGCCCTAAGATGGTCACATGTGAATCTGTCTAATATTCCAATTGCACACAATCTAAAAATATAAATTGGGGGGGATTCTTTGGGCAGATGATTTGTTTAGACCATCCAGGGTATGCTTGAGGGACTGAGGAGAATGAGAAGAACATCCCTTGGTTTTCATCTGTGCCCTAGCAGTCCAGGGAACAGCCCAAAGTAGAGGGGTAAACTCAAGTTAGCGTGGCGATCTGCCTAGCTCTCTGCTCCTGCTAGGACAAGAAAAATGAAGCACCAGAGTACTGACCACCCATGATGGCACAAGACAAATTCATTTGACCTTGACCCTCCATTAAGAAGACACTGCCTGCCAGGGTTTCAGAACTCGGCATTCTCATATATATATATATGAGAATATATATATATATTTATATTTATATATTTATATAAATATAAAGGCAGGCCCATATGCCTTTTCAATGAGACTCCTGAAGAGAAGCCTAAACGCTTTGAGAAACAGTGCACACCCTTGGACAAGTCGTGCCTTTTTTGTGGTTTCTCTTCTGTTTAATCTTCATGATCCAAATAATGTGATGGCCAATCCCATGGATAGAAAAGGTTTTCACAACTTCTTTTTTTTTTNTTTTTCCGGGGACCTCCCATTCTCTCCACACACACCTGCATTCCTTTACCAGCCTTGGAGTCAGCAACCTCTTATTGAGCAATCTACAAGTGAAAAGGAAGGCTGGAGCCAAGCCTTTACCTATTGTCTTTCTAAGTTGCTAGCTTTTCAGCTACCAAGCTGTATTCAAGTCATGGCGTCGCCAGACTGGCAGATATCAGAGCCCACACATGGCCTTGTTGTATGTGTGTTGAGGATGGGCTTGGCAGTTTCAAAAGTCCATAGCAGGGTCCAGTCTCTGTCTCCTTCTCCCTTTTCTTCTCTCCCTCCTTCTGCCCGTACTTTCAAAGGATGTGCTTAGTAACCAGGACACAAAGTTCCAAGTCTGATATAGGCTTCTCTGTGTATGGGGAATCTGTTTTTCATAATTTCAGAAAAGGATAATTGAACAAACCTGGAAAATATGAAGGAATTTTGAACTGAATTTAAGTCAAATATAGAGAGATGTTCCTATGGTGGAACATCAGGCTCACGGAGCAGGGAAGGGCAGGTCAGGCAGATAAGCAGGGCTTCTGGCTGCCTCTCCACGCTACTGCTCTGCTTCTTTCAAGGGGAACCTTCCCACTCCCCTTTGGGGCTCATGGTCTGGCCTTAGTGCTGCTACTGCAAAAGGCACTGAGGATTTAAATCAGAGAGCACAGCAGTCCGTGCGTTGCCAGTGGGTCTTCTTCCCAGTACCACCACCACTCAGCCTCGCAGAGTAGGACTATGGATTCAAGCTCTGTTTCTCCTAACAGGACTCACTGACCCATAGGCGTAGTCCAGCGATGACAAACTAGACTGGCCGGGATAGGACTCTGGTTCCTATCTTGTGTCATTAAGGTTAACCAACACACAATAGTTTAAATGGTACTGAAGCCAGAACATGAGGGTGTTCTGGAATAGTTCCCACCACAGAATGATGTGGTTAGGAACCAAGGCTCTTTCCAGCTTTCCATGTTGCTATTCCAAATGTTATGTTGCTGTTCTCAAGACCTGCTGCTCCACAGCCACAAGGTGGATGCTGGTTTTCACGTGCTCCTTAATGACAGTGCCCAAGGCAGAGGGAGGAAAGGAGTACTCTATCCCACTTCTCTTCAGAAAGAAAATGTCCTTGGCTATCTGCTTCCAGTCTGCCTTAGCACCACACCCACCTCTATCCAGTTAGCCTCAGAGTACATCTGTGAGAACTGGATCTATCCAGCTGCCAAGGAAGTTGGAGAACAGAAGGTGTGACACTAAACCTCCATCGATAGACAAAGATTTGGCCTCAAAGCAAAGACAGTTGACTAAGGGATCATTTAATCTTTTACAAGCTACTATCATAGAGCAATGTATCTCTTCCAAAGTCAGCGGCTAACAAAACTCTTCTTCTTTTTTTAAACTAGATTGACTGGGAAGTTCTGCTGTGCTTGGTATGGCTTGACACTTGCTTTTGCATTTGCCATCAGTTAGTTGATGGTGGGGGGCTGAGGGCTAGGCAATATAGATAGATCCCAATTGTCTGACATGCCATTTCTCAGTGTCTAGTAGACTAGTCCAGACTTGTTCTGAAAGCAGACATAAGAGCTCAAAAGTAAAACAGAAACTTGCAAGTTCTGTGAAGTCTATGTACTACAAAGTCATCGCAACCCAGTCTAATGATTAGGAAGAAGACAAGGCCAACCTTAATTCCAGGAAAAAGAAAACAGACATCAGGCCCCATTAAGAACACCCATGCAGGTGAAGAAGAACAAAGGCTATCCCTCACGATAATCAGTAGCACTTGCTACGATTTGACATACAACTACAGACCTGTCGTTGGCTACAGAGCCATGGGTACATCACTCAACCTCTCAGGCTCAGTTTCTCCACATAAAAATAAATTGCAACTTACAAGCTGCAAAACTGTATACACAATTGTGTACTTATTGATACATGTCAAATAGCTTGTGAACTTTTATCATTTGGTATATTACCCTATAATAGTCAATGTTGGTCATCGTGATTATTGTCATGATGCATCGTCAATGACCAAACTAAGCCTTAAATACATTACTGATAGTGTTATAAATAACAAGAAATTAGGTACTTGGGACAAACATGAATTTTACTCTCATATTTTTTCAAGTTAACTTCGTAACTCACCACACTTCTCACAGATTGGTCAGACAAAGGACCAATCTTCTGCTCTGTTTAGCTAATTCTATTTGTTAACAAGAAACTTAGTTGTCCCTCTTCCCTAAAGGGGCCCTAAGATGGTCACATGTGAATCTGTCTAATATTCCAATTGCACACAATCTAAAAATATAAATTGGGGGGGATTCTTTGGGCAGATGATTTGTTTAGACCATCCAGGGTATGCTTGAGGGACTGAGGAGAATGAGAAGAACATCCCTTGGTTTTCATCTGTGCCCTAGCAGTCCAGGGAACAGCCCAAAGTAGAGGGGTAAACTCAAGTTAGCGTGGCGATCTGCCTAGCTCTCTGCTCCTGCTAGGACAAGAAAAATGAAGCACCAGAGTACTGACCACCCATGATGGCACAAGACAAATTCATTTGACCTTGACCCTCCATTAAGAAGACACTGCCTGCCAGGGTTTCAGAACTCGGCATTCTCATATATATATATATGAGAATATATATATATATTTATATTTATATATTTATATAAATATAAAGGCAGGCCCATATGCCTTTTCAATGAGACTCCTGAAGAGAAGCCTAAACGCTTTGAGAAACAGTGCACACCCTTGGACAAGTCGTGCCTTTTTTGTGGTTTCTCTTCTGTTTAATCTTCATGATCCAAATAATGTGATGGCCAATCCCATGGATAGAAAAGGTTTTCACAACTTCTTTTTTTTTTTAAAAAAAATATTGATTTCTGTAATACTACAGAGGAATTTTGTGCAACATCCTTCTATTTTCCAGAAACTTCATCTCTTTCCAGGCTTACTGAAGGGGCAATGTCAGAAGCTGCCTATACACTGGTCAGGGAGAAATCTATAGGAAAATGCCTGGATATCACTCTGGACTCGGACACTTATGAACTTTGTGACCTTTGTGAAATGGAGTCTTGCTGTCCTGAAAATATAGGGATGGCCCAGCATCACTGTGGGCATGGAAGTGAAGTTGCTTGGAGTACCTGGTACAAATAAAGTTTGACATCATCAGTCTTCATCCTTGATGAAGCTGTTCCAGCCAACTTATTTCTAATGAAGAGCTCTCACAAGTGAGCTAGGACTGGATGCAACATAAGATTCAATGTGGAAAGGGTAATGTGTCAGGGTAGCCCCAGATAAGATAGCAATGGCTCCACCTCCTAACTTCATGTCTTCTTTTAACTACTTTTTTTTTTTTTTCCGAGACAGGGTTTCTCTGTGGCTTTGGAGCCTGCGCTGGAACTAGCTCTTGTAGACCAGGCTGGTCTCGAACTCACAAAGATCCACCTGCCTCTGCCCCCCGAGTGCTGGGATTAAAGGCGTGCTCCACCACTGCCCGGCCATGTCTTCTTTTTGAATTTTCAGAGATGAGGACTGAACCCTGAACCCAGAACTCAGGACCTTGCACTTGCTAGGCAAATGCTCCCCACTGAGCTAATCCCCAACTACCACCTCCTCTTCTTCTTTTAAAATAATCCACTCAATCCAATTAACATTGTCCATATGTGCATGGCTGTGAACCATCAGCTGGAACACAGAAACACTCCCAAGACACACCTCCTTAAAGAAAGATGGTTATTTCTCCTCCACAGCCTATCAGCTACCAGTATCTCCTGAGAAAGAGTTTATACCTGCGGGCCCATGAGCTGGCTTTTTGGACCCTATTCCCTAATAGGGTCCTGCCCACCCTTGATGCAGCAGGGAGGAACTTGGCCTTGCCTCAACTTGATATGCCAGGCTTTGTTGACTCACATGGGAGGCTTTACCGTTTTTGAGGAATGGATGGGGGTGGGTAGAAAGGGTACTGGGGGAAGGAATGGGAGGGGAAACTGTGGTTGGTATGTAAGATAAATTAAAAAGT
This sequence comes from Dicrostonyx torquatus, assembly GCA_028555095.1. NCBI lineage: Eukaryota > Metazoa > Chordata > Mammalia > Rodentia > Cricetidae > Dicrostonyx > Dicrostonyx torquatus. Next base: position 19,255,412 of record JAQHUG010000005.1, read on the forward strand.
ATAATTAAAATAATGAGTTGGGATCTGGAGATCATTTCCACTGTTTCTTCAGGAATCATGGCTGGCTTACTTTTGTGTAGGTCTTGTATATATAACCACAGCTAATGTAGGTTCATGAGAACAGCAACTCTGCCATGTTAAGAAAAGAACATTTCCCAGTGCTCCTCCTCATTCTCTGACTCTTAAATTCTTTCCACCTCCTAGTTCACAATGTTCTCTGGTCCTTGGAAGGGAGTAAGGGGTTGATAAATATGTCTTACTTAGAACTAAGTACTCAGCCTCTTGGTATCAGCTCTTTGACCAGGTACGTGTATTTTCTGTTGCCCACTGCAAAATAGACACTTCTCTCACTATTTAGGGCACACCAGGTCTATGGGTTTAGTGTGTGTGTGTGTGTGTGTGTGTGTGTGTGTGTGTGTGTGTGTGTCACATATAATGTGTATGGTTAATGCATAATATATATGTTTATACAATATATGTTATATAATATATATGAATATAAATAATATAAAGAAGGCAGTTTGACAAAATGACCACTTAACAAAATAAGATTATCAGATCCATCCTAGCACCTATGTTCTCCCCAGCCATAGTTTCTTTTTGTCTTTGCTTACCAAAATCACAGTAGCAGGCATGAGACTCCCTCCTTTGGAGAAGGCCTCAAATCCAATAAGAGAGCAATTAGTTGCCCCGTAATAGTCATTCTACTGTCTCACCAATGGGTTTTTGCCTGATGGGTTGGTATTGTAAAGTATAGGGTCCAATGCTAAGCAAGACAGATAATGTCTTTTCTCCCCCAGCCAATATCTTAGCATCTTCCACACTAAGACAGCTAGTCAGCAGGAAGGAAGTTTCCTGTGGTTTGAGACTGATTTCTCTGTGTTCTACAGCCAAAGTGTGTGGTGTCTTCAGCAACAGGGTTTTACCCTGTAGTTATGGGGATAACCAATGGCAACAGCAACCGCCTGTGTTGTTTTTTGGGACCACTGGGGTTTTCATGTAAAACAACTCATAGAGAGGTATCCCATGCCTGGCACATGGTTTTTATTTAATAACCCATGTCTTCCAGTGGCAGCATTGTCTACCTATACAGGGCACTTCCTTTTGAAAGCATTTTAAAAATTGCATCTCACTAACTGGTGGGTTTCTATAAGATATTTTCCTAATTCCTTAGTTCAGGTTAGCTCACCCACTACCCTCTCCTCTCCCCACTCCCTAAGCCACCAGCCCCACTTAGTCCTTTAACTTCCAATGCTGCCTCTTCTTTCATATGGTGTGTATTCTAATATCCATTCCATTAGGTTTTTAATTAAACTGTGAGGTAATAGGCTTCCTTATGACGTTTTCACTTACTTTCTTTAGTGATCCCCTTGTTTCTCCCATAGTCTACCCCTTCCTTCTTAAGCACTCCACTTCCATATTCTACCAATCTACTTCCATTTTACCCATAATTAACTACCACCATCCCTTACTGTATCCCTTCCCTAATGACCCCTTTCTGGCTTTCAGCTGGAACAAAGCTGTGCTGGTCCCCCAGCGCTCACCAGGCCTGTCAGAGTCTTGTTTTCTTAATGTTTAGGTGTTTGGGGGATTTGTTTTTCTGTTTGTTTTGTCTTTTAGTTCTTTGTATGTTATAGACATTAATCTTCTGTCGTATAAGTAGTTGGCAAAGATTGTCCCCACCACCACCATCTCTGTGCCACCTCTTAGACTCAATTCATGGCCCTCTTTGCTCTGTTTTCTAAGTCCCTCTTTATCAAATATAGGTCTCCTTTTGTGGGTTTTCTCAGAAAGTCCTTACCTGTACCTAAAAACCAAAGTGCACCCCATATTTTCCTCCAACAGTTCCAGGTTATCAGCTCTTAGCTTGAGACCTTTGACCCATTTGGAGTTGAGTTTGGGGAAGGGGGAGAGACTCCAGTGTCATTTTTCTGCACACTGAAATCCAGTTTTGCCAGCACCATTTGTTGAAGATACTGTCTCTTCTGCAATGTGTATTGTTGGCATCTTTGTCAAAACCTGGGTAATTATAATTTCATAAACATCTGGATCCTGGATCCTCACTTCTAATCCATTGATCTACATGTCTGCTTTTGTAGAATTATCATGCTGTTCTTATTATATGGCTCTGTACTATGACATGAAATCAGATATGGTGGTATAACCAAAAATATTCTTTTTGTTCAGTACTGCTTTGTCTGTCCCTCCATATAAATTTTGGGATTACTTTTTTCTTTATCTATAAAGAATGACCTTTGAAATTTGATTGGGATTGCATTGGATCTGTAAATTGCCTTTGGTAGGATGGCCATTTTTACAAGATTAATTCTTCCAATCTATGAAGACAAAATGTCTTTCCATCTTCAAGGGTCTTCCTCTGTTTTTCTCCTCAGTCCTTTAAAGTTTTCATTGCACAGGTAGGTCATTTCCTTGGTTAAGTTTCTTCCAAGTTATCGTATTCTTTAATGACTATTGTGAATGGTATTCTTCCTGCGACTTCTCTTTCAATATGTTTATATGTTAGTTACCTTAAAACAACTACATAAAACCAGATTTGAGAGTTAATATTTGTGCAAATGAGATAAAGCAATCTTTCTATGCCAAGACAGCCCTTCCCCAGGCACACAGCATACATGGGTAAGCTGAAGGCTGTGAGGCCCCAAATGCCCAGGCCCCTAGTGTAGTATAGTCTTTTCTCTCATCCATGGTGGCTTCACTAGATCCAGACTGAGTGATAGTTATCTAAATGCCAATGCCTCTTCTGGGATTTCCTCCAAATCCCATGAAATATTTGTTGACTCTTCCTAATAGATGAAAATCTGAAAATGCCCAAGCCAAATTTGCTATGGCAACAGCTGTATTAGTCATGGTTCTCTAGGGTCACAGAACTTATAGAATAAATCTCTCTATATAGCTATAGATACAGATATGGGTGTATATATATATATACCTCTATAGGAAGATTTTTCTCGATATATAGAGATTATAGATAAATAGATAGAGATATAGCGATAGATAGGTAGATAGATAGATAGATAGATAGATAGATAGATAGATAGATAGAGACATATAGATAGAGTAATTCTTATAGGTTGAAGTCCAACAATAGTTAGCTGTGAATGTAAAGTGCAAGAATCTAGTAGCTGCTCAGTCCCATGAGGCTGGATGTCTCAGCTGGTTTTCTGTATTTTCTGGAATCCCCAAGAAGTAGGTGCCAATGCCAGTAAAGAAATGGAGGTTCTGACAGAGGTAAGCAGGCAAGGTCTTCCATTGTCCTTCCAGAAGAAGGTGTGGCCCAGATTAAAGGTATGTCTTCCAGCCTCATGGTCTGGATTAAAGGCACATTTTGTCTAGCTTCAAGATCCAGATCAAAGGCATGGTGTCTTCTTATCTTGAGCTCTGGATCACAAGTGTGCCCTCTGTTTCTGGGTTGTAGTTCCTTCCAGGTATAGTCAAGTTGACAACTAAGAATAGCCATCACAAGAGCCCAAGCTGTTTTGATTCCAGATGTAATGGCAGGGAAAATGTGCCATTCAAATCTGTTTCCAGGAATGTAATTAGCCGCTGACCAGCCTTTCTCCATGACCCCCGCATTGGTATCCCCTTACTACTCTTCCACCATGAACCCTCTAGCCTCGACTGATCATAATGAAATGTAAAGGCAGGTCCCATTTAGAAAACACATAACTGAAGGGCTTTCTGGAACTGTGCTGGAGTATGAGGATCTCCTTGGCTGTCTCTGGTCTTTCTTTTTCCTGCCTCAGTTGCAGATCTAGAAGACAGTCTGAAAACTTCCTGTTTTTCTTGTTTTCCCCTTCACCTTGAATATTGCATTCTATCTTGGGGTCATCTCACAGGATCCAGAGTACAGAGCTAGGTCTGCTGAATAGGAGGCTGGCCTGTTTGTTTAATTTAGACTTAGGAAAGAACCCAGAAGCAGCTATTAAAAAAAAAACAAAAAACAGCCAGATGGTGGTGGCTCACACCTTTAATCCCAGCACTCAGGAGGCAGAAGGCAGAGATAGGCAGATCTTTGTGAGTTTGAGGCCAGCCTGGTCTACAGAGCAAGTGCCAGGACAGGTTCCAAAGCTACACAGACAAACCCTTTCTCAAAACAAAACAAAACAAAAAAGCAAGATGTGCTTTCTTCTGTAATTGATAAAAAGTGCTTAATAAATATGGGCTAAGTACTGCATGAGTGAATACTGTCCTGAAATAAAATGATGCTCTGTAAATGGCTTAGACGCCGAGGTTCAGGGGGAAAATCAGGAACTTATGGATGGCTAGTTATCCCTAGGAGTGAACCAGGCTCCTCCTGGTGTCTGTTTTGTTCTCATCCTATGCCTCCCACTACTTTGTTTTCTTTCTCTTCTTTGTAGAATTTTACAGGGGAGTACAGTGCATTTTGACCATACCTACTACTTTCTCCCTCTCTATAAGCCCTCCAGACACCCCCTCAGATTGGCATCTTCTTCTATTATCTACGTCATCCAATTCGTGTTGCTCAGATGCTCATGCTCATGTCTTCCCTCTTCTTCACACCTACGTGTAGTCAAGGCAGAAAGCCCATGACTGTCATTGCATCATCACACATCCTAGGGACACCAGTGTCCCACAGTGTGGCACAGATGCACTCCAAGCTGCTCCCTGTCCTCTGACACCTGCTGAGCAAGCCAAAGTCTTGGGAGGTAGGAGGAGGTGAAGCTGGGTTCCTCTCCACTCCGTAAGGCTGTGCTGACTTGGCCTGTCTGGAGTCACCTCTTGGGAAGCTTCATCAGAACGCCAGTCAGTCCTGGGATTCACATGGCGCTCAGAACAGACTCAGGGGACTGGTAGAGACAGCTGCCTTTCGCCCCCAGTTAAGCTTTTCTATTTTCATCCTCTTGCAAACTCTCTGGGGCCTCTGTAGCCAAAAAAGCCAAAAGAATATGGAAGGTCACATGGACTGCATTTTTTAAGTTTTGGTTTTTACAATTTCTAAGTTTTGCTGTTCATTCCTGGGTTTCTTTGTTTTCTTTATCTCCATTACTGCAGAGCTGAGGCCTTCCCAGTCCTGGAGAAGCTGCCTGCCCCATAACCAGGTCCCATACATAGCAAGCAACTCCTCTGTAAGTAAGTACACTGTTGGCAACAATACAGAGCCTTACTTACTAACTGCCTCCTTGACAAGGCTTTATGGGTAAGGCTCCATCCTGTTGTCCCGATCACCCAGGGCCAGGCACCAGGGAACTAGGGACCATCTCCAATGACCAACCCCAAATCAGCCCAGACTAACTTACTCTGTCTTGACCACTTCTTCCCAGAGACTGTAAGACATACAGACAATGGCATCACAGAAGCTCTTGTCTATGCTTTACCCTCATCCTTTCTGCTGCTAGACTTACCCGGTGTTTCCTTATGTGGGCCTGGGTGGAATGGTACACCCTCACTTCTTGGGAACTGTAACAAATCATTAATAGCAACTGCCATTTGGACTGTTGGGCTTACCATACCAGAATAATAAAATCAAATGGGTATTGCAGAGACTTCTATGTAGGAACATCTACATTAACAATAGCCAGTCCCAAACAGCCCCTATGTGTTTACATTGATATATAAACAATTTCTTAATTGTGTGAAAGATTTTTTCTTTCTTTTTTGGTTTTTCGAGACAGGGTTTTGCTGTAGTTTAGAACCTGTCCTGAAAACTAGCTCTTGTAGACCAGGCCGACCTCAAACTCACAGAGATCCACCTATGTCTGCCTTCTGAGTGCTGGGAGTAAAGGCATGTGCAACCACCGCCCAGCTGTTTGAAAGATTTTAAAAAGTGTGTGTGTGTGTGTGTGTGTGTGTGTGTGTGTGTGTGTGTGTGTGTGTACAGTGGCCCATGGAGGAAGAGGGTATTTGATTCCCTGGAGCTACAATTACTGTGGGTTGTGAACCACCTAATGAAGGTGCTGAGAACCAAACTCTTCCTCTGCAAGAGTAACATTGACTCTTAACCAGTAAACCATCTCTCATGACTCCTCTCAGGAATTTTCATCCTGCTGGCGACTTGTCTTAATTTTAGACTCAAAACTTGGGGGTTTTGTGAGCAACAGCAACATGGCAGCAGGGGACATATACTTTCTGTGAGGTTGAGCATGGGGCTTTGGAGCACAAGCTCTGGCCTGCTTCAAGGAACTCTCAAAGCAGAAGCAAAAACAGCAGCCACAGCCCCTGGCTCCTCTTAAACTCTTCCCACAGGCCAGGCACCGTGTAGGTGATTTTCATGCATCAACTCATTTAATCTCCATGTCAGAACTGAGGTTGAGGCCCAAGGAAGTAATGGTTGTCTGCCCCATTTCACAGTCAATCTGAAGTTAGCGAGCTAGAAATGTATTTGTCCTGCAGTGTTAGGTCTGCAAACCGCTTTCAAACTCCACAGTTCCCCAGGTCACAGATGGAGTAACTACCTTTCTGTGTCCCTCCCCCACTTTAAAGTTTTGCCAGTTTCTGAGCCCAGTTTCTGTATAAAGCTAGTTTATCCTGATTTTCTCGTATTAAGTTCTGACCCTGTGACCTCTAGCCTGGCAGTGTCACACAAGGGAAGTGACACCTACTATAATAACCTCAATCCCCGTAATCCATCACACATCCTTCAAAAGCACTAAAAGGAAATGTGTTACAATAACCAAACATACCTAGTGTATATCACAGGGCTTGCCTAAATATTTCCCATTTATGCTATTTTGAGAGCTGGCTTCCATCCCAGTTCCGACAACAGTGTTCAAGACTAAGTGAAAGAGCATGTGAGTATAGTGATTGAAAATAGGATTTCCCCCCCCAAAGGGATGTAGTTATGAGCTTACTCTCTGATGTGTATGAGATCCCTTTTTGAGCATTTAAGAAATATGGATTTTTCAGTTGTCTGACTTACTGGAAAAAAATGTGTGTTCTATTAGGTTTCTAGAGGACAATGGTATGTCAGCTCTAATCAGCCTCCCTGCTCAAGATTCTGCAGAAGCCTGCCCCAGGAGCCCTGCTCAGACTACCTCTCCCACAGCCCCCGCCTTGTGCTTGGCACAAGCACAAACACTTTGCTGTTCTCTGCCCCTGTTGTAAGAAGAAGCCAAGGGTCCTAGACAGCAACAATCACCACATAACTGTCTCAGTGCCAGCTCACGGGGCACTGGGAGCTCAGCTTCTGGCCACAGTCCCACTGTTTTCTTGGACTGAAGCCCTTCATGGCACAGCTCCATCTATGGGCATGGTCCATCTTGGGACCAAACCCATTGGCTGATGACAACCATTTGACTTGGGGTTTCTGAGCAAGATGATAATCACATCTTGACGAATCGGATGAACCATCTTTCTTCCCACCCCACGTGCTTCTGCACTGAAGGGAAGAAGGTTTGGGACATGATATTTTCCATGATGGAACAGCTGGCTTAGATCTATGAAACTGCAGCTTTAGATTAATACATTTTATATTTGCCCCATAAATTAAGAAAAACAACAATGCATTGAAGAACTGAAAGGTTTTGGAGTTCTTTTAAATTGTGCCCAAAGGTTCTTGGGTCTAATTTTGGAGAAGGCAGGAATCTCAGACAACAGTCTATGCCAAGCAAACTCATTGGATTCTGAGTTGTATTTGTGGCTTGGATTCTTCCAATTAGAATCATTTCTTCTAATGTACCAAACACAGTGTCAAGTTTTATTTCAATCTGCAAACATCCCAAACCCCCTCAGTGGAGGCCCATGTTTTGCCGTCTTTCAATGTCCTCTCGCAGTTGTGGGGTGAGTTAGTTCTTTCCTATAGGCACTGACTACATTGTCTTGTCCACTGGTTAATTAGGCTAAGAGTGTACTGACATGCATTGGTCAGCCCCAGCCCCCTTCCCAGCACAGAGGTAAACACACAGGCTATGGGTCAAGTTCCTCATAGGTTTTATGTATTCAAGTCATGATAGACACTCCCTACAGCAGTGGTCTGGCAGGCCAAACCAGGTCAGGGATTGGCAGAACTTCCCTAATATTCAACCACATGCCAAAGGGGACAACACCGACAAATGAGGATGCGTTCATTTTTCTTTGGGAAATTTGTTTGCACTTTGCTTGGCTTTTTTTTTTTTCCAGGTTATACAAACATGGCCAGAAGTTGAACCCACATTGTATAGAGTAGACCAAGAGGAACTAACTGTTTTAACTGCAAAGTATATGCCAGACCCCAAACCCTCATTCCCTATCTGCCGCCAACCTGAGAAAGAGGTGGGGAGCAGCCCAATTGATTTAGCAATGACTTTTCATGCATTTTTGGAGGGGAATATGGAACATGATATATGTGGAAATCGTGTGTGTGTGTGTGTGTGTGTGTGTGTTGAGATTCCCCCCTCTCCCCTCAAATGATTTTTCTATCTTTGAGCTTTCCAAGGTACATTAAGATAGGAAAATACAAATCAGCCTGGCTCTCCATTTATGTACTTGGTCCTAGAACTTTTCTACAAATTAGAGTTCCAAGCCATGTCTCTATCTAACCAACAAATTTGGGGGAAAAAAAGAAAATCTGTTGGCATATGAAACAGTTCCAAAATAGCCCAGAATGAAGTGTAACAAAGATTTATTTATCAGGGGTCATTTGTAAACAGAGACTGCTCATTTGTTCCCAGCCACCTAGACTCAAATAATCATACAGAAGCATTTTTATTACAACACTGCTTGACCTATTAGCTCATGCTTCTTATTAACTAACTCTTACCTCTTAAATAAACCCATTTCTATTAATCTTTGTTTCGCCATGAGGCGGTGGCCTAATGGTAAGGTTCTTTCTATTAATCTGTGTTTCACCATGAGGCAGTGGCCTAACGGTAAGGTTCTGGCATTCAGGCGTCTTTATCCTTTGGCAACTACATGGTGTCTTTTTGCCTGTCTACTCTCTCTCTCTCTATATATATATATCTATATATATATATATTTATTTTATATATTATATTTATTATTATATATATAATATATATATATTTCTTCCAGCCTGGCTATATTCTGCCCTGTCATAGGCCAAAGCAGCTCTATTCATTAACTAATAAGAGCAACACATACACAGAAGGACAACCCACATCTTCAACCTTATCCCGTCAATGATGTTTGAAGGCACAAAGCAGCTTGCGAGTTCAGCCTTGAAAGAGGAACTTCCTTTCTCACATTCAGTTTCCCAAGTGTTCAGATAAGGAGTGTGGGGGATGAACACAAGGAAAGCTTGTCCATGAGCAGTCGGAGGGAAGGAAATAAAGTTGCAGTCTGGTCAAGGACAGGATTAGCAGGAACCTGACTCCTTTGATGAAAGGGCTTAAGTAACTGCACAAGGAATTGAGAGCCCATTCCGGGAGGGGCTTGCTGGCTTGCCAGATGGAATCGCCCAGCACGCTACCCTAACAACTTTGTTTGCTGTGTTGTTGCTTTTGTAAATGTGGGGTTCTGTTGCTGTGCTGTCACCCTTAGATTATAGAACTTCTAGAGTTTTGTGTCTTTTCTTTATTACCCAAATAATGTGTTGCAGAAAAGGGAAACTAATGGTAAACGATAAGGAAAAGCAATGATTTGTCACTGTAGACCCCGGAGTTAGTTACTGCTTATCTCATGGGGCTGGGCTTTCAGACATTCATCTCTGGGAGACTGGGTATGGGTGGCCTGGTCTTCTCCAGTCATAAAATGTAGCTACTAAGGATGATAGCACCTGATAGACCAGCACTGGTCTCGACTTGGGTGTTTGCTCCACATCTGCTCTTGGGTTCCATCTCTAATGTTGGCCTTGGCAAGAGACATTGAATGGTAGCTTCATCTCTGTTTGGTCACCTTGAACTTGCTTAGCAATTGTATGAGTGGAATAGGCCACTGCAACTAACAGTAGTATCCGTACCATGAACAAGATGCAGTCAAATCTTCGGAGATCTCTGAATAATAGCATACAACTATATGTAAGCATTGTATATAGAATTTGGAGTAAAATTAACCTTGACTTCTTTATATATTAAAAGTCTAACATATAAATATTGTAAATATATATAAAAGAGCAAAATGCTACAATTAGAAATTAGTTTTTAATTATTATTTTATGTATTAAAATATTCTTATTAACCTTAAAAAGATTAAATTAAGAACAGTTTGCCCATATCAAACTATTAAGATAATATTAATAAATAATAAAGTAGCTACATAATTTATGATCATCATATCCTTTTCAAACCAAAGTACACTTATAAATATTTAAATGATAGGACAGGCTTTTATTCACCTATGAATTACTAAAAAATAAATTGTTTTGAATTTTTCCCTTTTTTGGAAGCGAAATTAAATAATTATGCAAACTCTATCACATTAAAATCTTGCAAAGAGAAAAATAGTTAACAAATCTTGACCATCTTATCCATAGTCGCCACATGATAAGAAATATAGAGTATAAATCAGAGCACACACTAGCATCAAAGGCATACAATACATACTGCACTGCCCTAATTTTAAAGTTACCAGTGTCAAGAGAACTCTTGACAATGACAAGGTTCAGCAGCCTTTAACATTATAAAGGCTATCATTTAAAATAAAAAGCAATTACCTTTTTATAGAAATTATAAAAATTTCCTGCTTATCCTCTGCTCCAGGAGTTCTTTCAATGTTTATAGTATTTTACTATAGCCTCTTCTTCAGCACAATATATATTTTAATCTTTAGCCATTTACATTTTATTCAGAACTCTATGAAGTCCTGAATGTATATTCATTATGTTTAAAACTGAGAAATGTTTATTTGTGCTTTCAACTTTATGGGAAAGATACTTCTACCCAAGCTGGCTTTAACAAAGTCTAGAGGAGCTGGGAATGTAGCTAAGTGCATTTATCAAGTATTCAGGAGGCCTCAGGTTCGTTCCCCAGTGCGGAGGTTGGCAGGTGGGAATCAGAGCAAAGGGGAATTAGTTCGCTCATGCTCTGAGAAATCTAAGACAGGGCATAATACCTGATTCAGACAAACTCAGGGTATTCTCAAAACTGAGAAGAACTGGGTGTGCCCAATGGCTTGTCAGCTGATTCCAGATCCAATCAACTTGACAACCAAGATTAACTTATCTAATGTTTCCAAGACTCTATTTAAGAAGTGCTTTTGATTTTAGCCTTTCTTTGTTCTGTTCCTGTGAAAACTTCGTGAAATCATTACCATGTTGGAATATGGAATTTGGGGTAGCAAACCTGTGCCGCCAGCCCATGGTCATTCATATTTGGCCCCAGAATAAACTGTCTTTTTCTCCCTTTGAGACAAGAGCTGTGGGTTTTACAATAATTCTGACAGCTAAAGCTCTGGAACATACTGGTGAGTGTGTACCTTTGACAGTTGAGGCATCGTTTCCATGACTACAAAACAGAGAGGAAAATAAAGGTGCTCATTTTATAGGGGAGCCCAGAGGTGAAGTGCAGTAAGGAAAAGAGAATTAGAATAATGTCCAAAGCATAGCAGATGTTAGGCATTGCTTCTACTATTTATTAACCTTTCGTTCTTGAGGTACTGCTTTTATGGCTCCTAGATATTTATCTATATGTGTATCTATTTCTGGAATTTTTTGCGTCCTTCTCAGTCTATTTACTTTTTATCTCTCTGTTTATTTTTCTAAAAAGTTTGCATAAATGAGCAAGTGACTTCTTATAATGCCGTGATTTCTTATCCTTGAAAGTATTTAAAAGTCATTTCTTTCCTGCGTGTTTCATGTCTATTTTGTAAAAATTAGGTCTCTTCCCCCAGCCCTATGGATGGAAGATTCTCCAGTTTGTCTACTCTCAGCCTTGCTTCTTATTAACTGCAACCTTGGGCCAGTTTTCTGAACCCTCTGCCTTCGTCACTCCCTTTGCAAAGTGGGGTACCTATAGTTATGATTTCACAGGGCTGCTGTGAGAAATACCTAAAATAATGTATGTAAAGCACTTAGCATTGTATATGAATTACTTTCATTTCACATTAACTAAACAGCAGATGTAAACCGTCCACAGGAGGAAGGATTAGTCTTGGATCCTGGATACAGAGAATTCAGTCAGTGGTTGTTTGACCCCGTGCTCCTGAGCAAATTATCATGACAGTGAGAGCAAGTGACAGGGCAGCTTCTTCACTTGAGAAAGGACAGGAAGCAAAGAGTGAAACAGAAAGGGTCCCAGAGACAAGGATCACTCCAAGAACCCACTCCTATGATCTGTACCATCAACAGACCCCATAGCCTCAATTTCAGCATCTCCCACAGTAGAGTTACCAAGAGAAGCCGAACACTCAGTACAGGAGTCTGTGGGAGATGCTGGACATTCAAATCAGAGCACATGGAAAACATAGTCCTCAACTGGCTATTGGTCATGATATTTATTATTACCTTTAGATGTTATTATTACCTTTATAATGTCATAGGCCCATTGTTGATGGGCTGAACAAACAACTATATATATTGATTTCAGGAAACAAGAAAATAAAGGAAAAGGAGGATAAAGGCATTTTTCTAGGAAAGTTATAAATATTTCCATGTTAATAGATAATTACTAGTAGGTAATACTAGTTTCAATTAAGGGTTTGTTTGTTTTGGAAACAGGGTCTTACTATGTAACCCAGGATGGTCTTAAACTCGCAGAGATCCTTTTTCCTCTGCCTCCCAAGTACTAGCGTGGAAGGCAGGCACACCACACCAAGCTAACAGGCTTCTCAAACAAAGTTGAACTAGAGGGATAAAGAACACATACTGTCTTTCAGTCTATATAGCAATGAGGATTTCACTCAAAGCAAATATTGGAATAAAGGCTTCACTCTGAGTTAATGAAAAGGTTTTGAGTTTCTCATTCAAGTTTTTTGGTATTTTTTTCTTGCAATAATTGCATATTTACATACATGTTAGAAAAGGGAGAAATGCTTTGGAATTAGCAGTCAATTCAAACAACAATACAATCTACCACAGCACAATTATTCTCTTTAATAACATGTAACACACATTCACATATGAGCATGCATGTACATGCTCATACATGCAAACCACAATCAGATATTTTCTGACATTTCAAACTATTCCAAATAGGCTCAGTCCCAGCTAATCATATTGAAATGTCAATAAATTAAGTATTAAAGACACAATCTGGTGTTTTGGAGCTTAGTTACTTATTCTTTAAAAAGTAAAGATGTGACAAAGAGCAGTGGAGAGCTCTCTTCCCTCCACCAGACAGTCTGATTGTGTCTTCTTGCTTAGACTCAAGCAACATTGCTCATCATTTGTGCAAAAATAAGTAAATAAATAAAGCATAAGAAGGCAAAAGTAAAAGTTACAAAGTGAGATAGCAGAGAAGTTAACTTGCAGGGTAAAAAGGATGACTGTGTATAATCGTTTCCCCGAGCTTGTACATTTTAGGTCATTTAGACACTTGTGACTCTCTCAATCCTGAGTCATCTTGGGGATGTCAGTAGCATTTGAGATGTTGTGCCAAAGAATTATCAAAAACCAAAACATCGAAATTACTCCCATGTGAGTGTGAAACTCGATCGTCTTGACTTTTGAAGGAGGGAGGAGTCCCTTATAATTCCACCATTTTCAATACCAGTAATTGCACACTGAATCTGAAGACTGATGAAGAATGGAACTGGAAACCTGGAGATAATTTAAGAATAGCTTAGGTAACTGGACCCAGTCTTTGAAGATGAACTCTCTAGGGGAGGTCTCAAATAATCTTGAGTCTTGACCACAACTCCTTGGACACCACCACAGAAAAAGAAAACACAATTTATGTTTACACGGCATCTGGGGAGTCAGCTTGAAGTGATTTTTACAGCCATTTTCACAAGTGATTTAAGCCACTAATTAATTGGCAAATGTTCAGTCCCCATAGAGTTCAGTTATCTAGGTCAAGAGAAATAAACACGTCAATGCAGTCAGCATAGGAAGAATCAGAGACATCCTCTATGGCTTTGCGGAGCGTATTTCTTTGCTGCGGTGTACCAAATGACACACTTACCATGGTCAACTTGGAGCTTTAAAGTAAGTTTATTTCCTGCTTGGTGTCTAAGTTTTCAAGCTGATTTAAGACAAGGCTACAAAGTCCAAGAGCTTTTTTTAAGGGCTTTAGAAAACTAAATAAGTAGATGGATGTGGAGATTATAAATAGACAGATCTATAATGGATGGATGGATGGATGGATGGATGGATGGATGGATGGAGACAGATAGACAGACAGATAATACACATAGGGATCTTCTAATGTTTAGACCTGGGAGGTAAAATGATACACGAAACAATTTGTTTTTCCTTCCCTCACTGAAGCTTCTACTCTAATGAAAGAGACTGACAATATGTAGATAATCTTACAAATAGTACAAAATTGATCACTAAGTCAAATACCTAAAACTAAGACAGAAAATATGAGGGAGCGTATGAGACTCAGCCAGAGGGGTCAGAAAAGGCTTCTCTGAGAAGTGATTGCTGAGGTACAACTTGAAAGGCACTAACTAGGTGAGGAGAAGGAGCGAGACGCTCAGTAGAGAGAGGAGACTACATGAAGGAGACATGACAGTAGAAAGCAGAGAGGGTATGAAACCAAAGAACACTAGCGAAACACTGAAGAGCAGGGCTGAGTGTGCAAGACAGAGCCGGAGAACATGTACCCGCTCTATCTTGTCTGCTCCTTCTTAACAGTTGCACAACAGGAAGCGACCAGGAGTGTTGAAAGAGGAGTGTGACAAGGTTAGAATTACAGTTTCATCACCATTGGCCTGCATGAGTGTGGGGTTCAACTGGAAGGGCCACCCGGGGACAGAAGGGAAACCAAAATGTCCTTCTCTGCTGCAGATGAAACTTTGGATCAAGATGCAGTCAATAGGGACTGATCACAGGAAAGCCAGCAGGAACTGAACTGGATTTGAAGAACGAAAGGGGCATCTATAGACCAGGCCTGTGCACGAAAAGTGACTGCTTTGGATTGTGGCATGGAAGGGGCAAAACAACAACACTTCCAATGCCAAGCACTGCTCATGACTCAGGCAAGTGGCATTCAGAGCCTGAATCCAAAATTTTGAACAGTTTATGCTTGCTGCTCAGAGGCCTCATGCTGGACTTTCAGAATTAATCTATAACAAAACTCTTGGACACTAGAAAATAGAAAACTATGAAGCTCTATTTTTTTTTGTTAAGACATAAGCATAAAGATGGTCAGCTTCAGTATAACAAGAGAAAATAAAAGAGAAGCTGAAAAATTACATTTTTCGTTAAAGCCATGGAAAAACACGCCATACACACATACACACTTAAATAACCCAACTTTGGAGATAAATACATCAAGGAAGAGGATAAAATGAAAGCTCTTTTCATACTGGGGACAACTTACCTAGCATGGGTCAGGTAGTCATCAGCCCATAAGCGTGGATAAAACTTTGTTGGGATGCAGAAAAGTCAGCTGACCTTTTAACAGCAGTGTGGACTCCACGAAATATTGGAATCTGGAAGAATCCCAAACACAAAAATAAGTTTCTCAGAACAATTCTCCACCCTGGGAAATTTGCCAGCTCAGCAGCAGTTGGGGCAGAGTGAGAAAGCAGGGAGCTCTCTGCTGCTCCTTATCCTTCACACTAATCAACTCCCAGAGCCCTTTGCTGTGCTATCTACAGAAAAATCTAAGTAAGGAAGCTGCCACACTGAATATTCTTTGGTCTAAAACTTGAAAAGACAAAAAAGTTCAGATCTCCAAACCCCCAACAAGAAGTTTGGAGTAAGTGCCTTTCAGACTAGGACAGTCACCATCATCCCACTGGCAAGGAGGAAATTGAGACTAACTAAAGTCGCATCTTGTTCCCAGCTCGGCTAGATGGTTCAGGTGGGCTCTCAGGAAAAATCTGCTTCCCAAATGGGCTTTGATGGCACACGCCTTTAATCGCAGTACTTGGGTGCCAGAGGCAGGCAGATCTCTGTGAGTTCCAGGCCAGCTTGGTCTTACAAAGCTAGTTCCAAGATATCCAGGGCTACACAGAGAAACACTGTCTCAAAAACCAAAACCAAACAAACAAACAAAAGTCTGCTTCCCAAGTTTTTGGAAAAGAAAAATAGAAAATTCTTTTCTGGGAAAAACACAACAAAAATATAATTGTATTTGTATCTCTTGCTGTAAAAAAATCTGGTTTGCTCTCTACTGGTAACTTGGTAGAAATGTCTAAAATATTATGAAAATGAAAACTATGAGACTCACAAAGAAGAAAGAAAATGTAACCTATAATCAAAAAGTAAACAGTCAATAGAGACAGACTCCTCACTGACAGAGCTTGGAATCTAGAAGCCATTTCTGAAGCAAACATTTTAAATGTGTCTAAAGGTTTAGAAATAGCAATGACCAAAGGAACACAGAAGAATTTCATCAAAAAATAAAGCTCCAAAGAAAATCTAGAGAGATATTCGAGAACAGAAAAACATGATGACTGAAACAACAAAAATATGGAACAAGCAACAAGAAACAAAAGAGAGACCAAGAATGCAAGGAGAGATCAATACAAATAGTCAATATGAAGTATGAAAGGAAAAACAAGAGCTCAAAATGCAAAATATACTATCAGGGACAACTGAGTTAACAGAAAATGATGCCCCACATATATGTAATTATATGTATGTAACTGAAATCACCAGGGTATTTTCTCCAAATTCTAATCTATTAGAAGTTGATATTAAAATGATAACTTCAAAGATATCTGATATTTAGGCAGTAAATCTCACACTTTTAAACAGACTTAAGATAAAGAAGAAATGACAAGCCTTTTTTTTCTTTAAAGGTCTGACCATTTATTTCTTAAAGACTTGTTTTTGGCCGGGCAGTGGTGGCGCACGCCTTTAATCCCAGCACTCGGGAGGCAGAAGCAGGCGGATCTCTGTGAGTTCGAGACCAGCCTGGTCTACAAGAGCTAGTTCCAGGACAGGCTCCAAAGCTACAGAGAAACCCTGTCTCGAAAAACCAAAAAAAAAAAAAAAAAAAAAAAAGACTTGTTTTTGTGGCTGGACTCGGCAGTAGAGGCTGTCAGCGAGGACAGCCTGTGTCTCTTGGCAGTCCACTCCTGGTGTTTTTCTGACTTCCTTCACTCCCTTGGCCCAAAGTTTAGCATATTCTGTAATGCGCATCTTCCTTGGTTTTCTTAGGGGTTGTTTCCTTAGAGCAATGTATTGGCATTTGTGTTGCAGGACACACGGAATAACAAGAAGCTGAATCTTGGGTGTTTCAGTCCTGGGCTTCTTACCTTCTTTGTTTAAGGGCTGCTTGACAACATATTTGTGGACATCATCTTCTTTAGAGAGATTGAAAATATTTTTTAAACAATAGCCAAATCAAGAACACTCAGATTGGCATGCGCAATACATCCAATAAAAAGAACTGCACTTCTTTCCCCCAGTTTTTCTTGTTCTATAACAAGAGTGTCCCTTATTCAAGAGCAGGTCAAGACACTTTGCTTCATGGGAAAACCTTGTTTGCCATTCCCACCCCGACTGGGACCACACAACCCTTCCACTTTTCACTGAGAGCATCAGCAGCTACTCCTGTTGCCACACACTTCTCATAGAAAGTATGAAGTCTGCATTCATCATCCATTTTAGAGAGTTTCTGACAGCTGGTGCTGGGGAGGAGACATTCAGCTTAATTTTGGTACAGGAAACTGCCTAGGAAGTGCCATGAAAAAGAGCAAGAAGTGACTGTAAGCTTAATAAAATATTTTGTTCTAAGTAGCAATGAAACCAGAATGTACAAAAATGTGTGAATTATTTGAATCATGAGAACACAATGAAATACAATGGGAATTTACAAGAAGTCAATGTGTGTTTCTACCTTCTATCAACAAACTACAGATAAAAGACAGAGGAGAGAGAGACAGAGACAGAAAGACAGAGACAAAGACAGAGATATACAAAGAGAAGAAAAATTTTAAGTAACATCTATAGCATCAAAATGTATCAAATATCTAAGAGCAAAATTTTAATCTATGCACAAACCCACCATTCTTGCAACTACAAAAACAGTGCAGAGAAAAGATTTAAAATGCTAAAACATAAGGAGAGATACACAGAGAGCTAGGTTATGTGTCAAGACAGGAGCATTCATTGTGATTGAGGTATCTATTCTATCTAAATTAGTATAGAAATTAAACATAGTCTCATCAGAATTCTAGCATATTTATTCGGAAATTTTAAGGCTTGTGAAAGCTGAGTTTGTGGAGAGTGTTGATATGAGGAAAAGCAAACAGATCAATTAAAAAAAAAAGAAAATAAAAGAGTCCATAAAAGACCAGTAAACCTATGCCAATAGATTTTCAACAGAATTTAATGGGTTGATAACAGTAGTGAGGTGATATCAAATGTTTTTTATAGAAACGAACAGCAGTACAGGAACAAAGGAAAACTGTTAATACCTGCACTACAGCATGCAAGAATTACTTGAGCATGGTTATGGATCTAATTCTGAAGCTTTAACACGGAAAAGAAAACTATTGTCATGACTGGGCTAGTGAAGAATTTTTGTCAGAGTACAGAGAGCACTGACAGAGAAAAGTGACACTTAGCTTTGTCATGATTAAAAGCTTCTACACATCAAAGACACCGTTATGAAGGTGAGAGAAAGGCCAGATGTGTGAGCAAATGTTTGTGAGATGCTCATGGAAAGAGATTTATTTCCAGAATATATAAAGCTCTAAAAATCAATACATTTAAAAAAAATTAACCCAGCTACAAAGGGAGAAATGTTTTGAACATGTATTTCCCAAGAAAAGTGTTAGGAATTCCCAATAAACACATAAGATGATTTATGCTTTAAATTATTGGAGAAATGTAGATTAAAACCATAGTGATATTACGTTGTCCAGCTAAAATTAAGACCTTGTCATACCAAATGATGACAAGAATTTAGAGCAATTGGAACTGTCAAATGTTATTGATAACAAGGTAGAAAGATAACACCACTTTGGAAAACCCTTTGCAAGTTTTTATATGAATTCTACTGTGTGACGACTCATGCCTAGGAACTGTGCCTCAACTGTAAAAGGCTCTGTGTATAAACACTCGTAGTCGCTCTATGTAAAATAGCCCAAGGCTACTTTTAAAAAGAAGCTATGCATCAAAAGAACTCGTCAATTGTGAAATAGTTCCAGATTGATGCCTAGTCACCCATAAAGATGGTAAAGATATAGGCAACAATGGGACAGGGTACTGACTGACGAACCCAGCCAGGAAAGAAAGTGTACTGTGGAAATTCAGCAAGAACCACACCAGGGTTATGGGAATTAAAAGAGAGGTTTCCTCTCTAGAGATAAAGGAATGGCTAGAACAGGGGTGTCCAACATTTTGGCTTCTCTGGACCACACTGAATGAAGCATTGTCTTGCATCACACATTAGACACTTAGAAGTTCTATCAAGCATGTTTCTGAAACATGAAATCTATTGGTAATACAATAGCACCTACACATTTTTCAAAGTCATTGTATACATTTAAATGTATACACCCTGATGTTAGTAAACAGTATCTCAATAAAGTGTGTGTGTATGTATCACTGAGGGGTCAGGTAAACAAGCACATTTCAGCCTATAAAAAATACACACTAAAATGTAGATTCTAATCTCAATCCAGAATATTTAATGTATTATAAAAACACGACCTCACAATACACAGGAATAACAGATAACATAAAGTTAGGGGAATTAGAGAATTTTACTTTGAAAGCAGACATGCCCAGAACGCCTTCACATAAATTTTAACACTGTGTGAGTTATCTTGGCACCCTGGCTGTCTGGGAAGTTTGCTCACAGTCAGAGTCCCTGGGCACTGGGGTGGGCAAACCTCTACTCTTCAACATATTCCCAAATATTGTTTATAAATGTTTGGTTACCTTTAAAGGGCAGAGGTAGGCTAGGAAGCTGGAACTGAATGCTGGGAGAAAGAAGGGCAGAGTCAGAGAGAAGCCATGTAGCCCCATTGGAGCCAGACACCAGAACTTTAGCCAGTAAGCCACAGCCACATGGTGATACCATTAATGAATAAGAAACTGCTTTGGACCTATAGCAGGGCAGAACAGAGCTAGGCAGGGAAAACTAAATGGAATACTGGCAGAAAGAAGGGCAGAGCCAGGGAGAAGCCATGGAGATGCCACTAAAGACAGACATGATGAAATGATCTCGTGGTGATGCATAGATTAATGGAGATGGGCTAAATTAAGATGTAAGAGTTAGCCAATAAGAAGCTAGAGCTAATGAATTAAGCAGTGATTTAAGTAATATAGTTTCTCTGTGTTTATTTGGGGATTCTGGGCAGCCAGGAAGCCAACAAGAGGCCTCACTACAACAGTGACCTTCATTATCCAGCAAGCAAGCAGATATCACATCTTGGTGACCTGGGTTGGTACAAAGTAGCAGGAAGAAGAGAGTTCATCAGTCTGGAGAGAATGCTGACTTTGCCTGAAGGAACTCAAATCCAAAACGATTTTAACCATACACCTGTCCAGTCCAGCATGTCTGAGGCTGACTGGGCCTGCTGGCCATGGTTTTCCAAGTCTCCTTAGGCATGCGTCCTTGAACATAGTTTCAAGTCCCCCATCTTTCCCTGGAAATATTCAGTTTGTCAGTGTCTCTCTTAAAGTTTCCTTGGTTGGCCAGCAGTCATAGTCTAAGGATACATATAAGGGATACTTGCTACCTTCTGTAGTCAAATGACTCTCCAGGCAGCCTGCAGGGCCTGAGGCCCCTCAGCAGATGTCTCCAATTGTTGTTGGGCCCCAGGGAATCTGCAGTTAATATGTCTTCTTTTCTCCATGAGCTGCTGACAAGCCACTTAATTATAATAATAGTTAAAAAACATTTTAAACAAAGATTTCTGACCTTGGAAAAATCCAGAATATACATTTCTTTGGTGCAAGTCTTGACAGAACAGGGTTTTCTGTCTACCAGGGTCTCCCACAAGCAGATGAGGCCCAGGCGATTGATCCAAGCACTAAGAAATCATCCAGGCATTTGACCTCCTGATCACAATCAAGATACTAGCAGACCCTAGCCCTGGACACATGTTAGGATAAACTCCAGCCTTCCCCCTGAAAACTCAGACTACTAGCCAGCTTTCCAGGCAACATTGCATCTTTACAGACCCAACTTGGGGATCACTGTCTTGATCAACTGTGCCAACATCACTCACAAATTCTGGCAACTCTGGAAGGCAGGATACTCAAGTGACAAATGTACCCTAATGTTTCAGAGGCACACACCTAGGTCAGGTTTGACAAACCCTTTATGAAAAGTTCAAGCTTCCATGGACCAATGGGCAAAATGAGGAAACCATATAGATACTCAACAGTAGTTTAAAATGTAGTCACTTGCTGTGAGTTGAATTATGTCCCTCAGAAGATGTAGACAGGTGAATCCTCTGTGCCTCAGACTGTGATCTTGTTCTATTGTGTAAAACTCTGCAGTTCTCTTCCATGGCAGCCCCAGGAAACCAATTATATACACTAATTACAAATACGTATTTGATAAATATGTATCTTAGATCAATGGCCACATATATGTGTACACACACACACATTAATTGCACTTAGCATCTCTGATAGCACATCTTTATTAACTCATAGTTGGTGTGAGGGTTAGTGCTGCTCACAAGTATGAAAGAATCTAGAATCCCGTAGGAAATGGGTTTCTGGGCATGACCATGGAGGATTGTCATGATTGAAAAGATCCCATAGGTGGGCCTCTGGGCATGCCCATGGAGGATTGTCATGACTGAAAGAATCTAGAATCCCAAGACGATGGGCCTCTGGGCATGCCCATAGAGGACTGTCATAACTATCTTAATTGAGGCCCACTGTGGGTGTCACCATTCCCTGCATAGGATTCTGTATGAGTGGAAGTATGGAACTGAACAGTCCAGTCATTGCTCTCTGCTTCTGATCATACAATGTGACCAGATGTTTCAGGCTCCCACTGCCTTGACTTCCCCACCAAGATGGACTGCACCCACGGTCTGTCAGCCAGAATAAGCCTTTTCTCCCTTAAGCTACCTTCATCATGGTACCTACATTAAGGCCCTTGTAGAATTCTGCCTGGCACAGGCAGGGGCTCATTCATATCAGGTACAGTGCAGAGGGAGCCGTGATGACGGTACCCCAGTTCCTTCTAAGAAACAGACACAGCTGATGTACTTCCTGGGCTTATAGTGCTACCTGTTCCTCTCATACCCAAACTTGGCCACATAGCCTCTTACCAGGAGGCTGACATTGGCTGGCACTCACCCCAGTTACTTGCAATCCCAAACTTCAAGAATGTCACCACAGCACAGAGAAGATTGGACATACTGGGGAGCTTTAGCAAACTTCATTCTCTCACAACCTGCACCCCACATTCTGACATGCTCATCTGAGAATTATAGGTCCTACACACTAGAAATCCCACCATTGCTCTATTTAAACAAAGACATTGAATGATCTAGATTTTTAAAGAAAACATTAACTAATTGATCTAACCTGTGGCCTGTTCTTAAAAATGACTGGATTTGATATAACTGGACTTAAACAGATACCAGTTTAAAAGTGACAGACCTGAACTGGAAGTGTAGCTAGCTCAGTGGTAGATCACTGCTTTGCCAGGTTCAAGCCCAGCATCATAAGAAAAACATGCTTAAAAAGTGAAAAACCATTTAAAAACATCTTTTGATTTTATATACTGCTATATTGGATTTAACTTTGTTTTTCTAAACTAAACAAATCCTTTCCACCATGTCGGACAAACTACACTTGCCTCTAGTGCTGGGTTTTGTCTCCAGTATGCACATGGTTTGAACTTGGTCCCCAGGTTGGCCTCTATAGAAGTGTACAAGTACCAAGGTATCTGTAGCTAATCCGGTTTCTTCCCAGGAAGCCCTCTATTCTACGGGGTGGGAAGAGTTGGTCCCAAGGCTCAGTCTGGTCCCCTCCAGCCTAAACTCTTTTGCCCCTGGACGAGTCCCAGGGTGTAGCTGCCCAGACGGCACAGGGCGGTTGTACTGAGAGGAGTGGTTAAGCAGTCCAAGATGCATAGCCGAGGAAAAACAAAGCTGCTTCCTCCGCCGGAGCCCTGACAGCAACCTTAATGTGGAAAAATGCACTTGTGGCAATTCTTCCATCCTTTGTTGAACTTAGCTGGAAACAGCTCTGCCAAGTGCAGAACGGCTGGCCCTGGGCAGCGCGGGCCACATATTTCCACAGTCTACTCCAGCATAAACAGACCACACTTGTTACTCGGTGAAGAGCCAGGAATTTCCCTGCAGGAGGAAGACAAGGGCCGCATCTAGGGAAACGGTTGAAGGGACACTTGTACCCATCTTCCTCTTCTCCTAACCTTTCAGCAATGCCCCTCCCTCTGTCCCAGGGTGCAGGGCTCTCCAAGTGCTCCGTGGCTTTGGGCATCTGACCCTACGAAACCACTATTTAACAATGAACTCCAGGATCTGATGTTCTTTCCTTGAGGAGTCTTGGGTTTTCAAGATGGCAGGGAAAGTGAAGGACAGATTTCCTACTCCTGGCTCTTAGTAATGAATGAGTTGTCAGGGGATGTTTGAGCAGTATAGAGACTAGGCGTTCAGATTCTGCAGCCTGCCTGGATTTCAATCTGACTTCATACTTATGTGTGTCAAGAAAAGTCCTATCATTAAAAGCACACGAGCCCAAACCTTAGCGACTGAACACATCACAGACTCACTTCTTTTCCTTCCATGCCACACCTGAGGCTGAGATGCACTGCTCCATGCAGTCAGTCATGCAGGGACTGAGCCTCCTTCCACCTTGTGGCCCGGCAACTATCCGGAGCCTTGGAGTCAGAAAGTGGTGGCAGTGATTTTGGGCGCTTGTGTTGGACTGGACTGTTACTGTTTCAGGAGTCAGTGTTCAGGTATCGTCTCACCTCTCTGCAAAGGAGGCAGAAGAATGTCTTCTAGTTGTGCTCTCAGAAAGAAAATGGGACAAGATTTGTGGAAAATTAGCTATGTCTTCTGCCATGACTGCTCACTTGAGAAAGTTACTTAGCCTGTATTTGAGTTTCCTTCCCTATTAATTGAGTGTGCTATTCAGGGTTCTACAGAAATTCAGGATCTTAAGCCTCTGATCTATCAATAAATCCCCCCATTTCTTTCTTTCTGTTTGCCTCAGTCTGTCCTCTCTCTCTCTCTCTCTTCTCTTCTCTCTCTCTCTCTCTCTCTCTCTCTCTCTCTCTCTCTCTCTCTCTCTCTGTGTGTGTGTGTGTGTGTGTGCACGCATGCGTGTGCGCATGCAGATGATCCTTGAGTTGACTTGTAGTGAAATTATTCCCCTGTAGCAGTATTGGAAGTAGGAATCTTAAGTTACAAATATATGTAACAAGACAACTTGCTGACCAACATAGCTGAACCTCACCAACCTGAAAGGCACTCTGAATACTGCATCAGTCTGTCACTAGTGCACACCATGGGTCAACACTGTACTTCATGTTGCTGGCTCAAGAAAAGAAAAATTTCAAAATTTGAAGTATGACTTCTATTTAATGTGTACTAGTTTCAGAATATCATAAAGTCAAAGGGTGGTTCCCTGAAAGTTGGGAACTGTGTTTGTGTGTGTGTGTGTGTGTGTGTGTGTGTGTGTGTGTGAGAGAGAGAGAGAGAGAGAGAGAGAGGAGAAATTTTTAGAAAAGGTTTATTTTAACTTTATTTTAACTAGCTCACACATTGCTGGGGCTAGAAAGTCTGAAATCTGTGGGGCAGACCAGGATGGAGGCCCAGAGAAGGGCTGATGGCATAGGTTAAATATGGAGGCAGAATTCCATCCTGCTTGGGGAAAATTTAGTTTTTCTTCTATTGAGGCTTCTAACTAATTGGAGAAGGCCCACCCAGCCACGTTACATATTTACTCAAATTTTATCAATTTAAATATTGAGCAGAGTTTTAAAATACATTCATAATAATGTCTGTTGTAATGTTTTCCCAGCTGTCAGTGCTATGGTGGACCCAAACTGGCATAGCCAGCAAAGTATCCCAGTGGCTGTTAGGACACGCCAGCAGCTAGAGGGCCCTCTGCACAGATTAGTTTACTGCATAACTGGGGTCACCATCAGTCCTAGTGAGGCCTGACCATAGCAGTGAGTCACCACATCCAGAACACCTTTCAGCTCTCCCTCAAAACATCTAGGGAGCAACAGAGCCACACGTGGCTTATTGGCTTATTTTATGTCAATACATAGTTCATTTTCTTTTTGTTCAGACCTTTGCATCTAGTTGCTCACCGGATCCTTATCATCCCATGAAGCAGGCGGGGCCATATCATCCCTACTGTTTCTACTTCAGAGCCACACACTAAAGAGAGTATCCCCTCTCTCCCTTGGCCCTCCCAGTTGCTACCCTGTCCCCACTTCCAGAATATGTTCAAGCATAATTATCTTTCCATGGGCGGGTGACACATTTCTCCCAGCCTGATGCAAAACTCTCTGTGTATTATCAGGTCAGAGAAATAATAGCCTGATAAGCACTGGGTGAGCCTGGCTGGAGGATCCCCATGACCTTTGAGCTCCCGTCAGTTACATGGGATTTTGTGAGTGGATCTTGGAGAACCAAATTCACCCATTAAAATATTATTTTTTAAGAAAAAAACAAACTCCACAATTCAAGAAGTAAACATGAGCATGAACTTGGAATGTGGCTCTGTTTATAAGAGATTTCCTGTGAGCCGGAGCTGACACCAGGGCTGGTTTTGGGCACAGCTGGGAGACAGTAAGAATTTGTCCTCCCATTCCCTGTGTTCTGGGGCTGCTCTTCTTCATTTTACTTTGAATTTTTTTTATTTTATATGCGCCTGCTTGTCTGTATGTGGTCCATGGGTGTACAGGTACCCAAAGAGGCCAGAAGAGAAAATCAGCTCCCCTAGAGCTGTAGCTATAAAAGGTTGTGAGGTTCCCCATGGGGGTGCAAACTGAACATAGGTCCTCTGCAAAAAGTGTGCACTCTTAACCATCAAACCAGCCCCCTTTCTGTTCCCTCCCCCTCGATTGCTTTTACCTAATTGTTTATATGAAATAAATGCACAGATATAAAAGCCAAGAGTCTGAGTAACTGACTTCATTCTGCCCTAACTACTTGAGTTACCCCAGGTATATTTTATCCTTTGGTTTCCTTTCCCGGGAACTGAGGGGTTAGATAGATCCCTGATAGGGTTCACTATTCCTTCGTCTGCTCTTTTTCTCCTCTCCACAGCCTCCTTCCTAGCCACCTGTTGATCAAGACTTAGAAAGGACTTCCTTTCTTCCGAAGGATCATTTCTAAAGTCTTAGTGAAGGAATAGAGTGTCCCCAAAGCCTTTTACACAGAGAAGAATTCAGTGCTCATGGTGGGAATTCAGCCATAAAGTCACTCTGTGGAAGAAATCTTTGAAGAAAATGTCCCTCTGCTGTCCCTTAAATCATCAACTTGGGACATAATGTTCTCCACCCTCCTCCTAGATAACCCGATGTTATGTATCCCGTCCCTAATATTTGGAGAAAGAATGCTTGCAAAAGCTACAAGGATCATCGTGGTAACTGGACCCATGTGGTAGTCAGTGGGAGCAAGCCATTGCTCCCCGAACCAAAATCCCTTAGAAGGCGGATTATTTCAGCTGCTTGAGCTGGGGCACTTTGTAATGCAGTTGGTAAAGAGCCTCCTGCCTAGCCAAAAGCACGATCCCCTCTCCCCAAGGACACTCTTGACCCTCACAGAACCTTTTCTCCCTGACCTGTGTGCTGGCCAATCATGCTCTTTTGAAACTAGATACAGCAAGGTCAGACTAGTGCAGAGCAAAAAAGTCTGCCCTTGCCCACTAATCCAATGAAAGGATAGCTTTCCATGGGACTCAGAGCATTCCACTCTGCCCATAATGCCTGCATGTGTCTGGGGCAGCATGGCTGCTAAATACCCAAGACAAATCTAAGCCTGCTGAGCAGTCCGCCCACTCTTGCCAACTCTGAACAAAGTCAGTCATACTGTGGGGCGTAACACGGCCCTAGCAGTTCTGTGACAGAGGGTTCTGTCCAGTCTATATAACTCCTATTGTAGGTGACCTTGGAAGAGTTGTTCAGGTTCTAGGAGACCTTCTATCTTGGGGTTTTTATCATGGAGATCATCACATTAGCAGCCGTTCCTTTTGTTATCTTCTCCGAAACACAATTGGAAAGAACATACATCAGCTCTGACCTCTGACATGGCAGTGCAACAATCTGGTTCTTCTCCCGCTAAACTGAGCATCCTGGTCCTCGTTTTACATGTGAGGGAGCAAGACCTTAGAACGGTTTAGTAACTGTGGAGAGTTGAATTATGTTTTCCCCAAGACATGTGTCATCTCCCAGGGGGATTTGAAGACAAGGTCTTCAGAGGTAATTTAGGTTAAATGAGGTTTTAAGAGTCCTAATATGATCTAATAGTATCTTTATAAGAAGAATAAAGAACAGGTGTGCTCTTTCTGCTTGAGCCCAGAGGTCATGCTGGGGAACGAGACTCAGTGCAGCCATCTCTAAACCAGCACAAACGGTCATACGAGGAGTCAAACAGGCTAACACCTCACTCAATCTTGGGCTTTCAGGCTGCAGACTGCAAGGCAAGAGGCTCATTTAAGACACCTAGTCTATGATATTTGGTTCTGGCAAATCTAGTGAACTACATTTAGGGGATGGATAGAGAAAGACCCCAAAAAAGAACCCACATTCTTCCTTTCATGACTCCTTCCTATCTCAGACCACACAGCACTGGAATCTGGCCACTTGCAGGCTTCTCTATCAACAGGGGACCACTATTCAGAGCCCCGTCACCTTCCTTCATTAAACCCCAGCAGGAAAGCTCTCTGTGCCATCATAGCACATGGCCACAAGGTTAAGCTATATTTAACACTAGTGATGTTTCCAAGCAGTTTTCCCATGTGTTTATACCAATGTATCTCCCGAATCTGTGTGTGAGAGTTTCAGTCATTGTTCAACATTTTCATCAGCATTTGGTATTATTAAAGGAGAATCTCAGCAAGAATCTTCTCACTGTATATTCCTCTATAGCCTTTGATTCTAGAATATGTATATAAAAATATTTTCTATACATAAACAAATAAATTCTATTAAATCATAAAAAAATGCAAGTAACAACTGGGAGCGTATTACTCTTTCTCTTTCCTTTATAGAAACGGATGACTTCAGATATGACTTACAAAAAGGAGACCAATGCAATGATACTCCCATGGCATTTACACACTTGCCAGTTGTTAAAAGGAATCACAAACTTCCAGAAAGAAGAAAAAGGACCAATGTTTATTAGCAAAATATCTAAAATGCGAAAGCTTCACACAGAACATTCAGTCTGGAAATCCTAGCAACATAAACAATGGCGTGTGGTGTCCTCAGCAAACGCCACCTTGTTGTGTGCGAGTTTCCATTTCCCTTATTAACAACATGAGATGTACTTCCCAAATGAATGCAATCAATGTTACCATCACCTACCTAGTAGATGCGGGACACACACAACCAAGTAGGAGATGCTTCTTACTCTCAGGAATCTCATAATTCCAGTGAAGAAGAAGAAAGATGGGGGATGTTTAGTTATAGCTGACTGTGAGAAGCACCATTATCCAGATATGCCAAACACACTACAAGAGCCAAAGATGTATGACAAGATGCATGGAGCAGGAGGATTACCAGAAAAATATTGTTGAGCTTCATATCTTGTTGTTTCAGCCTATCCCCACCCTATCCCAATGCTAGCAAATAAACTCAGGGCCTCATATTTTCCAGGCAAGTTCTTTACTTCTGAGCTGCAGCCCTATCCCTGAGCTAAATTTTAAGGGATCAGTGAGAACTACCTTAACTGTAGAACGGGACGTATGTTGGGTATTCCATGCAAACAGAGCGGCACATGCAAGGCCACGGAAGCCCATGAAAGGACAGTGCTTAGTATGTAGTACCAGCTGCATTATTGGGATACAAAGTATGTTTGGCCACTGGAAAATGACTCAACATGTAAAGGCACTTGCTGTGCCAACCTGAATCCAGTTCCAATCTGGAGACACCATGTAAATGGTGGAAGAAGAGAAACCATTCCACAAAGTTGTCTTTGACTTCCACATGTGGACTGTGGTACTTGGGCCCCCTCATCATGCACACACACGTGCAATAGTGATAATTAGGATTTTAATAAATATTTCGAAAAATAGTACTTTTAGTATGAAAAATAAGGAAGACTAGAGAGAGAAATGGAAGGATCATTACAGTCTTTGCTTCTCTTTATCTTGAAAGTTTGAGTAAGCCACTGGAAAATCTTCAGCAGATGAGTAATGTGATTTTCAGGATGAAAAGATGTTGGGGTTTTCATATACTGTTTATTTGGCTAAAGATCCAGGAAGGAAAGAAATAAGAGGTAAAGGGAAGTCACTGGGGAATAAGAATGTTAAATGTTAAAGAAAAGGCAAAAAGAGACAGAGAAAAGAACCGGACCCACTATTTTAAAGATTTATCTATTTTTTATGTGTATGTGCACCTGAGTATATGTGTGTATATGTACACACACATACACACACACACACACACACACACGTATCATGTGCATGCAGGAGCCTGTGATAAAGATGACTACTAAACAAGACTGCATTTCCCGTCATTGGCTAATGCAATACCTAGATGCGTATCCTGGCAGTATGACCATATTCCCACTGGCACTATCTGACCATCCAAACACTAGAAACTACCCAGAAACCTCCCAGAATTGAAATGAGAGAGAAATTGTGACACACTCACAAAAATTCAACATGTCACAATGAGAATAAACACTTCAAATACATGCAAAACTCTAGATGAATTTCTTAAATATAATTATGTATACAGCATGCAGATATGTGTGTACCTTAAGTAGTTTCAGGGATATGAAGTCCAAAACCAGACAAAATTAATCTACATGAGAAATGAGGAGAGGTTACTCTTGGGGATGGAAACAAATTATATCAAGGCACAAAAGATTGAAGGACAAAATAAACAAAGGCATTCAGTGGCTTATAAATTAGGTCATTTTAAAGAGAATTTTTCTGCACCAGGTGGTGACCACTAGCTTAGAGTTGGGAACATTAATGACTATTAAAAGGGGACGGTTTGAGGTAGGACTTGGGTCTCCCTCTTTGAGCTGCCCCAGAATTCAGCATTTCTAGTAAGTAGCTCATGCTGTTGAGTTAACTTGCCGTAGCATTTCCTCTGCTGTGAGACGCATTGCTTAGAACAGTACCCAAGGTTCAGAGAGAACTTGGACTCTACCTTTCACAGGTTGGACTGTCATCCTCCTTGACTGGTCAACTCCCAAAAAGACACCAGAGTCACTTGAGACACAAGATGTGTCAAAGGCTTTACAAAACCATCAATCATTCCTGGTTAAGGGGAGAAACCAAAGCAAGGCTAAGGGAATAGGACCCATGAAAGAAAGATCTAGAAGCCTTTCTCTGTAGTTGTCAAGCCTGCTACATCACAAGAAGTCCTTCCCAAGAGGACTGGAATGGACATTAGACTTGGTCATACCAAGGACAGCCACTGTCTGAGATCTCACTGTGGTCATTTTAGCTGATCTCTGGAATCCAAAGAGAGACCTTGAAAAAGATATAAGCACCCTGCCAAATGAGCAGAGCTATAGAGTGACTCCCCAGGAAAAAGGACAGTAGCAGAGGCCCAGGAACTGTGTACAAAGTGTCCAGGCAGCAGGAGCCCAGCTGGAAGCTGGCAAATGTGAAAAGGCTGCATCAAATTAGCCTTCTTCCAACTCTTTGCCCAAGTCCAAACTGCACAAACGTATTTATGTAGAGCCACCCACTCGTGCACCAAATCACCTGCTGTAGTTTGAATGCCACTCGCTCTCACCAATCATAACTGGTGCTTAGTTCTCAATGGTGTCTTGACGAGCAGAGACCTGGTAGGCCCTGACTGGGATATGACCACATCCTCGTGAAGTCATTAGTACTTACCTCATGGAATGGTTGGAGCCTCACAGGAACATATTAGCTCACTTGAGCAGGTAGTTATAACAGAGTGAGACCTGTCACTAACCGGTCATTTTTGTCTTCTTTTGCTACGTGACATCTTTCTCTTATACCCTATGCTATTCATCACGTGGCCATCAGTAGAAGTCACTGAAGTGTTAGACTCCAGAACTGTGAACTAAATAAACCCTTTTAGCTTCAAAAAGTTCTCATCCTTGGGTATTTTGTTACAGAAATACCAAACAGACTAAGACATAATAAGTAGCAAGACATACTATTACTTCGCCAGTGAGGAAGAAAAGGCATATCTATTATTACCTTTGAGACTCGTGCTTGTTGTGGGACAATGGTTTTTTATCCTGTCACTTGTTTTATTTTTAATAAAACACTGATTGGCCAGTAGCCAAGCAAAACATATAGGTGGGGTGACCAGGCAGGAAGTAGAGGCAGGGCAACAAAAATTCTGGGAGGAGGAAAGTTTCAGTCCACAGTTGTTGTGACCCAGATGCAGATGTGACTGCCTCACCAAATAAGTTACGGAGCCACGTGGCTAGCACAGACAAGAATAGTGGGCTAATATAAGTTATAAGAGTTGATAAGAAGCCTGAGTTAATGGGCCAATCAGTTTTTAATTAATGTAGACCTCAGTGTATTTCTTTGGGACAAATGGCTCTAGGATCTGGTGGGACAGAAATCTCTGTCAACGTGCTGGTTTCAGAATGCTGTACATATTTAAACTTTTATTTAGAGTAGATAGGATATGGATCAATTTTTATTTTTTAAATTTTACAATTACATTTATTTATTTTGTATATATATGTGTGTGTTTGCCATGTTGTTCAGGTAGAGGTCAGAGGACAGCTTGTGGGAATTGGCTTTCTTTGTCCCCTGTGTGAAATTAGGTCATCAGGTTTGGTGTCAAGCCCTTTTTTCTACTGAGCTCATATATCTAGCCCAGGAATAAAATCTTAAACAGTAATACCAAGCTTTATTATGAAGAAGCCACTCTGATATTAACCACTTGGTATTTAGAATCCTATTCTATTCTGTTCTGTTCTATTCTATTCTCTGTTAGTCCTTTCCCAATTACTGGCCATGGTCCTTTGGATTGCTTTTATAATCTACTAATGAATTTCAATCAGCAGATTGAAAAGGAGTACGCTTACAGTCAAAGCATAAGACTTATACACAACTTTACTAAGAACCTGAGGCATTTCAATGAAACTACTGGTCACACAATAGGACCAAATGATAAGTATTTGGCAATTTATTATATGCATCTCTGAGCTGAACTGCCTGGAAACCCAGGACGGCCCAACATGTAGATATTGCTATGGGAATAATGCAAGACACTGCTTCTCTCAGTGTGCTTTGCTATAATTAAGCCATGAGACATGTCAGCTAGGGCATCTGAGTGCTGATTGCAGCATACCTCCTGTATGTTTTAAGATATGTGTCCAAAATTAGAGTAGCTGGAAACCTCTACAAAAAGTATAGCAATCATTCTCTGAAACACCCTGCCTGGGGTGGTAGGCTACAATTTGCATAAGCCTTGTTAGGTGGGAAGTACACTAACTCTTGTTTTCCAAGTCTCTACATATCCAAGTACAATAGCCAATTAGAATGCTGCACTGTGGTCCCAGCTTCCAGAGCTTAAAGTTCAGTCTGTTCCACTCCCTGAAGAGCCTAGGGAGAAATCAGAGGAGCAGGGCTTCACTTGCACATTGCTTGAGCCCTGTGCTATGCACCACATACCGTGTGAGGGTTTATGTGCCTTGCATCACACAGATAATCCATTGGGAGGCCAGAGAGATTGAACATTTTGTCTGGAGCCCCGTAAGAGTGAACCTATGGGTGAGGTCGCTTATCTTCTGCTTCACAATTGTCCACCAAAACAGAAATTATAAACTGGGCTTTCCAAGAATGCACTTTTTCTAGCAGGTCAATACTGCACAAGCTTACATAGAATTAGCCTGAGCACAGGAAATTAGTTCTTACTTTTCACATTTGTTATAAAGTTCTGAGTATATGAACTTGAAGGAAAAAACCGTAAGGCAGAAGTGTCAAGGAAGACAGAACACATAGCAAGAATAAAATTGCAATCCAAAAACCCAAAACTAAATTCTTAAAGCCTGGAGCTTCACAAGCAGGAGAAGAGCTTCTGTGGATCTCAAAAACTATTCTGCTTTCCTTGGAAGATCAAGTCCATTGCTGCCCTCTCATAGAAACTAAGATCTGGATGTTCAGAGCTACTGCCACAGACTCTGTGAAGAATTGTGCTACAGGCTGTTCAGTGCACACGGGCATCTAGCAAGGATGAGTGAGGCCGAATCCCAGCCTTCACTCCTCTGCTCTACCTGTACATCTTGGGCCAGAAAGGCTTCTGTCAGGAGGGAGAGGCGCTGGGGTTGGACAGATGGCTCAGCGGTTAAGAGCCTGCTCTTCCAAAGGTCCCAAGTTCAATTCCCAGCAACCACATGGTGGCTCATAACTTTCTGTAATGAGATCTGGTGCTCTCTTGAGGAAGAGACCTGGTCAGTTGTCCTCATCAACTTAGACCATGAAACCTAGTATGGACAAGTTCAACAGAACCGCCATATACGGGCTACCCAGCATGCAGGCCTACGAATGTGGAGAAAGGGAGCACAATGGGCATCTGACCCACCACACCTTGGAAAGCAAGCCAATCTCCACCTACTCCTTGGGATAATTTGGTCTTTTAATACAGGAAGTGGAGCATAAGCCCAGTTGGACATAGACCCGTGATATGTCTGAAATGCAGCTCTAAAACCCAGTTACAGCCTATTGTTTAGAAATTGGCTTTAAAAACCATCATATAACTTGGTGAGAGCCGAGGGCTAAGAAAGTCAAACCAGAGAAAGTAACATGTTTTTATACCTTAAAGTATGTTCAAACTAGACTTCTGGTCATTAAAATGAACTGCACCTTGGAA
Organism: Dicrostonyx torquatus; assembly: GCA_028555095.1. Lineage (NCBI taxonomy): Eukaryota > Metazoa > Chordata > Mammalia > Rodentia > Cricetidae > Dicrostonyx > Dicrostonyx torquatus. The sequence continues at coordinate 19,289,341 of JAQHUG010000005.1, forward strand.
GAAATCCTCCCAGGACCTCCAGCTCTGGCTGCAAATCTTAAATAACATAAAGAACATTGCTCTCATCTGGAAAACTCTGAGTTTTCATTATCCAACCAGCAGATTGGTTGTTTCAGTTATTAATCAACTCGATGGATCACTGATAGAAAAATCAAACAGCACCCTCAGTTAGCATAGGCAGTCCCTCTTCTAGAAGTGCCAGACTGGAAATGGCCTGTTGAGACTCCCCAGTTCTGCCCTGGCCCAGCTTCCAGCAAGTTCTCCTGCTTCTTTGTCACAGGACTGTGTGGACTCGCCCTAATGGGAATATGCGCTGTTTTACAGACCCACCCTGGTCGTTGTTCCTCTGCTCCTTGCCTCTGCTCCTTGCTTTTCCCAGGGGAGCGTCATCCCTTGATCGCTTTTGGGTGACTGTTGATAAACTTCCTTCTCCCTGGAGACTTCCCCGTTCCCACAGTTGGAACCTAATCCTTGAACTTTGTGATTCTGGGAACATGCTTACCACTGTCTCACTTAGGTCTCAGCCAGGCTCTTCAGTCAGACCCCACCCCCACCCC
>JAQHUG010000005.1:19291762-19333095 GCA_028555095.1 Dicrostonyx torquatus
AGTAACTATGGGACAAGTTCAGTTCAGGCACCCACTCCTCTGCTGCCCAAGTACCTAGCTGGGACCTCCTTAGCTTTTTAGTAGGGGGATATTAGTCATTTCTCTTGTGGCCATGGCCAAATACATGAAAAGAAGCAAATTAAGGAAGGAGGATTTCTTTTGGCTTGCTGTTTAAGGAGATACAGTCCCTCGTGGTGGGAGGGCATGATGGCAAGAGGGTGAGGCGGCTCATCACAGTGTGTCCACAAGCAGGACGCAGGATGAGAAGAAGGCAGATGCTTCACTGGCTTCCTCCTTTCCCCTTAGAATTCAGTATAGGACCTCAGCCCCCAGGATGGAGCTGCCTACTTTCAGAGTGGGTCCTCCCTTCTTGTCTACAAAAAGATACACATGCTGAAGTCTGTCTCGTCAGTGATTCCAAGCCCAGGTAAGTTGACAGTGAAGATTAGCCATCACAAAGAGGAAAAGCCCTTTGATTTTAACCCCTGTACACCATGATTGGGGAAAGCAAAGAAATTTGCAAATAAGAAAAACACAGAGTAGAGAGCAAAAGGCCTGAGATATGTCCCTCTGCTTGGAGCTCTTCAATCTGCTTTTCAGCTGTGTGACTGAAAAAATTATACTTGGAACATTACTCATAACTGCATAAGAGATATACTCATTCTTAACTCTATACCAGTGAAATGATCACTGCGGCACCTACCACAGCACATGATAAGTGCTTAGTAGCTCTTGTCATAACACAGTTATCATCTTTTATCAAGTCCTGTCATTTTCAACACAATACTAGCATCTAAATATAGTAATAAGCTCAAGAATCCTAGGTTCAAATTCTACTGGTTCCATTTACTACCTAAGTGGCCTTTGGGGAGGTATTTAACTGCTATTGGCCTCAGAACGCTCATCTGTTAGTTGAAAATAAATGAGATCATACATATAAAATATTTTCCCTGAAGATTACCATATAGTATTAAATAATAATATGCTCTGGAGTAGAGTTTTCTAGAAGTACTGGTGTTAAAACAGAAATAGCAGGTGGGAGTAGAATCTGTGGAGATGCTGATAGGACCCACCCAAGAGTTCCCAGAAGTGATCACCCAGTGTCTTCCTCCGCGGTTCTCTTTTTAAATATATTCATTCATTCATTCATTCATTCATTCTAGGCAGGGTCTCTCACAAGCATGTCTAGATTGCTGGCCAGCAAGCACTAGGTTCTTTTTCTCAGCCTCCCTAACACTGAAATACAAGCATGTGTGCTGTCACCAGCTTTTACATGAGTGCTGGGATGTGAAGCCAGGTTCTCAGGCTTATGTGGCAGAAATCTTATGGACTGAGTCATCTCCCCACCCCAACTTTTATACAGTCAGTTTTCTAACATTCACATTCTCATGTTTCTCTTCTTAATAATAGCTGGGTTGCATAATTCACCTTGGTCTGAAACACTTAAAACTCCCCTCTGGTGACCATAAAGAGGCAACCCCATCAGCCTAGAAGGCTTTTCAATCGCACATGTTATTAGATTAACTAGGAATGTCTTGTCCTTGCAAAAGCTGTGTGCCTGGTTTAAAACAATGTTGCTAATGAACTTCTCAGACATCTGACTCATTTTATTCTGCAAAACTTCAAACATTAAAGACTCATTTGTAAATTCCAATTTTAATAATTCTTCAATTTGCAGAAATGGCTCAGGACACAGAGTCCATCCCCTTCATCTAAGCTTGGGCATGTTGTGATAAGGCTCTGCTGGTTGTAGCATTTGATGACCGGCGTGCAAACACAGGTGCACACACAGCAATAGGATCAGTTCTAAAGGATACAAAATTCTCCACTTGCTTGTGAAAGTGAGTGATTTCTAAGTGTTCAGATTGGTGACCCCTTTGGGCACTTGAAATGACACCAGTTGATGTGAGAAGTGCTTTTCAAAGTCGTCAGAGTCCCCATTTCTGTAAAACCCAAAAAGGCCCCATTTTGGCGCCAAACCAATAATTAGACAGAGTCCTTTGAAATAGAAAGAAATACACTCAGTGGAGAGAAAGAAACATTGCTTAAAGGCTCTCAATGCACAGAAAGAAGAATTGCTCAAAAGATGAAGCAGGGGAAAGGGAAATGGACTGAGAAAGGAAGAGGAAAAAAATCACATTTCATTGGGCATCCTTACTTTATCTGCTGCCTCCCCATCCCTGAATGGACAGTAGATAGCTCTAAGATGCCACATCCTGGCTAAAAGATCAGAAGGCCGCAAGCAGCATTCAGGTCCTTCTAATAGGGCAAAAATTTCGATGAAACAATAGTTGTTGAAATCCAGATGTTTTGCAAAGCCAAAGCCTGTGGAAGGCAGCCTCTCCCCTCAGGGAGATTAGAGTAATAAACCTGGAAGGAAGGGGGGAATGTCACATGAAGAAAAGAGGGAATGTCATACTAAAGAACTCAACAAAATCCTCTCCGAGAAAACTATGCTCAGCTCCGGCCACACATTAAATCACTTCAGAGCTTCAGAAAAGTCACCACAACCCCAAGATTATCCCTGTTTGTGCATAATGGGGTCTGAGAACTTACTATACACACACACACATATACACACACATACACACACATATACACACATACACACACATACATACACATACACACATACCACATACACACACACACACATACACACACACCCTAAAGCCTAATTTATGTAAATGAACCACTGGTCAAAAATGAGACATTTTCTCTAAGAAATCACAATTCACTCAATGGCCACGAGTGTGGTAAAGTGGCGTGCTGTGCAGTGATAGCCATGGTGGGTGTCTTCCCAACTCCTCCTGTTTCCAGAGTCCCAGAAGGGTTCAGAATGGCTACCTATACCTTATAGCAGTAGTGGCTGGAAGGGGAGATTTTCCCTAGAACCTATTTTACATCTAGTCTAACTAAGTTCATACTCATTTCTTGGCTGGTATATTTTATAGCCTATGTCCTGAAGAAAAAAAAAAAACCAAGTATACATCCCAGGTAACCTTTAGACAGACTAGCAAAGAAAATCACCTCACTTACCCTTACAGTCTGCTCAGAATGACCCTGATACCTGGGGTTAGACATAAAACCCCTAACCCAGATGGATCCATTGTTGTTTGCCCCGTTCCCACTGGTAGAAGTCACTAATGAAAAGCCCATCCCATCTTCCAGCTTCCCATGGAGAGATAAATAAAGCAGACTCAGTGTTTTCATTATTGTCATTATATTTATCATCCCAGTTAGAGAGGGGTCAGAAAGCCACGACCACATCTTCCCCTCCCAGCTATTATTATTACCCAAAACGCAACAGCGCACATTCAAAAGGATTTCTCAATACCATCCAAACAGCCAAGATAAAAAGGACTGTGGTCCTGGGATCTCATTCCCAGCATCATTTCTTAGGAAATCGGGTTGCTGGTTTCCTCCCTGCGTCTCTTCTGAAGGTCTACCATCTTTCGATGCACACTGAATGGAATGATTTTAATCATTTCAACCACTTCATGCCATTCAAAGTCTAAAATAAATGGCCCCTGATTTCCAGCGTTGAGGACATGTGACTGTGGGTCAAGCTGCCCTGCAGACTGTCACTGCTGTGTAATGCATATTCAGGTCATTTTATGTAACTACTCATCCCCCATATTCCAGCTCCATCTGGGATCAACATGACAGTGACATTCTTCTTTTGGGACTCTTGTCCAGGACTAATACTCTCAGTTCAAAGTTCAGGGGACCCCACTTCTCCAGTTAAAAGATACGGTACAAAATCAAGAGTAAGGTAGAGTCAAACAGAGCCATTTGAATGCAACCAGGAACGATGTGAAAACTGTTCTATTGGGTTACATGAAAGAGCTGGAGTCGTGCTTTTTCATACAGTCACCTCGACCTAAATCCAAGACAAGTCAAATATTTGCCAAAGGAATCTTGAGTCACGGTGAATATTTTCTGTCTCGGTGACCAGCAGGCATGTTAAAACTAGCCCCAACTTCTTCTGGAAGGCTCGTTCCACTTCCCACATGAAGGATAATGTAAGAATTCTGACCACTGATGGAAGGTCATTTTCTCCATCATTCAGCCTTGCCAACTAGGCGTCCTCACATGTCTTCCAACATGCTGTCGTTGGAAGGCAGATGTCTGTATTCTACAGGCCAAATTGCACTCGCTGCTTACATGGGGACAGTCCCTAAACAGACCTAGCAGCATCAGAGCACATCTGAAGTCTGTTTTGGCTGTTACCTGTGGCCACACTTGGAAGAATACCCACAGCAAACAAGCTCTCTCTCCCACCACCATCGCCACCAGGAACTGGATTCTGCCTGCTTTTACTTCCTGAGAAATGGATGACTTCTTCCTCACTGCCATAAAAGGACAAGAGGGGCTCTGGGTGGCTGGGTACCAACTCTTCAGTGAAGTAGCAGAAACTTGCCAGCTACTTCCCTAAGATTCTCAGGAAAATGGAGGCTAACTTGTAGCCTTTCCCATTCAAAATCAGGATGAGGTCAAGGGACTGGAAAGCAGGATTAATGAGGTCAAAGGACAGGAGATGATGTTTCTTCTTCCCAAAATTCAAAGTGACTTTTTTGGATGCTAAAGAGGGGCACTAGAATTTAGTTGCAGCCCTAAGGGTTTCTGAACTGGTCTTTTGCAGCTGGCTTCTCTTTCTCTCTGTAGTCTCCCAAGCTTTGGAGCCTGACCCGGAACTAGCTCTTATAGACCAAGCTGGCCTGGAACTCATAGAGATCTCTGTCTCCCAAGTGCTGGGATTAAAGGCGTGTGCCACCACTGTCTGGCTCAACCAGTGGTTTTATTTGTATCAAACATCACAGACACCCAGACTATTGGTCCTAACATGTCCATCAGTAGCATAGGAACAGGTTCTAAAACTCTGAATTTTTAACAAGTTTCTCCAAGTGATGTTGACAGCTAGCCCTACTTTGAGACCTGCTGGCTTATGTCATTGGAAATGTTGCTTCACTCAAAAAATTGGTCATAGTGATTCTCAAACTTATCTATGTAATAGAAACAACTGGAAGAATTTTTTTAAAATTCCCAATGATCACATGTTTCAACTTGAGATTTAAATTAAATTGTGGGAGGAGACCAAGGCAAGAACAGCACAAGCATAACCAAGTTTACATCTATTGGTCTAACAGTAAGGAGGCTGCACTTTCCTGGTTACTTCATCAGTTAAACAGCGTCATGTGGACCGCACTTCTCTCTTCTGCCTTCCTCTGGTATCTGCCCTTGATAATTTTTCCTCCTTCATCACCACAAATTGCTTACACCTGTTCAAAAAACCACCTTTCTGAAAACCGTCCAAATCTTGAAAGGAAAGCAGGATGTATATACCCTTCATTTGTCTTAACCTGAACTGAAGCACATGTCTAACGTTAATCCAATCACTAAGAAGGAAATGAAAAACTTTTATTATGCTACTGATTCTTAGCCCCAGAGAACCCTAAACACTGGGATACAAACTCAATCAATTCAGAGTGCATGGAGCTGGACCCAGATGTGAGGACTTTGAAACTGCTCCTCGGGAGATTCTAAAATGCAGGTTGTTTAGAATCATTGGTTTTGACAACCACAATTCACTCATTACAACTGTGAAGATGCTCACCCAGGCTTTGGGAAAACTCAGTTCTTATACTTAAACAAAATCAAAATTTTCTTCCCAGATGAGAATCATTGATTCTGGCTAGAAAGAACATGAGCCCTCCAGATGCTGATATGCACAGTTAATCCCAAGTGCCTGGAGCTCACACCCCCCATCAGGATCAGACGCTCTTCTATCCCTGTCAAGTACTTATCTCTGTACTTTGCACAAAGTAGGTATTCAGTACAGATCTACTTATTAATTGTTTCCTTGAGCTGCTGGGAGAGTCGCTGACTGGCTGAAGTTACATTGCCAGGACATAGATTCCACTGAGACCTGCCAGAAGGACTCATTTGTCTCCTTTGGAAGTAAAGAGATGCTATTGAGTGACGACATTGAGACAAGGCCCTGCTCCCTCATTAGTATATATGCTTCTTGACCTTGCCATGGTTTTATGTAGCAGAAATTCCACACTCCTGGCATAAACACATGGCCTGACCTGAACCATGCCAGAGCAACACTTTATACGTGCCTGCTTTTGTGCTCAGCATAGGAAAGGCCAGTGTCTCCTTAAAGCCCACACAGGGAAAACACCATGGGTTCTTTTATGTGATGCCGAATTGAGGAACTCTGCCCCCTCTGCAGCTGAACCTGACATTTCCCTTTTGCCTTTACAAGGTAAGTAGCAGAAGACAAGCTGAAGAGACAAGCTACTACCTTTAAACCAAAAGAGTTCACGGGGAGAGGGCAGGGCTGCTTGTGACTTTAGAAGCACAGTTCTTTTATTCAGAGAAACCCTGCACAGAGCGCAGCTTCTCATTCATTACTCCACCAGCAGGAAGCATGGGCTGGGGTAAGAGGGGCTGCCCCTTGCAGGATTCATTGGCCTGTTAACCTGCAGGCTGTTTCACACCAGGCATAACAAAGAGGAGGTCCTACAAGCAAGGTGAGATCTTCATTTTATACTTTTTACTTCAAGATGGGGAAGATGGGTGTTTGGTAATCAATCATTTCCTTCCCTGTAATAAAAAGACATTATATTTTGTTACACAAAACCCCATTCTCAAGGAATGCTGCTACTTCTTATTTCTTTCATTCTCAGACTCAAACCATACTGGTCACCCTCTATTCATTAGCTGATTCTTAGTAACCAGAGCCACTTCCTGGTGGAGTATACCTTTACTTGTAGGAGCATCTCAGCTGCTGGCAAGTGACAGCATCTCATTCACGTCTATGATAGGCCCTAGAGGACTATTGCTCTCCTATCTTTTACTCCAAATTGAAAATATTTGCCTCCTTACAACCTCATGGATGAGAGATTTTCCAGCCTGTAATTTGAGGGTTTACTTTTCAAGGACTTGGGGAGAAAGTGTGAAACCGTGTGGTCTCGTGGAAATCAGCACATAAACTAACCCTCTTCTGAGAAGCAAGAGAACTCCAATTGATAAACTTTGGAGGTCCCTGGCTGGCAGTCAACCACATAGTGTTCATTTTGTCTGTGTGTTCAACAACCTTATTTGAGAGTTGTGCAAAGCCAACAGAATAGCTTTATGAGGCCAAAGAAGAAGCTAACATTTGCTCTGCCGATTGCCGGTTCCTATAAATCTCGCAAAGACCCTCGCCACACTGTTTATAGACAGATAACATCCAAGCACAAATGTGAGGATCAGATTCCCTTTCCAAAGCTTCATTAAGTTATAGAAAGAGCTCAAGTCCAACTGCTACCCTTTTCCCATGAAGATTTTTTGTAAAACGTGAAACGCCACCACAACAAGCTGAAAATAGGAGAAGTGGAGTGTGTATGTCCCTGAGCCCAACCTCAGTGTTGGGTTGACAGTCGTCTGTTCATCCAGGCTCCCAAAGACACTAGCATTTCTCCCCTAAGAGTTTTGTCCAAATATAAAATGGCATAGAATTTACTTCAAACATTAAAAACAAAAATCATAGCAAACTCCATTCTCTGTTCCTTCTCAAATCCACTATTGCTCAGGGCTCAAGAGGGGACAGGCTCCATAATTGAAGGTTTGGGTATTCTTAGCCACATCTGTTTGGTGGATGGATGACCCAGAAAGAAAAGTGGTTCTATTAGTTACTCTCTTACTTCACATCTCAGGAGGCAAGAAGAGAAAGTGGCAAAGTTCCTCCTTTCTCCAGCCCAATAGCCACCCTGTCTGCCTGGCTGATTAATTTTTCAAATACCTATGTAGAAGAAGCTGTTAAAAATGTGCCTGAAAGACCGAAGGAGCTCCAAAATTTTCTACCTGGCTGCTTTCTAGGGCTTTGGAGCAGAATAAGCCTGCCTCTCCCAACCCCCAGAACCTCCTTTCCTCTAATGCCAAGGTCTGGGGAAAAGTGTTGGAAGTTAAGTATGTGCAGGATTTTACTCTGATAGCTTTCTGAGGTACCAAAGGACTAGGAGCCTACACAGGAGCCAAGCTCTATCCTTTGTAAGTGCTTACAGGTGACACGTGGATGACTTGGGCAAGTTTCATTCTCATCTCTCAGTCTGGAAGATGGATGACACCATCGATCTATTCAAGGTTTCCAACACAGATAATTAGTTAGAGATTGCCAATAGGAAACATTGATGGCACATGAGCCTGGCTTCTCGGACGACAGACTCACCCAGACCTCTCCTTTTTTCAAGTGTTTCCCAGGCAACATACCCTAAGCTCTGACATTTTGACTTCTGTCAAAGAAAGGATGTTTGTTTTTAATTAATTGAACTAGGGGGCATCTCCTAAGGCCAGTGAAATACTGAGTTGTGTGAGGAAGAGCTAAAACAATCACATGAACTTCATTTTCTTGTGCTTTGTTTCTCTCTGCTTCCATAAAAGGGTAATCTGCACTGAGGTTTGCGTAGAGAAGTGGGACATCATTCTCAAAACAACAAGAAGGCAAGTCTGTGGAAGTTGTAATTGAAGAGTATGGGTAGACCACTGGGCTGGATTAATGGGATCCCTGGAGGAATTTTATGATGTCAGCTATAGACTCTGATGACTCAGGGTATACCTCCCATGTGTGAGGGCTTGCTGGAGAGGCTATAAAAGAAGTATCAACGATGAGAAGATGTTCCATTCCAAATAGAGTAAAACTAATAGGGAGACAGGTAAACAATACCTGAAATTCAAAATACTCTCAAGTCTGTAATGTTCTGATCACTGATACAAAGTTAAGTGTGGAAAGCCTCAGGTGACAGGTCATAGACGAAACACAAGCGCACCAAAAACATTGTATGCAATCACTTTCAGGCCACATGTATCAGGCACAAATGAAACAAGAGGAATTCCTGTGTAGATCTGAGTCCCAGTCCTAGGACACTTCGTTATATAATGTGCAGATATTCTAAACTCTTTAAAAAATCTGAAGTCCCAAGCATTCAGGTGATGGCTAGTCAACTATATTATAAGTGTATTAGAGACAATTTAATTCTCACTGTATAGAAGAATGAGTAAAAAATTGATGGCTCAGTCATCCAACGGGATAGCACATCTGATTTCAAATGGAAATGATCTCCATATGTCAGCATGGGTACCTCTGACAACAACGCTGCCTGGAAAGAGGAAGGTACATGAGGACATGAATTCAGCTCTCAACTCCTGCAGCATCACTTCGCTTTCTCCTTTATCTCTTCCACATTCTTACTGCAATTAAGTCAAACTCCCTCTTTAAAAATATCTTTAGTACTACACAGCAGAAAAAAATAACAGCATCTTGAATTTTGCAGAAAAATGGATGGAGCTAGAAAACATTATTTTGAGTGAGGTAACCAAGACACAAAAAGACAATTATCACATATACTCACTCATGGGTGGTTTTTAAACATATAGCAAAGAAAACCAGCCTACAAACCACAATCCCAGAGAATTTAGACAACAATGGGGACGCTAAGAGAGACTTATATAGACCTAATCTACATGGGAAATAGAGAAAAACAAGATCTCCCAAGTAAATTGGGAGCATGGGGACTTTGGGGGAGGGTTAAAGGGGGGAGAGGCAGGGAGGGGAGCAGAGAAAAATGTAGAGCTCAATAAAAATCAGTAAAAATAAAAATAAATTAAAAAGTATCTTTGGTCAGCCATGCTGGAGTTAGTTTTTGCTTGTCTCTTATCTAGATGAACACGTTCCAGTTGTTGGTCTGGTCTGATTTCATGTCTATGGAGAAGTTATTAATAACTAGGAATCTCTGTCAAAATACTTTTAGCCACATTTGAATAGGAAGGGTTCCCAGGCTATGCTTACCTGCACTCTGTTGTTTAGTTCAAGGCTATCTTTGTGTAAACAATGGGTATCATATCAATCCACCAGGTCACATTTGTTAAAAGAACTCTGGAGAATTTTGACATGCAACAGATACATAGTTTTAAAAGGGAAATAAACAAACATCAGGAAGGTGTTCAATCAAAAATATCCTTAGAGAAATGCCTTTGTCAAAAAGAGGGGACTGTGAAAAAAATATTAACACTGTCAAAAATCAAAATAGAATCACTTTTTCCAGGTCTAAGGCAAGAGAGAGAGAGGGAGAGAGAGAGAGAGAGAGAGAGAGAGAGAGAGAAAGAGGAAGGGAAAGTGTGAGGGAGGGAGAGAGGAAGGAAGGGTTGATAAAGAGAATACAGGTAGGAAGTTATGAAGGCATATTTAGACATAATCGTTCCATAGTAACTACTAAAATGGTCTGTCAGACTGTCAGAGAGCGTAGACATTTCTATGAATTCAAAAGACTTTCCTACAAGTGTACTGCACGGCAATATCAGTTCCACCGTGGACTGGAGTCACTCTTAGGAGTCATCACTATGACCATGTGTTGCTGTCTCGAGATATCTGATATAACCCTTGCTTTTTCTTAAAAACTCTTCTTGCCTCAACTTCCCACAATGTGCCCAGCGTTTACTGTGGTTTATATATTCCCACTGCAAATGTTCTGCTATTTCCAAAGAAATATTAGTGTTCTTTGGAGAACCTCTGATTATTTTTCACTCAGGTTGACACTCCTAACTCATTGTGAATTGAACATGTTTTAAGTTAAATGAGTATCACATCCATGCTCCCAAGCATCACAGCTTAGCAACACAATACACCAGTGTCTTGTCAGCATGCCTTCATGGTTGCCTGGCTAGCTGAGAGCTGTTCCTCTTTGCCACAGCCTAGCATCAGAAATGGTAATCACACTACATATCGCTAGCCTAGGGGAAAAAAAAAACTTAAGTTTTTATACATAATCCCAGTTGAATTAATCTACTTTTCTAGCATTGCAAAGTTGAGATATCATTGTAAGTCATGTATACTATATTGTTTGTACAAAACTTTGAAATGTTCAGAAGCAACATATATAGTTATATGTAACACTTACATAGAGAAAAACAGTAACAACGGTACATGGAAATTATGCCAGTTCAATTGATATTTTTTTTTTTTTGGTTTTTCGAGACAGGGTTTCTCTGTAGCTTTGGAGCCTGTCCTGGAACTAGCTCTTGTAGACCAGGCTGGTCTCGAACTCACAAAGATCCACCTGCCTCAGCCTCCCGAGTGCTGGGATTAAAGGCATGCATCACCACCGCCCGGCCTTATTGTTTGGTTTTTCATAGGAACAGAAAGAATGCAATAGGTTTTAGATTGATCTGTTTTGTTTATAAAGAACTGAAACCAATGAGGGAAAGTGTTAGCATTCACTCAATCTAAGTGATGTACATACAGAGTTCCTTTACTATTTTCTCTGCATTTGGAATATTTAATGTCGTAAGATATGTGGAAAATCATACACATTTGAAAGAGACCATCAGGCATAGAAACATAAGGAATCACAGTTGGTGGAAGACATTAAACCATTGTAACTTTATTCTTTAAGATTTTCTGTACTTACTTATCAGAATTTCTATCTAATAAGATATTAAATAAAAACCAGGAAAATGTCTTCTTAAAAAGAATCAGGGTTTGAGTGAAAAGCATTACCGTGGGAGGTGGAGAATGCTCTTGTGTGACATTGATAACTCAGTTATTTGAAGCAGTTTCCTCATCGACTGGTGGTAAGGGCCATCTTCAGACATAAGCTGCATGTTCCCTAAAGAGACCTGTGTTTTTTCTGGTAACCTTCAGACACAGGTATCTACCCAGGCCTTGCGTTTAGTTGTTTCAGTAGCTAATGTGACTAATTCTTCCTGATGAAATGAGTCGGAGCAGTTGAAAAGAAGACGGTTGAGTCATTGTATGGAAGGAACCTGGGCTGGGTAATACTGGTATTGCCAAGTTAAGGAGAGTGCCCCAACCGGAAATATACTCACTGGGTTTTGGAAGAACAAGGCAACCTTCTGAAGTTGTGTGTTACAATGATTCCAGCTAATGGAGGGCCCTTCCTTAAAACCCCTTCAAGTTTTGACAGTCTGTAACTGCTAAGACGTGCTTGATCCATTCATTTATCTCTTAATGAAGTTCACTCGTCTCAAAGGCAAACTAACAAAACCATATATTTTGTATATATCCAAAAGGAAGATATGAGTATTGTAATGTATGATTAAAAGGATGATGAACAGCAGAGCCAGGAAAAATCTAAAAGGAAATTTCAGCTATGCAAGACGTGAGGCTATGTTGTGCACCAAGGAGAATTTATCCCGTCTTCAATCATTCTATAACCCTTCAGCCTTACATTGCACAGGTACCTACCTAATCAATTCTTTGAGTGAGAGCCTGAATGCATGGGATGCTGCTGTCAGCAACTGAAATCATCTGCAGTTGGGCAAGAATACTCAGTCCCACTGCTTGACTGACAGTTTTCAAATCTGCCCAGGTGCAGCTGCTGTCACAGCCACTGTCTTAGACCTCAAACTGGTGACTGGTCCAAGGTGGGCATGGATCAAGGCAGTACTAAAGACTGCTCATACTGTTCTGAGTCCAGCAGAACCATGGGGACACTGCAGCTGCTTTTGAAGTCCTATCAAAGGTAGCAGCAGCTACAACTTCAACCCAGTTACATTTGTCAATCAAGTAGCCACCTTTAAAGCTATTGCAATGACAGTCTCAGATTCCTTTTTTACATGTCTCATGAATATACAGGAAAAGCAGCTGTGCAGGCAACTGGATGACATGATCTTCCTGAAGCTTAGGCCCCGACAAATCCACCCTTCTCTTGGCTGCCGTGGTGTCTGCAGAAGCCACCACATCTGATTCTAAAGGTCACCATGTGAACCAAGGTGGCTTCGGAAGTCACCAGGATGGCTCAGAAGGCTCTCAGAGCTGACATGTCAAAGGTCTCCAGATATCTCCCCCCCCCGCCCGCCGCCTTATAAAAGTTAAACTAGTCTCAAGGGAAGTGCCTCCTGTGCTCATGACAGGCAGCCAGGACAGGTAGGCTCAGTGGACCTGGACAGAACTCTGTAACTAAGCAGAGAGGCCTTCAGTTAGTGAACGGAAGACTAACCTCTATGTATGTATCACCTGACCTTCTGTGCCTATATAAACCTTTAAACCCCGCCCTACCACACCACACTCCTATGCCCAGCACTGCCCAACACTGCCCAGCACTGCCCAGCACTGCCAAGTGTGCTACAGCACAAGTCCCAATAAAGCTTCATCGGACAATCCATGCTTTTCTCTCCAGTAGAATAGGCTGAGTTAGTTGTATCAAGAATGGATGACATCAGAGGCTGCTAACTAGAGTAGCCAAAAAACTCCTGAGAGCGGCTAAGGAGTAAAAGCTACAGAAGGTAAATGGTGACAGAGGACAAAGGACTCCAAAAAGAGCTACAGCAAGCAACTGGTCCTAGACCCTGATAAGTTCCAAAGAGCCCCCAGGAACTGCTTGCTCTGGCTGCCTAGCCACCATCAGGAGTGACTGGGAGTTGAGATGCCGCACAAGTTCAGAGTTGTAAGAGTAAATGCTAAACTCTGCCAGTCCATGAATTCTGGGTGAGCGGAGCAGAACCCTCAGTCAAGCAGTGACAAGATGGCATGGGCATCCATCGCTCCATTGTCTCATTGGGGAAGGAAGGGTGAGCATCAGGCAGGCCATGGTAGTGATGAAGCAATGAAGACTTCTGAAGCTGAAGACATGGCACAGAGGGACACTCCCTTGCATGCCATCTCTTTGAAATCGAGTCCCACCCCGCCCCTGCCCTGCTCCAGGGGCATGGGCTTCATAAGACAGTTCTCCAGTTTGTATTAGGAGCACCGTGGCTTTGTTGAAATTCACATTTGGGGATCACTCCCCACATACACACATACCCTACTTAAAGGGCAATGGAATCTGTCTGGTTTTGATTCGATTGCACCCAACTTGTTAGCATTGTTTCCTAGGCATCCGCCCGCACCCATGCACCCCCAGGAACTTTGTTAAAAGCTGCATTTTTTAAAGTCTAGAATGCTTTTTTTTTCTTTTCCTTCTTTCTCTCTAATTTGCTGAAAGGAAACTGAACTTGAGCACAAGTTTGAGTGTAGATTTATTCTTAGTGCATGACTGACTTCCAATGAAATTGGTAAAAAATAGACTTTGCCATTCCTCTTTTTAAAATTTCAGCTCAATTTAATTTAACCTTGAGGAAAAAAATGATTATAAGCCAAGGGGATGTTTGCACGCTCTGGTGCTGTTTCTCTGGATTGTGGAACTGTCGCCTTGACAAGATTCTGGTTAGCCACTTGAATGAAAAGTGAAGACATTTACTACAAATTAGCATGGCAATGCCTTTCTGCTGAGCCAAGCTTCATCTGATTTGGTAGAGGATTTTGGTGGAAATTGCTAAGAGGTTTCATTCACAAAGTCAGACTTGGGAACGACATGCAATTATCCAAACCTATTCTCAACATGAGAGAAAACAGAAAGGAGTCGGAAGCTGTCCTCACTTTACAGGGCTCCCAGGGTTTTCTACTGTGCAGAAGGCGGCCTTATTCACTGCTGTATCATCTTACCCACCAACCTCCCAAAGTAAACAGCAACACAAGACAGTGCAGTTTCCTTCCCATTATGTAGTAATGGGCTTCCTCTGCTATTTCAAAGCTAACAATCGCTCATTGTCTGTGCTGCCGCAGCGAGGTTTAGAAACCAGAGACCCTTAAAGCAAAAGAGAAAGTCATTCCCACATGGGGAGCAGCCATAAACCTGCTGAGGTTGTGTATTTATCGGTGTTACTGGGAGATGCATTTATAGCAGCACTGATTTGTGTGTCGCAGAGAGAAGCAGCGTCTCCTTTCAAATTTGTGTGGAAATATGTGTAGTTTAGGTACACTTTCTGGGCGCACTGGTAGGTTTGGGCAGATTTGAATTAAGTACTCATTAGCAAAGAAGGAGTATCTTTTCGATTGCATGGGAGGAATTAGACCTTACCAATTTTCTAGCTAAGCACCTTGCTACTGTCTGGAAGGCAATGGGTGAATGTCAAACTTCCGGGTTACTTCTATGTGTGGGTATGTGTGGGTGTGCACACATGCCTCTAAGTGTGCCCATTTGAGCACATCAATATGAAGACTAGGTGTTTAAAAGAACTGCCGTTTCTTGGGAATCATCTACTTTGTGCTCTTTTGAGACAAGGTCTTTTCATAAGACTGGAGGCACATTGATTAGCTTGGCAAAACATCTGCCACTACACCAACCTTTAAAAAAAAAAGGTGGTGGGTGCTGGGATTGAACTCAGGTTCTCAGGCTTGCACGTCAAGAATTGAGTTATCTCCTCCGCCCAAGAACTGCTCATATGGATCTCTTTCTGAGCCAAGTAAGGGAGACTGGCACAAATCAAATCAGTTTTGTGGTCCTTTCTATCCATGCTTCCATGTAGCCAAAAGAGCCTCAGAGCATGTGGAGGAAGGTGGTAAACATGGTTCTTGTTCACTGTGAGTGGGTCTGTGGAGCCCAGCGAGAACCTGCCTACTCAAAGCAAATTATATAAAAACGCTGGGAATGGAAACTCTCCAAATACTCACAGAAGTGAAGTCTGGGAGAGGTGGAACCGGATTGATGCTCTATTTGTTTTCTTTCCTTTTCTGAAGTTTTATACAACACGTCTGTGTATATTTTAAGTTGATGTTTACATTGAAAGATGAGTATATTCTTTTTTTTTTAAGTCAGCCTATAAAGAAGTCCATTGAAGAAAATGAGAGAGTTCTTTCCATGCATCCTTTAATTTGACAGCTTTGTGTATGAACTTCCACATTCTGGCACGGATGTCTAACTGAACTCCACAGAGAACCTAGAGAAGATGCCTCCCTCTAGTTTTCTCTGTGAACATGCTCTGCAGATTCATTCTGACTTCCTTGGCCACTTGTATATAACCTGAGCTCTCCTGGTGCCTTCACATCCCTAACACCATCTGCAGACCCTCTGGCTGTCTGAACACGTAGTGGGTTCCAGCAATCTGAGATCATCCTCCGATAGAAGATTCAGGTCCCAGCAAGGAAAGTGAAGGATTTGTCCCATATCAGGTGTGTGGCTATGAGCAAGAGATCAGACAGGCAGGAGTGGCTTGCTGATAGTGTCTCTTCAGGTGGGGCCTCTTAAGAACTTGGCTAGCTCCCTCCCATGCAACCCAAGGGGATTGCTGGTGCCCAGGTGCTGCCACTGTTAGGGAAACAGCAGTCACTATGAGATGGCACCATCCCTGTGAGCTACCACCATCTGTGACCTAGAGCAGCCTCCTGACAGCAGACAGACTCAAGTTAGAGTGTGTACTTGTGTGAACTCCAGCATCCCAAGAGATTGCCTTGAAATTGCCCATGTTTAGATGAAGCTAACATTACTATATTCTTTCAGGCCTTTTAAAATTAGTGAAGGACTGATAGTTGCAGTCAATGCCTGTCTTCCAAGTCCAATTTAGATTGTTTTGGAAGAGTAGGCTTTGTCAGTTTCTTTATTCTATATATTTTGGGGCCATAGACAAAGTGAAAAAAGAATATTATTGGGCTATCTTGTTATAAGCCATATGATTTCCGTAAGTTGAAACATGTAATATTCCGAAAATGGTCTCAGTCTCAATGACTCTACAATATTTTTATGTTAGAGGATGGTGTGTAGCTTCATTCTTCTTTAAGAGCAGTATATTACATGAATCAGTAAGCTAAATAATAGTTAATTTAATTGCTTCCTCATTGACCAAGTTCTTATAATCACTGCTTATGTGAATATTTTTTTGTAGTTATGTTTTTGGAGTGAAGCCAAAGGTATAGGACTAGACAAACATTGCTAGAGATTGCCAAAGCACCTCTAGGAGAAAGGCACTAATCCTCCCCATCTCCAGCAACACATGAGAATACCCACTTCCCCACGCCCGCACTGAGTACGTTCATTGCTCTTCATCTTTGCCAGCTGTGCCAGAAGTGAGCTCACTGCGGTTTCATTCTGTATTGTCCTATTACTAATGAGGGAGACATTATTCCTCACATCTGTACATTTGAGCTCTGTGAATTACCTGATCATATAGGCTGCCACCAGATTGGAATTCTAAGAGCTTTAAATAAGGGAAGTCAGCGAAGTCGTAAAGAAAAGGTAAATTACAGCGACTTCTTGAGAACCTGGCTCCACTCTACCAAGACGAGAGACTGGTGGTTCCATCACTTAGATCCTATCACAATTTTTTCCAAAGCTCCACAAGCCTGAATCTGAAATGGGCTGTCTTCCCACAATTAACACATATTTGTAAGATTCCAGCCCATTCTTTGTATTTGACTGACAGCCTGCTCAAACAGTCCAAGTGACTGCATCTACGCCTCCTTCACCCTTGGCCTTATTTTAGTACATATTAAAATTATTAAAGGTATATTGGTTTTAGAAGAAGAACCAAAGACTATTATGGAATATCTACCAGCCATGGCAACAAGTCTTTAGAAGGGCTGGGTATTCGGTGAAAATATTCCACTTACAGGGCAAGAGAGACGTTTGCCAAATAGGCCCAAGGTAATGCATGGAAGAATGGGCAGATGGTTTGAGGCATATCAGGAATAAGATTTATAAAATAAGATTAAGGTTCTGCTGGAAAGCAACTGCAATCATTGTAAACAGATGGAACACACCCGCCTTTTGCCACAGGGCAGAGGAGGGAAGGAGCTTGCATTGCCACCTGCGAATTAAAGTTGGCTCACCTAGACACATGGCCTCTGGAGTTTATACAGACTACATCCTCTTGTATGGGCTGCACGATGCCTTCCAGGTATGTGGAAGCAGGGAGATTGCATTCTGATTCGAGACAACCTGGTAGTATTGGCTCTGTTTTCACCGGATTTGACACGTGTATGTGAACATAGCTACTTCAGGATTTGAAGACGCATGAGAGAGCTAGCCTGCCTACTCCAGGACATGTGTTCAGGATTACAGGAATGAGATTCTCAACAGAAGAAACAATGGACTATCTATCTCTCTTAGATGATTCACTTATATGCTCATTGAGCCAAAGCCCAGGCTTTGAATGTGCAAGGAATAAGTCTGTTTCTGCCATAGACTTTTCAAATTTCAAATTTCTCTCTTAAAATTCAACTAACATTGAGATGCTTCTTCTGGGGGACATTTTGGCATTTCCCAAGGGAACAGACGGATTGCCAATATGGATCTGCTGCTAATGACACGAGACAAAGGTCCTCCCCAAAATAGACAGGGATGGCCAGGGTGGAGATGGGGTTGAGCTCATTTCTCTACTCTTGGCCGTGGATGTGATGTGACTGTGTGCTTTGTGACTGTGCTTCATGCTCCTGCCTTGGAGACATCACTGTGATGACAGATGGACTGTAACCTGGAACTGTGCACTGAAATAAATCCTTTTTCCTGTAAGTTGCTTTCTCGTGGTATTTTATATTAAGGTAAAAATATAAAAACAAAAACGGAACACTGCTCCTGAGTGGGATTGTTTCCCTGATCTGCCATCCTAGAGCCCTATCTAGGATGAGGAGGCTGTTGCTTTCAGATCTCCAGAAAAACTACACAACAATGATAGGTGGCTTTTCCACATGCGGATTCCATACTAGTGATCTCAAAATGCTGTCCTAAACCAACTGTGTGGTTGTCACATTTGATAGTCACTTAATGTTGTGGAGATTTGAAGAACTTACTTTATCAATAAAGTGTGAGTATTGCATGAGAATTGGAACAATGTCAGGTAACATATGTTTGAAATACACTCTTCCATTTCAGAGACTTACCTTTTGATTTACATTTTCTCCACGATTTTATTATGAAAATCATCAAAAAAAATACAGAAAATTGGGAGAATTGCAGTCAACAAGCAACATTTTGATATGGTTGTTTTCTCATAGATCTATACAACTCAAGTCTACTCATACATTAGCCCATTTCTTCAACATATTCCAAAGTAAGACACAGGCATCAATCAGTGTGCTTCATTGTTAAGTGCTTTAGTACACATTGCCAGTCAGGGTTCAAAACTTGTCTCTTTTTTAGTTTCCATTTACATTTAAAATATATTCAAGTCTAACTATATCCCATCATGAGTTTCCAGTGACTTTCTCCAGGTCTGGTGATCAACTGACTGTCAATTGTGTAATAAGTTCCTAAGCAGAAAACACAATGAGATGTACCAGTTTACAATGTGACCCTCAGGAAATATGAATGGTTTTTCGTCTGACTCTTATGAATTGATAAACCTTATCTGACATGAGAAGTCAATAAAGGTTAAGATGTGGATCAGAGTGTCCCCCATCCTTTTTCTAATCTTCTGAATAAGTTTAAGTGGTGGCTTCCCTGAAACAATAACAAGGAAAACTTGTTATCCTACACTATCAGTCGGCCTACAGTGAACCCCGGGTTCCTCAATATTATGTAACTGTATTGTAAAACACAGCAATAAACAGGGCATCATGGGAGACCCCAGCTGTCCTCATAACTGCTGGTTTCCAAACTTTCTGTTTACAAAAAAAAGCCTCATGTCCTATGTCAGTTGACCCGCAGGTAAGTAAGTGCTTGCCTATGTAGATAGAATAAGACTTCACTTGAGGAAGTAATCCCTCCTTGGAAATGAATGCTTTAAAACATGAATCGAACCCATCTCTCTTAGCTCAGTGATGAGAAAACGGAAGCAGAAGAACCAGAACTCCTGCTGCTTTGGGTTCCAGGCCCATTACCATGTTCCATGATTGCTGAGCTTCTTGTGTGTTCCATGCCATGCTGGGTTTTGCAGAGTTTAGTAAAGTCAGATGCCCCACCCTCCTCGCTCCAGCCAAAAAGCCCCAGAGGTTATAATTGTGATCAAGAGGAAGGCGTGAAAGTGAGGCAGAGATGGTGTGGGTTCTCGGTGTCTACACTACAGACATGCCCTTGGGACCAGAAATGGGATGGAACAGCTGGTTGTGAGGAGAGCAGGGAGGGAAACGACACTTGACAGTTCTGTCAGGATGCATTTCATGTACAAAGGCTTGGCGAGTCACTTCTGTGTAGCTTGTCCTATGGTGCCTTTGGGAGCTGTTACACTTAATTATTTAATTTGCTGTGGGAAAATCCTAAGTCGTCCACATATCATTGCCCTGGTAATCCAGACCTTAGGATTTACCTTCTCATTGGACAAATGCCAACTCTAAATAAAGTCAAACCTCTTGTTAATCGAGAAGGCCCTGGGGATTGTCCTCTTGAAACCGAGAATGGGAATTATGGAAGTGGAGACAAGATAACAGCAAGACAGGGCTTCCTTTAACAAGATAATTGTGCTGCACGATGGTGAGATGTGAGACCAGGACCATGGTTGTGTCAAGTGCAGGAGGAGGACAGCAGCTGGATCCAGTTAACTTGGCCCTTGCATCCCACAGCAAGACGTCTATCTTCTAAAGTGATAAGCGTTACCCATACTATATAGATTATTTAATTTTCTATGATCTTGGCTTTTGGCATTGTTCAGATTTGGTTCTCTAATACTGGAAGCTCTGGGTCTCCTGGTTCACTGCTTTGAAAATATAAAACATATGACAGGGAAATTTTAGTGAATGCAATAAGAAATTCTGCTTATTCAAAACGACCAGTCGATGCAATTGCACCACAATATGCGTTTGGTACCACATGCCCAAAGCCTGTAAAATGTAGGTGTTGTTGACTCCAACAGCTTGCTGGGCTTGCAGGCAAGACATGAAAACCGTCTATGTTCACTCTTTCTGTAACTGTACCCCGCCCTAACTTCCAACCTGGAACTAGCCATTATAGGGCCCAGAGAAAGTTCTTCTAAACTCTTCTTGCTGGAAGGGCTTGAAGCTGCCAATTTTTGGAGCATTGCTTAAAGCTATACAGCCCCAAGAAGTCTCACTGCGACAATTCATGAGGCAGGTATTCCTGAATAGTCTGTGCATTCCTGAATACTGCTGCTGCCCTGAACTCTGACTTTCTTCATCAGAAAGCTCAATCATGCTGTGTAAATTGGTGTCTTTCCCTAAAAAAATGGCCCTGCTCATACTCTAGTCATATGTCTGGGTGCCACATTGGGCCATATTGTTGTGTTCTGGCTTTCTATTCCTATTTCTTTTCTTTTTCTTTTTTCCTACATTGCCTTCTAGCAATGTCTCCAAGCAAGACTCACATAATTCCAGCATACTGCAAAGGCACATGAACAGCTGGCGTAGTTAATTCTTTTGTAGAGGATGGAGGAGAAAAGAACTCATTGCCTTTTCTCCCATGATCCAAGAGGTTTCATGAAGAAGGCAGCTGTGAGCAAAACTACAGTGTTTTAATTTAGGGTAAAACGAATCTTTAATTCTATTTTTTTTTAAAAAAATAAAAGTGGGCATTGGTGTCACACTTCGGTGGCTCAATGGTGCAGAGACATCTCAGAAGCCTTGTAACTAAATACTAGGTACTTCAAGACTGGAGAAGGGGACAAACCATGTCAAGTCATAGCTTAGCCTATTTCCCCAGAAGTCATTTCCTGTTTGCCAGCTCAGAGCAGCCTTCTGGTGATACCAACTAGTGGTCAATGAATTCTCCTGTGCACGCAGCTGAAAGGAAGTGAGAAAACTAAAGACATCAGAATTCAATATAGATCCTGTAGAGTCCTGGTATGTGCCTGGGTCCCTAATGTCTGCCTTGAGCTAACAAATCAAATTAACCACCTTCCGGGAAGCAGCAGGTGACCAAGCCCATTTAGCTAGTCAACATTTTCTTGCCGTCTCTGATGGATGAGCTATTCATGGAATCCCTCTTCTCTCTGAGATTGCCCTCACTTAATTCCTATTCAGCATCATGTATGCAGCCCACATGAAGAGAACGTGGCTCCTTGATGCGGCAGGATAATGCCTCCTGAAATTGATTGTATTGGTAGTCCAGCTTTCAATGCGAGCTGAGCTTAGGATATCGATCTGTTTGCAAAGTGTTTTCTTTAATCATTTAACTAGCCATCCTTGGAGATCTTTGAGCTGGCTTCCTGCCCCAAGCTAAACGGAATTGCAGATCCATTCCTAAAATGATTTGAGCCAGAGGTATGGTAGAGGTCCTTAGCTGAATGCCCTGCAGATGGTAGAATTGCTGTGCAAATAACATTGTATAAGAAGAAGGGGGAGCATAACTGTCTAAGGACTTCAGACTGAATCTTTGAAAATAGGACTCCTGGGTCAGTAGACTTGTGAGGGAAAGTGAGCGAAACAAGACAAGAAAGGGTACAGATACAGCTAGTTGGTCTGAGGGTAAGCGGCCTCCTTCCAAAATGCTCAGGAGGACCCTGCTAACAGTTGCTCTGTAACCAACAGCCAACTCTGTCATCAAGGAACCAAGTGGCTTCACAGAGGAGAAATCCAGGAAGTCCCAACTTGCTGTGTGCCCCACACAGGACTGGTTTTTATAGACTAGTACAGGGCAGCTCCTGAAGATCACATGACTCAGGGTTCACATGAATCTTCGTAAAGCAAATCCAACAGACTAAGAGGACACTGGCCAGTTACTATGGGATGTGTGGCTACAGCCCACTGATGAAGGTGGGTCCCCAAGCCCAGTCGTCAACCAGGGTTCATGCAGACTTTCTGTAGCAAAGAACTTCATTGAACATGACTACAGCATAGAAAATGTTCTTGAATCCTTAGAGTTTATCTCTCTCTCTCTATCTATCTATCTACCTACCTAGCTACCTACTTAACTGTTTGTATGCATGTATATGGTGTGGGGGGGGTGGGGGCTGCTCATGACAGTGTAATGTAGGGAAAAGCTCACATTCCACAGCCGGAAAAACCTCAATTCAACTCTTGGCTTTGTCACTTCCTTGTTCTTTGACCTTAAACAGGTTATTTCTCTTTTTGAAACATCTAGTTTTCCATCTATAAAAGGAGTCAACATAGAGCTTATCTGGTGATTACTGTTCTTGAGAAGCAGACTAGACGACGCTGCAAATACCCATGCACAATACAGTGCCTAGAACTCAGTCAGAGCTCAGCGTGCTGTGACGAGTATTGTCTTCTTTACAGAGTTTTCTCAGTATCTAAGTTACATACACAAGCATGTATGGACACACATATTCACACATGCACATATACAAATACACACACATTAGCACACAAAAAACACATTTCTTTTGTCTTACTCCTTCTAATTTCCTAAAAATTAAAATTCTTACCTATGAGCAATATGGATTTATTTTATTGCTAAGAGCTACAAAGTCTTGAAACTATTTTACCAAGGTTCTGTATATATACAGAATTGGCTAGGTACTTCCTCAAGTTTAGAGATGAGTTCAAAGTTGAAGAATTGGGCAATGTAGTTGAGTGGAAAGTGACACCCCCTATTTTTCTTTATTAAGGCATTTCTTGAAACTCTGCCTTTCTCGATAGAATCTTCCTTACATAAAAAGAATATCTGTTGGAAATCTTCCAGGAGCCATTTCCTTGATGCAGACATTCTGACTGATGTATGAGGGGAGGGGTGAGTTGGAAGCTGAAGCCGTCACTGACCATAGAGGAACATGCGTAGCTAGTTATGACTTAGCTGTGTAACAGCAAATCTGAATACATCTATGTCTAATATCTTCCTCAGTTTCGTGAACAGGATGATTATTTTTCCTCTCTAAAAGCATGACCATCAAGTAGCAGCCTTTCGAGTTATGTTTGCTGTGCACACAAGTGTGTCAAGGCCAGAGGACAACTTCAGGCATCATCCTCAGAAATACTGTCCATCTCCTCTGATCAGGTTTTCTTATTGGCCTGCAGCTCACCAATCAGATCATACTGGCTGGCCATTGAACCCAAGGATACTCCTGTCCCCACGACCCCACCACAAGGAATGCAAGCATGTGCCACCATGCTCAGTGTTTCATGTGGGTGCCAGGACTGTACCATAGGTCTTCATGCTTGTGAGGAAGTACTGCACTCACTGAACATCTGTCCAGCCCCAGCAGGGGGCTTTCTGAGGACCTGTCGTCTTCAGGATGTTGGAAGTCAAGGAGACAGAAAAGGAGAAGAAGTTTGCAGGGCTATAGGGCAAGAACAGAGTATTCAGACATTTCCCTCAACCCCCAGAGCAATAGATATAAATATGATACCTATGAAAACAGACATCCCTATCCACCATACAAACATGCCATGCCCCACTCTTGGCAGACGCCCAGCTAGCCCCAGCTGCAGCTTGAAGCAAGCCTCTTAGCAGCCACTTGTGGTGACCATGAAATCCGATCGGAGGAGAATCATATTCCTCATACCTGCTCAACTTTGAAACCAAAGTCATAGAGCAACAAATGAATATATCCCCAGGTTGCCAGTTCACCAAGTCCACTGACTATAAACCTGGCATGGATTTTTAAACTGGTGTCAACCAATGTTAAAGCAGAGACTCTCAGAGCCCAGGCTTCATAGAAATCAAGGAGACACTTTAACCACATGGCAACCTCTCTTGGGTTGGTGAATATATACCCTGCAGCAGAAAGCAAGGTACGTGTGCCAAGCTCTGAGACTTCTGACATGGCTAGGCGAGCACAGACATTCAACCTAGCTCGAGGACAGCCAGAATTTCCACAAAGCTGAAACTCCCCATTTTCCCCTCTGGTTTCTGCAGAATTTCTGTTCAGTCCAATTAGGCACTTCTATATGCACAAGCTGAGTATTTGAGATGTCAACCATGTTGAAGGGAAGACTCAAGAGAAAGGTAAGGTAAAATTCTTGCCCTTCAGAGTTTAAAATACACACACACACATGCACACACACACACACACATTAGAATATACAAAGACTCATACACACTGAACACATACATACACAAATGCCCACACCATAACACACACAAATACAGAGAGAAATACACACAAGAATACATGTAAACAGAGAGAAGCACACACATGCACACACACACAGAATATGCATAAACACAGAAAGAAACACACACAGGAATACATATGAACACATATAGAGAAACATACACATATACGCGTGTGCACACACAGAGATATGCACACACACACACACACACACACACACACAAAATGGGTTAGAGAAAACTCCATCGATAATGGGGACTGAGGCTAGGTCTTCACATTCGTTTATTCATTCATGAATGTTTCCCATTTATTAACTCATTCACTTAGTCCTCCAAAAGTCACAACTACGTGCTACCTACCATTCACCAGATATTTGACAAGACAGAGGATGTACAGCCATGACGCCGTCACCTGGCTTTCACCTAGTTTCTTCATAGAGTCCATGGTGGCATTTATTGTGCCTTTGGTTTCACCTTTTATGAACTCTAGCCAGTCATGAGTTGTCACCTCTCAGGTGGTCCCAATAATCACACCCAGGGCCTCCACTTTTGTAGGATGACCAGGCGTCAGACCCTGTTCGCACCTTACGTGTGGGATATCCTTGCATTCTTGAACCCGTCTTACAAAGATTAGGTTTACAACTGGTCCTCATTTTGAGTGTAGAGATTGTGCCGAGAGGTTAAAATTTTACTCAAATCACACCTTGAAAGGCTTCCAATCCAGGTTTCACTAATCTATGCTGTGTTCCTGGAAGACCCAGGGTATTGTATTGCTCCAGGGTTTTAAAGAAAAATTTCATTAGAATAAAGAGAAATCTGTCATGGGTAGGTTTAAAGTTTTTATGCCTTCCTTTTGTAGCTATGAAAAGTAGTTAAGCTTGCCAAATGAATCAACCTTATTTCTCATCAGCCAACAAATGAACAACAGTTTTTTTTTCTTTTTAGAGATAAAAATTTTAAAATAAATATTAAAACTTAGCTTTATATAGATTTTAAATGAAATGAGTTTTCCTCTAAAGTCTGATCTAAAGAAAGAGAATAGTTGTTCCAAAAGATTTCTCCCCTCAATACCTCTGTCCCCCATCCCACTAAATACTCAACCTCAAGGCCACCATCAGCACACTCGGCAGGAGGTTCCCAGAAGCCCTGGACCTCTGCTACTCAATCCAATCCTCCCTAAAGTGGCCCAGCGGGGGAGGGGAGACCCACCAAGGTACCCTGACATTTTCCATGGTTTCTTTGAAGGAACAGCTGGACCATAATAGAAGGTTACTCGGGGATACCCACAGGTTTGACAGGACCTGTAATTTTAAACAGGGTGGACACTAAATCCATCCAACTCCGGAATGTTACTACTCTCTTAGGAACCTGAGCGAAGGTTCTGGTGCTGGCCTATAAATCTATCTGGCCTAAAATACCCAAAATTAGTTTCTGTGCTGTGGGAACATAAAAATGATATGGCTTTTTTCTTTGACATGTCAGTTAATAAAGAGTGGGAGGTGGAGCCCGGATGCTGACTGCCATGTCTCAGAAGGGTTTACCCATTAAAAATGGGAAGTGCTTTAATTACCTGTTGGTTTTGTTATATGTGTTCGTTATATGTTTTAGGGGGAAAGGGGTCTTATGGACACTCAGGAAATTATATCATTAATTATGCCTGTCAAGATGTTATGTGGCCCAAAGTAATTGAAAATTCTTAGGGTTGATTTCTCTTGTTTGTTTTGCTTTCAGTTTTTCAACTGTTTTTAAAAGATTGTTTTTAGGTTTCCAGAGATTCTAAGTATTTGGTTAATGAAGAGAGTAAATTATTTTTGTCGGGAATAATTCAACAAAACAACTGAAGAAGCTCTCTCTGTACTGACTTTGAATTTTGTTAATTGATGGCTTGCTTAAAGAAGAATTTACTTTCCCAGAGTGTGTGTATTCCTTAACCTAATATTAATATCAATTTGAATTCCTGAGCCATGGGGGAAGAGAGGATGATAAGGGAGGGAACTGGGATTTGAATGCTGATAGGCATCACCCATTTACACAGAGAGACAAGACTATACATCTGGAGTGTCATCCCCTGATGCTTAAACCCCTGGCTATTCAGATAATAGAGTTCAGCCTGCTCTAGGCTACTCATCAACCAGCAGATAGCCCTCCTAGGTAAATGCAAAAAATGCCATTCTGCCTTTGGGCCATATTCTATCTGATTGTTCCAGATCTCAGGTCCCTTTTGACCGTTGGGTTGGAGAATTAAAGGTTTCATTCTCACATCTTTAGAACATAAACTCTACAATAAGCACCCCTACTATGCATTCAACTAGATAGAACTGGTTTTTGGGAAATCCCAAGAGAAGCAGCCACTTAGAGAAGAGAGAGAGTTCTGACTGACTGGGAAGAAAGAAAAATGTAGACACTTAATCCAGTCAGATACTTCTAAAGGCTTATTGGGGCTAATTCCTCTTCATTGCTTAGTGATTATCATCTATGGTCACTGCCATGCTTATTACAGAACAAAGATACAGAAGCATTGCCATATGGAAGGGAAAGGTGCCTTTAGAATGGATGAGACTCTGACCTACACTGCAGGTGGAAATATAAATGAATGCAAACTTCCTGGAAATCTACTTGGCATAATGTTAGGAAATGTATAAAAATGTTCACACAATCTAAATCAGTATCCTACCTTAAGGAAATAATCAAAGATGGGAATACAGATTTATGCTCAGGAATGTTTATCACTGGATTATCACACACACACATACACCACATACACACACACACACACACACATGCTTAGGGAACAAAATAGCTATAGATAGTGGGAGATTGGCTAAACAGATTCTAATATATGTACCATGGAATTTGAAAGGGTTGTTAAAAGTCATGTTTTGGAAAATGGTTAATAGCATGGGAAAAATGTGAATGTTTGGTTGACTGAACTGGGGGACGGTGGTTGTTTTTATTTTCTTTTGTATAATTATCTGTGTTTTCCAAATTTTGATAATGAACAAGAATTATTTATAAGCACAGAAAAAGATACCATTGAAGAACAAGAAGAAAGAATATTGTTTCCAGCCTTGAGTCCAACAATGATTTGAGCTCCATGTTCTTCTCAAGGAGGAATGCAGGACACCTTTAGGTCTGAATCATGTGCTTTGGAGAAGTGTACCAAAGCTGACTGACATTAAGGCGATTTCCCAGTTGCTTTTGTGTGCAGTCTCTCCCAGAGGAACTCAAGAAAGCATCCTATGGATGCTACAGATAGGTGGCTTTGGATGAACTCTACAGAGCTGGTGGGGAGACAGGTACCTTGATAGCCAATGTCAACAGGATGCTTTCTTTTTTAAATTCTTTAAGGGCTGCCTAGCAAAGGTCACATCATATTGATGGTGGCCTTAGTCTGGAAGGCAGAACACTAGTCATTAAACAGAGCCAACTGCCCGTCAGCACTTGCCGCCAGTGTAATTGGTGTCTTGCTTTCCCATGCCCTTGTTCCAGGAAATGATTTGGTTGTTTGGAGTTTCTGTAAACGGCAGTCACCCTTCTAGAGAAGGTCCATGTCCACTTCCCCCTAGCTAAAGTCAATCTGTATTTATCACAAAATAATCCTCCCCCTACTACCCTCTGCGTTTATACTGGGGCCATGCCAGTTACATCGCAGGGGGCATGAGGAAGATGATAAAACTTCCTAAACATGAGAAAAGTTCTGCCTTTAGCTAAATTCCAGGCCCACTTTGCCAGACATTTTCCTCTGAAATTTTCAGGGCCACGTGTTCGAATGGGAAATTTAATCCACATGTTTCTGATTCATACGTATACTCAATGCATCAACATATCATCTCTTTGAAGTCCAAATGGCCTTTTTATAGACTTCTTCCCTAGGAATGGAAACTTGTTCCTAGCCAAGAACTAACAAATTCGAACCCTCCAAAGTCTGAGTTTCTTTCAAGGCTCCCAACTTCAGGAGATTGAACTAGACTTTGAAACATATCGTGCCCTCCCCAAGTTACCACAGTATGACTATAAATCTCAAGGCGTTTCACTGTCCTGTGCCTTCTTGGCCTTATTCTTGTACACTCATGAAGTCTCCCAATGTAAGGCAAGTGCTGTCTTCCAGGGAATTACCACAACAATGTGGTGAGAGAGAACAACTAGAAGGGAGTCCCCTCCCCTCAGGAACCTGAGAAGAAAATCAAGTGGAGACAGAGCCAACCCCAGACCCAGGATGGGATTCCAGCTCAGTGAAACATCAGAACGTCCATGATTCTATTCCCAAATGTTACAATGTGTGCAATGCTCAGTGAATGCAACTCTAAGTCCATGTCACCTCTTCAAATCTCCTTTCTAAAGACGACTAGAAACATAAATCAGTGCTGTCAAAACTGTAAGTTGGGGAAGAGCATTGGGCAAGATAAGAGAACACTATCCATTTCAGGCAATGTTTCCATTGCTAAGCCCTGCCCGCCAGCTGGGCTCCAGAGCACAGGGCTAGGAATGGGAGGGGGTGTCTGAGCTAAGCAGAGAGGGCCCTTTCTTTGCCTCTGAACTCTTCTCTGAACTGTAG
This sequence comes from Dicrostonyx torquatus, assembly GCA_028555095.1. Lineage (NCBI taxonomy): Eukaryota > Metazoa > Chordata > Mammalia > Rodentia > Cricetidae > Dicrostonyx > Dicrostonyx torquatus. Next base: position 19,321,037 of record JAQHUG010000005.1, read on the forward strand.
ATCTACCACAGTGCTTGGCATTCAGTAATCAGCAGTCTTCTATTGACTCAACCAAAATGTGCTTATCTAAATAAAATGTAATGGACTACTCTATTTTTCCCGTGAAATCCTTCTGTCTTTTCATTCACTTATACTTACAACATTCAATTGTAGAACAGCTAGGAGCACCAGCTCCCCAATGTACCCACCATTAAGCCACATTTAGTGAAAATAAATCAAATCTGTATCTTAAGCAATTGGCCTGCTCTCCGTCATTAATCACTTCAAGTGAGCGGATGAGCAGTCATTTGCAAATGGGCATAAAATACAGGGAATGTGGCTGAAATTTCCCCTAAGCTTGCCTTGTAAAAAATAATAACTAAAGATGTTTATCATTCCAAAGACAAATGCACCTAAAATATATATACTCATGTCTACATTAGAAAGGAAAAATTGTAGTTTGACATTTATCCTTTTTCAAATGGCTTCCTAATGAACGTCACCAATCAAAACCATAATGGTCTTCCTTTTCTGGAACCTGCAAAGTCAACATGGAGTTCAAGCTGATTTTTAGAGAATTGCTTACCGAAGTTTGCTATCCTCCGGGGTCATAAATAAGATGTTCTTCAAGATTCAGTTTCTTTGGTGGAATCCACATTTGTAAATTGTTAGAAAACTGATACAGAGCAAGACCACCAATTCTTGTTCAAACAATGACATTGCCGTAACTTCCCTGTGTTTCAGAGAAGCCAGATATGTACTACTTCTGTTATCCAGATGGGAAAACTAAAACAGGTGGCCTATTACATCAAATGCCAGCAAAGCCAGCTTTAGAACCTGAAGGTCAGCATCTCCTGGCCATGCTTTAAACCTTTGAGCAGCATCACATCCCAATGTTCTTCCTTCCTCCTCTTCCCAAAGGACTGTGAGAAGCCTCGGGGATGGATGATCTGGGTCTGTGCCTTTTCAAAACTGTCCAGCAGCCAATCCTTCCTATTCATTCAAATGTTATGCAAATGTCTAGGGTGTCAAATCTATAATCCCAGGGACGATCTGGCTGAAGATCAAAAGATCAAGTAGTCAGAGGATGGAAACCCTTTCCCATTTTATCCTGAACAGACTGGGACTAGCCAGAACACCTCAAAGCAGAAGTTGAAAACCTATGAAATCGTTTACTCCCCACCCCCAAAGCTAGATGACTTGTGTTGGGTCTTAGCTAATGAGATAATTGGGCCTAATGCTGGCTATCTTCATTTGGTTGACCACTATATCCAGTCCCCAACACAGAACCCCATTAGTAAAAGATTGCTTTCTGAATCAACAAACCCATCACTGCTACTCGGCAGTCACCAGAGTCAAAAGGAAAATGATTAATGTGTACAAAAAAGAACTTCTTAGAACAAGAAGAAATCGTAAACAGAAGGTAGTGTAATAGTTTAGATCAAGAATTGGCAAACACTTTCCCTAAACAGCCAGATAGTAAATAGTTTATGCTTTGCAAGCCATATGGTCTCTGTCGTAGTATTACAATTCTCAGTGCAGCCAGAGACAACATGTAAACGAATTAGCATGGCTGTGTTCCAATAAAACTTTATTCATGGACTCTGAAATGTGAATTTCATATAATTTTCACATGTCACAAAATGTTATTCTCTGAATTCCTCCCTCCCAATTTAAAGGTGTAATAAATGTTAGTAGTGCACAGGCTACAGAAACACAGGCAGATGTCTAGATTTGGCACACAGATGAAGTTTGTCAACCCTGATGTAAAAGAAAATCTTGCTCCACAAAACTCAATCCGACGTGAATGGGATGCAAAGGTTCTTTGAGAGACGTTCGTCGAAGAGCTCAGACAATGTAGTCACTCTCAGGGCATTAGCATTCAAGAGCCAGAAGCTGAGCAAATCTCCGCTGGGGCAACAGTTGTGTCTCTGCCTTTGGATAAGAACCTGTAGGATCTGTGCCCTGCTAAGAGAGTTCAAGTGAACATGGGATGCACACGGAAGCAGAAAGGTGAGGGACCAGGACTCAAGGATCCACGTAGCAGATGTAATCATCGAAGACAACAGCTCAGTTCACACTACATCACCAGAGATCCTGGAACTCATTTACTCTGTTAAGTCAGACTCCATCATTCTTTGGTTTGCCTCCAGGCAGGACATGTTCAACACAGCGCCTTCTGCAGAGCTCTGGTGGAACCAGACAGAGGCCCTAACCTGGGATCACAGGTGCATTGCAGAGAAGGGATTCAAACGCAGGCATGATTTGTTGCTAGACAGCTTGGGGTTTTACTTTTTAAAATGACACATTGGGTTCCTCAAAAGGGATGACTCATACCATTCACTCAGAGGGGAAAAGAGAAAAGTAAAATATTTCTTTACTCAATTATTCTTTAGAAAATAAAAGGTCGGTTTACCTCTAAGGTATTTGCATTCCATAGATAGTATTTTCTTGGTTTTGTTTTGTTTTCAGGAACCTAAAGAGAATAGGCTTTAAGCCTCAAGTCGTGCAAGGCATCTGCAGGACCCCAGGTAAGTAATTTTTCTTTGCCTAACCTCTGTCTCTTCATGTCTGAAGCAGATCTATTAACACCTAACTTCACAGAAAGAAAGAAATACAGTATCACTAAGCCTCTATCACAGTGTCCAGCAAATGCAAGAATGGCCATGTTGGCAGGTGATAATGTCCAACTGACCTTAATCATGTGATTTCTGTCTTCACCCCAGAGATAGTTGTACATCATGTTCACTGTGACTCTGGTCACAAGAGCTAGGAAGTGTTCGTCAACTGATGAACGAATAATGAATATGAGATACATGTGCAATGGAATTTTATTCAACTGTAAAGAAAAATGAAATGAAATTTATAGGGAAAAAACTGGATGGAGCTGGAAAGTATCATACTAAGTGAGACAACCCAGGCTTAGCAAGATAAACCACATGTTCTCCCTCACATGTGGATCCTAGCTTTGAATTTTTACATTTGTGAGTTTAATTTGGAGTCTGAAGAGGTCAGGAAGATAGAAAAAGCCCATGAAAGAAGGGGACAGAAAAAGGCCTTAAGGTATGTTGGGGTGGGGATACGAGAACACATGTGTTTTGAAAGTAAGGGGAATATGGAGGTCAAAGCCTTAACTGGGGAAGGAAGCAGGAATACAGGGTAGGAAGAGGTAGCAGATGGGTTACAAATAAGGCTTATGAAAAGGCCTTATGGAAATTCACTACTTTGTAAGGTAATTAAAATATACACTTTTTTGTTTGTTTTTGTTTTTAGGTTTTGTTTTGATTTTCTTTCTTTCTTTCTTTCTTTCTTTCTTTCTTTCTTTCTTTCTTTCTTTCTTTTTCTGTGTAGCTCTAGCTGTTCTGAAATTCACTCTGTAGACCAGCCTGGCCTCGAATTCAGAGATCCTCCTGTTTCTGCTTCCCAAGTATTGAGATTAAATGCATGCAGCACTACTACCTGGCAAAAAAAAAGATATCTACATTAAGGGAGTCATTTTAGGATTGGCAAGAGACTTGTCTCTAGAGGGGATCCCAGGTGTCCACAGGGATGTCCCCAGCTAGGTACTTGGGCAGCAGAGGAGAGGGTGCCTGAACTGGCCTTGTCCCATAGTTACATTGATGAATATCTTGATCATCACCATAGAAATTTCGCCCGATAGATGGAGATAGAGCCAGAGACCCACATTCACATCAGAGCAAGGGATTGAGCTCCCAAGGTGCAGTCGAAGAGCAGAAGGAGGGAGAAGATGAGCAAGGAAGTCAGGACCACAAGGGACTGGCCCACCAACTGAGACAGTGTGCCTGATCTATTGAGAGCTCATCAAATCCAGGTGGACCAGGACTGAAGGGGCATATGAGCAAACTGGACTCTCTGTGGCTGCCAATGGGGATTGACTGAGAAGCCAATGATAATGGCATGTATTGGCTTTTTGGGAACCTATTCTATATGGATGCACACCTTCTTAGGCCGGGATGGAGGAGGGAGGGCCTTGGGCTTCCCTTGGAGTACCCTGCCCCCTCTTAAGGAAGCAGGGGGAGGGAGGTGGGGTAGTGGGGGAGCGGGAGGGCCTGGGACAAGGAGAGGAAGTGTAAATTTTTCTTTTAACAATAAAGAATAAAAAAATAGTATTACAACATATCTTGATTACAAGATATGGAGAAATAAAGTTAGACCTGACCTGGAAACTTGGTCCCTTCTGGCCAGCTTTCAGAATGCAAAAAGATGCTCTGTAATCTGCAGAGGGAGTCATTAATGAATTTACCCAGCAGCGGACTCTGCATGGTACAATACTGACTTTCAAGGCAGGATTACTGACATGCAATAATGGTATGGCCACTATGAAGATAACCAGCTGCTTTCCGACTGGATTTCCTTCTCCACACAAGGAAAATTTATGTCTAGTACTATAATCCTGGTCAGAAATCCATGGACCCTAGCCAGGGAACCTAGTGTTATTATTTTGCTAGTGGATATGTTGTTAAACTGCTTTCTGAATACTTATATTTATAACCATAGATCGGTGCCTCTCTCAACCTTGATCAGAGACACTATCTGTCATGGGCAGTTGTCAATGCAGAGACTCATAACCAGTCAAAGTGCCGAGAACAATTAACTGTTGAATGCTCAGCCCTAAATGGGACAATATCAACTGCAAAGATGAGGAAACATCACAGAAGAAAGGGAAGAAAGACTGTAAGAGAAGATGGATAGGAGGGTTAGGAAACACTGCCTTGAGTACGGCACAGCCGTTGTACTTGTGAATTCACAACAACCATAATTTCTTGCACAAATCCTGCACAAGGTCAAGCCAGTTAATAATTTCAACATGGCTTGAAGAAGGGTCTATGAGGCTCTATTAGCTGTGGAATTCTTGACAATTGATGGCTACTGGTGGAGGTGAGTCATTTTTCTTTGAAGTTGTGCTCACTGGTAGGTTGCCCAGGTGCATAGACAACACTAACTAGACTCAGTGACTTACAAAAAGAATAATAAAGAGGACATGATGGCGGGAGGGACATGTGTTGGGGAAGGTGAGATCCTGGGGATATGGGAGGGGGAAGTTGAGAGTATATATGATCAAGATATGTATGTATAAAGTTATCGAAGAATAGATTTTAAGACATTTTTTAAAAAGAAAAAAAGGTGATTTGTGTGACACTGAGTCTCACAAATATAACCATCTTTGCAGAAATGAATATATTTTAAACAGACAGCGTGACTCTCCATTGGTCAGTAGACTATTGAGCCAATGATCCCCAGGTATGGGGATTTTTCTGAGAATCTCGCACTAGGAAAAAGGAAAGCTTGGCATCAGTCAGAAGAGGAACTTGTTTCCCAGGAGACTTCATGCAGTCCTGAAAACTTGTCAGGGCAGCCTGCAGCTGAGGTGATGCTGAGTGGTACCCTACCTTGACCGGATTAGCTGTGCATCCTTCCTGCTATCTGTTTAAACCTAAACCCCATGCGAGAACCCTGTTCTGTGTATATTCATGAGTTCTATCATTTTCCTCTCTTTTCGTAGTTATAGATCAGGTGTGTGTGTGTGTGTGTGTGTGTGCTGTTGTTGTTGTTTTATAGATAATAATAAAACAACTGGGACTAGGCTCACCTCCTTAAAGTAGCAAAACAGGTTAGGTCCACCTGGTGGATCTGATTGATGGAGACAATAAAAACCATCAAAATCATCCCCTCTGGCTTACTCCTCCCTGGGGTATTTGTAGGGAAGTAAATTTCCCAAACCAAAGCTACATTGCAATCTTACCTTGGCTCATCTCTCAGTGCAGGTTAATTCAATAGACAAACCCTTCTCCTATCAGAACACCAGAGAGTTATTCAAGTTTACAGATAATTGTAGAAACAGCCTTCGAAAGGCCCAAAGCTAATCATCTTTTCCAACCTCAAGTGAAAGGTTCAATCCAACGCTCCCCCACTCGTGTGAGTGCAGAGGTAGATGTGCAAAGCTGATTTACAGGGCTGTACGCTTTTAAAATGCTCTCCTCTTATTCCTAGGCCTTTCAATGGACATTATATCCAACATCAAAAAAGATATAGCCCAACCTATCCTCCATATGTTTCTTCATGTCCAGCAACCACAATATGAGACCTGCTGGGAACTGTGGAGTTAAAAATAAATTCTATCATGTCTTAACCAACTTAAGTTTGTTTGGGTGTTTGCTGGTCTATGGAATTCCTATCATGTGGCATGATATATATGATAGTTAAAAAAAAAATCAACCTTAGGCCTGCGAGAGATGTTTTACACAATTAACTCTGAAAAGATAACCATAGGGAGAGGATCACCACACAGGATGGGTGTGATCTGAGTGAAGTTATGTGATTAACTTAGAGATTTCCCACCGAATACGTGGCAGAGCCCAGGTATGAAGCTAGGACTGTCTCACCCCCAAGCCCATGCCATTTCTACAACACAGTAACAGTCTTCCAAAGGCAGAGCCACACATACCCTCCAATGCTCTCATGCAAGCACATGACCTATAGAAAGACTAGTTTCTACAATGAGTCCTAATGCATGGTAACCACAAAACCAGAGGACAGAACACTAACTGTGAATCATTCCAATAGAAAAACAACACTAGAAAGTCGAAAGTCCCCTGAAGTCCATGTCAAAGACAGCAATGAATGAGTCCCTGGAGTCTGGGGTCCAACATGGCTCTGTCAAGCCCCACTTTCTGTAATCGTTCACCAATTTAACAGCCAACCTCAGGAACAATCTCTCTAGCCTCATAAATCCAGGTCCACAAAAATCAAGCACATTTCACATTGTTCTATGCCGTTCCATATATTGAATTTCATCATCTCATGAAGGTTGAGTTCTTCCCTGGGAATAATGGAAGCAATTTAACCACCTGCATTAGTGCTTTCAACCTCGAAATCAATTTTATTAGGTACATGCACTAGGCAGTGGCCAAGATTCTGCATTTTGAAGATCATTTACTGATGGTCCAAGTGGAATCTATAGCAGGATTAGAGTATGGCTACTATCCCCTCCTAAACCCAGTGAAACATGATCACAACTGGACTCCAGCCTAAGCTTGTTCCCCACACAGTGCCTCAGAGAGCATCTGTCCATCATTTGGAGTTGGTACTTGTGTCAAAATCAACCAGCAAACTCCAATCTACAGTCTTCAGCTATCAGGACAAGCCATGGAGACTCCATGCAGGCCACTTGTCCCTACCACTGGTTTTCTGAAAACCTGCCTGAAAATGACTTAGGCTCTAGAAGGAAGAGAGTTTACCCTCTGACCTCAGTCCTTCAAACCTGACTTCACACCAGTTTAAAATACTTGATAGCGTCTTTCCATTCAACCAGCACTCTGCATGCTCCTTTCTGTCCGGAATCTGTCTTTAGTGCAGCTGGCGTATGGTGCCAGGACTCACAGCTGTCTCCAGAGAGGAGCCCTGTACTTTTTAAAACAGCTTTGCTTTGTGACCTGACCTGCAGGCCGGCTGCATACTTCGGTGTTCTGACAGCTAGTCATGTCTTTTGTCCCAGGCACAGGGACATGGCAGGGTAGGGGAAGTTCACCTCCAGCGCTCACATTTCAGAATGTAAATAGATGGCTCAGTCGGGAGGCCCGGTGCACTTAAGTTGGGAAGACAAAACCTCCCAAAGAAAAAGAAAGGAGACCCCTGTAGGACACTGGGGGCTCTGGGAACCACACCTGGAAGGCCTAAAGAGGCAGATGCACAAGTGCCAAGGGGCCAGATACCTCACAAGGAGGGTCCATGCGGCTGTCCTGGCTCTCATTCCTTTCTGACGTGTAGTCTTGGGTTTCTTTCTGACTTACCTCTTTTCCCTCCTAAGCTCTGCTTCTTCCATCCTTTGTTCATCTCTCGTCTTCTTTTTTCATCCTGCTCTCCACTGTGCTTCCTAATCTTCCTCCTTTCTCTCTTGTCTAAGGCTCCTCCTTACAATCATCACCTTGGTACCTCCACCTGCCCGGCGGGCTGTATTCACAATCCTCAGGCACCGAACTTTGCTAACAAATGTAGATTTAGGGATGTAGTGCACAGAGTTCTGAATTCCATCACCCCTAAATACTAACCACAAATGACTAGTGTGTTATCTTCCTTTATCTTTCCCCTACAACCACCTAAATTTTTTATTTTACTTTTGTGCTATTTTAGCTCATTATATTTTCATGATTTTACATGATGGGCAATATGTGTTTATTGTAGAAAGGACTGTAACCAGAAAGATCTCAGCCCCCCACAGAGAATTTTGCTGCTTGTAATTGACATCATAAAGACCACTTGAAGTATTCAAAGACTAGAGAGAAAGGTCCTGTTCTTGCTCTTACAGAGTCTAAAACCTGGTGAGGAAAAAAAATCAATAAACAAATACAATGTAGCATAATAAGAAAATAGTCTGTAGGAGCAAAGGTCAAAGATCTGTGCTTCTGGAAAGTCTCCTGGGGAAAAAAAAAACAACATCCTGGAAAACAAGTAGGAATTGGCCAAGAACAAAATGGGGAAACAAAAAGACACAAGTCAACAATGCTGAAGATAGAGAAGTGGGCACATTCAGAGAAATGAAGGGATCGGTGTGACTGAAAGCTATAGACAACAACAGACAACAGACTTAAAAAAAGAAGGGGACAGGCACCAGGGGTGCTCCCATCTTGGTTTAGGAAATTTTTCTGGTGACTTGGACCTCACCAGGGATTCTCCCATCTCGGTTTAGGATGTTTTCCTGCTGAATTAGTTGGACCATGGCCTTCCAGGGATGCTCCCATCTCCATTTAGGACATTTTCCTGGTGAGTTGGACCTCACCAGAGATGCTCTCATCCCGGCTTAGGACGGTTTCCTGGTGAGTCGGACCTCACCAGGGATGTTCTCATCCTGGTTTAGGAGCACTGGCATTGCTGTCCTGTGCTACTGAGCCTGGCTGTGTGTGGCTCTCCCATATCACTGTAGGAGCCTGGAGTTACTGTCTTATACTATCATGTCTGGCTTTGTGCAGCTTCTGGGGATTCAAACTCAGGGCCTCACTCTTGCCCAGCACCTATCTACTCATCCCGAACACGGCTTTTAAACAGAGCTTTCAACTTAAAAAAACGAAGAAGGGGAAAGGGAGTGAGATAATAGAGGAGAGTTTCTTTCCTAGTTGTTGCAACCAAATCCCTGAGAGAAGCAACTTTAAAAAAAAAAAAAAGGATTTATTTGGCTCCTGGTTTCCAAGGTACCTTGTTTCTGTAATCTCAGCAATAAGGAAACTAAGGCAAGGGGATAACCACAAGTTCAGGGCCAGTCTGAACTACACAGAGTACCATAAAGAGTGAGACTCCGTCTCAATGTAATTGGTGGGGCTGGAAAGATGGTTCAGGGGTAAAAACAGTTGTCATACAAGCCTGACAACCCGAACTCGATCCCCAGAACTCACAGTGGTCCTTTGACTTCCACATTCTCCCCCCTTTCTCTGTCTCTCTCTCTGTCTCTGTCTCTCTCTCTCTCTCTTTCTCTCTCTCTCTCACACACAGACATGCAATTAACACTAAATAAAGATTTTAAATTTTCATGAAAGAAAAAGTACTGCTTACAAATGACTGAATTAGATTCCCAGCCTTACAACCTGCCATTGAAATATAATACACAAGCTATGAGAGACACTCAGGGGACTACTATGACATATTGAAACATTTAAGTTTCATTTACAACAATAAAGTGAAAAGCTTATTTATTTACTATTTAGACACCAACAAAATACAAAGAATCCAGAAAACAATGGAACTGCTTAAAAGGATATGTTATGTGTTCTGAGTTGGTTTTTAATAACTTTACAGCTGCTTTCAATTCAAATTTTTATTGAATCTTCCGTATTAATCTATACTTTGCTGCCAATCGTTTTGTTAAGAAATGCAGTTTTGAATATGCTTGCCTATTTTTTTTTCACATAGTGTACAAGCAACAGTTCCTTCTTACTGAAATAGCTAAGAGCTGGTGAGGAACATGTAACCAAAACTCCTTTTTCTGGCTGGATCCTTCCAACTGGCCTTCCCATGCTCTTCGCGACACTCATCACAATGTTCTCAAAATCTCCATCTCACACAAGAAAGCCCTGGAAGGGAGGAGATGAGGTACTACCCAAGGGTGGCTGGCTACAACCAACATTTACTTATTCATAAATCGGTAGGGTGTTTGGGTTTTGAAAACAGCCAGATGTGCTTCTATTCATTGTTGCTATCTCTCTCAAGCAAAGGGTAGTTTTTAAGCTTTCTCGTGTCTGAGTTTTGTTTTCTGAACAGCAGATTGTTATATAGAAGGCAGATGTCGTCCAGCACATTTCTTGGCTGATGTCTTTTCTCCGTGACTCCATGAGAGTTTTCTTCACATTCTACAAAGTGGTAGGATCTCCAAAGGAAGGCGGCCTAGCCAGCTCAGAAAAACATTTTCTATTTTAGTGGGATTAAAAGTATCCATCCACCATGGGCCACAGATGCCATTGGTTGGCTTGGATCCCTTGAATGCATCGCTGGGGAACAGATAAAGGTCTTAGGAGCTTTGTGGTCTTTTTGGAAACCTAGATTGCATCAGTTTCAAAGAATGTCTGACTTCGTCTGGCTGTCCAGAATATCCGTCTAAGTCCCCTTTACTCTTCACATCTGTCTAAACAAGGGCAGGGGACATATTGAGTATGATGCAAAGCCAAGAGATAGTATATGGCTCTGGGTGTAAACTCAGAGCCCACAGCAAGAACAACTCCAGACAAACTCAACCTGCTTTCTACAAAAGCAGAATTTAAGTGTTCTGCCTGCTAAAAGTACATTTGAAAAACGAAATATTTCCATATGGCTTTATTTTCTGGTATATAAAAAGGGTTAGACTAAATTCTAATTTTGAAAAATAGTTCATAATACTGACATATGCACTGAAGTCATCTGAAGAAAATACAAGGTGCCAGAACAAATGCCCATGCCAGAAGCCAGTCTCCTGATGGAGAAACAAATAGAAGGGGGACAAGTGACAGAGCAAGTAGAGAAAACCAAATACATCACACCCGAACTGAACACTGGGAAATTCTGAAATGCATTTTTCACTAAAACGAAACAAAACAAAAAATGCATAATCTTCACATGGACCTATTTTAGAAGCTTCCAGCTGATATTGCATTACTCAAGCTAGACTATATGTTTACATTAGATAATTCACTTTAATTTCTTAAGAGAAAGAAACTATTGTCCAGGGAAAAAACAGACTGTAACACAAAGTTTTGAATCTTAAGTGGAAAGAATGAGCACCCCTCCCTCTCTCCCTCCCCTCCCCCTCCCACAAATTTAGCGCTGAAGGCTCAAGCCCACTTTTTGAGTCTATTACAACAAATTTGTGTTAGTACCATACTTTCTTTTGGAATACAGTACAGCTGCAAACAAAAGTCCCATTCCTGTCAGTTGTTTGCCAAACAGCCATATTGCTAGTGTTGAGAGTCTGGTAGTATCTAGACACCTCCAGGAAAAAGCTCCAGATCAAATAAGAGGGTCAAAACCCTCCCCTATTTGCTATAGAGGAAATCCAACATGAGACGAAAGGAGATCTTTCTAACTAACTAAGATCTAAGTTAGTATGTTCTAATACAAAGGAATGCATGTTTGTTTTTGTTGTTGTTACTCTTGCTTTATTTTGTTTTGTTGTTGTTGTTATCGTTTATCCATACAGGGTTTCTCTATGTAATAGCTCTGGCTGCTCTGGAACTTACAGATCTGCTCATGGTCCTGGCCCTGCCTCCCAAGTGCTGAGATGAATGAAAGGCATGAGTATTCTTGCTGGTTTCTGATGGTTGTTGTCTTGTTTGTTTGGGTTGTTTTTAATTGTCTGTTTTGAGGCAGGGTCTCATATGCCCAGGCTTCCAAGTATGAGCTTGAACTGTTGATTCTCCTGTCTCACGTCCCTAGTGTTGAGATTGTAGGTGTTGTAGATAACACCCAGGTTACAGAGTACTGGGGGAACCAACTCAAGACTTTATGTGCAATAGACAAGCAAGTTACCAATTGCCCTACAGCCCTGGGCCCCTTCTTACTGCAATGTGTGTGTGTGTGTGTGTGTGTGTGTGTGTGTGTGT
>JAQHUG010000005.1:19367532-19396615 GCA_028555095.1 Dicrostonyx torquatus
CTGTTGAACGTCACCTGTCCCAAGCATACTAAGTCAGGTTCAGTAGTCAGAGCCTCGGAGGAGTGATAGAGAGGGATGCACACTGGACTTTTTTGTTAATACCTGAGACTGATGCAAACTGAAAGGTGAACAAACGGGGCACAGAGGGAAACAGCCCTGAAACACAAAACCAGATTTAAAAAAAAAACTTTTCAAAGATTAGCTTCAGATTTTTTAGAGCAATTACTCTGCTCCCTTATTTATTTCTTAATTCTTTGCAATCATTTCTTACTTTTATCTTTATGAATTCTATCACTCCCCATTTTTTGAGTTTATTTTCTCAGTCGTATTCAGAGCTTTGATTTCAAAGATTAGTTCACTTATTTTTTAAATCTTGTTTGTTTTTCCTAATAAGCACGATGATAACTATTTCTCCAAGTATGGTTATATCATTGGTTTTTAACATGTACTTTCTAAATCATTTTTATTTATTTTTCTTCAATTTAAGTGTTTCAAAGAAGTAGATTTATTGCCTTACTTTTGAGGATTATGGTTCAAAGAGCATATTCGAATTTTGTTTTGTTTCTACAAGGGTTTTAATGCTTATATGTTCAGAAAACATTGCCCACGTGATCTACCATTTCAAATTTATTAGCTTTCTATAATGTAAATCAGTTTTTCCTGATTTTTGTAATGTACTCTTGAAAGAACAAATAATGTTTGTTAGTTATATTTGTTAAGTCAAGTTTATCTCATCCTTATATTCTTATTTTTAATGTACTGATTTGTTGATTCATAACAACATATATTAAAGACCACTCTGATTGTAAAGCCACTTACTCATCCTCATATTTTCTAAATGTTTATATATTTAGAAGCTATGTTGTCAGGGTCATAAAGGTTTGTTTGATTAATATACCCTCGTATCAGTCTTAGTAATAACCGACTTGTGCTATCTTCAGTCTGACATTATTACTGCCAAATTTGTTCTATTTTGGTTCTTGCTTTCCTTTTATACTTTTTTTCCAATTCTTTCATTCCAACCTGTGGTGGCTTCATTCTACTTGCAGGAGAAAGCAGAACAAGCTGTTCTGGGCAGTGTAACCTCCAGCCTGTCTCCTGTGAGTTAGGTAAAAAACAGAACATGCTCCCCCTCAGGCAGAGCTTCAGCGAGCCTCCCAGGGAGACAGATTGATTCACCTGGGTGTCACAGCCACCAGAGGACCATCCCAGCCACTCCTCATTGACTGTCCCTGCCTAAAGGCAGACACATTGGTTGCTCATTATGTGGTTATGCAAGGGGTACAGGAGGGAGAGGCGGTCAGAAAACTCACATGCTGTTCAGAACCCAACCTAATCACCCTGAAACTGCTCCAGGGCATCCTTGGGACCGTGTTCAACTTTGCAGAAATTATTTCTTACATGTGTTTTAAGTTGTGAGTTCCTTTTCTTTGTTTGTTTTGTTTTGTTTCGTTGGTTGGTTGGTTTTTTGAGTCAGGGTTTCTCTGAATAGCCAAAGCTGTTGGCTGTCCTAAAACTAACTCTATTGTCCAGGTTAGCCTCAAACTCAGAAATCCACCTGCCTCTGCCCACCTCCCCAGTGCTGGGACTAAAGACATGAGCCGTCATGCCTGGTTAGTGAGTTCCTTTTCAATCTGACCTCAGTTATCTTCATCTTTGTTAAATGGTTTTTGGCTAAATAGTCTCTTGTTTTTACAATATGGCAGGGTTTTTGAGAAAGGGTGGGGGACCTTGGTACTAAACCTAAAACCTTGCACATGCTAGATAAGCACTCTATCAGTGAGCTACATTCTTGACCTTTATAAACTTAAAAGGGGGCAGAGTCTCATTAATCTGCTCAAGCTGGGCTTGAACTTGTGATCCTCCTGCCTTGATCTCTTGGGTAGTTGGGATTATAAACCTGGACCACCAGGCCCAGTTCCGACATGGCTTCACAGCAATATTTGTGTCATTTTTCTATACTTTATGTAAGTGGAAGAAGCTACAAGGATTTCTACAGTGCTTATTCTATATTTTCAATTATTTCTTTAGCCCAAAATAAGATCCTGGAGCAAAATATAAAAACATTTTAGGTGCTTGCTATATACTGACAATTGCTTTCTAAAAGCTACTACTACTATCAGAAATCCCTCCATCAGAATCTTTGCTTATTGCTTAGGACAGAAGAGAAGAAGCTGGACATTAAGTAGTGAGTTTGGTAAAAATACAAATGTCTGTGGATGTAGCTCAGTTGGTAGAGTGTTGACATGCACAAACCCTGGGTTTGAGTCTCAACACTGCATACATAATCTGGGCATGCTGACACAGGTCTATAATCCCAGCATTCAGGAACTAAAGGAAGGAAGCTCAGAACTTGAACATTATCCTGGGCTACAGAGTAAGTATTGGTCTAGTCTAAGATACATGAGACACATCTAAGAAAAAAATTAAGTATAAATAACATATTGGGCACATGTGAAATCATCATCATGATCAAGAAGGCAGATGTATGAATAACCTCCAACAGTTTCTTCTATTCTGTCCTTCTGCACCCCCTCATACTGCTCCCCTGATTCCCCCTCCCCTTCTTGAATAACCACGGGTTCTGATTTTCGAAACTAGTGAATAATTTGTACTTTCTAAAAACTCATAGAAATAGAAAAATATGTAAGTATATAAATCTCTAGTAGTCCAGCATAGTTACTTGGAGATTCCCCCATGTTATTGTATAAATCAATAGTTTACTCTTTGTTCATTGCCAATAGTATTTTGTTAAAAGAATATATAATTGTTGGGCCTGGTGGCACATGTCTGTAATCCTATCACTTAAGAACTAAGACAGGAAGATTGCATGTTCAAGGCCAGGCTTGCTGGAGGCTCACCTGGGAGACTATCTCAAACACAAAATAGAATAAAATGAATATGCAGCAACTTGTGCATTCACTTTGCCTTTGTTCCACCTTGGATTCGTTCACTTATCTAAAGCAATACTGTTGGGGATGAAACCCACGTGACATAGCTTAGACCACCAGAGGCTTCCTGACGTGTACTGGTTAATGCTGTCAATTATATTCACGTTATTAAGAAGCACAACTCCAGAAAATTTTCAGTTTGCAAATCTGAAATACTATGCCCTTTAAATGGACACGTTTCTTCTGCCTCCTCCAAGGCCCTGGTAACTGCCATTCCACTTTCTCTTTCTACAATGTGTCTACTTTGTTCACTTCATGTGAGTCAAGTCATGTAGGATGCATCACTTTGTGACTCACTTGGCACAGTGTCCTTGAGGCTCATCCATGTTGTGATGACTGACAGGATTTCCTCCTCCTTGAAAGGAGAAGCTGATCAGTACAGAGACTAGTAGTTAGCTAAAGTGCCAAGAGTGACTGTCGCATGCTCGCACCCAAACAAGACAACTGTATATGATCCACCCTGCAAGGCTCAAGAAACGTGGTAGAAGAGGGAGAAGTAAGAGCTGAGAGCTGAGGGATGATGAGAACCACTGTCAGATGCTGTCTTCTGGACAGGCCATGGCCATTTCACACATGAACTCAAGGCTGCTGTGCCTGCCAAAACAAGAGATTTACAAGTCAGGGCCCATTGACATCCCAGCACAGATAGGTGAAGGGACTCAGGAGCTCCGTTTCAAGTCCCTCGGAGCATTAGAAGTTGGTGCCTGCTGTAGGAGAGGTCATTTCTTCAGTGGTGGAGCCAGGGATTGATAAATTGCCTGTGCCCCGCTTATCAATGCCCACACTCATGCTCATGCAAGTGACTCTAATTAGAATCCAATGACATCGACATCAGCAACAAAAACAACTACATAAGAGTAGAGAAGGGACTCATGGAGGAAAGTAAGGGGTTCAAAGGGAGGGAAGTAAGAGAAGGCAATAGGGGAAACAACCCAAATAAATACATACATGTACACAATTGTCAAGGAATAACCCAATAAATTAAAAAATGATAGAGCACCAACAAAGCATATGAAGATTCCAAGGGTTTTAAACAATTGTATAATTAGATTTTTTTAAAAAAAAGAGAAAGTGAGAAATTGCTGAAAATTTTCACATTTGATGAAAACTTCAAACCCAAGTGCATAGTTTCCTATTGTTGCTATAAATAGCCACAAACCTAGTGGTTTAGGACAATACATACCACAGCTCTAGAGGTCAGAAGTCTATAAAGGGTCATGGAGACTAAAATCAAACTTTCAATATAGCTACTTCATTATTAGAGGATTCCTACCCCCTGGCCTGCTCTAGATTTAAGGTGTTTCTTACTTATGCCTGCATGTTTCTAACTTTATTTTCATTGACACATCCCATTTTCTTACTCTGACCTGCTGCCCCCATTCATAAGGATCCTTGGGAATATATTGACCCTCTGTATATAGACCAGGAAAAACCCCCATCTCAAGATCTCTAACCTAATCTGCCAAAGCCCCACTTGCAGTCTAAGATAACAAGCTATGACTTGACTGTTCAACAGAAAAGTTATGTTAAAGTCCTAATGAAAAAGACAGAAATATAGAACACCACATGAAAACACATATGGGGACAGATAGCCATGTGAGGACAGAGGTAGATATTGGAATTGTGCTTTTAAAGACCAAAGAATTTTGGGTGCTACTAGTAGGACTAGATGACCAGAAACACCTCCCCCTGGGAGGGGAAGATGCTGAGGGATCAGAAGCTTCCCTCAGCCACACATCTTTGTTTTAATGTTTTAGAGATAGTTTCAGAATATATATTCTGTTGTGATTTGAAGGTGTGAGGTTCCCATAGGGTCACATGTTCGAACACTTAGTCCCCAGCAGGCAATACTGGAGATAGAACCTTGCTGAAAAAAACAAAATGAAACACAGGGGACAAGCTTTGAGGCTTTGTAGCCCAGTCACAGTTCATTTTCACCTTCTGCTTCGTGAATATAGATGCAGTATGGCCAGCCAGCCTTCTGCTCCTTCCACTGCCCTTCCCTGCTGGTTGCTGTATCTTCCTGCTGGATGGACTGTATCTCTTGGAACTGTAAATCAAGATAAGACCCTTCAAGTTGCTACTCTTTTTAATGTCATCAGTGAAAAAGTAACTAAGATAATATGTATCTTTGGCTTAGCAAAATCTGTCTGCAAGGGACATTATGTAGTTTCTGAATTGTATAAGAACATTAACTGTATACTTTCCTTCATTTCCTCTTGGACTTAGGGCTATTACATTTTTACCTTTGTGATATGATAGTTACATTGCTATCATTTTTATCTGTCTGTTGCCACTTTAAAGTTAACATAAGAAGGAAGATCTTATATATTTACCCACATAGTCACTCACCATTTCCAGTGCTCTTTGGTCCTTACTGTGGATACAGATGCATTCACCTATCATTTTCTTCCTGCCTGCCTTTAAAATTTCTTGTAGTGAAATCTACTTCTGATGAATATTTCAGATTCTGTTATCTGAAAATATTTATTCCCTTTTGTTTTCTATCTAATTTTTTATGGAATATAGATTTTTTATATCATATATTCTGATTACAGATTCCCCTCCCCCAACATCTCCCAGATCATCCCCACCTCCCCTCCCATCTGAATCCACAACCTTTCCATCTCTTGTTAGAAAACAAACAGGCATCTAAGTCATAATAATAAAATAAAATAAAACAGAAACAAAGAAACCAAAATAGAAAAAAACAAGTAGACAAACAGACAAAAAAGAGACAAAGAAAAAGCACAAGGAACACATATAGACACAAACACACACATTCACAACACATACAAAAATATCTTAAAAACAAAAAAACAAAACTGGGAACCATAATGTATATGCAAAAGGCCTGTTTAGTTTTTTTGTTGTTGTTGGTTTTGTTTTTAAGCCCTAACAAAGCATTATGAGACAAAGAACCTCCCAAGATGCCTTTGGGTGTTTTATGTTTGCCATCTACTGCTGGGCGTGGAACCTGCCCCTAAAAGTGGTCTGTGTACCCAGTGAGGCTCCATTGGGGAAACCACATTTCTCTTTTGTGAGCAGTTATCACTGAGAGAGAGATGATGGTCTAGGGATGGGGGGTTGTGCCCACTTTCCCTCTGAGCGCTGAGTCACTTTGTCTTTGAAGGATATTCCCTTATGTGTAGTGAAAATAGACAGTTTTCATCTTTTAAAATCTCTGCTGTTTTCTCTTTTGATTATTTCTGACTAGAAGTTGTCTGTTATCTGGGCCTGTTTCTCTGTATTTAGGGCATCTCTTTTCTTTGGATATTGTGATAATAATACTGTACATCAATGGCCTTTAATATTTGAATCTCATATGCCTTAGTTTGATTTTCTTCAAATTTCTGAGACTTAAAAGTTTCTTGCATTTCCTGGCTCTATAGTGTGGTTGGGAGAATAACAACCACCCAACATTGTTCCTATCCTATTCCCGCTTACCTCCACCTAGCAGTGTCCCTATCCTAACTCTGCTTCCTTCCACCCAACAGGATCCATATTCTAACTCCTCACACCTCCACCCAGCAGAATCCATATCCTAACTCCTCACACCTCCACCCAGCAGAATCCATATCCTAACTCCTCACACCCCCACCCAACAGGGTCCATATCCTAACTCCTCACACCCCCACCCAGCAGAATCCATATCCTAACTCCTCACACCTCCACCCAGCAGAATCCATACCCTAACTCCTCACACCTCCACCCAGCAGAATCAATATCCTAACTCTGTTTACCTCCTGAACTGCTTTCCCAGAGTTGCTGGAAAAGTGATCAGAGAGCAGTTCTCAACCTGTGGGCCATGTGGGTCATTACCCCTTTGGGGGGTCCCAATATCAGATATCTTGCATATCAGATATTTACATGATAATTTATAAGAATAGCAAAATTACAGTTATGAAGTAGCAACAAAATAGTCTCATGGTTGGAGGTCACCACAACATGAGGAACTGTAATAAAGGGCCTCAGCATGAAGAAGATTAAGAATCACTGGCTTAAAGGAACAGAAATTCATTCTCACCCATTCAGAAGGCTGGAAACCCAAAGACAGGCTGCCAGTGTGTTTCAGAAGTCTCTCTAACCATGACTGAGAACAGAAATTGTGCCTGGTGTCACCTGCCATCCTGTGTCAATCAAGACCATCCTGTTTGCATTTGATTTCTTTTCATTTATTTATATTTGATGGTTTTTATTGTTATGTCTTCAAGTTTACTAGCCTTTTCTTTAAAGTTTAATCTTTCACTAATGCTATAGGATGTGTCTTCACCTATAGATCTCAGTGCTCGAAGTGTGATTTAGACTTTGCTTTTCTATCACTACTTCTTATTTAATTGGGCACATGGCCTAAGTTTTAAAACTTGCTTTAAATTTATTGCCTACCAAATGTAACACTTTGTCAATTCCAGGCCAGTATTGATTTTTTCCCCCTGATTACAGATTGTTTCCCTACTTTCTTTTTTCATGCCTGTTAATTTTTTAAAAACAGATTCTACCTGTTATAAGTTGTCTGTTGTTTGGTGCCAGGTATTTTGGCATATCCATCAATACTTTATTCTGGGAGCTTTATTCTGGGAGACAATTCAGTTATAAAGAAACAACCTTGCTCTTTTTATTGTTGCTTTTTTGTGTCTTTGGGAAAGACAGAGGCAGCATGTGGCCTAGAGCTAATTATGTCCCTCCTCTGAAGCAAGACTCCTCATAGTCTACCCAGTGCCCCATGAACTGCCCAGCTTTGCAGTCTGTCTGGTGGCAACAGTCATGAGAAGCAAGTGTTACTCCTTGTGACCCTTCCAAGTGGTTCTTCTCTTGCCATGGTACTTTCCTCGTAGGCGTAGGCTGCTACCTCAAAAATTATTATCATATATTATGTCCTTCTTTGTTTTAGGTGAAAGAGTAAACCAAACCTTTTCATTCTATCTGGAAGGTAATGACAAATTTCTTTTTTTGGTGGGAGTAGCTTTTCTCCAAATAACCCCACTATCAAGCACAGACAGAATGCAAAGCCCTTGTTGATTGTAAGTGGGGAATGGATTGCAGCCTGCCAAAGCCTGTCCCTATGGCTGCTTCTTTAGTGAGCCGAGCAGTCGCAAGGCTGTCTCCTGGTTCTCAGAGATGCACAGGCCTAATTTAAAAGCCACAAGATCAAATTCTTCATTTCTATACCTGAAGAAACTCAAGAGTCTAGCTACTTATGTCACCTGCCCATGGTCACATAGTTAAGGCCTAGCCCCGTGGTTCTCAACCTTCCTAATGCTGTGCCCTTTAATACAGTACTCTGCATTGTGGTGGCCCCCAACCAGAAAATTATTTTCATTTCTATCTCATAACTGTAATTTTGCTACTATTATTAATTGTTATGTAAATATCTGATATGCGACCATCAAAGGAGTCACAACCCACAGGCTGAAAACCACTGGCTTAGACCATAAAATAAAAAGGAATACTGGCTACATCTGCATAAAGGCAAGATCATTGTTAGATCTGCCTTGGTACTTTTAAGTTTCAAGAAGTCTATGAGAATAAAAAAAGGGAAAGTTTGGGAATTCACAAAGAGGACATGATGCTAATAGCTCCCCATTGTGCCTTCCCTCTAGAGTTCAATTTACTTCCCAAAGCCCCATCTCCTTGGGAAGCCTCAGCTTCACTCAAAGTCCCTCTATGAGCTGGATATGCACCTCCGAACTGACTAGCCCGAGTACCTGAGTCACAAGCAGGCATTGTGTCCACATTGCCATCTGAAATCCGGCGGAGCACTATTCTCAGTGATGCACCAGATATCTAAAAAGATACCTAGAATGGTGTGTTTGTGGTTACTGGCAAAAATTCCTGGGAACAAAAGGGTCTCAATCTCCCATTCACACAGCACAGATTCCATTTTGCCTTAAACGCCATGAGTGAGTATGGTGCTTAGGAAGGGTTGACCAAACAAACAGAAGCGAATGTTCTTTGCCCCTGCTGCAAACAATGAGACAGGAAGGACCCAGGTGCCAAAAGCAGCTACCTCAGACGTTGACATACTGGATGAGTCTGGATTTGCCACTCAGTGAATCTCAAATTCCTTGATTTAAACAGCACTCACAGAACCTGCCCCTGCTTGCCTTTCCAAGAACCTGGGAGCTATAGCTGTATTTAAAAAATAATTTGTAAGTTCTTTAGAATGCCGTGGAGATAGGAAAACATAAATACACAGCATTGCTATTGTTAAGCACACTTAAATACGGTTAAACTCTCATATACACATGCTAACCACACTTGAATATTCAGTTTTACACCGAAAGGGATCACCCGCAGATTACTTACTTAATCTTTTCTCCGGTCAATTTTTCAAATTGCAGAATAGTTAAGTGGTCTGGAATCTCACTGTACCATATCTCTCTATAGCTCAGAACTTAGGATGCGCTTAGAGCACCTTTCATAGCAATCAGAACTGAAGAAGTTTCAACACCGCGTGGTGACTTCCCCGCCTACTCCATTACTGTATTTCCTTGGAAGTCAATGTGACCTCAATCCCAGAAGCACAGTCATCCAGTGACTGGTCACTTGGTTTGAACACCCAGGCTGCTGCCTATGGCCGTACCAGTGTAAATGAGCCTTTGAGAATTGTGCTGGGCTGTACCACCCTCTCCAATATACATAGATGCCTTCATTCTGCTTTGACAAAAAAGAAAATAGAGTCAGGAATGAAAGTGTAGAAATTGCAAGCGCCCAAGGAAATAAAAGTATCCAGAATTTTACAAAAGATGTATATTCAAATAAAAGTTTTGTATAATCTGCATATAAAATATAGTACATGTGCCTATGTAGAGAATATATTGCATTTACCCACATTAATAACACACATTTAACACATATATATTATATGAAAACATTCATTGAGCCCTAATACTAGACACACAGTACATATTGCATAAATACTTCTAACCAATAAATGAAAATATACAGGGTGTTATGGCTATACACAGTGGCAATAAAATCCTTTTGATTTTAATCAAGATAAAGACAGAAAATAAAAATGTCCATGGTCTTCATACTGGTCAAAAATGCCAATAGTCTGTAGAATGACTAGTAACTGAGATCTACAAGCATGGCCATTAGGTATGACCAAACAGCTTTCCAACCAACATGGACTAACTAAATTCTCTTTAATAGGTACGAGAAACTAATTCTTAACAGTCTACTTCTGTAGCTAGTGAGATGGCTCAGCAGGTAAGAGAAAGTGCCACCGAGCCTGAGGACCTGAGTTCAAGTCCAGACTCTTCATGGTAGAAGGGAAGAACCAACTCCAGAAGATTGCCTTCTGACTTCCAAACATGCCCCGTGGCACATGCACACACAATAGTTAGAGTATACACATTTTAAATAAATATAAAGGCTTCAAATCCTATTTTGAAAAATCCACAGAGGCAAATGTTTGCAGTTCTCATAATCCCAAGTACAGTAGACTCTCTAACAAGAATGGCTGTCAAGAACGAAAGGTATTAGTGTCTGATCAGCTTTCCAGGCCCTTCCTTGACCTCATCCTTTTCCCATAGACCTTAACCACTTGCTCGGTAGACTGCTTAGCTAGACTTAATCATTCCTAAAGTCCCCTGAAGTTGTGCATCCATGGATTCAGGTGTCGAATTTGTTGACACCTGACTTGTCATACCAACAGTCAAGCGGGAAAATACAAGAAAGAGGCAAAAGGAAAACGAACATACGCTGGCAAAAGGTTTTACGTGATTGTCAACTAAATTTTGGGTTTAGTCCCAAGCAATGAGAAAAAAATGATAAATTCAGATTTCACAACTTCCATGTTTGGGAAGAAAACACTTTTTTTTCATCGGGGTTATATTTGTGGTTGTCATCACTGACTTAGTTGAATAGATATGGTAACCTCAGCTTCACAGTCTCTTCTTCTCCACCCCCCCCCCAAAATCTCCTCTAATTATAATATTCTAGGTAAACACTAAACATTCAAATGTCTCCATTTCTCATGGCTAGTAAAATGTCCCCAGGAGGTCACCCAACCCCACACAGCCAAGGAAATCAGAGCCCAGAGATATTAAATAATATTTCAGAGGCCACCCAGCTAGCCACGACCAGCAAATTAAAAACTTGAAGGTTCCTGACCCCAAGGTCAGCCCCTGGTTTTAGGTAACAGTTTTTGAGGCTGAGGACACTAGGTACATATGCATGAGGCTCGGTGTCTAGAAACCTAAGAGTTGAACAAAGCCCTGGAGGAGCTGAAAGTCAACGACGCACTTGGGTCTTCGTGGGCACATGTGTTCCTTTCTCTCCATCCCGTCCCTGTCATCACAGCTTTGTTTTAAACTGATGAATTAAGTGTGAGGCTAACTATCCCTTCTGGGAAGAACGTTTTTTCCCAGTAGAGCAGAAGAATCAGAGTGTCTGCGAGATGGTACAGGGTGTTGTTCGAGACACTAATTGGCGACACCTTGCTAGGAAACTACAGCAGGTTAGGGGCTGGGAAAACATCTGTCTCCAGTGGAGATGGTGGCAGCCCCCCACAAGCCTCAGACACAACCCAGGCCTGTCAACTCCCAGCTGAAGGAATCTTATCTCCTGGAGGAGGCGCCTCCAGGGGATGGGATCACCAAAACAGTGTGACCCCGGAGAAAACATTAAGAATACATTTGACAGCAATTTGTAGGAAAGGCTTCCTCCTGCTCTAGTCTCAGGAACAGAGCGCAGAAGTGCCATTCCTCCAGAATCAGTTTTCAATGGTCCTATCTCTGAAGGTCCTATAATCTGAGGTTGAGGGCAAAAAAGTCAGAGAAAGGTAACAGAACACAGATCTGAGACACCCCAAAATCCATGCATCACCCCGTAAAGGAGTTTTGTTGTTTCAAAATCAAAATAATTTGCCTACGTCCCAATACACCCCACTTTCCACCCAAATTTTTACCCCCATCAGCCAGTGGGAATGGCACTCCTAATAGGCATCTAAAAAATAATCATTTTTTTCCCACACTATCTGTATTGAACTGCCCTAGGACTGAAAGGAATCATAATAGCCACACACTAGAAAAGTAAGGCATATGCCATAGCTAGTTAGTGAAGAGAAGAGAGCTTGGCACTCCCAACTCTTTCCTTTTGGTTCTCTTGTCTCAACAGACATTTGCTGTGTGCTCTTAAAAAAAAAATAGAAAATATGGTCAGCCATGCCCTGCCCTGGCTCTGAAACCTTCTGGCTAAGAAATGACATCCACCCTTTCAGTTCACATTCCATGACACATCTAAGCAAGTCACTAGCCATGACCAATTTCAACAAGCAGACATGGATTATCCTCTCAAAGAAAGGGCAGGAAATACTTGTGAACAGCGAGACATCCTACATAAGATCCCCAGAAAAGCCTTGCTTTCGTTCTGATTCGCTGAGTTAGGGCCAGCACAGTCACACTCCTTCCTCCATACAAGCTAGAAACATCCCGCAAACATGGACACCGACGAGGGACGCAGGCCTGGCAATGTGGGCAGAGTCCTTTAAATTCGTGAGTCTTTTAAGCAAATGATCTAAATTTTTCACAAACACCCAAAGATGCAACTGGATGGGTCTGTTTCTAAGGATAAAACACCTTAGATCACCAGGGTACCACCTACATCTGCCCCTCTAGTATTCCAGAGCCCCGAAGTAAGTGTTTCCCTACTCTTACCCCATCTTCCTGTATACACCTTTCCATTACTTAAGAGATAGGCTTGGCTCCTCATTGTTTGAAATCGAGAAATGGCAGCCCTCACCACTCTTTCAGTACCAGACACCTTGCTTTTCTCTCAGTGATCTCAGGTCTCCATGTTTCCCCACCCAGAGCATCCTACTGTGATCCCTACTGTGTCTAGGCTGCTCTTCCTGCCCTCTCCATCAGGTGATTTTCCCTTTCTAGAGCAATGGTTCTCAGCCTTCCTAACGCTGTAACCCTTTTAATACAGTTTCTCATGTTGTGGTGACTCCCAACCATAAATTATTTTGTTGCTACTTCATAACTGTAGCTTGGCTACTGTTATGAATTATAATGTAAATATCTGCTATGTCACCCCTGTGAAAGAGTCATTCAGCCCCCAAAGGGGTTATGACTAAGAGGTTGAGAATCCCTACTCCAGATCTGCTTTGCCATTATTGTCTTAAGAAAGTATCCCCTGAACCTCCTCACAGCAAGTCAATGTCTATCATACAAATTTCTATTGAATCCTTAGTTCCAGTATCATAAAGGCAATAAAACAACATATGTATTAGAGAGGAATAGTAAAAGACAAATAAAAACACTCTGTGAGGTCTGATAGTTGCTAAAAGTACCAAATATGGAAAATTAAAGGGAGAGCACGATTTTAGATCAAGTGATCATGGAAAAAAGGAAACCCTTACCTAAGGGCTAAATGAAGTGAAGGACAAAACTATCCACACCAGGTAACAGAAAAAAGACGTGCAAAGATCCTGAAGACAGGATGTCAGAACTACGGTAGTTATGATTTAGTTATGATTGATTTCATTACTTTACATCTGATTTCATCACTACCCTAATCATTTAAAATTCACTTGTGTTATCCGACTGGTAATCCTTGTTCCTCTACAGTGCTGTTCTTAAAGGCATATGGACAGGAGTTTTCAATTCCTTGTTGAACACTGAATCCCCTTGTGTTGACCTGGTGCCTAGCACACATCAGGACCTTGTGGAATCAATGAACAAATGATGGTTCAGTGCACACATGGTAAAACAACTCCCTAGATGTTCACAGATCGTAGGTGTCACGTGGGTCCCACCCTGTACACTCAGAACTTACCTCCAAATGCCAAAAGCTGCCCACTGCAAATCTCCACCAATGATATTATTGATGGCGATGGTGGTTGTTGTTTTTGTTATTGTTGACCAAGAGAGCATGTCTGGCTAATGAGCGCCAAAGAGCCAATACCTCAGCCCTATATTGGTGATTAACAGGGAGTCTTAAGAGAAATGGTCAGCAGCTCACTCATTCTTAAAATGGGACTTCTCTAAAGACAGAGCCAATTCTGAGACATCTCTTGCACTTCGGGGGCTTTGGCAATGTTTGGAGGCCTTCTGAATTGTCACACAGACTTAGAGAAGAAGGGGAGGAGATTCTACTTGGGTAGCAATCAGAGGTGTGTTTGCTACTAAGCATCTAGCAACACCATGGATAATTGTCTGCAAGAGAGACTTATCAATCTCAAAATAAAACCACTGGTGCTGTGTTGAGAAATCCTACCCTAAGGCCCCTCTCTTCAACAGCTTCCCAGGATTTACCAGCAGAGCAAAATTCCAGTTGCTCAAGGTTTGATACGCATCAGTTAAGGACTTTCTTCCCCGCTCTGTCTCACTTCCATACCCTCTGGGGGTGTTTCCTAGGATCAACTACCAAATAAATGGGACCATCCCTTAAACTTCATCTTTCTGGGCAGTCACTCTCTCCTTTAGAGCCTTGGAGTTGCCCTCAGAGGCCCCAGGGAACACGCAGCTCACACAGACATCTGAAAAGGATAGCAGGGACACAACGAGAGTCTGGGCCACTCCATGGGGAGACTCCAGCGCATTAGAACTGAGCCTCATTCCTACCTCTAGAGTTGTCCTCACCATGGAGGAGGTACCTGGTCCAGGACAATATAAAGGATACAGACAGGAAGCTCAACATGTGTGATCCTGCCCCTGGAGCTCACAGGACCCCTCCTGTGTACACAGCTCACTTCCTGTTGCCTGCAGATCCAGATGCCGGACCCTCCACTCCTTTCCCAGCATGTCTGCCTGCATGCCATCATGCTTCTCACCCTGGTGATAATGGACTAAACCTCTGAAACTGTAAGCCAGCCCCAATTAAATGGTTTCCTTTATGAGAGTTGCTGGGATCATGGTGTCTCTTCACAGCAATAAAATCCCTAAGACGCTTGGTCTTGATCTTAATCTTGATCTGACTGGGATGGCTAAGGCATACTGTGTGAACATTCAGGGATCTCTATTATTGGGACTTGGGCAAATTTTTTCTAAATAATTCAGTAAAAGTGTGCTTGGAAGAGAGTTTCCAAAGCCTTGCGAAATCACTATGTATTTGCTCAAGTGAGTCTCAGCAGCCATGAAACGCTATGGCTGTCTTGGGAGTGAGACAGTATGTTATTTGAAAACCATGCTATATTTCCAAATGAGAAGGCTTATAGTCATCAACACCTGGATATAGCCATTCGTGCTGACATACAGGTGAGGTAACGCTGTCAGAGGGCATTTTGATTTTATAACAAACTTCGTTCTAACGTAGCTGAAGTGAGGAGGGTAGAAGTTTTAGAAAAGGGGATACTTTCTTGTCCATACCTCTTCTGGTTCTCTCCCCCAGGGAGTAAGACAGATGGGCCAACCTCAGCAGACCCTGAACTGAGAATCCAGAATTCTAAATATAAGGTTTCTGGAAGCATACCCTCTGATGCATTCATCGGTACAGAAACCAGCAGATCTGCCAGGACAGCTACTTAGCTATGCAGCTGTCACTTAGGGAAGAATGCACCAAACACGGTGTGTGCCCACAAATGAACAACTGGATAAGACAGGTTCTATGAGCCCTCTGCACGGGACTCTTGTCACAGCCACCCTCATGTGTCACTTTGGCTCTGCCGTGGTGTCCAGTTAACTCATCAAACACAAGTCTAGGTGTTGCTGGGAAGGCTTTTACTCGATGTGGTCAACATGTACAATCAGTAGACTTCAAGTAGAACAGGGTTCCCGCCATGGGATGAGAAGTCCTCACTCAACCAGCTGAAGGTTATTATAGCAAGTGCTGAGGTAATTGTCGAAAGACCAAAATGCATTGCAGAAACCTTCCCTTGTATTTCAAGCTGCCAGCCTCTCCAGTGGATTTGGGACTCCAGATTGTAATATCAAGTTTCTTTTTTCAAATTTGTTTTATGTGTATGTAGTTCAGGTATGCACCTCCCTTACAGAGGACCCAGGTATGGTTCCTAGAACCACATTGGGAAGCTCACAATGACCTGTAACTCTAGTTCCAAGGAATCCAACACTCTCTTCTGGCCTTTGTTAACAAACCCACACATAGATACATATAGTTACATAATTAAAAATTACAAATTGTGTGCATGTGTATAACTGTGTGGGTGTGTGCATGTAAGTGCCGGTATTCCCAGGGGTCAGAAGAAGGCATTGGATCCCCTGGAGCTGGACTCAAAGGCAGTTATGAGATGCCAGAGCCAGATGCTGGAACCACTAGGTGTCAGGTAAGAAACCTGAGTTCTCTGAAAGGCCAGTGTATGCTCTGAGCCAGCTGTATTTTTATCACCTCTTGCTTGGGTGTCCAGCCCATTGGCCTGCCCTACAGGTTGAAATGTGTTGGCTTCAAAGAACCTGAGTCATGAGCCAACTCCTCTTGCCTCTTCCTCTTGCTCTGTATACATGGAGAGACAGATAGGGAGACAGACAAAGAAACAGAGAGAGAGATAGAGACAGAGGGACTATTATTAACTCAGACATACCCTATATAAATATATGTACAAAAGATTTCTATATGTTTTAGTGCATAGAAAGGCATGTGCATGTGGGTGTAGAGCTATCTCTGTTCTCTGCAGAATTTTGCCTAATGCAGTCTCTGAGACTCACAACCCTTGGAGAGCAGGGTCTTCTAAGAACCCTCCCTATTTCCAGGCCTCCCACTGGAAGAACAGTGACTGGGAACAATCCAATGAAGGCAGAAAGCTCTCAAGGCAGGAACTTTCTTCAGCTCATTTTCCAGGTCTTTGTAAAACTTCTAATTGTGAATACAAGCTCATAAAATGAGCTATTTTAAGAAAATAACCAAACAGAAAGGATAAGGCTTTGGAGGACAGAGTCTAAAAGTGATTTAATGATCAATTTAATCCTTTAAAATATGCTTTTCCATGCAGGATTCCACTGAATCTGGAAATACCTCTCAGGAATCTGGTCATAAATACAATTCTTATTAAGTTCAGGTTATTTGAAGAGAATAGAGTAAAACAGGGGGAGAAAAAATCAGACTTTGTTCCACCACCAGAGCCATATGATTTCACAGGAATTCTCTAGGTCCCTGGAATGTGTGCGTTTTAAAATAATTTATGTTATTCAATGATGCTAAAACAAAATGAATATCTAAAAATAGTTTAAACAAGAACTTAATGTTTTCATGAGCAGTCCCTGAGTTTAAAATAATATGCACACATACACACCCCACATGACATAACCTTTTTCCACATGCTGTATTCTATCAATATAAATATGTCATGAATTCATAGACATATATGTACACATATGAATTGTCATCAGCCATTTTCTTTCCTCCCATCCCTTTGATTTTTCCAGCGGAGTCACCTAAAGAATGTGATCTACCCATTTCCTTTGCAAACACCCAGGAGACTCAGACAAGCACATCATTGTTACCTCCAGAATGATCACGAATCTCTCCAGCTCAAAGAGACTCTTCTTGTCTTTCAGATATTGGCATTTTCTCGCCCCATTTACTTTCTGCCTTTGCTCTGTTTGGCATCCTGTCCCTGCCTTGCCAAGAAGATACTTTTGTTCTAGTTTCTCCTTTTGCCCACAGCTGTATGACGCTAAGGGAAATCCAAAAGAAATCCTGGTAGAGTAGCCCCAGTCATCTGCTATGTGTGGCGATGATGACATCTTTCATGAAGGGGAACCATGGAGAAAGAGGAGCAAAAGAAGAAACCAGGGAGATACGGAGAAGAAAGGGGAGAACAGAGCACGAAGCAAAAGAACCTGTAAGATTCATGTAGGCTGGACCCCAGCCTCATTCACCGCTGAATCTTTACCTATTAATGCCCTGTCTAGCCCATAAGAAGTATTTATTCCATATCTTGGCTGCTACACGATATGAAGAAGGATGGAAAAGAACAGATCTACAGGAGACAGGAGAAAGGTAAAATGGAGGGAGTAAGGGGACAGAAGTGAGAAGGAAGGATGGGAGGAACAAGACAGGACTGTCACTGGCAGTGTGCAGAAGCATTAAATAAAACACACTTTCTGGATTCATGACTGGCTTGAATTCCAGTCTTGAGACTCACTGTTACCTTGGGCAAGCTTGTTAATCCTTCTTGGCCCTCTGTTCTCATCAGTAATATTATCATAGCTCCTACCTCACTGGGCTGCCATGAGGATTCAATTTGACAACACAAACAAACAACCCTCCAGCAATGTGAACTATTATTCTCCTCCTCATCACACATATTCACGGCAGAGTGAACACAGCATCTCCTAAAGCGATTATATCCTTGATCTCGGAACTGGGTCTCCCATTCTGAAAATAACCTTGATTTGGTAACCTGGGGTTATTAAGAAGTCTGTTTAGAGAGTGTTCATCAGCTGGTCCTGGGGGATTGCTTTTAACAGGCTAGCTTCATGTCAAACAGTGCTTTAAGACATGGTGAAGCATACTAAAATGATTGGGATTTTTATCATTTAACTGACAAATTCAACATTGATTCTCAGTGTTCATGGAGGCTCTACTCTAAGAATATGAAAAAGATGCATCTTTTATCATAGAATTGATTGAGGGCAGGGAATTTTCTGTTCCTGAATTAACAGTAGAATGATCTCAGGATGCTTCCCACAGCCCAAACCCACACAAGTCAGTCAAGGACCAGAGCTTACCAACACTCACTTACCTGACAATCACACTTCCTTTGTAGCGTGGAGGAATTCCCTTCCTGATGGCAACCGTGCTTCAAGGACACACCTCTCAGGGGCACTCAGGGGGAACTGACCCAACAAACCTGCTCAGGAGCAAATGAACACCATCCCAGTCAGAATATGGAGATCTCAGGGGGGTTTCTGGGGAAGGTGGATGACGGGAATGTTCAGAAGGAGGCATAAGATCTATTTTGAAGGCCATTTTGTTATTTTAAACCCTACCCATTAAACAATGTATTAAATTCTTTCTTTAAAAAAGGAATACTTGCTGAATCACCATCTAGTCATACATCTGTTTTACAAAATCTCTACCCTTGGGTCATAATCTTTCACTGGTCTTCGCCCCTCCTACGCATCTGCTAGCCCACGGCACTATTCTCGTTATAGAACTTTTCACTCACATGAAAGCTACCAAATGATGAAGACTTGCTTTCAGAATAAAAGAAAGAATAGCAACCGCCCGTGTCAGGGCAAATAGACCTTGAAGATTGCAGAAAAGATACTGCCATTTGTATCTGAATTTCAAAACCTTCTACCTAGGTGGGCAGGTAGATGGTTTAGTGGTTAAGGGCATCCTTTGGCAGAGGATCCGAGTTCAATTCCAGGCACCCATATCATGCAGCTTGGCTCACAACAGCTTGTAACTCCAACTCCTGGAGGATCTAACCCACATATATACTTAAAAAAATAAAAATCTCAGGCCAGGCATGGTAGTATATCTCTTTACTCCCAGACCTCAGGAGGCAGAGGCAGAAGGATCTCTATGAGTTCAAGACCAGCCTGGTCCAGATAACAAGTTCTAGGACAGCTAGGGCTTCACTTAGTGAAAAATGATTAAATAAAATAGAATGCTTTCCTAAGCCCTTAGCATTCACTACCCTGTGGTTTCTTTCTCTGAAATGGCAGCGATGGAGCTGTGAATGACAGCCGCTTGGCTCAGGTATTTATCACAGCTAAAATGACAGCATTTGTATCTGACAAGTTCAATCGCCAATCAAGCAGGTCCCCTTACATTTATACTTACAGTTACAACTGTAAAACAAAATAAAGAATAAAAATAAATGCTATGCAATAAGAAGTTCCACAAGAAACCATTTTCCTTTGGCACAGATGGACAAGGCAAAACTGAAGGGGAACTGGGATCCCCTCGATGCCTGCACTATTCACCTGAACCCTATTAGGAAAAGCAGATGGTTGAGGGTATCCAGTAGTCTAGTAAAAACTGACTTTCTGCAAGAACAACTGAAGATGGCTTCATAGCTGAAGCAGCCTGGATCTTTAAAGTGAAGTGTGAACAGGAGAGAGAAGGGGAAAGACACGGGGGGGGGCACACTCATCACAAGGGCAGACATAAGAGCAAAGACTGAGTCAGACCAACGGGGGCAGGGCAATGGGCTACACTCGTCAGAACCTTCAGTCTGGATGCCCATGGGCATCTTAGCATTGACAATTGATGAGGTCACATTTTGCATGAGAGTTTGATTAAAGCTGAAAACCACACAAAATTCCAGTTATCCCCATAAGACATGTGAGCGCCTGCCCCCTTGCACTGACCAGCAGTTCTTTCCGTAACTCTGCTGCCTCTGCACTCTTTCAGATCACGGAAGCTGAGAGTCTTGAAACATGGACTCTAGGTATAGCAATGGCATCGCATGCTGTGGTATGCAGATCAACATCATACTCTCCCCCAAGGTGTCCACCACCTCCTCAATCATGGGACTTTTGACTTTATTACATTATATGGCAAGGAGAAATTAGTTTGAAGATATAATTCAGGCTATTAGTTATTATATTTTAAAGTTAGAAATAGGGCTGGGGATATTACTCAGTCAGTATCGTGAGTGCCTAGCATGCACAAAGCCCTGACTTTGATCCCTAGCACTGTATAAACAAGGAGTGGTGGCAAAGGCCCTATAAGTCTATAAAAAGGAGTAAACTTAGAAAAAGGAGTAAAGCGGATTCGAAATGTCATCCTTGGTTTAGGGTCAGCCTGGGCTACATGAAATCCTGTCTTACAACTAAAAATAGAAAATACAGTACATGATCTTAGATTATCTAAGTGGCCAGAATACTAAAAGTGACTAGGTAGGGAGAAGAGTCAGAACCACAGAGGTGCATCTATAAAGGCTCCAGGTCCAGAGAGGTGACATCTGTGAAGGCTCCAGGACCAGAGAGGTGACATCTATGAAGGTTCCAGGTCCAGAGAGGTAACATCTACAAAGGCTCCAGGACCAGAGAGGTAACATCTATGAAGGTTCCAGGACCAGAGAGGTGACATCTATGAAGGCTCCAGGAAAGTCCTTTGGTCTGCTGTCATGTTTTCAGATTCAAGAGCTCTCAGAGAAAGCCAGAGATTTTGCCTTCTTAGCAAGTCTCCAGGTGTTCTCTGGGGCTGTTGTAACAAATTAGCTAATTGCTGCTGATGCTGAAGATGGAAGTGGCATCCTGGGACAGAAGCCACAGGATGGATGTGACAGCCTCTAGAATCTGCCATATTAAAGGAAATTGAGTCTCCCCAGGGCCTCCAGAAAGCAACAAAATTCTGCCAATACGACCCCAGTAGACACATCTTGGACTTCTGTTCTCTATAAATGTAATAAATTTTCAGTGTTTTGAGCCTCTAAGTTTGTAGCAATTTGTCACAGCACCAATAGCAAACTAATACACTGAAAATTTTGTTCAAAAGACAAACTCTCTGGCTGCTCCTAATATCAATTAAATCAGAAGTTTGGAGGGTGGGGCCCAGTCTGTCTTTGAACAAGCCCCAAGGGCTTCTGGTGCATGCTGGAGTTTGAGACACACGCACTAGACTAAGCAATCACAATCATTCTCTGAAGAAAACACATCCAGACAGAGATCCCCGAGGAAACTCAACACGAGCAGCTAATGACTTGATTAACCATGATAAAATCTGGGGATATTACTCAGATCTACCAGGCCCAGGTTCTGCCTCGACACGCATGCAACAGGGAACCCAACCAAATCTCTGGTGATTCAACCTCCTTGGGGCTCCGGGTCCTCATCTGGAAACCCAGTCACAAATCTGCCTGCATCCCAAGCTTTTTTGGGAAGTCTCTTTTTGAACTTGCTTATTAACCCAGCTCGAGTTTCAGCAATGGCAACCACTTACCTCTTCCTCACTACGCTTCACTGATATGTGTAGGTAAGAGCCAGAGAGGAAAATCAGATTCCAGATGCCCCATTCTTGGATGAAGAGAAGGCATGGAGGCCCAGAGGTTTTTTTTTTTTTTTGGTTTTTTTTTTTAGTCTGTTTTCATTTTTAGTTAATGTGTGTGCATATCTGTGTATGGGTTCATATGCATGTGTGTGCATGTATATGTGGAAGGCAATCTCTGATATTGTTCCTCAGGTGCCATTCACTTTGTTTTTCTTTTTAAATCAGGACAGGGTCTCTCTGCCCCAGCATGGACCTCACCAAGTAAGCTGGGTTGACTGGACAGCAAGCCCCAGCAATCTGCCTGTCTCCGCCTCCCAGCACTGGGATCACAAGTGTGCGCTACATGTATGGCTCTTTTAGTTTTACACAAATTCTGGGGATAAAACTCAGGTCTCTGGGCTTACAAGGCAAATGTTTTAACCAAATGAGCTCTTTCTAGTCTGGAGTAAAGGTTCCTATTGTCTACAAAGTTGGGTCCTCCATCATGAGTCATAGTGTGGGTGCTTACATAATTATCTCAGCATGGTTACTAAGTGGTCAGTCAACCCTTGCTTGAATTCTTCAACAACCTCCTCATCTCCAATGGTATACTCTTCCATCCTGAGAGGTTCTATTACTGTCACACACCAGGTCCCTTCATCTGGTGACCAGTTTTCTTTGGACCTCGTGTTTAGTTTCATTTGCACCTACACTATGGTTTCAGTTGCATACTCAGACGCAAGCATGCACTAGGGCTATCTTGTAGACTCACTGGCTGCATTCATGTGTTTTCTCAGGGCTGTTGGCCTGCATTGACCTCAGAGGGAGGCATGTGTGTAAGCTGGGCAGGAGGCAGGCATGGGCTCTGCAAAAGGCAAAGTGCTTTAAAAGCCTTTGATGATAGGCATTAAGGCTTGAAAGGGTTGTTTCTGAAATACTATACCTCCCTTTTAAGAACTCTTAAGATCTCGAGGGCGATACTCTCTCACCCCAGAAGAATTCAAGCATGAATGTTCTCAGAGCCTCCAATTAAGAATCCAATTCCATGTCCCCAGATGCTCATTTCCTCCAAAATTACCAACTTGGGTCTCTTTTTTTTCTTCCTTCAAGGAAGAAACTAAGTGCTGAGCAAGAACTCAGAGATAAATAACCACTACGTGGTATTAACAAATTGAGATATATAGTCCTATCAATAGCCCTATCTTATATGCTTAAACAATAAATAGAAAGAAAACCCAAGGCACTCTTATATTACTAGTTTATTAGCCTAATTGTTATACATGGCTAAATTATGTGTCTGAAGTAATTCCTACTCTCTTGGGACTTAAAGATTCTATTTAAATGTCAACTCACCTACATCCATATAGTCTTATGGCTCAAATTATCTCACAAAATAATTTAGAGAAATTCAATTGTTGGACTGGAATGCACTCAATCCTCAACTCAGAGAGCCACATGATGCTATTTGTTAGCCTTAGATATGGATGCTAGAAATCTAAGACAAAATACTGCATATTAAATAAATAACAGAAGCCTATTCTTTTTTAAAATTTGTTTATTATATATACAGTGTTCTGCCTGCATGTATGCCTGCAGGCCAGAAGAGAGCACCAGATCTCATTATGGATGGTTGTGAGCCACCATGTGAGTGCTGGGCGTTGGAGTTCAGGACCTCTGAAAGATCAGTCAGTACTCTTAACTGCTGAACCATCTCTCCAGTCAGCCAGAAATCTATTCTTAGCCATATTTTTGAGACATGCTCTTACTACATAGCCCTGGCTGGTCTGGAACTCACTATGTAGATAAGGAAAGCCTCTGGCTCACAGATATCCATCTGCTTTTGCCTCCTGAGTCCTTTAGAGGTAGCCACCACCATGTAAAACTCCTTATACATTTTTAAATGGAAATGATTGATTTGCATATCAAGAAGAGCTACTTATTAGAGAGCATTGACCTTTTCTATCCTAATCTATGTTCATTTCATCCAAAGTTTACACTTGGTAGCCAGTGTCACTGGCTTTTGGCAATAATGTTTGAGCCTGCATCATTCCCTGTGACCACCACCCACTTCTAAGAGCCAGAGTGTTTACTCTTCTAGTGATAAAGTATAAACTATCAACTACTAGCACCCTATTAGCCCCTGCCATCGCTCCAAAGTGCTATACTTGTCTATGGGTTGATCTCTACATCAATGAATTGACCTTTACAACTATGGGTTTATTTCTACAACTATGAATTGATCTCTACATCTATGGGTTGATCTCCACACCTATGGGTTAATCTCCACACCTATGGGCTGATCTCCACACCTATGGGTTTATCTCCACACCTAGTTATGAAAAATAATATGTTTGAGGTGTCAGAACTCTATGAAAGGAGAAAAACTATTCTTCTGGACCATAATCATGAATGTGACAGAGATCCAAAGACAGATCTTAGTAAGGCAGATTCCATCTTTGATGAGCACTTAGAACATCATCTCAAACAAATACTTCATAACAGAATGCATCCCATGCCCTGCCCCGAAGCAAAAAGAAACCCCAGGCCCTTCCACATCAAGCATAAATAAATAATTCTTGTAAATTTATAGCTTCTCTAATCTTGAATAGTGTTTTAAAAAAAGTATATTTTTTTCATTCCACAGAGTGGGTTTTCCTGATGTGACATTGCCTTTCATAGTAACCGGGCTTCTTCCAAACAGAACCAATAGGTAACATGTTATATACTGAGAGACAGAAGGAAATTTACTTTTAGGGCTTGGCCACCATGAGTGTGGAAGCTAGAGCATCTGAAATCTTCAGGGCAGGTCAACTGACCAAAAGACTCGAGAACCTTTGATGTTGATGCTCACTTGCAAAGACAGTTGAGAGACAGAGTTCCCTTTCTCAGCAACCTCAGTCTTTTTTCTTTAAGACCTTCCGATTGGTGGAGGCTCATCCAACATAATAGAAAATAACCCACTTTATTTAAAAACACCAATTTAAATGTTAATTATACCAAAATACATATTCACAGAAACATTTAAAAATGGGTACTGTAGATACTCTGATCTAGCCTATTTAACATGCGAGATTGTCACATCTTACAAAGAACAGCCCATTAGAAATCCAGGGCTCGTAAACTCTTTATGGTTGCATCCTCCTGATCATTGCCTCGCAGGCTGAATAAGACTGGCCCTTTGACTCAATTCTAATAGATGGCAGTCCCTGCTCTCCCCATCCCTCCTAGCCCCTCACCTTCCTGTATTCACACTTAGCTTTTATTTTTCTATAGCTTTCTTAGCTAGATGCACTGTTGCTTTCTCATGGCCCAGTGCTTAGGTCCAAAACAAAGCACTCACTGTATGAGTGAACCCAATTCACTCTTTCACACTAGAAAGTTAGTGTATTCTACTTAGTTACCCAAGATCTTAATTAGCTGATGGGGGTTTGTTGACTTTGGGGAGTTCCATCCCCCCTTTCTTCATTGCACCTAATATCTACCACCTGTTATTCTACCCAAATAATTTTTTGCATTCTTTTTCTGCAGATTCAATGCCTTTATCTTTTTAGAACAAGAAAATAATTTAAATCTTTCTGACATCATACTATATCTTGAGGAGGAGTCTAGGCTAAGAGAGGAAATGGCTAAAATCCTTGCTACAACTAGGCATTATGCCATGGGGATTCTCAACAGCTCTGCAGCCCAGAGACAGAGAAGTCCACACGTAGAGAAATGAACTTGCCAGTCCTACCTTGCCAACTACATGACTCAGCACTTCCAAAGTAAATTATCCAGCCTCTGTCAAGCTTTCAAATGATTCCTCAAACCACTTTTAAGGCATTGTTGAGCAGAGAAAACACTTCTAATGTGCCCTGTCTGAATTCCTGGCCTGTAATTGATAACTATTAGATACTATACTATACAGTATTATAGAATGTACAATTGTATGAAAATAACTTTTTAAAGACAAAATAATAATAAAACAACAATGATAATAATATATGATCAGTTCAAGGTAAGAGTTATTTCTGTAGAGGACAGAAAACAAAAGGTGACACAAAGAATTGTTAAGAAATTAATAAAGATTCAAGCTTTCTTTGGGTAATATTTGTTACCCTGGATGGATGGATGGATGGATATGTAGACAGATAAACTTTATATGGCCCAGCGATGATAATTCCATGATCATGAGTATGTACTTAATGCAAGTAAACTGTGTTAATATATCTTTAAGCACATGTGGTCCAACAAATAGGACCTTAACTTTGACCCAATAAATTCTGAAGATGTTTCCTCCTTTCATCAACGTGTCCTTCTGGGTTCACACCCTGGAGAAGTTCTTATATCAGAAGACAGGTGCAATATGAGTAGGAGAAAAACCTCATAAATAAGTACCAACAGATGCACATCTAACAAAAATTTCCCACAATAATGGGACATTCAAGAACTAAGTGTGGAACATAAACAATAGGCTAGAAATCATTACATTTCTGTGAAATCAGACAGCTGAAAATAAACAAGCTATTGGTTAAAGTTCCTTGCTCTCCCTTCTCACTCTACATGTTGAAATGCCACATTTATGGACTCAATATTCTAAGCATTATAGCATCATACCCTCATGCAAGCAGCTCTTCAACTCATATTACATGTTGATAGGCCCAACATGTAATTCCACAGGGTTCAATGAACAAAATATTGGACCAAGCATGAGTAGGCAGGATTTTGGGTGGGCCTGCAACCTCTCACCCCTGGGGTGAATCATTTCATTTCTCCCAGCTGAACCCCAATGTTGACATGAGCTACTGTGTTTTTAAATGGCTATTTACTGAATTTCTTGATTGGTTAAAGAAGAGGTTGTTTGCCTATTCAGAGAAAAAAAATACAACAAAGACCTCTAATGAAATGATAGTCAAATAATCTCTTCCTCTACCTTTTATTACTTTGTGTTTTGTTGGGCCTTGTAAATTATTAAATGGTTAGATTTACAACATCTTAAAGTTAAGTCTAAGCCTTGGCATCTTACAGGAAAGAGCTCTGTATTTATTACCAAGAAGTAGTTATTCCAAAGACCTTGTTAAGTGCCTGCACTAGTTATTTTTCTTGTTGCTGTGGAGAACATCTGACAAAAGCAACTGACTCAATTTTAGGATGTACACACAAGGAAGTAGAGCATGATGCATGCCCAGTAGCTGGTCACATCATGTCTACAGTCGAATAGCGAGCAGAGAACTATAAATGCTTGTACTTAGTGGACTTCATCTCCCCCCTTTTACTTCTTTGTCATGCTGGAGCACTGTCAATAGCAGAATGGCACCCACATACAGGGTAGAAACACCCTAGCAAATATGTTCAGAGTTGTATCTCCCAGGTTATTCCAAGCCCAGTCAAGTGGAAAGTGAACATTGATCATCACAGTGCTTCAGTTCTTCAGGACCAGGTGATCTTATCCTACTATGAGAAGCTGACCAAGGCGGGTGGGGAATAAATACAAGCAAACAAATAAACCTATCTGGCAACCTCATCAGTCACTAGTAAAGACAAGTCAAGGGGAGAAGTTACAGATTGATGATGTGTTCTTCAAGATGCAGAAATGGATGGAGATTTCACAGGAACCCTGGCCGGCTACAGCTCCTCCTGTCCCCACATCTTTCCTGTGTTTTCAGCGCTCAGAGAAGGACTACTTAGGCTTCTCTGCTATATGAGCTTCTGCTACTTTCCTTTCTACCCTCCACCCAGTCCTTATACATGGTTTAGTCAACTACATGCCAAATGTTCACACCAAACATTGTTGCAGCAACCTCCTCTTCCCAGCGTCCTGAGCAAGGCAAATTGGCACCAAGTAGAGGTGTCTGCTGAACACACCCTTTTGTCCCTCTGTATAAAAAGTTACTCCTGCCTGTGACAATACTCAGGACACAATACTCAGAACCACTTGACAGGAGGGCAGAGAAGATGGATCCTCTGGCTGAGAATCAAGCAGAGTTTCTCTAAGGAACAGCCACTGAATTTTCGTCACATTCTGGGCTTTTCTCTCTGTCCCTCACATTTTCAATTTCAAGCAAAACTTGCCAGTTCCTGAACTAAAGAATGGGAGGAAACAATAATTTTTAGAACATATGTAGGCTTAATAGTCTCCATATAGTTCCTCCAACTGATCCTATTAATGAGATACTGAAGATTCAAAATCATCAAGCCTTTCTACAAGGTGCAGTTTTAGTGTGCTCCCCCGGCGTGTGCCTGCTCTACAGAAATGAAAGCTGTCATTCCTCTTCATCGTTCACTCCTGGGTTTCTTCAAGGAGCTCGGAACTCCCAAGAGAACTGTGCAGCCCTAACGTGTCAATTTCTAGACATTCACTTTGAGTATGAAATGAGAAAATTTTAACTGTTGCCAGGAACGATAAGTAATGTTCTCCGTGGGAGAGAGAAATCCGCTCAGAAAGAGGTGAAATGTTTCTGCCGCATCTGGCCCTGAAAGTGACAGCTCCTTCAACTCACAGAACTGATTTTGATTTTGGTCGGCTTACTCCTATTGCAAATAGCTTCTTCATTTGTTTATGGGATCACTACTAAACATACCAGCACTCCCCACCCATGCTCTGGAAAATAATTCTCTTGGATTTTTATAAACAAGTTAAGTGGAAGAGGCTCAAAGAACATCTTTCCCTCTCCTCTCTCCTCCTCCTCCTCCTCCTCTCTCTCTCTCTCTCTCTCAAATTATACCCAGACCCTAACCCCCAGCATGCTAAGAATTCAAACTAATCCATCCCATGGGCAGTGCTGAGGCTGCTGCTGTGCTTGTTCAGAACTGAGGAAAGTGTGCCTCATCTTCTTAGTGAGCTTGTCTACACAGAGTGGAACCCTTTCACTCTCCTGTGTGGCCAATTTAAAAGAAAAGAATACAGAATTTGTTGAGTTTATATTCTTAGAGAACTTCAAACCATTCTCTTTCTCCCAGGTTCTGTTCTCTTGATGAGCAAACCTTGAAGGCCAGTGCATTTCCTCTTTCCACAGCTCCCTACCCCTCTGGCTAGGACTCAACTGCATCTACTACTTACATTTTCACTGAGCAATGGACAGAAGCCTATTGATAATGTCTGAGAATTAAAAAATCTAGAAAGGGTAACCCAAAGCAGGTTTTCAAGTTAGGAACAAGCTCCTCTTTAGAAAAACAAACAGCCAATAGTCAAATTCACTGAACTGAGGTCAACAATAGAAAATCGGACCTCATGAAAGTAACAAGCTTCCATATAGCAAAAGAATCAATCAATCAAGTATACTTATTGAAGTATATAGCCCACAGGGTAGGAGACAATCTTT
>JAQHUG010000005.1:19409993-19457425 GCA_028555095.1 Dicrostonyx torquatus
AATATCCCAAACCCAAAAAGATGAGTATGGTATGTACTCACTCATTAGTGGACCCTAGCCATAAACAAAGGTCATTAAGCTTATAGCTCACAAGCCTAGAAAAGCCAAATAGCATGGTGATCCCAAAGAAAATATAAATAAAAATTTTTAATCAAAACTTAATGAGAAGACATTTACAAAATGCATTATATAAATAATAATATTCTATAATCAAAATAATGCCATTTTGTGAAACAAAATGTTCATATTACCACTTTTAGTGACAAAAATACTTCAGAATAGTAGAAAGTTGTTTTCAGAAAATGAAAGGAGAATTAATATTTTTAAAATAGGAAGATGTGTGTTCATACTTTGAAAAGAATTAAGATTAAGTCCTCATGACTTTTTTGATCCATCCC
Source organism: Dicrostonyx torquatus (assembly GCA_028555095.1). NCBI lineage: Eukaryota > Metazoa > Chordata > Mammalia > Rodentia > Cricetidae > Dicrostonyx > Dicrostonyx torquatus. The sequence goes on from JAQHUG010000005.1 coordinate 19,410,392, forward strand.
CTTCCTTTCTAAAATTTTAATTACATCTATTTATTTATTTATTTATTGTGTGTGTGTGTGCGCACATGTACATGCACAAATGTGCATGAGCACACATGAACATGTGCTAAAGAGCATATTTTGAAACCAGAGAACAGCTTGTGGGAATCCATTTTTTTTTTTTGCCATAGGAGTCCTGGGGACCAAAGTCAGGTTGTCAAGCTCGAGGTATGCAATTTTAATCACTGAGTCATTTTGTTGGTTCCAATCCATTGCCATTTAAATCTCTTTCATAGACAAAATTCTTTCCTTACATGCCACTAAACTCTATTTTGAAGTAACAAAAATCTATCTCATCCTGTTTAAGTAATTGAGAAGAAAGAAAAAGAGGGGGCCAGAAGGGAGCTAAAAGAAGGAAGCAACCACCATAGTTTATGACAGCCACCCTGGAAAACTAGCCAGCCATGGGAATTACCCATCGCCAAGCCCTCCACTGCCTCTGCAGAACCTACCAATAGGAAGGCTTCTGCCCTCCTCCCCAGGGGACTGAGGTTAAAGCTCTGTGAGCACAGAGGGTGCTAGGAAGTGGAGGTGGCATGTGTGACAGACAGCACACAGGATAAGCCGACCAAAGAAGATGTCCCCTTCAAATCCCAGACGTTACCACAGGCCATCACCTCAGGGTAAGGAAGCATTCTTGTCTTCTTGCTTGTCCTATCAGCTACAAGTTCTCAAACTGGGTGACACCTGTGGCCAGCAAAGCTGTGCGGCTGTTCTATCTTTTCCTATAAACTGAGCCAGGAATATGAGCGCTCAAGGCCCAAATACTTCCTATAGCCCAAAGGAAAACAGTAGGTTATTAAAACAAAAACAAAAACAAAAAAAAGGAGGTAGGAAGACACAGGCTGCTAACTTTACGAATTACTGTATGTCAAAAGCTAACAAAAACTTTTTCAAAAGACATCTTTACTTTTATTTATGCATGTATCTGTATGTATGCGCATATGTGTGCAGGTGCCTATGGAGTTCAGAAGAGGGCATTGGACCCCCTCAGAGCTGAAGTTACACGTGAGTTCGAGGACCCACCCTTCAGTCCTCACACTCTTAACCACTGAGCTGTCTCTCCAGCCCCAAATGCCAGCTCTTACTCTTATGGTTAATGTGTTGACCCAAGGACAAGGTCAACAGGCTTGGAGTCCCCATTCAACTGAAATCTACTAGAGTGGTGATCTCACTCCTACGATATACTATCCTTTGCTGTGCTTTGCTAAGTGACTCAAGGGCACCCCACTTGGCATTTAAAGGTATCCTCTGGGCATGCATTAAAGCAAGCATTAAGTTTCAACAATCCCATTGCCACACACTCTGATAGATGTCAGCGTTTTAAGTCTCCCAGTATATTCCTACCAGGAAGCTCTGGAAATCATCCTGGGGAGAAGGCAAGAAGGAGACTCTTGCCTTCTTGCCTCTACTCTTGCTCCTTGGGACCACTCCCACTGGGCTTGTCTGAGTGCCTGCACATCTTCATACCTCCATGGGCACAGCCTGGCTACTTTCTAACCCTGTGAACTGCCCTACAGGCAGCCTCAAACAGTTACAAGCACCTTAGATCTACGGAATCCCTGGCTTTCGGGTCTTGCCTTAGATTTTGATGAATGTCCAAATTGGAAGCTTAGTTTAATAGAGGGGAGGGGGGGAGCCAACCCTTCCAGCTGAGACTAAAGCCTAAGAAAGGAAGTGCAGAGCCTGTGCACGCCAGTCCAGACTCGAACTTCCTTTCCCTTGTTCAGCCTGGGGCTAAACTCAGAGTCCTAATTACCACCCTTCGCATTCCAAGTGCCTTAGCAACTCCCAGGCTGCCCCAAGCAGCAGGTGGAGCTACTATACTAGATCCTGGGTGAGGTGTGTACAGCTACAGCCTAATCTCTAATTCATCAGCTACCAGCTGGATGGCCTAGGTAAGGCCCTAAAGAAAACACGAATGATAACACTAAGATCAGATTGCTGGAAAGTGTGCAGTAGACATGAAAGAATTCCTGGAATTTTTTAGACCAGACACTGTGCGAGGAAATGTGGTTATATTTGTAAGTGTGTTAACAATGTAGTTTTTATTAAATATATTCTATGAAGCCTTTCTTGATGTGGGATTCCCCTCTGTATGCTATGAATATGTTTTATTACTATTGGTTGGTTAGTAAAGAAACTACTTTGGCCTATATGGCAGGGTAGAAAATAGCTATTGGGGTAAACTAAACTGAATGCAGGCAGAAAGAAGGCAGAGTCAGGCAGACTAAAGAATCAAGTTGTGAAGTAAACAAAGCCTTGTAGTAAAATATAAAATAATAGAAATGGGTTAATTAAAGATGCAAGAGCTAGCTAGGAATATGCCTGAGCCATTGGCCAAATGGTGGTGTAATTAATATAGTTTTGTGTAATTAATTGGTTCTGGGTATCCAGGAAAGGAAAGCACAGTCTTCACTTACACTTTCTATCTTGGAGGTGCTTGTTGACCAGGAGCCCCCACCCTACTATTACCTAACTCCTAGGGATAGCAAAAATTTACCATTGGGCACCATGTTTCACATGCAGTTAAGAAATTCCCCATTATTCACACCCTTCTACTAGCTGTCTGACTCTTGACCACCAAGAAACCACTCCTCCTTACCTAAAATCACTCCAGGGCCAAGTGCCAAGCTTGCAGAGGCCATCAAAGTTATAGCCCAGTGCCAGTCAAAATGACTTAAACTTACCCCTTTTAAACAGTTTAGAATGTCCTGTTTCTGCTTCCCTGCAAAACCTACAATAGACTGTCCAGGTTGATTCCCCTCTCACTCAGCCCTGACCCAGGGTTGCTGCAAGTGACTTGGACAACTGCTTGGCTATTTCAGGCTGTGATGGAATAGTGCCGACCTATGATGTCACATCATGGGATGGAAAGAAAAGCCAAGGGGAGCCTCTTTTCACTCACAAAGGCCACATCTTCCTGAATGGAAATGAGGTTGGCACTGCTCCTCTGGTCACCACCCCCATCCCTGGCACTCTAGCCAACTCAGAACTTTGTTAGCAGCAGCAAGTGATGTCTCTCTGCATGTGTGGGACTGGGTGGATCTCCAGGCTGTTGACATCAGCAGTTTCCCTCCTGGGTCTCTGAGAAGAGGGGGAGTTGCTTGAGTGGCAAGGACACTGATACAGGACTCTGTGACCACAAGTCTACCACGGCTGTTGGCTGCAGGCAAACTAGCCTGCCCTTCATGTCCCCTTATCTGTAAAATGAAGGTGGTAAGTGGTAGTGACTGCCACCCAGGGTTGTGGGGATGCCACAACTGAAGTACCTGAGAATAGTGGGTAGGGTGTGTGGCACACATATTGGTTGGAAGCAACTGTTGACTCTAGGAGCCCCACTTCTCCAGGATGGTTGTCCCTCTCACTCAGCCTTTTGACCCATCCTGGTGCTTCTCCACATGTCTCTCATGTGTCCCTTCCTCTTGGGAACTATACTAAAATCTTCTTTCAGACATCTTCCCTATTACCAATGAAGCACTACCCATCACCACTTGCTGTTCACTTTCATACCTAAGGAACCAGTTAACTTCAGAAATTTTACTCTTCAAATCAGCACTCAAATGAATGTACCTAGTAAAGGACATTTGTATAAAAACCCTAAGAGGCGAAGACAGTATTGGGGACTAGTTTCCTCAAGGGTGACCCCAGGGAGACAAGACAGATAGCTACACAAAGATCTACAAGACCCACTCTTCAAAAAAAAATCTTTTAATTGACAGTTCAAATGCCCTTAACTTTCCCAGACATCCATATGCATGCATTGTATTATATATCACACAAATGAAAAATACCAAATGAATATTATATAGTATCAAAGTTCAAAATAGCAAGAAAACACTAAGAATGTAAATAAAAGTCAACAAAGAGGGCTAGAGAGACACCTCAGTCATTAGGAGCAGATGTTGCTCTTGCAGAGGTTCCAAGTTCAGCTCTCAGCACCCACATGATGGCTCACAACCTCTCATAACTCCAGTTATCCAGGGGATCCAACACTCTCTTCTGACCTCCACAGACATAAAGCATAATGATACACACACATACATGCAGATAAAACACTCTGACACATAAAGTAATAAAACAAATACTGTTTTTAAAGAAGTTAAAGTCGAGATAGAACTTAAGGGAAAGAGACTGTTCCAGGTCAGGGCCCAAGACTGAAGTTCACATCAACCAGAGAACTCAAAAACACACCGGTGTGGTTTCTTCCAGGCTGGAGGAAATCCTCTAGCTGGTTGGTTCTGACTTTCAATCTTTTGCCTCAGGCTGTTATTGCTTCCTTTTCAGAAGCAAGCACTGCCCAGTCTTATACACCAGTCCCTTTACTGGAACCATCATCTCAGTGATCATCATACTCAGAGTCACGACTCTATGAGACTTCGAGAATGTTCATGAAACTTCATGCACTGTGAATCCATTCAGTCCATTACCCAGCAGCTGCCTGAGTGCCCAGTTGACACAATCCCAAGGGAACATACTTCTGAGAAGGTCATTCTGGGGCCAACAGTCATGCTGAATGGCCATGGCTTGTCATTCTTTAGTAAATATTGGAAAGCCATTAAGAAAACTACTCCAGAGGGTAGAGTTGTAATAGGTGTGGGATGCTGTTCCCAGCACCTGAGAGGAGAGGCCCTTTGTTCCCAGTGCCTGGCTCCTGGCCACGGCTATCTTACATTCAAAATAACCATACAAAAATTATATTAATTTAAATTACTGCCTGGCCATTAGTTTTAGCCTCTACTGGCTAAGTCTTACATCTTATTTCAACCCATTTTTAATAGTTTATAAGTCACTATGAGGTAGTGCGCTTACCGGGAAGATTCAGCATGTCTGACCCTGGCGGCTTCATGGCAGCTCTCTGCCTGATTCAGTCTTCTTCCGAGCATCCTCTTCTCTTTTCCCTGCCTATCTAAGTCCTGCCCTATCAAACGGCCAAGGCAGCTTCTTTATTAACCAATGAAAGCAACACAAAATATAAAAGAACTCTCCTACACCAGGGTGGTCTTGCTGTCTTGCCATCTGGAGCTTGGCTAGACCAGCAACGCTCCCTACTGGCATATAATCTGGCTCCAGAAAGAGTGTTCATTGACAATGTTATATGTGCTTGGCTATTCCTCAAGAATGGAAAAGTTTTTTAAAACTTCTTCATTTCCCATTAGATTAAAAACAAAACAAAACATTCTTCCATTTTTGTTCAATGCTTGCTTCATTATCCTTTACTAGGTTCATGACAGGAGTGTGTGCTTTGATGGGAACTTCCTGGTAGACAGAAGGCACCATGACATGGAATGAGTGTAAACTTAAAAATCAGAACTACTTGGATTTCTGTTACATTTACTAAATCACCTAATACCTCCTCAGAGGGTTGAGATTAAATAACATAGCTTATTTAACCTTACCATGGTACCTGTACATCATAGATACTTTTAAATACCTGCTTTTAAATCAATGCAATAGCAGGGTCCTTACCTCAGATCAGTAGGAATGGCAGCATGCAGGCAGACATGGTGCTGGAGAAGGAACTGAGATTTCTTACATCTTGACCCACAGGCAACAGGAAGTGGCCTGCAACACTGGCAACAGCTTGAGCATATTAATATTTGGCTCTTTGAAGGGATGTGAGCCAAGATATATTCATTTATGTTATCACGACAAAATAAAAGTTTGATTCTTGCTCATTTTATATCAATAAAGTACAGGTTGGGAGCTCTGTTGCATTGTGGTCATTTGAAATAAAATGGCCTCCAAAGGGAGTGGCACTGTTAAGAGGTGTGACCTTGTTGGATTAGGTATGGCTTTGTTGGAAGAAATTTGTCACTGTCGGATGGGCTTTAATGTCTCATATATGCTCAAGCTGCTGCCATTCCTACCATGATGATAATAGACTGAACTTCTGAACTATAAGCAAGCCACTCCAATTAAATATTTTCCTTTATAAGAGTTGCTGTTGTCATGATTTCTCTTCACAGCAATAGAAATCCTAACTAAGACATCCACCTCATGCCCATTCAAGGACCCAGGCTAACAGAGATTTCACTACATGGACTATCACTCACTGTCTTAGGAGAGCAAGGAAAAGGTAAAGTGATGCATCTCCCCCTTAAATGTGCTTTAGCATTACACACACTGGTCAGACAGAGACATATGTGCATGCACAATTTCAAAGGAACAGGAATAATATCTCCTTGTACACCCAGAAGTAGAATGGAACCCACATTGGTGGAAGTGCTCACGGCTCACGTAGGAGGAACGGAAAGTTATCTCAACCAGAATGAGAGACTGCTATGTGCTAGTTCTGACACCCCAGATGGAGAGTTTGAAAAGGAAGATGCACTGAAAAAGTTCTATGTAAGAGAGTGATGGGTCAGACTTACTTGTTCATCTGTTCAATTGGTTGGTTTTGGTTTTGGTTTTTGGTTTTTGGGGTTTTTTTCTCATTGTTGGGTGTCTACTAATGGCATGGGAGGTCCTTCTGGCTATGTAATGCTTTTGTTGGTTAATGAATAAAAAAAAATTGTCCTGGCTTGTTGATAGGGCAAAACTTAAGTAGGTGGGGAAGACAGAACTGAAATCTGAAAGGAAGAAAGCAGAGTCAGGGAGATGCCATGGATCCACTGCCAGAGTAAGACATGCTGCCAAAACTTAGCCAGTAAGCAACTGCCAAGTGGTAATACACAAATTAATAGAAATGGGTTAAACTAAGATGTAAGAGTTAGCCAATAAGAAACTAGAGCTAATGGGCCAAGCAATGGTTTGATTGATACAGTTTCTGTGTGGTTATTTCGGGGCTAAGCTAGCAAGACAGCTGGGACAAACAAGCAGGCCCTCCTCCTATATACTAAGAGCAAAGCATTATTGTTGGAGTTGAAAACATGGTATTGGATAGAGTACTTTCCATTTTAAAGTTCAAGCTCTAATATCAGGAAAGGCATTTTAGCAGGGTCTGGGGCTGGACTGGAAAAGGCCAGTTAAAACAGGAAGCAGAGATGCTGGGGTAGAAAGTGTAAAGTACAGATGAGTAACAGCACCAACCTAAACAGTTGCAGTGGGGCTGAAGGGGAGGGGACAGAGGAAGGAAGTGACAGAACCCAGTGAAAGACTAAAGAAGTATGTGGATTTACCGACAACTCTGTCTCCCTCTTAGACTGGGGTGTCCCTGCCATTCACCAAGTCAGAACCCAGGAGTAGATGAGGTTCTAAAGAATGGTGGGGTTCACCAGTGATGCCCTGACTTTTTCCCACAGGAATTCTGATATATCTGGAATTCAACATAGCTATAAACTGAAAAATATATTTGAAAGTAAACAAAATAAAGGAAATAGCACAGGGGAGCACCTAATCTCATAGTGGAGTTTTAGTTGCATAGGAGATGGCAGACATGCAACAGAAATGTCCATAAGAAAGAAAACACAGTAAGAAACACATTCAACAGATAGGTGTTCATGTGTTATAAACAACTTTGCTCATAGTAGCAATTTGCGGAGAATGTTGGTGACTAATCATTTGAGTATTTCCTGAGCTTAAAATTACTCTTCTTCAAGAATCCAAATCAACTGAAAAAGAAAAAGTACTACTAAGAAATCTAGTTGAACTTTTGCCAAGAAGTCACCAAAGCACTATGCTGATAATTATCCTACAGTGAAAAGAAAAAGCAGTTAAAGACAGCTGGTTTCATAAATATAAAGGTTCAGCCTATATAAAAGTATTTGCAGAGTGAAGACTGTCATGGACTACAGAAAATATTTAAGGAAACAAAGTTTGCTTAGAAGCTAAAAGTGGTAACTAATGAGACAATCACTGGGAAAAAGGAGATTAATGTTGAAGACTTACCCAGCAAGTGTATAAAAAAGCAAAGAAACAGAAAAGAAGAATAAAAAAATTAAAAATTTTGGACAATCAATCCTGGAAGACCAGCTGCTGACTTAGAAATTCTAGAAAAGAGACTAGAGGAAATAATCAACAAACAGTCCCTCAAAAAGTTAAAAAATGCAGAATAGTTTTCTAAAATACAAGGACCTTCCTTAGTGCTTACACAGTGACCACAAACAGCATTGCATCAGACAATATAACCATGAGATTTCATAACATCTAAATTTTAAGCATTAAACTCAGATCTTCCAGGGGGAAAGGAACCCAGCACCAAGTGGTTGAGAAATGGATACTCTTTAAGAAATAAATGAGAATCAGGATCTCATCAGAAGGTGGATCAAAGACTAAATGCCAACTATCTTGGTTAGGATTTGTATTGCTGTGATGAGATGCAACTCTTATAAAGGAAAACATTTAATTGAGGTGACAACTTACAATTTCAGAGGTTCAGTTCATTATTATCAGGGTGGGGAGCATGGTGGCATACAGGAAGACTTGGTGCTGGAGCAGGAGCTGAGAGTTCTTACATATTGACTCACAGGCAACAGGAAGTGGTCTGAGACATTGGGAGTAGCTTGTGCATATATGAGACCTCAAAGCCCACCCCCACAATGTCACACTTCCTCCAACAAAGTCACACCTACTCCAACAAGGCTACACCTCCTAATAGTGCCACTCCCTTTGGGGGCCATTTTCATTCAAACCACCACACCAATTTAAAACAAGGATTCCAGAAGAAATCGTATCAGAAAATCAATGTGAAGTTTACTTAGGCAAGGTTTCTTTGACAAGAGGAAAATTCACTACCTATAAAAAAAAACATGAATATACTGGATGTAGGTAAATTTGAGACACTCCAACTAAAGTCTGTAAGCAAATCGAAGTTTATGGCAGAGTCTCAACAAATGTATCTGGCACGTGTCTTAGATCTAGAACATGCAGGGCACTCCTTCCAAGAACAAAAAGAAAAACTAAGAAGGTGAACTTTTAGATGGGCAAAATGATGCAAACGAATCCTTCACAAGCCAGGATATATTACTGATTAATAAACACTGGGAAATGTCTAAAAGGATTACTCACTAGGAAATGCAGAAAATTCCAAGAAGCTATCAATACTTTCTCACAAGCATGGCTAAATTTTAAAAGGCTGACAGTGCAGCTACCCATGCCCTAAGACAATAGAAGCAGTGGATACCATCTCTGGGAAATGATCCAACCACCTGGTAGTATTTGTGACCTTCCCAGTAATTCCAATCCTAGGTATTTACTTCAGAGAAAAGAGTACATATATCATCCAAAAGGTAAGTACAAGAATGTTCAAAACCGCTTTCTTCACAGTTGCCCACATCTGGAAACAACCCAAACATCTATCAAGAGAACAGATAAACTGTGGAATACTGCATGACATAAATGTACAACTAATATTCGTAATACATAACAATTTTCATAGACAAAAGATAAATAGACTGGACTTGAATAGCATTGAGATATTGCTAGCAAAGTTCATTAGCAAAATAAGACAAACTTAAAAGAATGTAATTTCATATTTGAAGTATAGGTAAAGCTTCTGGGCATGTAATGCACACTTGTAATCCAACCACCCAGAGGGGCAAGGACAGAAAGCTCATGAGATTGAAGACAATCTAGTTAGTTAGTTAGCTAGCTAGCAAGACACTGTTTGCAAGTAAACTGAAGAAAATAGAAAATAAAGTACTGAGTGAGGTAACCCAGGGGTAGAAACAAAAATCCCCAAAAGTCTCTCTTTTGCAGCTCTTCCTTCCAAACATTTAGATGTTAGTATATAATCTGGAGTAGCCCCTAAAACCAGGAAAGGACAACGGGAAAATGGCATGGGGATTCCCTAGAGAAGGGATAGTAGGACATGTGTGCTATAAGGGGGAATAAAAAAATGGGAATATTGAACTAGGAAGTGTCTGAGTAATACACATGCATGTAAATATACATGCATATAGATGGTTTAAATGGAATTATGCCACATGGGGTGATAACGCTCTCCCCAAGAGTCATAGATGATTAAATAAAAGCCCCTTTGATAAGAATGCTAGGCCTCTCTTTGAATTGTCATTGAGAGGAGTCCAAAATACTCCCCAAACAATGTGGACTATTGCCACTGCCCTTGGCTGCCTCTCAGAACATGAAGGCAAGTCCCTATGGCTGAAGAGGTCACACACTTCAGACTCATGACTTGGAGGACTAGAGATGGAACTGATGGGCACCTCCTCCCTGAGAACAAGCTTTCAGCATCAAAGGTTCTGTGCAAACTGCTGGGGGAGAAAAAGCAATCAGTAGTCCTGCCCAGCTGTAAAGCCCATGGACCACAGCAATGGTCAGGTGGCAAGATGTCCCCAGTGGAATAATAAACAACTGTCTAATTGAACTTAAGGTCCGTTCAATTGGGGGAGTTCACACCTTCACTGCAAACTTAGCCTGCTCCCCCTGGCTGAGGAGTCGTGGATGCTGGATGAGAACCTACTCCTGTCTCTTTCCTTAACTAACATTTTCTTCTCGAGATTTATCCTTACATAAGTGCAGATCTCACTGCTTGTTAAAGAAGCTTCGCTTTGCAGCAGAGACCATAACAAAAATGCACAGCTCATCAAAAGGCAGAGAACAACCGAGCATGGGCTGCTCCTAATTCATAGACTTAGAAAAATCCATCTCATCAAAGCTGGGAACACAGAATGAGGCCAACAGAGTTTCCCACAGCTCACTCCACAGAGCCTGGGGCTTGACCCTGAACAGCATAGACTAGTCTTGGGAGCTTATTTATTTCAATGTAAACTCAATGGTGGGTTAGAGAAAAAAATAAAACTATAAAGTACATTTCAACACATTGAGTCTGCAATGTAAAATAAGATATGTATGCTTCTTTGAGGGAAACTCTTCATTACCACCCCTATGTGGGCATGAAAGAGGCAGTTGTCCAGCTGCAACGAAATGTGCCTCTCGGGGACACAGCACACCCAAAGAACCCCCTCCAAGCACTGCTGAAAAGAGCTCCCACTATTTCGTCAGCATCCGCAGCATCAGAATCCTCATCATGACTAGTTTACAAATCCTGACTCATTTGAAAATCACCCCAAATGTTCCCCACTAGCCTTCCCCCTCCCTCCTAGTAAATTTTATTAAGCAGTGAATTAACTTCAAACATTATCCACTTGGAAAATTCAGACAAAACCAGTCCAGCTCATGGTACTATGGATTCCCCCCAAAGAAATCAACATACCCTCACATTTCTTCACAGAGAAAATACCTGAGATCTGTTGTCCCTAGGATGTTACTCCCTCCAGGAAGAAATCTTGGTAACAACCTAAAGCAATGCCCTTACAGAGAAGAGACTTAGGCACTAATAAAGTCACGGGACCCCAGCCATTTTTCAAGCATTCTAGGCTCACAGTTAAAGTCAGATATCAGGCAGGACTGGCTCCTGGAGAGAGCTGCCTAAAGCTTAGACCAAAGTGATTCCTTCCTTCCCTGATTTGACCAGGGTAGGAGGGTACACTGGTAATAATGGTACAGGAGCTGCTCTCAGCGTTGCCTGCGTGCTCTGGAAAATATTATCCTACCCAAAGAGGATGAAAGTCTCTTTGAAAGCATTTATCCTGGTCTACTCAAAGATTGAAGACAAAACCCATAACACATGGGAAGGACCAATATCCCACTCACCCTGACTGATAATATCTGGTGTTCTACTTTCAAAACTATTTGCTTGTAAAAGAAAAATGTGTTCCCATTTCCCATTGTCCCCCCAGATCTGGTCATCTTTCCTTTCATCTCTAAGTCCTCATCTGCAAAATGAAGAGCTGAGTGAAATTATTGTTGAGCTCCTATATCACCTAGTAATGACAACTGTCAAAGGGAATCACATACTGGAATTTCACATGTTTATGCACACACTCACATGCACATATAATATCACAAATATTTATCTGTTCATTCCATAATTGTTGTTTGCTATAACAAACATTCTGGTCTTGAAGATGTACCCCACTTGCATGTAGCTTGGTTTCCAGCATTGGTTAAAATTAAATGACAAACAAATAACATGCCTTGTGGTGATAATGGCTACAGAGAGACATAAAGAGATGGAGACAGACGAAAAGAGTTGAGTAGAGTGTTCTTTTGTGTATAGGACTAGGAATGGCCCCTTGAATGTTGTGATAATAGAGCAGAGCTTGGCAGGTTGTGTAGTAGGGAACTGGGGCAAAGGGGTTCTAAGTAGGACCAGCACCATGTCCAAAGGCACCAAAAGTACTTACCTTGACCTGTTCAGTATTCAAGGGACATCGTAAACATTAGCGCAGCAGTGCAAAAAGTCAGAACAGCATCACCAGGGGTTTGAGAGTCTTGCCCTCACTCTGGGTGAGGATGCGAAACCTCAGAAGTCTTCTGAGCTTTGGCAAGACAAGAAGACACAGACATGTTTTTCCCACTGTTCTCTGTGACAGAGGTTTATGTGAACAAAAATAAAAGCAGGGAGACGAAAGAGGACATTAGGGCAACAATCCAGTTGAGGAATGACTATAGTTTAAACCAGGTGATGACCAGTGGGACTCAGAAGGCTGTACCTTGAAGGTAAGAGTGACTGTGTCTGCTACTGTGCAATCTAGGGGTGAGAAAGAAAAGGGCCAAAGACAGTGTCAAGATTTTTCATGTAAATGAACGAAAAGATGAAATTTATGTCACTAGATAAGATGTGAAATAAACCTATTTGAGGTAGGAGCAGCTAGGAATCTGGATGCTTAATTATAGGAACGTGAAGTTCCAAGTGGCTTTTAGACACTTTATGGAAGAGTGATGCTAACCCCAGAACTTCAGAACCTTCTCTGGAGAATTTAAATGCAATCTCCTCTGAAAACACTCCTATCTTTCACTGGAGAACTCCCTAGAGACCACCTGCACAGGAAGCACGCAGGAAGACATTTAACCACCTGTTTTCCAGTGAGAGAAACAAATCCCTGATTTGCAATATCTGCCAATTTTCATGGGAGTAAATACTCCCACTGTGGTCTACCAGAGAATGCCGAGAAAGGAGAGATTTGCCCAAACTGGAAAAGCAGGGTCAGTGTGTCCCCATGGTAGCCTCTTCCCCAATGCTCTGGCTCCCCTGGAAAGACTCTGAAAGGGAGGAAGTAGGACTCCCTTGGAGGTGGGGAAGGGAGACTGATGGCTTTAAGTTGTTGCCCTTTAAACACCTTTGCAGGGCTTTGGAAACACAGTTGTGAGAAAGCCCAAGGCACTTCTATTATAAACAGCTGCCTTATTGTAACACATAGATTCGAGATCTGACTTTAATTATCGCTAATGCAAAACAAATTTGCTCTAGAATTTCAGTGGGGGGTAGAACAGGACAGGGGAGGAAGGGATCCCTTGCCCTCACAAGGGTCCTCAAGTCATTTATAAAAAGGAGAACATCTTTTTTCCCCCCTGGTTTCTGAAGTCAATATTCTTTTCTGAATGAGTCAGGGAAAAGTTGAATTGTTTGGTGGGGGCAGGGGATGTTTTAGGCTCTAACCTGCCCAGAGAGAATGACTTTAGGTTTACATTAACAAACTCTGTTGTCTGGTCAGCAGCTTAATTCTTAGGAAAGCCTTCCTTTCCTCTCCCACTCTGGAAAGGGGTTCCTTATCTGCTCTACAGGTTGTAGTCAGATGGGGGTATTTTAGATGTTCGTCCTGAAGCCCCACCCTGAAAGATTCAGGTTTTGCTGGTATAGAGTAAGAACAATAACCCCATTCCAGTTCTAATGTGTAGCCAGGCCTGAGAAGCTCACACTAGAAATTCAAGTGATGAGTGTTTGGTTGGAATCAGCCCGGTTAGTCAATCTCAGTTCTGAGAAAAGTCGTCACAAACACAGATGTGGACCAGCAAGATGGAAGCCTGCAGACTGGAAACTAGCCAGGTTTCCAGTTCTGTTTCTGCCATTTGATACTGGGAAACCTACTAAGCAATAAAGATTTTAGAGGACAGCTAGCCACTAGGCTAACAAAATTAAAGGAGCTCTGTCATAGGAGTTTTACCTAAGGCATCCACTTATGAAGTCGTCTGCAGGACCTGAGCAAGCGTGTATGTTGGGAAGAATGGCAGCCATGCTGATTACTGCTTGTAGCTAATCAAAGATGAGTAAGGAATGCCAGAATGACAAAGGCTAGGTCCAATGGTATGCCCCAAATGGAATCTGTGTTTGGCACAGAGGGTCAAATTAATACACGGTCTCTACTTTTGCCGGTTCTCACACCATTGTTGAGTTTCCTGTTTTTTCTCTCACAAGAATGGAGCAGAAATAATGCTCTTCAACCCCCCCCCCAATTTGGCATAGACCCTGACTAAATGAGTCAAATGACGTTTAAACGGCCCGGGCTTCTCAGTTATCCGCAGTCAGTGGTCAGTGGTACCAAAGCTCTCACCACAGAAGATTGCATTGTCTCTTCCTTCGCCTGTCCTTTCAATCAGAGCAATCCCATCGCCTCTCTCCAGCACATGCATCCACACCCTCCCCATTCACAGACGGATGCCACACTAGCAAACAGGCAGAAATGGACACAGGAACCAGTGGTCATGGAAAGGATCACAACAACACAAGAACAAGTTCATAGGAAGCTCTTCAATCAAAGGGTGTTGCCTGACCCAGGGGCATCCCACGGGATGAGATGCTGACGCACCTGCAGGGCAGAGTCCCTGAAGAAGCCTCCAATGTCCTCAGGAGGCAATGGCTGTTTCCACCCTGTGTACCAGAGACCACCCAGTCTAGCTACATTTTCAGGGGAAGTTAGAGGCCAGAGTGTTGGAATGCCAATGTTAGCAGAGGCTATGAACTCAAGGAAAGCATACAAAATGGAAGCTTTGTCTTTTAAATCTCTCCCAAAAGAATAATGTAAAAGAAAGAAATGGTGGAAGGGAGGATGGAAGGAAGGAGGAAAGGAAAGAAGGAAGGAAGGAGGGAAGGAGAGAGAGAGAGAGAGAGAGAGAGAGAGAGAGAGAGAGAGAGAAAGAGAGAGAAGAAATCTTTAGTTGGGTCTTCAGTCTGGAAGATCAGACTGGGGAAGGGAAATGCAATTCTTTTTAACAAAAGAGCCAGCCAATGCTGCCAAATGGGACAGGGGACAGGCTTCTCCATTTTTCCTTACCTCTCTCTTCCTCCAAGAACACACGTTACGAATTTCATGGAATTGATGGTGCAATGAATGTATTACAACCACTTGTTAACCCTTTCCCAAACACAGCAGCACTGTAGCTTCTCAGGTCCCTTATCTGTGCCCGGTCCTTTGCCTACTGTGCTCCTTCTCACCCATCAGGAGCTAGCTCTCATGCTGTCTTCCTTGGCAAGCCTCGATGACCTCTCTGAGACAATTTGCGACCTGTCCCCTTAATCCCCGAGGCCTCATTTGTGTTTTCTGAAGGCAGGCTGCCTTGTTGCTATCTAAGCACATGTCAGTCTCCTCAAGTAGACACAGGTCCAGGAAGAGACAATCCAGGCTTCGCTCCTCATCTGTGGCACCTGGTACATCCTCAGAAAGAGAACAAGGGAGAAGGGACAGACACACAGGTGAGAGGAACTCCAAGGGACTGCCTCGTCTATAAAGAGATCTTCATCAATAGGAGAGCTGCTGTCCTTGAGAACGATTTTCCGACAGGCAGCGAGTCATTTTTTCTGGAAGTTTGGAAGAGCTGTCGGCAAGATCCCTGCCAGTCTCCTTTGTGTCTCTCTCTATTTATACCTTGGGGCCAGGAGACTCAAGGAGGCTGTCTTTTCTAAGGACAGTGGTCTCAGTGCAATGCCGACTCTGCATTTTTTTTCTTGGCAAGAAGCCCCAGAGTTTAGGTTTCCTCTAGAGAGGAACCACCAAGAGGGAAATTCCTTCAAAAAGAATTCTCCTGTTGTTTCCAAGGAAATTGACAGAGAGTCTAAAGATCAGCTTTGTAGTCCTTAAGTCTCCGAAATTCACTCTGAAGTAGAGCTGACTCAACATTTTTCAATAAAATATTCAGGGGGGGATGGAAATTAAGAAGTAAGAGAGTATTTTTTTCAGTTCAACAGAGAGGATGAAGAGCATCAATTCTTTGTATTTTACTGTATAGTGAGGCAATGACAAAAAGAAGACCTGGTAAAATACTTGGGCTTGTAATAACGGGGCTAAACACACACACAAACACACACGATGTGAAACATAATAACTCAACTTGTTAAAACTTCATCATGTTACCCTTTTGAGAAATGAAACAAAGTCCACAAGAAGAAAACATGTATGGGTGACAGACAGACTAGTATTGAATCCCCAGTCATAACCTACCAACAGTGTGACTTTGCGAAAATCCCTTTACTTAGCTATAAAGTGGGCCTGACACGACTTTTCTGTGCACATGAAAGAACTTAGGTCATGGCAGGCAGAAACAGGTAGGAAGTGAGCAGTGGCAGGATTACCAGCAGAGACTTCAGAACCATCAGCATCAGCAACATCACAAGAAAGCACCGAGTATCAGGAATTTAGGAAGGAAGGGTAAGATGGTATGAACCATCCCTCTCCTGAGCTTCCAATGGTTTCATCATGCTGACCAAATGCATCAGCCTTTCTTTCTGTACAACCCTGAATAGTCAAAGAAGGATCCAATCAACGTCATGGAATTTATCAGAAAAGGTTCTAACGTATCCCACCAAGCCTTTCAAACTCATGATTGAGACAGAAAGTGTGTCTCTGTTGACTATTCAGTCATCAACAAAATTCTAGGACCTCAGGGTTCAGTTCTATGAGCTCTGAACTGCTCACTTTCCCCAAAAGGTCTAAAGAAACTGTTAAGAGCAAATTGCATTCTAGAAGTTACTTCCAAGAGGTTTTCCTTGCCAGGCTTCCCAAAATGTAAAAGGACAGAATAAATACAAAACGAGGCCTTGGAAGTGGACCATTTACACAACGCCAGTGTCAATACCAACCCCAAGTTTGTGACTTTAATATCTCGAGCTGAAAAGAATATTCAGCCGGCAGGACTAAGTCCTCCTCCTTTTCACTGTAGCTTTTCACACCCTAAAACACAGATGCATACGCACATGGTCTGAGGCACACATGCGTATACATGTGCTCTCCTGACTGTGTGTGCACAGGCAGCAAGTGGGTATGAGGATAGTGGTGTGTTCCCTACCTGGTTCTGACTGTCATGCTAAGGATACCCCAGGCTTATATAAATCAGCTCACCCATGCTGAAAAAGAGAGTTGGTCGCTGAGACAACTCCAAGCATCAGCATTGATCACAGGGAAGACACAAATAAATTCAAGTGACAATTCAAATTACAACCCTCACTTTTCTCTGGCTTTAAAATGAGTTATAGAGATTGGTATATGGGCAGGATTTTATTATTATTATTATTACCTCCTGGAGCTAATAAATCTTCAGTTGTTTTCTTTGTAAATAAAAATTGCCATATAATTGTATTGTAAGACCAAGTGATGATTGACAAGGATAGTCAGAGAGAGAAAGAAGCTCTGCTTCCATGACAAATGTGCTGGAGAAAAGAGTGGATAATTGTAGATAATTATGACTCATCCCATGTCCATCTCCGTGTTATAGATGTGACTCTGCATAGCTGTGCAGGTATAGGTAACAAATGAACTCCAAACTGTGTGTACATATTAGTATGTGGTGTCTTAGTTACTTTCATATTGCTGAGATAAAACACCCTGTCCAAGGCAACCTATAAAAGAAAGCACTAGATTGAGCTTATAGTGCCAGAGGGACAGAGTCCATAACGGCAGAGCAAAGGCATGGTGGCAGGAGCCACTGAGATCCACAAGCGGGAGGCAGAGATAGTGAGAGTCTTTTAAAATCTCAGGACCTAGCCCTAGTAACACACCTCTTCCAACAAGTTCACACCTCCTAATCTTTCCCAAAGAGTTTCACCAACTGAAGACAAACGATTCAAACACAGGAGCCTATGGGAGCCATTCTCATTTAAACCACCACAGTGTCTAAGTATATGTCTATTGAATATATGTATAGATGATAGATAGTAGACATATAGATTCTTACATACACATGTACACATATACACATATAAAACCACTGAACAATTCATGCCTGTGAACGAAATGTGTGTGATCTTACGAAGCTTCATCTTCACAAAGAATTGTCTCATGAGCCCTGTCTGTGCTGACATAAGGCCTTGTTTTAGGAAACATGTTTTCCATTTCCATGGTTTATTATCCCCTGGTTGTTTCTCTCCTCCAATAAAGAAACCCCGAATCTCTAGCCCTTTCCTTCCTCTACATCACCTGTCACTGGGGCAGGTCAAACCTCCCCACCATGCTTGGCAGATCACCACTGCTCAGAGCAGCCTATCTCTGCACTAGGTGACTCCCTGTGGATGCCAGAGTCTTTCTCCACAGGGCTTCTCTCTTCACAAGCGGAGAAAAGATTTTGGTGGAAAGGCCCATGCAGACAGCCTCTATGGGACAGGCAACATCTGGAGGCAATAGTGCCTCATAATAAAGTACCTCCTGTAGCCTGAGATCAAGTCACCTCTGCACTCACAGTGGAAGTCATCAGTCTCCCTCTCTACACTAAGTCCCTTAAGAGGGTATGGATTTAAGTTCCATCTTTTCTACAAACAGTCCTGGAAGCCTTGAGGAAATGTGGGAGATTCTCCATCTGCTGAAGGACTGTGTCCCAGGCCACTCTCCTAGAGCTACATGTACGGTCAGTCTTCCCCATCACCTATCTCTCTTCTGCCTAGGAGATGCCCTGCGAGCAGAGAGTGGAGTGTTCTCAAAGGGAAGAACGGTGCTGCCACCCATACATCAGTCTGGTCATGCTCTAAGGGAGGTCAATAGCTTCTGCTAGTATACCCAAGGTAATGTTCTTAAGATACCCTCATTTCTTCATCTGTCCCCTGAAACCTCCTCCAGGGCCCTCCCTAATACCTGAAATTCCCCAGCCTCTGCCCAGAGGTCTTCCCATGTCCTATAGAATCCAGAATCCTGACTCTCTTATGTTCTCATTAATCTTTATCAGTCTTCTGAGACTTCTGTTCTAGAAGTGAAAGGCTATGATATATTAGCTGGTTAATTATTGTCTAATACATTTTTTCTAGCAATAAAAGAAAAGGAAAAAAGAAACTTTTTTTGTTTATTGTTTGTTTTTGTTTTGAGACAGGGTTTCACTGTGTAGCTTTGGAGCTTATCCTGAAACTCATTCTATAGATCAGGCTAGTCTTAAACTCACAGAGATCTGCCTACCTCTGCCTCCTGAGTTCTGGGATTAAAGGTGTGCACCACCACTGCCCAGCAAAAAAAGTTATTCTTCATCAAGAAGATAATCTGTAGAAGGTAAAAGCAGAGGGGAGATTCCAATAACTCGATATAGGCTGAGGGCAAGAGGATGCTTTGGTCCTCCTGTGCCACCCTGTAGAGTTGGTCATCAACTCTACATCCAGCAAAGCCAAAAGATGGACCCTTGAGAAGTATATCTTTAAAAAGACAAAGCTAAGTGTTCTGGAACTCTCTCAGAATCACACATGTTGATGTTTTTTGCTCCCACATGGAACATGGGCTTCTTTGCCTAGCAGCATGGGAATCCAGCAGACAAACAGCACTTCAGGGCCCAGCAAGCCTCCTGAGTTCTCCCCAGGGCATCGCCAAGGAGCCAGAATGCATGGAGCTCAGAGGCCAAGTAATCAAAACCACTTCTGGAAGGAATACAAGGGCCATTGGAAAGCTAATTGAGATCCTGCCTGGCTGACTTGAGTCTGGAAACAGCAAGAAGATTGTGCAGGGAGTTGTCAGAAGGCAGGATGGACCCAAGGCTTTGGTCTTAATCAGGTTCCATGAGAAGACGTTCTGGCATGGTGCACGCCTGAGACCTGCCAAGCCTTGAGTAACAGGAACAAACAAAGGAGGAAGGAGAAGGAGGGCTGAGAGCAACTGGTGAGGAGGGGGAGTTAGGCTATGTCTCGCTGGTGCCAAACATCTGGGTACGCTGTAAAATGTTTAAGCCAAGAGCTGGCCATTTTGTCTACAGAACAGCAAGCAACTTTTCTGAAAATGTCTAGGTCATATTATGATGAATTTCATCAGATATTCAAATGTTCCTCAAGGACATAACCAAGCTTTCTTTACCTCATGTCTCCACTTAGTCCATGTTTGGCCCCTAGTAGGTCCTCTACATATGTGTGAGGAAGGAAGGAGACAAAGAGGGCACATTCAGAGGACTCCCCCCCCCAACTCATTAATGATAAGTTAACCAAAAATAATCCATTGTCTAAACCAGGATAAGTTTGAGGAGAGAGAGCGCTGATACTGGCCAAGGACAATGTGGTCACCCTCCTTCATGGTCACAACATTAGCATCAGTCTATGGTGGTTGTCTCAAGACCACCGTGGCTTGGGCTGATGGATGTTAGAAAGGATATCACAGATGTGGTGCAAAGGAGGGGATTGTCTTAGAATAACTAGACAAGGCTGAGTTGAGAGGGCTCTGCTGTCATGGTAGACATGGGTGGTAGGGTAAGGTAAAGAGAAGCACAAGGGTGGCTGCCGGTGACTATGCTATTGTATATGCTGGGATCCTTTACCAACCTGGAAAAATCAAAGGATGTCAGTAGCCTCAGAACACACTTATTGTACACAGAGTCATAGCACACTTGGCTATTTCTCGTCTGTCACTTTCCCCTATTGATCTCCCTCATAGCTCTTGTCACCATCTATAATTATTTATGTGCTGAACTGGTTAATAAAATAATCATCTCCTTTACCAAACTTCCAGACCATTGAAAACATGGGTTCCCCTTTTCACTAATATCCTGCGCAGTACTAGTGTCTAATCATGCTTAGGAGTTTTCAATCCTTTTTTAAATTTTAGAACATCTTCTGGGTCTAGAAACCTAGGAGACGCTGGACAGGTAAGTTACCGGGCCTCTCTTGTTTCTCATCATTACACTGAGAGGTCTGGATAAGATGCCTAAGGTCTCTTCCATCTCAAACATCCTCAGGACCAGTCATGTACCCAGTGTCCTCATTTTTCCAGAGCTTGCTTGCTGCTGCAAGCAAGTGCAACTGCCTTTTCTTTTCTCTACACTTCTATTCCTATTATTCATGTTTGGCACACAAAGTCTATGCAATAAGCCAGATTGCCCTTGCACTAACGGTGACTAATCCTGCAACTTTCTGACAAAAGAGCTTGCTAGCTTATTCTGTCTTTTCCTCGTTCCCTCTTACAGCTCCATGTTCAAGAGGGAACTTTGGAAGGAGTTCATGAAAGCTGCCAACAGTTCTATGATCCCTAGACCTTCCTATACTTATACTTGACATGCTAGAATCTAACACTTCCCTGATTTTTCCTCTCACTGTTATAACAGGAAAGAGAGCGCATAGACAAAATGAAACTGACAGATAACCCTTAACTCCATGTTAGTCACTAATTAAAGCTCTTTGAGCAGCTAATGAGACCCAGAAGTCAGCATAAGAATGCTGTGTTCAGGCTGGGTTGATAAATCGCAGTAGTTCCTACTGTGGCTGTATAGATTCACATAGCTTGTGCTGAGGGACAACCCTTACCCAGAAAAACAAAACAAAACAAAACAAAAAACAATCCCTGAAAACCAGGACAGAAATCTGAGTCTGTACTTGACACTCATGGCCCACAGGGACTTCTGGGAACTCCACCCTGCCACTGTTTCCCAGGCATGAACCCCAAGTTCTGTTCCATGGCTGCCCATCCGTGGCCTGTACCTCCAAACGTGACAGGTGCATTTACACTATGCATGGAGTCAGCAAAAGCCAGTCTCCAGGAAAGATCAGCTCTGCCCTACTTCCCAATCTACCCTGCTCCCTGCCCTCTCTCAGTCTCTCTCAGGCTCATCTGAGACAGAAGTCTCCTCTCCCAAGGCCCTGTCCCAACCATCTGCTGGATGCTCCATGAGCAGTCAATGCCAGTGACCATTTTCTCTGCTGAATGCTCTCTTAGTCACTGCACTGCTCCTAAGTGTGTCACAGTGGAGAGTCTTAGCTCAATCTCCAAGTCTCTTTAGTCTGGCTTTGCTCAATTTGAAGAAAGGATTAATAGAATTGGTAGCAGTAAATGCGATCCCTGGATGTATCCACCACCTTCCAGATCCTGGAAGGCCCCTCACCTCTCACCCATACCTGCAGCAGGGGTATGTTTCCCTCCAAGCATGGATAGCTAACCTTTCCTGAATACAGAGAGCTGTATTCATAGCCATGAGTCCGGGTTCATCAAGCCTCAGCTCAGAATCCCGCAGTTTCCTTCCCATTCATCCCAAGGAAAAATCAAATCCACAGGACACTCCAGAAGCCCTTTACCACTGCAGGTAGTCTTAGCCTGTTGTTGCTTCTACAATAAGGCTCTGAGACAGGGGATTTGGAATACAGAAATGACTTCTCTCATTGTTCTTGAAGTACCAAGACCAAAATGCCACCACACTCATTGTCTGATCAGATTGGATCGCTGCTTCCAAGACTGGACCATAAATACTGTGTCCTCTGGAGGAGACAAACACTGTTCTCTCGCACAGTAGAAGGGAAGAGGCAGAAACAGGACAAAGTCATTCCCTTAAGCCCTTCTGTTTAACTCTATTCATGAGGATAGAGCCCTTAGCCTGGCCATCTCCTAAAAGCTTACCTTTAATTGGGGTTGAGTTTCCAACATAGATCGAGGGATGCAACATACAAATCATACAGAATTATAGCCAATGACTTTTCTAACACCAGGCATGCTCTGCCTCAGGGACCTTAGATTCAGGAATAACACACTGGCTGTTTCTCTGCCTAAAACAAGCTTCCTAAATAACAGAGAGCTTACTATCTCTGTGCCTTCAAATCTACCCAAATGGCCATGGCAGCCCCCTCTATTTATAGTGTCAACCTCCACCAAGCTATCCAATCCCTGCCTCCTTACTCTTTTATTTCTCTGAATCTCATGTAACATTGATTCTCCTCTGCTTTCATGTCCTCTAGTGAAATTCCAATGCCAAGAGGGAAGGAAGTGGAGTCTCTCTTCCTCAGTGTGTCTAGAACAGTGACAGCCACTTAGTCCCATTGAATAGATTACTTCACTAGAAGCTTGCCGAGGACTGGGGAGACAGCCCAGTGAATAAAGTGCTCGCCTTGTTAAGCGTGAGGATATGAGTTCAGTCCCCAGAACCCATGTTTTTTGTTTGTTTGTTTGTGTTTGGCTGTTGTTGTTTTTATTTAGGCCCAATATGGCAGCAAGTGTTGATAATGCCAACTTTGGGAAACAGGGGCAGATGGATCTCTTGATTCACTAGCTGTGCTGGCTGGTTATTTAAGTCAAGTCAGCATGGACTACAGTTATTTGGAAAGAAGGAGCTTCAAGTGAGAAAACGCCCCCACCAGATTGGCCTCTGAGCAAGCCAATGATGCATTTTCTTGATTGATGTGGGAGGGCCCAGCTTTCTGTAGCTGGTGCCACCTTGGGGCTGGTAGTCCTGGGTGCTAGAAGAAGGCAGGCTGAACAAACCATGAGGAGCAAGCCAGTCAGCAGCACTCTTCTACAGCCTCTGCATCAGCTCCTGCATCCGGGTTCCTGCCTTCACTTCCTGCTCTGACCTCCCTTAGTGAGGAACTGTGCTGTGGAACTGCAAGCTGAATTAAACCCTTTCCTCCTCAAGCTGCTTTTGGTCATGATATTGGCTCACATCGATAGAAATGCTAACTAAGATACTGGCCAACCAGTGCAGCCTACTGGGGGAGTTCCAGCCCATGAGAGACTCGATTTCAAAAATAGAAATAAAAATTGCAAAATGCCCAAGGTTGCACACACATATATAAATATGCACACACACACATTCAGTCACATTAGTGCAAAGAAAAATATGTGCACAGAGACTGGGGAGAGAGAGGGAGGGCGAGAGAGAAAAAAGAGATAGAGATAGAGTTCACCAATAGTTAAGAGTATATATGGTTCGCCAACAGTTGAGACTTTTGATACTACATTTGTACCTCAGATTAATTTTTTAATTTTGAAATATGTAATTTCAAGTTTCTTCTATTTTTATACTGCATTGTCTAAAAGTGGGGAAAATTAATTGAAACTCTTTTGTAGGATTTCCAGTGAGAAATCCACGGAGTGCAATCAGCACAGTGCCTGCAATATACAAAGTTCTCTGTGGATGGTGTCTATTATCTTCAACCTCTGTGGGTAAATTACACATTTGGAAATAATCAAAAGGCCACCTGGACTGAAGCTTGGTAAATAAAATGGGTAAATAGTGTCTGTGCTCAAAAGCAAAATGGGAAGAGAATTCAATATAAGTGGTTGTCTTCTGTGGTTCATAAACCAGCTCTCAAAAGCAATTCTGGGAAAGAGAGAGGAGGGGAAGGGCTATACTCACTGCTCAAGCAATAATATCCAAATGTGGCCACCTGAAAGTGTGACACACTCTTGGCTACACACATTCTGACTCATGCATTGGTCCCAATGAGCCCGAACAGTAGGTAAACACACATGCATGTTTCTCCTGCCCCATGTCTGCCTTTCTATCATTTTTCTGTAACAGAGACTCAAGTGCTCCTTGAGTATCTGGGTCAAGAACCTGTCGGGAGAGCATGCCAGAGAAACTGTGGGGAGGAGGTCACAGAAACCGATACTCTGAGCCAGACCACAGAGTAACCTGAGTGTCTTGAAGGTCTGGAAATCCAACACTGGAGCAGCAATCAGACTTGGAGATGATGACCCTTTTGTGGAACACACTTGCTGGGGTACAGGGAGCAGAATGCAGATGCCTCTCAAGTGGGCTAGACACCTAAAACCCTGGTAGTATCTACATCCCTGTCTTCCTCTCATTCTGCACATCAGAAAATAGAGGGTCTATGGGAGCCCCAAATGACACTCAACTTTTTTTCCCTAAGATGCCAAGCAAAGGGCTCTCCTATGTCAATAGTTCCATTACCCTCCTCCAAGACCAAACATATTCTCCAAATTCTATTAGAAGCTCAATGAGGGACCATAGACACTGTCCTTCGTTGTTTTAGAAAGGAAGTTGTAGTGTCCCATAAGAAAGGATGTTGGAGTGACAGACACTAATGGTGACCCACTTATGTCCCCTAGGCCCCTTGGACCTCCTGCTAACAGTCCTACTTCTAGTGACTTCCTATACCTTCTGCCCAAGGGTATTCTCAGACAACAGAGCATTCTCAGCCAACAGGCAGAGCACCTGATATGCCTGAGCATTGACTGGTCAGAAATGGTCCCACCTGTTTGCATAATGTAAGATGTTTCTGCAGTTTCTGAGAGGGTCTCAGCTCTAGACATGGTGATGGCTTCGCAGTTTCCATAGGCAGATCTGCACAGAATATCCTCTCTGTTAGCTTCCCTCCCTTCCCTTGCTCACTTCCTCACTGCTTACCAGCGTTTCAGCGACTTGTTGCCTCGGTACCCTGTGTAAGTGTAGGTGTTGTAGTGAACTCCCACTGTTATCAAGAGCAAACCATAAATAGGCAATTCTGTGAACCTGTTGTTAAACATGACTGTTATCAAAAACAAACGTATGTAAACTGCTACAGTATGAATGTCATCCAAAAGTTACGTGTTAAAACTTAATTAATTCCCACTGTAGTCGTGTTAATGGCCTTTGGGGAAATTTCCAAGTCATGAGGTTGGGGCTCTTCTACAGCCATTAAGGGGGCTTCAAAGAATTACATTAGAGCCCTTTTCATTCTTCTGTCTTCCACCGCAGAACATAGCACTGCCTTCATCACCATGCAAAGAACACTTTCACCAGACACAGAAAGCCTCTGGAACAATGAGAAATAAATTTCTATGGTTTATAAACTACTTAGTCTGTGATGTTTGGTTATGGAAGAGCAAATGGGCTATGGTATAACCTCACAATTATATTTCAAACAATGTTAATAAATATTTATCACATTCTAGATACTGTATTTTTCTGTTGCCTATGTGCTAAGGTTATTAACATAGACCGTGTTATATGACAGAATATATATATATATATATAATCTTTTTTTTTCAATTCCACATTCAGTAACTTTGCATTGGTTGCCTGAAATCAGTCACAGTGAGATACTGACACTGAAAATGAGCCAATGCTGCAGATCAGGGTCTGAGTTACTGTTTTTTTCAAGTCAAAGTACAGAAGAAAATGCTAGCCATTGGCAGTCATTAGCTGGGACAGACCACTGTACTGCTCCAGCCGGGGTGGGGAGACACAGCAACTCAGAGTGTAAGCACTGTGAGGAAGGTAGCCCTGATAAGAAAGACGTGGCCAGATACGGAAGATCAGTTATATTCATACCATAAATATTCTAAGAACATTGAAGCAAGTCATTTTGCTATTTGAGGAAGGAATTATAAATATAGGAAAATGGGACAGCTATAATGATGCCTAGTGTTGGCTTAGAATTGGGAGCATTCGTGGGAACTTGCAGTTTTCCATTGAGAAACTGATGGGCATACACCCTTCCTCAACCTTCAGCAATTGGGAGGGTCTGGAGCAGCAGTGCCTACTCACAAGGAGCACATTTCTCGCTCATATCCTCATGTACAAACAAACACTAATTTCTACTAAAGGGACCAGGGCTTCTCGAAGGACCAAGTTCTCAAGGCTGGAGGGCAAAAAAGCACAACAAGAACTTTGAGAACCTCACTGTTTCAGAAAGCACTGACGGGAATGATGAGTTTCATGAGAAGAAGAAGAAGAAGAAGAAGAAGAAGAAGAAGAAGAAGAAGAAGAAGAAGAAGAAGAAGAAGAAGAAGAAGAAGAAGAAGCCAGTATGAATGATAATCCATCCGTCAAATCGGGGACAATTTGAATGTCATAATAAATAGTTAATTAAAAGGCAAACTGATTGAGTAGAATGGGAAAGCATAGGACTAAACTAATGTGAGCAAGTGATGGATAAAATGAATGTTAGATGAGAAATGAAATGTTTGTGTGGCTTCAGGACACCTCCTCGTGAAAAGCAGATCAGTCACACAGCAGGAAGGAAACCTTTATCTTGGAGAAGCCTGATCACTTTTTCTCACTTTCTCAAATGAGCAAAGCACAGACATTGGTACCACCCGGTAGAGGGCAATGAGAAGAACAAAATACGACCTTGGTGACATCACTGCCAAAAACACAGAATCTGAAGACAGCCCCAAGGAAACCTGGTGCAAATCTAACCTGAGACATGCTGCAAAGCAATCGATGCTTCAGTGTCATGGGGATGGAAGTCAACTATGTCCCAGCCTGAAGGAAGCCTCAGAAGCATGGCATCTCAGGGTAGCCAGGGGTTCTGAATGATGCCCTTCTTGCTGTAGGAACATTGTTAACATAATTGGCATAACTCGAATGCTGTTTGAGGGTCAGATGATAGCAGGGTGTCAACCTGTATTGGTCATATTTTCTTTCTATAAGAAAATATCTCTTTGTAGGAAACGCCGTCTATAATATTGTAGAGTTACAGGGGCAGGGCTGTGAACTTGCCCCTTGAACTTGCCCCTTGATAGCAGGGTGTCAACCTGTATTGGTCATATTTTCTTTCTATAAGAAAATATCTCTTATAGGAAACGCCGTCTATAATATTATAGAGTTACAGGGGCAGGACTGTGAGCTTGAAGGGGCTTAGGAGAAAAGTTTGTCATACTGGTTTTCCAGCTTTTTGAAAGTTTAGAATTGTTTCCAAATTTTAAATGAGGAAAGGCTGGTTCTATAAGCTGAAATTCACACATTGCCTTGGCAGAAGTAGAGAAGGGAACATAGAGGGAACAGGGATTCCTTCAGAACTGTAACCTAGTATCTTAAAAATCATGTTTGCTTCCTCTGAGGAGAAGGAAAAGACACTCCTCTTATGAGCCTAAGATGCAAAGAGTCAGTCTATCTACCTGAAGAAAAGTTGACATTGTGTCAACCTCACTAACAGCCTCCATCCCGTTACCAGAAAAACTGAAATGCCTGAAGGTGAGCAATCACCAGAAAGGAAACGCCACCTGCAATTGCTTGACACACAACATAGTAAAGAAGAAAAAGGCAAGGGCTTTCTGCTTTCCTCTCATCCTGCTGACTCCTCACAAAACTGTTAGAAAGGCGGCCTTCACAGTGAGTTAGAAAGCAAGAGACCCCAGTAGAACCTCATTGTTCCTCAATAGTCTTCAAGAGCCCAGTTCCATATGTGGGTAAGGAGTGTGTGGTAGCCACCAGAAAAGTCCAAGATGGACAGCAGGCACCAAGGGGCGGTAATGAAAAACATTTGTCATTCTTGCTTGTAGTGGTTTTCTGAGAAAAGCGCAGCTCCTGGGAGGATCAGCAATCAGGGCTGGGTGCTTCTGAGAGCAGACTCATTGGTAGATAGCCCATTGTCACAGCAAATCACCCAACAACAGTGAAAAAAACAGCACTGGGAATAGTCATGGGCCAAGGTTTTGATCAACGGCTGGCAGCCTGGGCTGTACATTGGAATTGCCTGGAGGAAAGGAGTGGGTAAAATCTTTGCACCTACACCCTAGATGTAGAGACTGGAGGACTGGAGTTTTCTACACTCCCTGGAAAATTTCCAGTGTACATCATAGGCTGGAAGCCATGGCTCTGTTACAATGAATTTTGTTACTAATAATCTTGAAAAACAAAGACAAGAAAGGTTTAGCCGAACATGAGTCTGGTCTCTAAAGGATAACATGGAGGAAATACAAACCCATTAGCGGGTGCTAAGGAATGCATTCACTTGCTGGCTGCAAGAATACACACAGGGATGGAGGTGAAGATTACTTGTCTTCTTGGAGGACTTAAAGATGGCCTTTCTGATACTGGTGATGGGCATGGGTACACCTTGTTCACACTTCCTCACTTTGGTTCTTCTTGCAATGAAACACAGAAAGTACCAAAACCAGTGGACCCACCAGATTATTGATTATCATTTGTTCATACACATGTTCTTGAGCCAGCCATGCCTAAGCGTTACAGTATTTCTGTCCACCCATTGGTGACAGTGTGTCAGTGATGATCCCCTCTCTCTAAGTATTCACGTCATTCAGTCTACTTATAACTTTCAGCTTTCATCCTGATTTCAAATTACTTTCAATGCTTCCCTACTATTCACATTAAAAGGGGGGAAGGTTTCAGTGTGTCTGCTTGGAAGTCAAGGTCCCTCACTCTCTGTTCCCAACCTGATCGTCTGTCCATATCACTCTCTCCCCACTCAGAACAAATTATCTTTCGCTATCCCAAAATTCTCTGATCCTGTTTGTCTTCTACATACTTTTTCTTCTTCAAAGTACTTTTGTAGAAGTTTTTATTTTAAAAACAATTATAGGTTAATAGTTTTCCTACTAAAGATAATAATGAATATTTAGTCCACCAATAAGAGAATGCTTAAACATATACAAATATATATAAGTATATATAATGTTGTATATATAAATATACACACATATAATGTCATATAAGTAAACATATATTTACGTGTGTCTTTTCTACTGATTAAAAAGAAAATACCAACCAATTGTCAACAAGCATCTTAATAGACTAATTTTCTCTTGGCTCTAAGCCTTTACCATGCCACTTGGCTACATATCAAAAAATAGTCATACAAGTCTGATGACCTAAGTTCAGTACCTAGGACTCCAGCGCTCTTGTGGAGACCCTCACCCGCAGGCCAGCTGAATGACAGATTCATTCCAGTGTGAAAGGTGGTTGGGTACAACCCAAGTAATTACATCAGAGTATAACCAACTTGTTAACAAGAGCTAGAAAGTTGTGTTTAAAGTCAAAAGCACTGTGGTCAAATCACACATGTTCTTGGCTAATGATGAGGGTAATTTTACATTTGTCTTATAAGTTATTTCCGGCATAAACGTACATATTAATGGTGTTGTTTCCCCCATTCCTTCTTTGTCTCTTGCTTTGACCAATGGGCATATATGACACAAACCTGGGCTTAAAAAGTAGCACCCCAATGTCTCCACTTTTTCTTCTTCTCTTTTGTGGTCTCTAGGCTCCAGGTTTGGAGGACAAGCAGCACATGGAGCAGACAACACCCAGACAAATCTAAGGAGAACTCAGCTGATGTTAGGACCCACCCCCAGCTAAGACCACTGGAATTCAGCTGAACCCTGAAACTGCTAACAGCTAGCCAGCCCAGCTGGACTTGGAAAAATTTCTCAAAGACGTCAACCTAAACCGTCATCCTCAGATTCAGGGATTTAGCAAACACAGATAGTTTGTAGCCACTGAATTTTGAGGTGTTTTGTTGCATAGGGTATTCTGGTAAGAGACATCTGATAGAACCGCCCTCCAAAATCTACATTGCAGTAATTGAAATGAGGTGAAAACAATCAAGCAAGGACTAACTACTTACCTAGTGCGCCGGCTGAGGCTCTGCTGGATGGTTCCACCCCTTTGTCTGGCGAAGGACAGTCTAGGGTTCAATTGTATGTGCTGGACAAAGGAAACATCTGGTCATAACAGATCCTCTGCTCGCACAGTTCCACAGAGCCACTAGCTTCCAAACTTTTTAAAAATTAGAACTGACCCATTGCTAGCCTTTACTCTAGTTTATGTTCCCTTTCCAAGTCAAAATCATTAGCCAGTGCACATTAAACCACAAAGGAAAAAGTATTTCTGCAAAAAGGCTTCCCCAAACACTAGTATGACTCTGCCCATCGTAGGAAGCCGTCCCGCTCCAGCTGCCAGGCTGCTTCTGTGAGCCCTGGAGTAGCCAGCAACAGTAGCTGGTGTAAAAGCTAATCTTAGAAAACACGCATCACTTCTCCAGCCCCATAATTAAGACCAGAAATCCGTAACTGAGACATTCATAAAAACGGGGTTTCTAAGTGCCAGCTTTGCCTGAGCATCCTCTAGAATGGGCCAAACTTGGGGAGGCCTCTCTGGGATAAAATGGGCAGGAGAGTGGGCTCTTGGTGGTCAATGAGCAAGTGAGGCAGTCACAACCTGGGACCTTCCAAAGCCTCCTCCCCTTCTGGGCTCACGGCTCAGTCCTTCTCGGTCAAGTGCCAAAGCTGACTGATGCTAGCAAATTAAGAGAGGAACAAATTCCTATGGATGGCTTTTTTTTTTCTTCATGTCTCCAGTGTCTACCCATAAATGAGAAAAAAATTTTAACTTCTTCAAGGATATTTCTGATTCACCCATGTCGTCTCACCCAGATGGGGCCCATTCAATCAACAGTTCCCCATCCTGGTACTTGGACTCAAGTCAGAGTCAGTTATTAAACTTATTTAGACTGTGCTTATTTCTGAGTCCTGGTTTATTAACATGTTTATTTAGACATGGGCCTAAACAGGACTGGAAGGTACAGTCTCTCCTTCTCAAAAATGCAAACTTTGCTTCTGACTCCAGGCCTCACAATTTGTCTGGATGAAGTGCTGATATTGGCAGGTTCTCCTTGGATACATTTTAGGAGGCTGTGCCTTTGATATCACTATGAGGGTAAAACTGCCATATCCACATATGTCTTCAATTGCTATGATATTCATTTCCCTGCTTCCTACCATGGAGACTTTTTCAATCTGTTTAATACTAAGAAGGAGCCAGGTTGCTATTTTAGATCTAACTATGAAATATTTATTGAACTCTAATTTGCCCAGAGCTATTTGAAACCCTTGAGCCTTAGGAATTGGAGTTTTTTTTTTTTTAAGAAAAACAACAGGCCCAGAAATTGATCACATAATAGGCAAAGAGAAGGAGAAAGCCACCTTGATTTGAAGGACCGGCGCTCCTGGATTCAAAGTTCCTGGAGGGCAAGACGGTAGCTTTGGAGCTTTCTGTCTACTTCTTGGCATGGTGTGTGCACACCAGAGCACACTCTTGAGATCCTGGGTCACAAAGCTGGCATTTGTCATGATAAAGGTCAGTGGCCTACCCAAGCTCACACAGGGATAGCGTTGAAATCACCATTGTTTTCCTTCACTTGCTAAGACTCCAGCAAATAACTGTGGTGGGACACCCACTTACAGAAGTGGCTCTCAACCTGTGGGTCGTGACCGCTTTGAGGTTAAATAACCCTTTCACCAGGGTCACGTATCAGATATTTACATGACGATTCATAATAATAACAGTTATAAAATAGCAACAAAATAATTTTATGGTTGGGGTCACCACTGCACGAGGAACTGTATTGAAGGGTCGCAGCATTAGGTTGAGTACTCCTGGGTTAGACCCTGGGACAGAGTGACGTGAGTCAGAGCACAACATCTCACAGCCAGTTTCTCTACTCAAGCACCAGGAATGATTAGTGGCATAGAGAGGTTCTTCAACATGCAGTAGCCATGGTTTACAATATAGTTTCTTAGCCACGGCCCAGATTACACTTTTATTCATGCATTCACCTAAAGGCAGCTTTGCCCTACTTTATCATACACCTTGACCATATCCCCTCCATCCACCCTCCTCTTCTCCCTCTCCTCCTTCCGACTTTTCTCCACTGTCACTTATGCTTTCCTCTCCACACCCACACCCATCTAAAATCTAAGGTCCACAAATGTGATGTCAGCCTGAGTCTGGCTTATTTCTATTAATATGGCCATCTCCGTTTGTAGCCATTTCCCAGCAAATGGCCCGTGACTTCATTCTTCCTTCTGGCTGAATAAAGCACGGTTGTGTCCCTTTGTCCATTTCCTCACTCTCACTCTACAGAGAACCCAAATAGCTCAGTCGATAGATACATAGGCTAATAAGACAAGGTCTCCAAAGTTAAGTACGAAAGGCCAATATGAACATATAAAGATATGAACATATGAAAAATATGAGCATATCAAAAACAATATGAACATATGAAAAATGTTCAATGTCTTTAGCCATCATGGGAAACATAAATTAAAACTACAATGATAGTCCATCACAACCTAGTCAGAAAGGCTACCGAAAAGAAAGCATATTACAGCCAAGATGAGAACATGTGGGAATTACGGAACTCTTACCCTCTGCTGGACAAGAGTAATGTGAATTACCTTAGACACAGTTCACATCCCAACGTAGATAAGTCTTTGGATTCTTTTTTCCCAGCATCTTTGGCCTATCATGGCTTCTTTTTTATGGTGAAAAAGTGTATATTTAGAATTATCCCATTGGACTCAGTTTGGATGATCCCAATTTTGTTGGCAACATCCAGAGCATCTTATTGGGAGCCAACTGAACATACACCTTCTTCTCTCCATTGGGCCTAATGCAGGTGTTGACTTTGGCCACATCAATGTCATGGAGTTTTTGTTTGTTTGTTTGTTTTAAACACTTTTTTTATTGTTAAAAGAAAAATTTACATTTACTCCCCTTGTCCTGGGCCCTCCCGCTCCCCCACAACCCCACCGCCCTCCCCCTACTTCCCTGATATGGGGCAGGATACCCTGCCCTGTGGAAAGCCCAAGGCCCTCCCCCCTCCATCTCGGCCTAAGAAGGTGTGCATCCATATAGAATAGGTTCCCAAAATAGCCTGTTTGATCTGGTGCTTGTTGGCCTTGACGTCCACTTGAACACAGGTGTGTTGTCTTCTATCTTCTTTGTGGTTGACTTGGTGATCAGGGGGAACTTGATGATGATGTAGTGGTCAGCTGGACATGCTCTTTCGGGAGTATTTGGGCTACTTCCAGAGTCACGGGGTCTTGGGCTGCTGGAAAGTGGGTGATGTGTTGATCTTCTTCTTTTTATGACTCTGGATGCCTTTCAGAACTGCCCTCCTGGCTTTCAAGGCCTTTGCTTTGGCTTCGGCTTTGAGAAGGACAGGAGCTTCTTTCTTTGCTTTTGGTGCCATCTTGGCAAAAAGGGCTGCCTTCTCTAATAGCTTCTAATTGATTCTCTTGACTTTGCCAAATAACCCCTTGATTGCAAAGGATCAATGATCCTAAAGGATCAGCTTTAGGATCATTGGTTTAAAGGAAAGTCTATCTCTACTCATCTTTGAGTGGCATGATGAATTTGTATTAATGATGAAAAGACAAATGGCCTAGAGAATCAACGAGAAAAAAACTGCCAGTTTTTTATTCATCACTGAAGACTGCAGGTGCATAATCCATTAATTAGTACCGGTTATGTTTTACCATCTTAGAATGTAACATAATTAATGCCTGGTGATTAATAAATATTTCATGCATGTGGCATGTGTGCATGTAGAATTGTATCCATATATTTGTGGCCACACATGTATATAGAAGCACATGCATGAATGCATTTGAACGCTTGTGCCTGTGGAGGCTTGGAGGTGCTCTCCACCTACTTCTTTAAGCAGTGCCTCTCTGAATCCGGTACTCACTGGTTCCAGCTATTTAGCTTGCCAACTTGCCCCCAGGGTCCCCTTTTATGCCTCCTAACTGCTGGAATCACATGCAGCCCCATCCCTGCCCAGCTTTTCATGTGTGTTCTGACAGTCTCAACTCTGATCCTCACACTTGTGTAGCAAGTGACTTATCTATACCGTATCTGTGCCATCTTTATAGCCCCTAATCTTCAATTAGTAAAAATCTTCTAAATAATCCAGATTTTGGTCAAACAATTTCCCTTGATTTTTCTCACTCTGAGTGCACTGTAGGCATGTTTTTCCTATGTGGTCCTTTAAAAAACTCATAGCCTAAAAAGAGCACCAAAGATACAGGGTAAAATCAATGCCTCCAAGGAAAAATACCAATAACTCAAAAAGAGACCTTGTTGACATCTGCCTTAGCCAGTTACTATGAAGAGATGTCATGGCAATAGCATCCCTTATAAAGGAAAACATTCAACTGGGCCTGACTTACAGTTTCAGAAGTTTAGTACATTTTTGCTGTGTTAGGAAGCATGGCGGGACACAGTCAGATATGGTGCTGGGAGAAGCTTGGCAATGCACAGGTAGACATAGTTCTGGAGAGGAAGCTGAGGGTTCTACACCTGGATCAGCAGTAGGAGAGACTGATACTGGGCCTGGTTTGGGCATTTGAAATCCCAAAGCCCATCTCCAATGACACACTTCCTTCCACAAGGCCACACCCACCCCAACAAGGCCACACCTCCTAGTCCCAGTCAAGTAGTACTACTCCCTAATAAGCCAAGCGTTCAAATGTCTGAGCCTATGGGAGCCATTCTTATACAAAAACCACCACCACATCTGACGTGTTACCAAGTTCCAATTCATTTGGATTTATGAGCAAACACATGGGGTGCATTAGTTTGGATGCGCCTTGCCCAGCAGTGGTTACAGAGAAAGGAACAAAAGGCTCTAGGCATTTAGCAGTCCCAGCTACATTTCATTTCAAATTCCAAATTCCCATTGCCAAGAGTCTGGTCATATAGCAATTTGTAGTTTGATTCCAGCTTCAGTTTGAGGTGATGTGTCTGAGACCTGGTCAAGGGCACACCGCCAACCGACCAGCATTCACTTAGGGCCCAGGCCTGCTGCTTTCTGCTCACCAGAGAAGCATACTATGTACCTGGCAGATAATGTTTCAGATTTTGTTTCTCTATTTTAAAAAAAAATGGCCCAGTGAGGGTGAAAAATGGCCTGGTAAGAGCTGAAACTTTAGGGAAAGTTGGAAACAGAGTTAGCTGTAGTTGGTAAGGACTGGAAGGGTCAGAATAGAGGCATAGGAATCAAGAATCCAAAGAAAACCAAGGACTTTCACATTCTTTTATTTTCACTATCTTCCCATTTGGGGAGTCAGAATGGATTGGAATTTAGCCATTGGGAATACTAAGTGCAAAGCATTACCCTTGTTTACTCAGGAGCAGGTACAGGGGTCTGCCATGTGGAGGCCCAGCCTGCCCGGCTCTGGGTGGCCTGAGACCACAGGCCTCAGGAGGGAAGAGACACAGGCAGAAGCCAGGGGATCTTTCCGAGCTACTTTCCCAGAAAGTGCTCAGGAAATGTGGAGACAAAGGGCTCCTGCCGCAGTGAGTTCATTGCAGGCTGGTATATGCAAGAGGACACTGTAAGGTCAGGGATAGACCTAAGGTCTCCTGTTTGTTCCAAGTGCAGATGCATATTAGCTACAGAAGGCAAGATCCAAGGTGGGGAAAGCATACCAGGCCTGGAGGAACCTGAGAAATGACCTTCCTGAGGACTAATAGGAGGCTTGAAGGTGTTTGTTCTCCAGAAAGACCACAGACCAGAAAGAACAGCCATCTCCAAGACCCACCAAGCCCTTCTGATCTACTTCCCTGAGAGGGCCATCAGGACCCCTCCAAGACCCAGAAATGCCTTCCTTAGGCTGTGCAACTTCCGGACACCTGCCCTCCCCTAAAACCTGGGTGCAGACAGCAGCTGCATAATTTATTTCTGAGGGGCTGGGGAGCACATCACCTGCTTAATTGCATTCCCAGAAGCCCCAGACCTCTGGCTGGTTATGGCCTTCTCCTGGGCCAGCATGAAGATGCTTGCACTTGGTTCCATGGCCTTTCACAAGTTGGAGAGGATGCTCCAGCTGTTTGTCAGTCAGTCTCCACGCAGGTGCTCTCTTCAGTGTTGCTTACACTTCCTAACAGCCCTGCTTATAACAACACAGCAAAGTGCTTGTTTATAAATGGGGAAACATCATTTTGGAGAAGTGAAGCAATTTGCCCAGGGTTACACAATCCGTAAGTAATTTGTCTGGGACAGAACCAAGTCTAAATCCTGGGTTCTGTCGATGACAGTAAGGGATGTTCAAGATCTAAGAAAGATGCAATGTTTAGGACAAGTCCAAACAAGAGGCTAAGCCTCTCCTGCTGAATGTTACGAGGCCAAGCCTAGCAGCTGGGTCAAAGCCATAGCTCTCCACACCACCCATCATGTTGATGCCCAGGCTTCTCATGGCACCCCGAAAGCCTCCCGCAAAGTGTGAGCATACCCCACCGCCTTAGCCTGAACTTACAGCTCTGAGCTCAGATCTTCAGGATCTTCGACCTTTGCTGCTGCCAGCCACTCAAAGAAAGCCAACTCATGCCCCAACCTCAGACGTTAGAGTCAGAAACTACAGGACCCTTCTTGGCAACAGACGGGATTAACCTGAATGCTTGTCCAGAGCCTCATTTGTTAGCTTCATTGTGGCTGGTTTAACAAATTGCTCCAATTTAGTGGCCCCATACAATGGAAGTTTACTATCTTACAGTTATGGTTAGGAGCTGACACGGCTCTCGCTGGGCTACAGCTGTCATTAGCATGGTACTCCTTGTGGAGGGAGGCTCTGGAAGCCAATCCTTTGCCTTGCCTTGGTTCAACTTTGAGGCTGTCCACCCTCCATGACTCTAGGCCACCTTTCTCCATCTGAAAAGTCAGCCACAGTGACTGCTAAGTCATCAGACTCCTTCCACAGCCACATGGCCCTGTGACGCTCCCCTGTATCCCTTTCCACTTTCTGGAACCTCTGGTTCAATTGGGTCTTTCCACTCAAGCTCCTCAAGTCAAACCCATCTGCTAACTCTTCACCATGAAAAGTAACTTGCTCACAGGGCTTTATAACTAAGGCTGGATCTCTGGAGCGCCTTTGGGTCTGACACCTCACACCCTGAAGGCCAGAAGCTCTCCTCAGGTCCTTCTTCCACACAGAAGCACTGACAGTTTTACAACTCTGGGCTGGAGCCACATCGGGCTAGGAATGGGTGGAGGACAGGACCACCCCTTCCTCATTAGCCAATATCTGACCTAGAGAAAGCAGTCGGTGGCTACACAAGAACAAAGACCAGTTTGGCTGAGGAACGGCCTCTCCCACTGCCTTTACACCCCATGACCTTGATTGCTCACACATGCCTGTCTGGGGCTTCAGTCAAACCCTTCTGGCCATGACTCCCCACCCTGTTCCTGCAGGTGGCACAGAGCTCAGACCTCGTTTTCCCAGTAGAGCCCATTGGCCTTCAGTAGAGGCAATACCATTTGTGGTGACCAATTTGTAAATGATGCTGCCATGGGAGGCCTGTGCAAACATCCTAGAAATGAAATTGTGCCAAACCACCCAGCATCTCAGGCAGTCACACCCACAGGTGAAATAACCACCCTCTCCGGGAAGCATGGGGCAGCTCAATAGTCAGGATAAAATTGCCAAACTGGCTAAATAACAAAATAACTCTGGCAAAAGGGTTGTTGCAGGGAAAACTGCCATGCCCCTCAGCATCTGGGTCCTGCCACCTCTCTAATGGTCCCTTAGGATACTCCCCAGCCTTGTGGTGATGATGAACCGTTACAGCTTACCCTCATCATCAAGGGTAAGTTACCAATATTTTTGGTGAGTCAATTAGTAAAGACTCAAGTCAATAAAAACTCGGCCCAAGGTCATGGAGCTTATAAATGAAAGAGCCAAGTTGAACCAAGTGTGGCTCCTGAGAATGATGTACTTTCTGCTCCATTGCACATGCTCCAAAGTGTGATGACACAACCTTCTCCAGCCCCTGGGGCTTCTCCAGGCCACCAGGAGTAACCACGAAACTCGGAGCCACCTGGCCTACCAAGGGCACATAGATCCTAAGCAGCCCTTTTCCCTTTTAGATCCCCTTCTTTGTGTGAACTCTGGGATCCAGGTTTTTGTGACCGAAGTTATCGTTTTTTAGGGTTGCGTTATCTCAAGGTTTGAGTGTAAAGAAGGGATTGTGCTCAGACACCTAGAGGAACTTGCCCAGACACTGAGGTCTGGGTTATAACATCGTATTAAATTTCTGAAACCTAGGAAGAATGAGATGATGAAAGAGCATGATTGAATGGCCTTTCCTTGGAATCCCTCACAATAGTCTTCAGACTGAGTGGCTAATGCATATTATTCATAAATTTCTCTAGACTCTGGAAGAAGGCTAGCCTGCACCTTCTGCACTGCTCTGTCTGATCATTCCTCTGCAGATCCAGATTCCTCAGGGGCCTAGCATAGGCCTCCAGAGGAGAGTCTGCTGTCACTTCTCCAAGGGAGCCAGTGTCCTCAAGGTGGAAGTCAGGGAAATTGGGACTACTCACTAGAGCACACATTTCTGGCTCCAGCCCGATTTCTCATTCACTAAATGTGGGATGGGAACTAGCCATGTCTATTTCTAGCACATTCCCACATGATGCTTCTGATCTGGGGAACCCCACTCTGAGAACTGCGTTCCTGGCTTTATGGCAGATCTGGGCTTCCTCCCATCCAATAGCCTACAACATTCCCCAGGATCTGAGAAGGCCCAGGGCACCTTTCCTAGTTTGTCTTTGAACTTCCTCTCCAGGTCTTCTTGGGATCTTTCATAAACGAAGCTTCAGCTGGCTCCCCACCTTCTCAGAGATTAGCTTCTGGCTTTTCTCTGAAAAGAGGCTAATCCCCAAGAGCTAACCCAGAATGTCAGCTGCCTGTTTACCAAGCTGCCACCCTGCTTGGCACTGAAATCTGCTTAACCATTGCTCACCTGCTGACTTCTGAGGATTTCCTTGTCCCACCCTTGGCCAGCCTCAAGTCTTTCAAGTTGAGTCCTGAATGTTCCTTATTTACCCATTGAGGAATCTGGGGTTTCGTCCTGTATCCACTGCCTTTGGGAAGATCCCTGGGTCCCGCCATCCTCCATCACACACATGACACAGAATAAGAGGGCTCTAATTGCCTACCCACAGATGGGGGAGTTTTTCCCTGAGGGTCAGAATTGTTAGTACATAATGAAAACAAAAAACAGCTGCATCACTGGGTGTTTAATTCTTGACAGGTAATTCTCTCCAAATTGCCTATACCTGACAAGGCAGGGTCCCTCCCAACACACACCTGGGGACACCCATGACATACAAGGCTTTTGTTCTAGAAACTTCCAAGGGAAGAGTCACTGACACAATCTCTAAGGAGAAAGAATCTGGAGACAGCCCCATCTGTGCCTAGATGTAGGATGTTACTGACAACCCTCTTCACTCCTACACCCGAGCCCTCTCGATGCTTTTAAAGCCACCTACATGCTTGTTTCATGTTCTCTGTTCTGGTCACAGCACCACCATCTACACCCGCCCTTCCTCCCGCAGGATTGGTCAGCTTCCGTGGCAAAGCAAGACCTCTAGACTCTACCTAAAAGGAAGGGCGCTAGGAAGGCTGGTGTCTGTTCCTGAAAGCCCATGGTTAGTGGTAACAGTGAAGCAATTAAAGGTCCCAAGGAAATTGACACGAGAAAGTGAGAAAGGTGAGCCCTGGCTATGACCTCTCAGGCCTTCCTAAGCAAAGTGACTGTCCTAGGACACCTTCTGTCTTAGTTAAGGTTTCCACTGCTGTGCAGAGACATCATGACTATGACAACCCTTACAAAGGAAAACATGTAATGTAAGGTTTACAATTCAGAGGCTCAGTCCTTTGTTGCCATGGCAGCAGGCAGGCAGACATGGTGCTGGGAGAAGGAGTTGGAAGTTCTACATCTTGATCTACAGGCAACAGGAAGTGGTCTGTGCCACTGGGTGTAGCTTAAGCTTATGAGAACTCAAAGCCCACCCCACAGAGATACACTTCCTCCAACAAGGCCACACCTACTCCAACAAGTCCATACCTCCTAATAGGGCCACTCCCATTAGGAGCCATTTTCTTTCAAACCACTATACCATCTTTTTTAAATATCCAAACTAAACAACCCGAGCCCAATGCTGTAGAAGTATAGAACTCCCTTCAACACTTCTAACTAAGGGCTGAGGGGCTTGCACTCGCTTGGCCACATCACACTTAAATTTTCTTTTCCAGGCTCTCCGTTCTGCCTATCATCTCACTGCCTGCATGTCTTGCTGCTCTATACATCTGCTCACCCATGGACACTGTCCCTTCCCCCACTGCATTCCCCAAATGACAACGGACCCCTGTCATAGTTTTATTAAGGTTTAGGCAGGACACAGAACAGCAAATATCTTAAAATGAAATATTATCTATCAGGTTTTTAAAGTTGCTATTGCTCATACAGGGAGCTAAAGACAACTCACCTAGTTCTAAGGAGTTTGCTCAGTGGGCAAGAGCATTTGCTCTGCAAACAGGAGGACCTGCGTTCGAATCCCAAGATCTCATGTCTGGGCTCAATAGTGCACACCTGTAAATTCCATTCCCCTGTGGAGTGATGGGAAGCAAACACAAGAAATTCCCTAGAAGCTTGGAGACGAGAATCTTGCAGCTGCAACTGAAAAAAACAAGAAAACTTGTCTCAGACAAAGTAGAGGAGAACACTGACACACATTGTTGTCCTCAGTGTCTGGCCTTCACAGGTTCATCATGGCACATGTGTAAGCACACACACACAGAGAGAGAGAGAGAGAGAGAGAGAGAGAATACCTAAATGCAGAATGGTGATTAACGAACGTTAGCAAAGTGGAGGTGGACAGCAAGGTTGCATTGGATCCTCTGCAGCATGTGCAGTGGTGGAAATAGAATAATTAACAAATGTAAGCAAAAAAATTAAAATTATTTAAAAATAAAATAAATTGTGGTTGCACCTCTGCCATGCTTCCCTTCTTCAGCCACACACATCTCGCTTTCTTCGTTTCCTCCCGCATCCGAATTGCTTTTTCTCCTCACACTGCCGAGCGGGAGCGGAAAATTGCCACTGCCACTCCAGACGTGGTTAACTCTGAACTCTCTCCTTTCTCAGGCATGGGAGCCTTGTTAACTCATCTGCTTATTAAGGCTTCCTTGGCCAAGGCCTGCCTTTCCCTGGCATGAATTCCACTGTTCCCTGGGCACAGAAGAGCTGCAAGAGTCATTTCTGTTTTGGAATATCCCTGTCATATAATCAATTTCCTTGTCTGCCTAAAGCCTCATGTTGATTCCTAAACCATAAGAATCTGGTCTTAGTGCCAATTCACTTTTCTCAATTACTCACAAATACATATGAATTCATATAGATGAATATATAACATTGTAAAATCTTTCACAAATGATTGAAAAACCAATACACGATCCCATCACTAACAGGCGCTTCCATTTTCGAATGTTCCATTCCAATTTGTCTGCCTACACATATGGTTGAGCCATTTATATTTTCTTCGGCTGCCTTTCATTTTTCACGATACTAGTTCATGTCTTCGTTTCTATTGTTCAAAATGTTGTAGAGCATTCTACCAAATCCATGCCTCCGTTTAGCTCCACACTTCTCTTCCTGAAAGCAGGGGAGTTTGGCCTACCTGGCTTACTGGTAACTAGCTTGTTAGTTATTATCCTCATTGTATTCAAATATCCGACATGAAGCAACTGAAATGGTTTATTTTGGCTTGTAGTTCAAGTGAATGCAACCCGTCTGGTAGAGAAGGGACAGTGGCAGGAGCAGGAGGTTGCTGGTCACATTGCATCTACTCTTGCAAAGCAGGGAGAAAACAGGAAGTGGGGACTGGATCTCAACATCCACAATTAGGAACTGCCTCTAGCGAGGCTCTACTTTCTAAAGATCTGACAGCCTTTTGAATCAGTGCCACCAGCTTGAGATCAAATGTTCAAATATGGGAGTCTACAGGGAGTCATTTCACCTTAAAGCCACAGCACTGATGTATGCCAAATAATGTTAATTAATGCCTGGCAGATAGCAGTAGCTCAGTGCATCTTTGTTGAATGGGTGTACGAATTAGTGAGATATTCAAACTGTAATTTCTTAATGTTGATTCTGCACACAGAGGAATGGAGTTGCGCTACATGTACCCAGACTGTAATTTCTTAACGCTGACAGGATGCAATAGACATCATTAATGTACATATTATTTTTCTCTGATTTAGTTATTTCCTTGATAGAGATTGATAAAAACAACACCACCTGGAGGCCTTCCGGCTAAGATCAAGTGTTAAGAACAGTACTAGCATTAGCAAGAGTTACAAATGTACTGAGGGTTTCTTTGCTGCTGCCGTGATTACAGACTCCGACCACAAACAACTTAGGGAAAAGCATCTATTTGACTTACACTCCCAAGTCACAGTCCTTTATTGGGGAGAATCAGAGGAGGAACAAAAGCAGAAACCATGTCAGAAAACTGATCTGGGGCTCGCTCAGGCTCATGCCCAGCTAGCTTTCTAATACAACTCAGAACCACCTCCCTAGGTATGATATTGCCCACAGTGGACTGGGCTTCTCTGTATCAATTAACAATTAAGACACTCCCCTGCAGGCTTGCTGACAGGCCAATCTGATCTGGGTAATGTCTCAATCGAGGCTTCCCTTGATGACTCTAGTCTGGATCAAGGTCACAGCTAAAGCTAACTGGGACAAGCTGCTAACACACAGTATATGGATGCTACACGCCAGACTCTTTGCTAAGCACTTTATGTCATTACGCCATTACCTCACTGGCTTCTCACGACATCCCTACAAGATAGGTGCTAATTATCTCCTTTGTACAGATGAAGAAACAGAACTGATTCGTGTGCCCAAAATCACACCGTATGTTCAGGGAAGAAACAGGTTTTTAGGAAGTTCTATCTTGGTCCAGACTCTGAGGATTTACACCATTTAAGTGACATAAGATCAAGGTGAAGGATGAACAGTTGGCTCTCAGCACAAACATTGCTTTTGAAAAGGACTATGTTCTTTATAGATAGAAATTAAAGGTTTGTGTATTCTTATTTGAGATAAGAATATATTGAGGATTTTTTTAAAATGCAGTCCAATAACCATTACATTTCAATTGCAATATAGAATAACTATCATATAAAGTAATAATTGACTTATTTTGGATATAAATATGTCGTTATACTATTTGTTGCCTGCTTTATTCTCTTTCTTTAATCTAGTTTCACCTTATATCTTTAATTTCACCTTCTCCTTTGGTTAGCTAGGTAGGCGTATAATCTTGGAGTTGTTTTGGAGGGTACCAAAGAAAAGCTTCTATTATAAACTACTCTGACTTTCAATAAGCACAAGGGATGAACTCATGTTTCTGAACACCCATTAGCCAACTGAAATAACTTGCATTCTTGGAGCAGTACTACCCAGACAGTATGGGGGACACAGACTTGGATACCCTGGATAGAGGCAATAGAATTCCCTAGGTATGGGCACTGCTGAGCTCTCTCTAAAATATTAAGCAGTTTCTGTTGTCCTCAAGGGAGCTGAATCCAATACAAACAAGCAGGCAAATCACTTGATACCCAAATGCAGATGCAATCAGTCCAGAGATACAACCTGAGCACAGGCTGATGATAGAGATAGCCCCAACCCTAATCCAGCTACAAACAAGCCCAGCCTTGCAATGACCTCAGAAACCCTGGAAGGACTCTGAGAAGCAGAACTGTCCTTCCACAGTCTGCTTTGAACTGTCCCTCTGGTCTTTCTATATAATACTGCCTCTCTTCAGTCCAGTCATTCAAACAAGAACAGCCAAAGATCCCTTATTCTTGTATTTAGGGTAGTCAACCTCCCTAATGTGGGAGGTTCTCCTTTAGAACTCTTCCTCACATTGTGGTGACCCCCAACCATAAAATTATTTTTTGCTGCTACTTCATAATTGTAATTTTGCTACTATTATGAATTATATTATAAATATCTGATGTGCAACCCCTGTGAAAAGGTTGTTTGATCCCCCCCTCAAAGGAGTCACGACCCATGGGATGAGAATTATTGATTTAGATGATGGTGTGATAGCTATAGTTAAGATGTTCTAAAACTGGGAACAGAAGGAGAGGAGGGAGGGGGAACTTGGATTGGTATGTAAAAAAAAATTAATTATTTAATTTTTTAAAAAGATGTTTTAAAGATTTAAGAAGAACATAAAACGATGCTGCAAACATCTGGAGCAAAGGGGGCTTGAAAACGGCCTCTAAAACTTCCCTCACCCTTTTTCCTCCCTTCAACATGTATGGTGGTGGTGAACAACATGTATGTTCAACACTTGACACAGGATAGCCATGACCTACAGTACACAATGCACACGCCGCCGCAGTAAAACAGCCCAGGAATGGCTAAAGCTTACTCCCAAGCACCACATTTGTGACCGTGGACACAA
Organism: Dicrostonyx torquatus; assembly: GCA_028555095.1. NCBI lineage: Eukaryota > Metazoa > Chordata > Mammalia > Rodentia > Cricetidae > Dicrostonyx > Dicrostonyx torquatus. The sequence continues at coordinate 19,455,117 of JAQHUG010000005.1, forward strand.
ATAATGTGACAAGGAAAGCATGCCTGGCCAGCCAGCTTGCCAGCAAGGCCCTGCTGCCTGGTCTGGAACCAGAAAGGTCATTCTGAGGTTAAGCCCCAGTGAATGGTCCATCATGATATAAACACAGCACAAGATGGAGCAATGTGCAATGTTATTCTTTCACCTTCTTCCTGGAATTTCAGAGACTGTAAAAAACTGGAATATAAAAGTGGACAAAATAACGCAACAGAACAAAATAGTGTCTGTGGAGAAATATGTACTTAGGGGTTCAAAGAAGAAAAGAATCATACTTCAGCTGTAGCTGTGGCTTCTTTCATCCCTCATCCGCACAGTTCTCCTTCCCTCAGAAAGGCTGGCCTATAGTTTTTCTTATTTTCCTTTTTCTCTGCAGGATTTTATTATTTCTCAAGCTCTTTCACCTAAGCACATACAGAGTAAAACCTATTAGGTGATCTAACTGGATGGAAGAGTAGGAAATCAAGAAAACTCAGAGCTTTTTAAACTTTATAAAATACAGAGTCTAACTTTGAATAAATCTTAGCTGTAAGCTGTATCAGACATCAGCTACTACAATAATGCCGTGTAACAAAGCACCCTGAATAGAACAGTCTATAGCAACACTTAGTTTCATACTAACATATCTGAACACTGTGAGCTTTCCTACCTGAACTCTATGGAAGAAGCTATGCTTTCTGCAGTCAGTGGAGTTTGGGGCTCTTCCACATCTCTAACTCTTCTGTTCTCAGTGGATACCCGAAACACATTCCTACAGGAAATGGAAGCAAGGCAAAGCATGTAATAGCATTAAAAACCTTTACCCATTTATTGTTGTAGAATATTACTTTAAGATGTGTTACATTTGTTTACGCTGTGGAACATTAGTTTAATGATGCAGAGATGTGTTGCATTCTTTTATGTTGCACTTTTTTAACTCTGTGAAGCTATGTTACTGTGCCTGTCTAAAACACCTGATTGGTCTAATAAAGAACTGAACAGCCAATAGCAAGGAAGGAACAAGGTTGGATGGGACTGGCAGGCAGATAGAATAAATAGGAGGAGAAATCTGGGAAGAGAGATCAAGGAAAGAGAAGAGAAGGAGAGGAGAATGCCAAGGGCCAGCCACCCAGCTACACAGACAGCCACAGAGTAAGAAGTTAAAAAAGCATGTAGAACAGAGAAAGATAAAAGCCCCGAGGGATCACTTAAGTTAAGAAAAGCTGGCTAGAAACAAGCCAAGCGAAGGCCAGGCAAATATAAGAAAGAATAAGTCACTGTGTATTTATTTGGGAGCTGGGTGGCTCCCCGCCCCAAGAGTAAAAACAGTTAAACAACCAACCACAATTCATCATATTCTCTCACAGTCCATGGGCCAGAGTAAGTCATATGACCAAGTTCAAAGTTTGGAGAAGAAGGAAGTATGGTCTGCATCAAAGAAGGAAAGGAAGTAAACATTTCCTAACTAATAATCCAAAATATCACAGAAACCAACATATTAAGTAGGTGCATTGCTCTTTGCTGTTAACCGAGGAGTGACAAATACTTACACACCATATTCTTCTCCACCCAAATTCTCAATGAGTTGCCTAGCTACCCTCAGGGCTTCGAAGAACTTGGCAAGGTGTGCAAGTCAACTATCTCATGTTACAAATAAGAAAACTGAAGTGCAAATAATTATCATAACTTGCTCACAGTTTTGGAATATCGGGAATGAAGCCATAAGTAAACGAACCCTGTGTATCAGTTTCCACATCCAACAGCTGGTCATTTCCCACCTCTAGATGGAGTCACCAGCATTGCTGCAGCTTCATAGTTTACGACCTGTGAGGAGCATTTGCAGTAGGAGAGAATGCTTGCCTCCAGATAGCACAGCCAATGAAGAAAAGGAGGAGCTAAAGAAGGGGATTCTGCCTACCAAATATCAAGTGATTCACTTTGCAGCACAAACCTCAGTGTCAGCTAACTTCCTTCCCTGTTAAAGCAGTGATAGGCAGAAATGGGAGAGAACATACTTGACCTGCAGTCTAAATGATCTTCTGATAAATAAAATATGCAAATGAAAGATAAAAATGGAATCCTACTGTTATTACTTTTTATGGCTGCAGTTTCTTTCTGTAGCATTGGGCTTTGCACATGCTAGACCAGTGCTCCATCATGAACTATTTCCAGTGCTCCATCATGAACAATATCCAATGCTCTATCATGAACTACATCCAGTGCTCCATCATGAATGATATCCAGTGCTCCATCATGAACTGTATCCAGTGCTCTATCATGAACTGTATCCATGCTCCATCATGAACTACATCCAG
>JAQHUG010000005.1:19457633-19475997 GCA_028555095.1 Dicrostonyx torquatus
ATCCATGCTCCATCATGAACTACATCCAGTGCTCCATCATGAACTATATCAATGCTCCATCATGAATGATATCCAGTGCTCCATCATGAACTATATCCAGTGCTCCATCATGAGCTATATCTAGTGCTTCATCATGAACTATATCACATGCTCCATAATGAATGATATCCAGTGCTCCATCATGAACCATATCCAATGCTCCATCATGAACTATATTTAATGCTCCATCATAAACTATATCCAATGCACCATCATGAACTATATGCAAAGCCCTGTTTGCTGAGGATCAGAGTCTCTGGAAGCAGGAGCATCTTTAACTCATGAGGAGTAGAGCTTCTGAAAGGAGCACCATGGTCTAACACAGTGGTTCTTCACCTGTGGGCTGCGACCACTTTGGGACTCACATATCAGATCTTTACAATACAGTTCATAATAAAAGCAAAATTACAATTTTGAAGTAGCAGTGGAATAACTTTATGGTTGGGGGAGTCACAACATGGAGAACTGTATTAAAGGTCACAGAAGGTTGAGGACCACTGCCCTGAGGAAACTGGTCACCAAAGAAAACCAGTAGGTCCAAATACACATGTTCAATTTACAGTGGAATGCCTCTCTACCAGCAACTGTATACTGAAAGACAAGCCCAAATGCCCTTAATACACCTACACCAACAAAGAAACCCTTTGCCACCAAGCACCTCCAGGAAAGGGCATCATTGCACCTATCACCAGCCAGAAAAAGATCAAAATGAAACATCAGAAGTGGATTCTTTTGGCACCATCATGAAGTTAAACGAATCCCAGATAGACTCATCATAAGCCCGGGACGGTCTGTAGAGAATTTAAGGATGAATGCATGTCAAAAACAGAATGAGGTCAACACCAAGAAGAATTGCCACTTAGGGCCAGCAAGATGGCTTGGCAGGTTGAAACACTTGCTGCATGGGCCTGACAACCCGAATTCCATTCTAGAGCCCACAGTGGAAGAAGACAATCGACACCTGAATTTAGCCTTTGACCTCCACACACATAGCATAGCATGTGTGTGCCCACAGTCACCCACACATACATTGTATATGCATTTGCATGCACACATAATAATAATAATAATAAAGAAAAGAACATTATAATTAAAGTGACGCCTGGATACAGCTGAACATCAGAATCTTCAAGAGGACTGGATGTTTTCAGCCTCTCTACAGCCATGACTCCAAAATCAAGAATGGGTACAAAATGTTCCCCTTTGGAGGTGGGAGGACAGACATGTTGAGATGAACTGGCCTGACTATTTGATCTGAGAGTGCAAGGGGGCTTTCTTGTCCAATCCTTTGGTGGGGCCCTCTGCTCAACTTTAGCTATCCTTGCCTTCCCAAGCTTAAAATGTTAGAGAGCAACAGAATACACTGGCCATCCCAGACCATCAGCATTTTAACACTTTTAATCTATATGAGCACATCACTATGGAGACTTGGCTCAGAACTCAACTGGAACTACATTTCCCATAATTCCCTTCCCCCATGACTCTTGATTAAGGTTGGCAAGAAAGGAGATGTCTGCAAGAGGTTTGAAGGGAAAAGTGAAATAGCAGTCACTGCTGGCAGAAGGACTGATAAGGGCTGACTGTGGCAGCTCACTCACGTTGGCTCAGACTCCAGAAGTACAGGCAATGGCTAAATCACAGCATCTCCAGGTGCACTGGGTCTCCTGGAGCAAGGTTGTGTTGTGGGCCAGGTGCACACATAGCTTAGCCATGAGGGGCTCTGACTCTTCCTGTAGGCTGTCGGTGCTACTGGGGCGAGAGGTAGTGAGCAGCAGTGGCGTGACCTAGCTCAGTCTCACTCTCCCACTTCCCACTCAGCTCTCTGTCCCATCTGCACACCCTGACCTGTAGAAACTGCAGGCCTAAAGGCAGCAGGCTTGCCTGAGCTTTCACACTTGCTTTCAAATGGGCTAAATCTAACTATTGCAGTAAATCCTGCATTCATGCTGTGCAGAAGAGCTTTGCTTTTCTGATCAGTGCTGAGACAGTCGGCCCTCCCACGGTCTCAGCAAATATAAGCAAAAACAGAAAGGTCTTTGCATTCCATGTAATTGTGTTTTGTAAAGAAAAAAATTGTTAAATTGTTTCTCCAGCTTTCTGCTTTCTTGAATGAACTTTTTTTTTCAAGGCAGAGTTTTTCTGTATCACAGCTCTGGGCGTCCTAGAACTGAACTCACTCTGTAGACCAGGCTAGCCTAGAACACACAGAGATCCACCTGCCTCTGCATCCCAAATGCTGGAATTAAAGGTGTGCACCACCCCCACCCAGCTTGACTGAACTTTTATTATTATATCTACCACCACTAGTGCCACTACCAGCCCACCATAGCCGTCCCAAGCATCTTTGCATTAATGCCTTCACAGTCACCAGGACAAGTGCCACCATCAATACCCATTACCAAACACCCATTACCATCATTACTATACCATCATCATGTTACCCCCATTACCACCATGACCACTGTATTAGTTAGGGTTTCTATTACTATGAAGAGACACCGTGACCAAGGCAACTCTTACAAATGAAAATATTTAATTGGGGCTTACTTGCAGTTCAGAGGTTCAATTCATTAGCATCATAATGACAATGATAATGAGCATTACATTATCATTATCACTTGGCAGCATGTAAGCAGACATGATACTGGAGAAGGAGCTGAGAGTTCTACATCTTGACCTGCAGGCAGCAGGAGACAGTGTACCTCACTGGGCACATCTTGAGCATATGAGACCTCAAAGCTCAGCCCTCAGTGCCACACTTCCTCCAACAAGACCACACCTCCAAAGAGTGTCATTCCCTATGGACCAAGCATTCAAACACATACATACCTATTCAAACCACCACAACCATCATGACCATGGTCATCATCACCACCATCAACCCTAACACCACCATCATCACCATTGGTCCCTAACATCACCACAGTCACCAGCACACCACCATTATTAACATCCCATCCTCACCATACAGCCCTCACCACCACCAGCATGGTCATCATCGCCACCCACTACAGCACCACTTGCCACCACAATCCCCATTAGAACACCATATCCTCACCACTGGCACTGCCATGCCACTGTGGTCACAGTCATTATCACTTCCAACTGCCACCACCACAACAGCCATCTCCTTTAATCCCTCTTCATTCCCTTTAATCTCTGTAACAATAGCGGCAATTTCGTGAGATTATTCCTACTTCACAAACAAAGAGATGATCAATGAGTGGTTACCAGCTAAGGAGAGATTTAAACCCATGCCCAACTTCAAATTCCCTACCTTCTATTATTCTGTACTGCCTCAGAAGCTGCATTTCTCAAAGCAAAAGAACATAAACAGTCAGTGGACAAAAAGCCCAGAAAGAAACAAAGCTGTGCTGATGAGGAGAGGCGGGCCAAAGGCAGCACAGCCAGGAGGCATTAAGGGGTAGAGAAGGAAGGAATTCCATGAGATCCCTCAGAGCAGAGATAGGGAGTACCCTACAGGATGTGATTCTGATCCAAAGCCTACTTAGGAATTCAATCAGAAAGTGGGCCTTGCTCCTGCAGGTTCCCAGAGGAAAACTCATCCACCCTGGGGAGGCAAAAGGCAGGGTCTGAAGAGCCAGAGAGTGAAAACAGCTGAGTGTAAGGAATAATTCCAGAACACTAGCAGCCATTGCTGGTGTCCGGGGTGAGGGTGGCATACATCCCTGGGTACACTTGAAAAGCTTGCCACAAGCAACTTGTGAGGGCCCAAGCCACGCCCTCAGGACCACATGGGGTTTTTTGTTTTCTGGGTTTTTGTTTTTTTTTTTTTTTTTTTTAGTGTTTCTAGGTTCTCCTTAAAGCACAGGAAAGATCTCAATTTCCTTGTGGTTGAGCCTCCTCACACTCAAACTTGATGAGCTGGACTCTTGAACTTAGAGTCTTCAGATGCTTTTAGATGGCAGTAAAGTGAATGAGATTCTTCCCGAGGATGGAAATAAGATGCATCAAGCTTTAGACCAAAGAATCTATCTATGCAGCTTGTTTGGGGAATGACAAAGTAAATCATCCCCAAGCCGAAGCTTTGAAGAAAAACAGAAAACCTGAAGGAGATTGCTGTAGTTTGCATGAGAGACTGACCTTGATGCCAGCAGGAGGTGAAGTTAAAATATCCAAAGACTTATTGGAACAAGGGGACTTACAAATGGCAGTAGCAACTCTCAGCACTTGCTTAATGCTCATTGTATAACAGGCACTAGGCTGAGGTTTCTCAAGGTTTTATTTTCAGTTGTGTGCATGTGTGGTTTGTGTGCGCGCGCACACACACACATGAGTGCAGGTGTCCTCAGAGGTCAGAGGGGGTCATCAGAACCCCTAGAACTGCAGTTATAAATGGTTGCGAGTCACCTGATGTACACATGGCTGTAAGCCTTGAATTATTTTTTTAGTATGCCTGTTTAATAGGGATAGTTGTGATGATGATGGTGGTGGTGACAGTGATGATGACGATAATGTTGATGATGACAACAATGATGATGTAATGACGATAATGGTGATGATGATGGTGATGATGATGAAAATAATGATGACGATGACAATGATGATGATGATGACAATGATGATGGCAATGACAATGATGATGACGATGACGATGATGATAACAATGATGATGATGATGGTGATGATGACGATGATGATGACAGTGATGATGATAATGATGATGACATCATGATGATGATGATGATATGACAATGATGATGATAATAGCTGCTCTTACACCATGCTAGCACACCCTAGGTACTATATTTTACTCACCTTGCCTATTTGAACTTCTCATTCACTCTCTAATTTGGGTTCTACCATATTTATACTTTTGGGTTCTACCTCTTTTCATTTTTGAGAATGAAAGTATAGATTTATGGCCTTACCCAATGTCACATAGTTTCTATGGGTAGAGGTGAGCATTTGAACCCAGAAAGTCTACACAAACACTGTAGAATAATCAATTTTTTAAATATTTATTTTCTTTTATGTTACATGTGTGTGCATGGGATGGGATCCTCTGGAGGTAGAGTTACAAGCAGTTGCAAGCTCCCTGATGTGGGTGCTGGATGCAGAACTTGAGTTCTCTGTGAAATTGACCTGTGTTTTAACCACTGAACCATCTCTCCATCCTCTAGGTTAAGTTTTTACATTATTCTTAAGGTCACCCTATCTAATCCTGATGCTTTTCCATATTTTAGCTTATTTTCTAAACACTCCTCTAAGATGCAAATGTTAGAAGTTTTGTCCCCTGTTGGAGGTGTTACTAAGATGATAGTCCCTTGAGGAAATGAGGAAGTTATTGGAAGTTGGGGAACTAGGAGCTTGAGTTAGAAGGAGATACTTGAACTCCAGTCTCTGACGCATCTATCTAAATTGTTATAATATTAATAAAAACTCAGGAGTCAGATATTGGGGTAAAAACCCAATGACTCAAAGGGCAGTGGAGAAACCAACAGCTGACCCTTTCTCTCCACACTTCCCAGATCAAAAAGACAGAGAAACTCTCTAAGCCCCTCCATATATCTTCCTGTGTCTTCATATCTGGGTCCTCCAAAACCTTTCTGGCTAATTCTAGTCAGCCAATTCCTCTAACTGATTCAAGGTAAACCTTATTAGCAATCTCAGCGTCAGTGAGAACAAATATCCCGCAACAAGTTCCTTCCCTCTCTGTTTCTCTAATGCCATGAGGCCGGCAGGATGCATCTCTGTGTAGTCCCTGCCATAAGGTGCAGGCTAGCCGCAGGTCCAAAGCACCATGACCAGTTGATCATGGGTGGAAATCTCTGAGGCTGTGAATCAGCAGAAAGCTTTTTACTGGGACATTATGTCAAGTATCTGTCACAGAAGTGTAATTCAGACAAATATACCCCATTGTATAGATTGAAGAAGCACAGAGGTAAAAATCTATCCAGGCCCATACAAGTGTTAGAACTCAGGGAGTGAATCCCAGGAACACAACTTTAGAGGTCATACCCCTGGAACTCCACACAGCTAGTACCCCAAGCTCTATGGAGGCTGTAGTAAGCATTTTTGTTCTTATTTCAGAGATGAAGAAACTGAGCTTGAAGTACTTCTGCAAATCACCATGACTTAGTATCCCAGCCTAGATGTGGGGGTCTCCACAGGTGGACTATACCAGAGAAACCATACTACAGCTTGGCCTAGAGACAGAAGGATACTTCCAGAGGCTCAGTCTTCCCCAGCACTCCTTACGCCTTCATGAGCAGAGGCCCCACCAAGTCACATTTGGTGACCTTTCCAAATAGTTTCATATATAACTATCCAGCTAAGACCCAAACCAGCACTGTCCTGTGAGTGGAATCTGAAAACGGCATGCAAATAGAAAGAAAGGGCAAAGCCAGCCACACTGTAGGCTGGGCAAAACAGCTCAGATTATTTATTTCAAGCATTTTGCAATTGGCGAGACCCAAACCACATTTTTCCAAGCATTCCCTTCTCCTCCCACCCCCCCACAACACCCTTATTTACATCCCTGACCCATGTGTATTTCCCGCAAAAATACAGTCCATATGTGTCTGATCCATTTACACTTAACTCATCAAATTATTGTCTGCTAAGAGTAGTGTGGTACCCATGAGGCCTCCTGTCAGTGAGGCCATCAAAAAGCTTCATGTCTCCTTTCTTAGAAATGGGAAACTGTGTTTAGCCAAGGGCCAATGAAATTGGAAAGCATGGCAATGGCAGGGTGGTTCACAGCATGGCAGGACCACAAGGAAGTGTGGCATTCTAAGGTCCTGGAAGTCCAAGCCCAGGATCGGGTTCAGTTCTGTTTTCAGTCTTGTTTGCAGTCCCTCTGTCTGCCCCAGTCCCTAAGGTAAGATTGAGAATGAGGTGAATAGCGAGTGTCTGACCTGGGTCATTGGTGACCCACGGTATCAATGGCTTTGGCAGACTAAGTCACATGGATTCGATTTCAACTGTGGCAGCTTAAGAACTTGCAAGGACAGCTTTTTTCTTTTCCTTCAGATGCACACGCACACAAACAGACACATGCAAACACACACGCGCACGCACACACACACACACACAGCCCAAACCCAACACTTCTCAAAACAAACAATTACATCCGATATGGTTTAACTCATCCATGTTTTTCTGGCTTTAGTGAAGGGGTCTAGTTTTGTTTTATTTTTTTCTAATTGCTTAAGTTCAGCTAACTCAGTGTCCCTTAGGAAAACTGATCTATGTAAATGTGATTTAACTAAAGGAGGGTTGAGCCTTCCACATGTGTTTTCCATTTTCTAATCTCCCTGAGCTCTGTACATGGTAAGCAGACTGAAAACGATGGTGGTCTCATTTCAACATCAATTTTTCTACATTTTATCTCTCAAGAATGCTGAACAATGCTGGAGAGAATCTCACTTCCTTTTTCCAGACAGCCAGAAGCCAGGATTCATGGAAATTTGGGCAATGTGTTAAGTTGAATGCATGAGTGGAAGACCCAAAGGATGATGGCAACTCTCTATGACGTCTACCTTATTACAACTGGCTGAAAGGCTAGTCAAGACTCATTTTAAATATTCTACTTGCCTGACTCATATCAACAAGCATTTACAAATTGCAGGCTGTATTAGTTTTCTCCCTGTGTGTGGTGAACAGCCATAACTTCTGTTGCTTAGAACAACTCATGTGTGTTACTTCCTAGTCTCTGAGTATCAGTACAACTGATACCTCTACTCAGAGGTTCATTCGGCTGGAAGTGAGGTATTGCTTGGCTGTGTTCCCATCTGGAGGCTCGACTTGGGAAACCATTTGTAAGCTCATTTGGGTGTTGGCAGAGCTCATTTCCTTGTGGATGTGTAGCAGGTCTTCCTTTTTTTCTTCCTAACTATGGGTTGAGAATTGTTCTTAACTCCTTGGAGTCTCCTGCAAGTCCTTCCCTTGTGGTTCCCTCCACGGGCCCTTTTAAAACATGGCTCTTTGCAACCTTCAAAGCCATCAGGAACCGTTTTCCCTCTACCAAGAAGGACCCAGATCTTTTCAAAGGACCTGCGACCAATTATAGAGATTCATCATCACTTTAGATTAACTCTACACCAACTAACCTGGGACCTGAATTTTATCTACAAAGTCCCTTGGCCTTATCCATATAACATAACCAAATCACAAAGTAACAGCCATTATGTTCTCAGATCCATATCCACATACGTCTTACAGGGTGTATACACCACCAGGGCATCTTGGGAGCTCTCCTAGAATTCAGTTCTGGATAACACACCTCCTTTATGCAAGAGTGTAGGGATATTTTTGGTGAGTCCTACCTTCAAGAAGCACATAGGTGGTGAATCTGCAGCCAACCACTATTCCATGAGATTCATCCTATAATAGAGTTGTCTTTGATTTCATAAATAGCACAGAGGTGGGTTCTGTAAGAAGACTACAAGACATTTGGAGGCAAATGGGGGAAGGGAGTAGGTGGATTAAATAGGATTGACTTGAAATAGAACTTAACAAGTTACCGCTAATTTGATTTCACTAAGATATCAGCAATGTGCTTAGTATTCTTATGTGGTTTTTAATTATTTTTTACTTCTTTTAAAAACAAGGAAACTAATTACCTCAAAGCCTGCCTTATGTACCAAATGTGTGTGTGAGAGACACATTGCACACTTAAAATAAAATAACACTAGAGAGGGAATATGTGTAATAACTGAACACTTTAGCTCCTTGGGAAAGCACACCTCTAGTCCCTTTGGTAGGAATACACCCTTCTATTCATGAAGGAATCATTCAGTTCAAAAGGGTAGAAAAAAGCCCATGCCCACAGGCACAACAGCAACAGATACTATGGTGACTCCTGATTCCCCTCATAGTCACCGAATTGGTGGCAGAACTAAATACCTACCTCACAGCACTTTAAGGGTCGTATGACCAACCACACATAGAGAGTGGGCATTTGTCTGCCAGTGGAGAAAGATTCGCATTTGGAACTCAAAGTCTCTGACTTTACTGCCACAATCTGTAAATTCGAGGTTCAGAGAAAATATGTCTCTAGGTAGTAAAGTAGCCTTATGCCAACCCCCAAATATCTCTTGAGCCATAGAAGATGAAAACATTACAATCATAATGCAATTGTCCTGCACGTAGCTCTGGCCTGTGTGTTTTCCTTCCTTGTCAGCAGCTGGATGCCTTTTCCAGTGATGGATGGCCCAATGTCCTTCCTGGAGAGAGAAGACTTGAAGATACAATGCCAGGAGGCCTGGACTCCAGGCTTGCTTCAGTTTCTTCTCTCTTTTCCAGCATCACTAGAGGACAAGGGAATTTTCCACAGGATGGATAAGTGAATTCCCCAGACAACAAAAGATGTTTGGTAGGCATAATGCATTTGGACTTTTATTGTTTAAATATGGAGAGCTCTCCTAAGATGTGGAATCCATTAAGACCCTGGGCCCTGTAGCCAGGATTCCTGGGTTTGAATTCCAGCCTTACCGCATGGTTGCTGTGTGGTGCTGGGCAAGGGGCTGACCTTTGCTGTGACTTCTGTGAATAACTCTAGCCTCCTATTTCTTAAAGGATCTGTTGATGGTCAAATAACTGAAAAATGTCAGATACATACATGAGATCTGGCCGGGAAAAATCATTTCCGTGTGTACTAAGCTAGACTCAGAGAAGAATCTAAAATTCTAATAATGTATATGACATATATTCGAGACACGCATGTAGAAAGAGGACTACTTGGGAAGGGGATCAGTAGGAGAAACACAAAAAAGAGGAGTGGGGAGAGAATGATGACCATAGCACATTATATATGTGTATTAAATTCAGTCAATGAATATACTATGAAGCTTATGCATATGTGTATATAAATACATACACTATACACAACTATACAGTAGCTCTCATTAAGTATATATTATATTGTCACAAACACATGTTTATATATACACTCATATATGCACTATGTGTGACTATATTAAAATAAATGTATTATATAAAGTATATATAAATGTATATATAAAAGCATGAGCCACTGGCATGTATTAGGAAAGGAACACTGACCTAAAGTGACCTCCAGATGTGCTGCATTTGCCCTGTGACTGGCTTTGTCCCTCTCATTGATCTGGTTGCTATCGACTGTAATGAACTGTTCCATCCTACTGGGGTGGAGACACCATATACACATCACATCTGGATGAGGCTAGCATACGAAGCTCCAAGTGAAAGTCTTGGAGGCCATCTGTGCGCAGAAGGCATGGCTTTGATACCCCTGCCTTGGCAGGTCTAAGGGCAGCACTCAGCTCCCTTTCTGGGTCTTCTACTTCTGAATCTGGTTCCCAGCCCATTCACATGGCCTGTGAGTGGAGCTCCAGGCCACTAGGGTAAGTGTGGGGAGGGCAAGAGGAGGATTGCTTAGTTAGTAAGGCTCCAGCTCCTGCTTCCTTATCAATTGAGAAAGCTCTAGTAAATGTTTACACAATGGGTTCAGCAAAGGATGATGTTAGAGAAAGGGTTGCCCGATTGAATCAGTAAATAAAGCTGACGACCCCTGCTTCACAGTATTGTACTTACCAGAAAGAAAAAAAAAATGATATCTGCTCACATACTCTGTTTGAAATGTTTCAAATAAAGAACAAGAGAGTGGCGAGCCACTACACCACTGGGAACTAAGCATCACAAGGGTCCACACAAAGTGATGAGGCTGGGTGTGCAGAAAGAGGCCCCCCACAGGCCCCTGAACCTGTGTCTGAGTTATGACAGCTCCATATCCACCACAAAGCCACCAAGATGAACATAAACAAAAGCCAAAGGCATGATAATTTAAGGAATCTAAAATGTGAATGATGACTTCAAATGAGCTACACAGTTGGAAAAGAACTATTAGAAATGATCTGTCACTCCACAGTCAAATGTTGGGGACAACTTAGGTTTCCATCAACTCATGAGTGGATAAAGAAAGCATAGGTATGTTCAGAATGCTTAGTATTCTGTAGGATGAACTACTATTCAGTGATAAAAATCAGATCATATCTAGCTACTTGTAGCAATATGGTTGGAACTGGAGATCATCAAAGTGTCACATGATCTCACTCATATGTGGAATCTAGATAAGTTGACCTCATGAAAGTTGAGAGTATAACAGTGGTGGGGGCCAGGGAGAACTTAATGGCAGGTAGCCTTCGAGAAGGACATGCTAATGGGGACCATACATCTGTGAGACATTCAGGTGTTTCGATGCAGCAGGATGACAACGGAAGTTGGCAAAGGTCTCTAAGTTTCACAAACCTAGAATAAAGGACTCCAAGCATCTTTACCCTAAAGAAATAATGTTTGAAGAATTAGGTACACTTACCCTGGTTTGAACATGACAAACGTACACACAAATCAAGACACCAGATAGTGTCCATTCATGGAAGTAATTTCGATGTCTAGATTTTAAAAAAAAAAGTAAATAAAAGAATTATTCTTCTGAGCTCACAAAAATCGATTCCACCCACTGATACCACACTTCTGATCATGTCTCCCCCTGCTATACCGCTAGATGTTGTCTCACACCACAGATGCAAGTGTCTCTCGCCAACATGGCAATGCTTCTCACTCTAGATTGCTCTGTCTTTTCCATTCTAACTTGCTCTCACCTTATCTCTGTCCCCTCAGAACTGTTCTGTGGCAAAAAAGAGAAAGGCACCAAAGAGAAGTCCTTTCAAGGAGAAGAAAGCAAACAAGAGAATGTTACTTATCTCTTACAGTCACCACGTCTGGAAGTCATTAGCGCAGGTCTGGGGTGGCACTCTACAATATCAGAAACCCAGGCCTGGTCTTTATTATTTCTCTGCCATGAGTGCTTCCCATTCTTGAGGTCCTTTCTGGTCCAAAATGGCTGCTTGATCACCAGATGTTAAGGCTGCATGCCAGACAGCAGGAATATGAAGAGGAGCAAATCCTTCCTCCTTCAAGGAGACTTATACAAAATTTCACATGCTCCTTCTGCTTCCATTATGCCAGTCGCAACTCAGTCTCATGGCCACACATAACTTCACAGAAGGCTGGCAAATAGAATCTTTATTCCAGACAGTTCAGTGCCCAACCAGAGATCAGTTGTTGACCGAGGTTTCTGTCCTGCCCTGTTCCCGCCGTCATTAAGTCCCAAAGAAATCACACAGAGGTCTATATTAGTTATAAACTGATTGGCCCGTTAGTTCAGACTTCTTATTAACTCTTATAACTTATATTAGCCCATTATTCTAGTACCTTTTTCCACATGGCTCAGTACTTTTTTCAGCAAGGCAGTCAAATCTTGCTTCTTCTGTGGTGGGCTCACAACTGCAGAGGAGTGGGCTTCCTGCTTCCCAGAATTCTCCTGTTCTTCTTGACCCGCCTCTACTTTCTGTCTGGTTGTCCTTCCTATACTTCCTGCCTGGCTACTGGCCAATCAGTGTTTATTTAAAATATAATTGACAGAATACAGATCATTCTCCCATACCAACCAGTTATGAAAAAGACCTGTAACAAATATCAGGAAAAAAAGAAAAACATCCCCCATGCCTACTGACCTCCCAATTATATTCTGGTTTGCCGGGTGAAACTACTCTCTTGGAATAGAGTGGAACCCATTGTCTCATCTCTTCTTCCCAATTTTGTCTTTAAGGATTAATTTTCAAGTCTGCAAAGAAACAGTAAGTGCCTACAGGGATTCAAACAATGGAATACTATTCAGCAGCAGGAAAAAAAAACCATTAATATATCAGTGAGTTTCCAGGTAGTTATATGCTCAATGAAAATAAACAGATCAAAAGCTACAGAACATACGTGTGACTGTTGATACAAAGTTCTAGAAAATGAAAACTAACCTTTAGTGACAGAAATGAACCAATGGTTGTCTGGGAATTGCGAGAGGAGGTGGAAAGACTGATGTAGGTTCCTAAAAATTCCTGAGACTGGTGGGTGTGTTCACTATCTTGACTGTGGTACTGGCACCCTGGGTGTTGACATCTACCAAAGCCATCTAGTACAATGTTTGAAATGTATGTGGTTGACTCTTCATAAGGGTGCAAGATTATTTTCAAATAATCAAAAATCTATATGTCTAGCCCAAGCTGTATGCCCTGACTTCTGGGGCTTCTGAGGCTGTAAGATATCCTGTTGAGTAAATCAGGTTTTCTAGTATAAATGGGATAAGATGACCCCCATCCCAAGCAACTCTGAAATGAGCTAAACCAAGCACCTGAAAGCCAAACCAGCTGCAAACTCCAGTCAGGTGTAATGGTTTCAGGGCCAGGAGGAACTTGTGGGCACAGTCCACTGCCTGGAGCTGTTGCTACAGGAAGCTCCGGGTGCCCGTGGGGATGAGGGCCTTCATATTTTAAATATCCCATGGTAAATTGTATATGATCCACTTTTAGAAATGAAATCCAATGACATGCTGTCTTTGTGTTTTACATCTGTGCTGCAGAGCCAGGCAGGATCAGATGACAGAGACAAGTAGCTGGCAGAAATGAGTTCTCTGAAGGAATTGTTCGTGAGGCAGCTGTTTGGAATCTGCTGTTTCCAATGGCCAACACACTCGCGACTTGACATCTCTTGGTCCTGGCTTGACGCATGTGCAAAAGTGCATGCTAAGCTCTGGAAGTCTCAGATGTTGGCCCCAAGGCCAAGTGTGATGAGAACACTTCATTTTCTCCTCAGTTTTCCCTTCAGGCTCCCAATGCATGTGAAGGTTAATGGGACCAGTCCTTAGAGCACAAAGTCGTTGTTACTTCCTCATCGAGGGCAAAAAAAACACCAGAGAGCCAAGTTCAAAATCCATGTTGAAAAAGACAGGCTTTCTTTTTTTCAACTCCCTTGAGGCCTTTCCTTGTTGGACTGTGTAGTCTGGCCAGCACTGAGTATGAAGAGTCCCAAGGAGCAATGTTCCAAGTCCCCACAACACGAAACACTTTCCCATTAGCCTGACGCAGACCTGACCCTCATTTAGATTAAGACTCTGGAGCGTCTTACAAGACACATATTACCCAGAAAGCCTTGCAATGCCAGTGATTTGACCTCTGAGAAGAAACGGGCCTGAAAGGGGACATGCACAGGCTGGTCCACATGGCTCCAGGGGACCAGGTGGAACAGTGGCAGAGGACAGTATGAGAAAGACGAAGCTGTGACAAACTTCGGTGAGGTCGAATATTTTCAGGAGCTGGCACCTTTTACTCTGAAAAACTGACCTAGGTGAAGTGGTTTGTCCCACATCAAAACACCAAGTCATCTTTTATGTTAGTAAAGTCTTAAGGTCTTTGCTTCAAAGCACTGCTTTCACATCGTTCCTTGATAAAACAGATGCGCCAAAGGGACAGATATGTGAAGTATGCTGACCTGCTATTGTGACAGCCTTCGTCACCCCAGAACTTCCCATGCAAGGACCTCTGTGTCTAGAAATAGCCCCCCACTAAGTTTTCCCTTTGGTTGGATAACCTGGGTACATTCAAACTGCATGTTCTCTCTCTCTCTCTCTCTCTCTCTCTCTCTCTCTCTCTCCTAGTAACTATTAATTGTTCAAAGTAAGAAGTTTCATCTTTTATCTCTTTCTTTTGAGACAGGGTCAACTAGCATTGAACTCATGATAATCCCCCTGCCTGATCTCTCAAGTACTGAGATTACAAGCATTCATCACCATGCCATGCTTTTTTTCTATGAGGGTGGAGATTGAGTACTTTATTAATTACTGATTTCAGCTCCTTGTGCTATTTTTTAAAAGTTTTCTCTCCCAGAGTCTGTTCATGTTCCTTCTCAGTTCCGTGTACCCTGCAAAGCCTCTGCAGCCTGACCATACAGGCTGTATTTTCAATACAGACCAGGGAGGACTTTCTTAGTTCCGACCGCACTTGGCCTTGTCATCTCAAGCTTTCTCTTGCAAAGACGGCTTCCCACATACATCATCCCCTTAGATCATTTCAGGACTGGACTGAGATGTAATGAGGAGACCCGGAGCAGCTGCTGAGCGTGAAGAAGAGGCATGCATGATGCTTTCCACAATTTTTTCTTTGTCCCTTGTCCCTCCTGTGCCAGCAGGAGCAAGTCTGTGAGTCGGAAGACTGTGGTGTGATGTAGCTTCATGGTCATATATTTTCAAGGGGCAACAGGTGGGAATGGAGATGTCAGAATGATTCCATCTAAGCCCAACATGGCAAAGCTAAGGAACTCATGGCTAAGGGAAATACTGCATGTCACAGTGTTTGCTACACCACTTCTGGAACTCTCTTTGCAATGTAGATAAACAAATGGTGTGTGTGTGTGTGTGTGTGTGTGTGTGTGTGTGATGGTTTATTGTTTTGTTTTATTTTGTTTTTTGATCTCACTATGTAGCCCAAGTTGACCTGGAACATACTATGTAGTACAGCTTAGCCTTGAACCCACAGAGAGCCACCAGCTTCTGCCTCTTGAATACTAAAATTAAAGATTTGGGCTTCCATGTCCAAGTGTGTGTGGTGGTTTAAATGAGAAATGTTCCCATAGGCCCAGACCTATTTTTGAATATTTGGTCCCATTAGTGGTTTTATTTGGGAACATTTTAGAAGGTGTGGCCTTGCTGGAGGAAGCACTTCACTGGATGAGGGCTTTGAGAGTCCATAACCACCCCAGAACTTTCATTTCTCTCTTGGATTCATGCTTAAAATTGACAATGCTTAGCTTCCTGGTCCTGTTGTCCTACCTGTCCAAGGTTGCCATGCCCCTGCATCATGATGAACACATTCCTTTGGAACAACCAGCCAAAAGACACCCTTTCTATCTTGAATTGCTTTGGGTCATGGTGTTTTATGGCAATAGAAAAGCAACTAACATACTGAGTAAACTCTGAGGAGCAGAAGTCAGTGCCTCCACCCAACAACACCATGGGTAAAGCTGGGTCACACTGCACCGCTGTGAGGAACTGCCTGGCTTCCTCTGGCCTTCCAGAGATCCACTGCAACATGAACTGACATTGGGGTACCCACCAGCTGGGGACCATCGTAAGGCAACCCACACTCTCCCTCAGGGGTGTTTGCTTTCTGAATCTAGAAGTGCTGATCTTTTCGGGAGAAGCTTTCCCTTTGCACTTAGACCCTATGTGCTGAATACATCTTGATTCTTGTCTAGCTCTCTCTCTCTCTCTGTGGGTTTTCATCTAAAATACTGTTTCTGGAATCTCTACCTTTCACACGAGCCCACATATTCTCCCAATCACATCCACTGGCTGTCCCTCAGGCCAGCTTCATATGTGGAAGAAGCATTGATTATGTGCATATTTTGTGTGTGGAAAGAGACTGGGAAAGTCTTAATAGACTGATTGGCATAGCAGGACATCTGTAGCACAGAAGACTGCTGTCCAAACACAAATGTCCCTAGGGCATGTGTGAGGAAAACATCTTATTTGTCCTTTAAATGGTGCTCAGGCCCCAATCTATTTTTCCCATGCTCTTCCCCTAAAGTCTCCAACAAACCAGTCCTGTCCCATCTGCTCTTCCCTTACTATCTCTCACATCCATCAAGAGCACCTCTGAAATAATGATAAAAATATATCATCATATACAGCAATGGCTACTTACCAGCATTCCTCAAAGAGAACATGTATTTGGAGGAAATATTTAGGTAAGTCATGGAGTTGGGATAGATGTGACAGCTCAGAGGTGCATTCAGATGGCAAACAGCGGCCATTGAGCTAGTCTTCAAAAAAATAGGAGAGAAAGAATTCCATGGATAACAGTGGTAGGCCACTGTTGGCAAGACTGTCCTGTTTAATCGTCTCTGCCAAGTTGATGAGGTTTGGAGTCACCTGGGAGACACACTCCTGGGCATGCTGTGAGAGAGTTTGCAGAGATGTTTACCTGAAATGAGAAGACCCACCCTGATGTGGGCAACACCATCCCCTAGGCTGGAGTCCCAGAGCAAGCCAAAGAGAAATAGCGCGCGGAGGAACAACACTCATTTCTTCACTCCTGACCTCAGACACAAGTCCAACAGCTGTTTCCTGCTCCTGCTCCCATGCCTTACCCACCACGACAGTCTGCACCCTCAAACAAGGTGACAAAATAAACCCTCCTCCTTAAACTGCCTTTGTCAGGTATTTTATCTCCACAACCAGAAAAGCAATAAAGGCACGAAAGCACTACTGACGAAAAGATCTACTATCTGTAAGCATTCTCCAGTCTCTGTCTATTAACTTGATTAATTCTTACAGTAATTCTATATAGTCTTTGATCGCTATTGTACAAATGAGGAAACAAAGATCCAGACCAACTTTATTACCTTGACCAAGGTCACCTGCCACTTAACCGGAGAAGCTGATGAATATTGCTCTAACTCTGGAATCCGTGTTATGAGCCAGTCAGTTCTGCTGTCCCAGTGAGGAAGCCTCTAGTGGCAATGGAAGAGAGTAGGGAGAAGAATGCAAGGATCAAATATAAGCAGCTACCAGGATGAGACACCACATTGTTTAATGCACTGCAAGAAAGGAAAATAGTAGATACATTACAGTGAGAAACTAGTTATTTGTGTACAAAGAGACACATCGTCGATGTGATGGTGACCTTGGGTAGGAAGCTGCCTGCTCTGTAGTGACACTTGCTTCATGTCCCCTTTGAAATCTTCATGAATGTTGGCATTTCTCATTTTAGGGGTGGGGCCATGGATTTTTGAGGGGGGGTAACAGCAGGAAAAGCCTCATGATCTGCATGCATGTATAAATATGTGCATCCGTGGGAAGTTGCAGGGCAAAGACAATACTAGACAGTTCCATTTTTACTTACTCTGCCTTTAGTTACACAAAGAACATGTAGCTTATTTTCTTTTGCATGGGAAATGTCTTCTAAATTGCAAGCAGAAAGTGAAATGACCGTGAAGACTGGATTTGTATAATAAACATTATATCTAAACAAATACTCTCAGGGAAAACCCATAGGAAGCATCAGTCTGCTCTGGGAGCCATCACTGCTTCCCCGTCTTTCCTGCAGAGACTTCTAGCAGGAAGGTCCCCTCCACCAACAGCTCTCTAACCAGAAGTTCAGGATACTTGGAATCAGAGCCCATAACTGTGGCTGCCCTCTCTCCAGATCAGTGCTTCTCAACATTCCAAATGCTGCGACTCTTTAATACGCTTCCTCCTGTTATGGTGACACCAGCCATAAAGTTATTTTTATTGTTACTTTGTAACTGTAATTTTACTACTGTTATGAATGATAATGGAAATATCTGTGTTTTCCAATGATCTTAGATGACCCCAGTGGAAGGGTCAGTTGACCCCACCAAGGGAACATGTGGTGCAGGAGACTTGACAGTCAATCATGTTTTAAATAAATGCTGATTGGCCAGGTAGAAAGTATGGGCGGGTCAACCA
>JAQHUG010000005.1:19508264-19518794 GCA_028555095.1 Dicrostonyx torquatus
GGCCAGTGGCTGGGGGCTGGGAGCTGGGTGCCGGGAATACCACCCACACCTCTCCTCCACTTACAACAGGGATGCATCATGTGCGCTTGTTCCCATGCTGTCCACAGCTATACTAGGGCTGTGATTACAGAGCTAGGTAGAGATGACCGACTGTGTGGCCTCTAGCCCTTTCCAAAAAGCTCTTCAGAACCCTGTTTTACTGCCATATCAATCAAAACTTTAAAAAAAAAAAAAAGAGGAAAAGTCTCAAGTTCCAATAAAAACTGTATGGAATGGTTGGAACACTATTATCGTACACCCTAGTGCAGTGATCTAACTTTTGGTTTGCTGTTTATCATTTTTTTTGTTCTCTATAACCTACTGACAGGATGATAATCCCTAGACTGCCCAGATAGGAGCAGGAGAATGCCTTGACTGGCTGTTAATTAATCAGTCTGGCTTGTATTCTTCCTTTAGTAAACACCAGAACACAGCTGTTTAAAACAGTAACAGTCCCTCAATCAAAAAGAAAAATCTAATGCCCCATCAGGCCGGGAGGCAGCAGCTTTTTCTTCTCTAAGATTTGCCATCCTGTGATTGTCAACGAATCTGCTAAATCGAGTATAAAGCTCACAGAAGAACTTCCAGGGAGATTAGAGGCGACCATAATATTTAAACCAAGATCACACAAACCAAACATAGCAGGTAAGATAAATAAATCATTTTATTTCTTAACCTATTCCTTGTTTCAACCTATATCACATGATAGTTAATGAATAAAACATTTCACGAGGTAAGAAAACACATATATAAGCATTTGGCACAGTATGTAGTGGCTTTTGTTTGCTTGCTTTTTATTTGTTG
This sequence comes from Dicrostonyx torquatus, assembly GCA_028555095.1. Classification (NCBI taxonomy): domain Eukaryota; kingdom Metazoa; phylum Chordata; class Mammalia; order Rodentia; family Cricetidae; genus Dicrostonyx; species Dicrostonyx torquatus. Next base: position 19,509,108 of record JAQHUG010000005.1, read on the forward strand.
ATTTTTGTGGGCTTTTGCTTGTTTTGTTTTGTTCGAGCCAACTTTTCGTATAGCCCAGGCTGGCCTCAAAGTAGCCTCTGTAGCTGAGGTTAGCTTGAACTTCTGACTCTTCTTGATGTCACCCCTCAAAGGCTAGGATTTTAGGCCTACACCACCACAGCTGCCTTTCCAATACATATTTTGCATTTGATAAAAATGAGTTGAAGGGAGCTGGAAAGATGGCTCTGTCCACAAGGGCTGCTGTGCAAGCATGAGGACTTAAATCCAGATCCCCCGCACCCACAGAAAAAGCCAAATGTTATGGCACATGCCTCTAATCTGAGGCCTGAAAGGGTAAAACTCAGTAGATCCTGCGGGCTCGCTGGCCAGCTCACCTGGCCAATCAGTGAGCGCTGAGATCAGTTAGAGACTCTGTCTCTAAAGAACAAAGTGGAGAGTGACAGAGAAAGACACCAGTTTTGACTTTCTGGCTTCCACAGAAGTGCATACGTAAATACACATAGTCCAGAGAATGCACGCACGCGCACACACACAGACACACAGACACACACACACACACACACTCAATTTAGTTGGACTCAGTTGCTGTCTTAGCATATATGAGGCTTTGGGTTTTATCTCCAATATCACAAAGAAAGAGAGAGAGAGAGAGAGAGAGAGAGAGAGAGAGAGAGAGAGAGAGAGAAAGGAGGAAAAGAACAAATTAATTGAACTTCAAAGCTCATAAACCATAAGGAAAAGTATCTTTAAAATATATATATCACATAAATGCTTGGAGTCTACAATCTTCGACGACTGATCTGAAAACATTTTTACATTATTATGGTTCTGGGTTAAACTGCTTCACTGAGCCCCTGCAGGTCAGATCCATGAATCATCTACAGATTCCTTGCACTCGAGCAGCTGAGTCCCAGAGCACATCAACAGCTTTACCAGTCTGTAGCTCTTTTTGCTGTTGTAAAGCAGAAACAATTTACTGGTCACTAAAGAGTTTCCTAAGATGTTTTTAATTAAAACTACACTCCTACTACCCGCCATCATCTCGAGGCCACAGATTCTCAAGTGGAAGGTTTGTAGTGTTTCAGAACTCCTAGCTCCATGACCTGGAGAACTTGGTGTTCTTAGCATAGCAGCTGTCTGGCTCTATGATGACTACCAGGACCCTGGAGCTGGCCTGCCACCTCACGTGACAGAAGTAGACAGCAACAGAACAAACACAAACAGCTGCATTCGTTCCAGTAGTTCCAAGCTTGCACAGGCTGAGGAAGAGCTGCTGCATCAGAAGGGAACATGCTCGGAGGGAAGCCCTTGAGATGCACATGCAAAAAGTCAGGCCGCATCCAACGCCCCCACCACTCTACAGAAAGGGCACTGCAAAATGTGCAGACATTTTTCTTAAGTGATGGTTGAAAACGCTCTTTTCCTCCTGCACAAACACCTCATTTTAGTGATAATATATTCTCTGAAAAAAAAGTGGAAAACTGGTCACTGTGCGACGTGAGGGACAAAGGTTTGAAGATGACATGAGAGACTGATGACGCCTTTATAATTGAAAATGGAAGGTGACGTGTGTTTGTGTGTGCTCTCATCAAGTGATTGTACTAATTAAATGTTCATTACACTTTAAGATTGTCTGTTACACATCAGATATGATCCTAAACTAGAGTTACTAAAACCCAACTCAGGATCTGGCTTCTAAGCTGCCCCTTCATCCTCTTATGTGCTAGGAGCTGCTTTCTATGTGATGGAAATTAAGGAGACAAAAGAGCAAGATGTGGTCCCTGTCCTCACAAAACATTTTGTCAAACAGAACCATACCTTCTATGCATTCAGTCAAGAGAACAAAAAAGTACAGAACACAGGACACAGAAAGGATGCTCAAGAAACACCATGCATGTGTGTCTAGAAAATAGCCTCCTGGAGGTGTCATTCACTTGTTGCATGAATACTGTGATAGTCCAACACTGGGAGTTCTAGTCCTATAACCAGTATATAAGCTGTATTGGTTAGCTACTGCCATAGCAATGCTGTGTAACAACCACAGAATCCTAGTGGCATACATGTGTTTATTACTCTTCTATCCAGAGAGGCCAGAGAACCTTCTCTGCTGATCTTTACCACTCACTTACTGTCTGGGGCAAAGGGGGAAGGTCAAACAACTCTCTGTTTATCTAAACTGACCTTGGCTTATCTTAGTGTAGGAGGGTTATTCTGTATTTCTGTTGTTTTCATTGGTTGAATAAAGAAACTGCCTCGGCCTTTTCATAGGGCAGCCCTTAGGTGAATGGAGTATACAGAACAGAAGGCTGGGGAAGAAAGGAAGTGTGCCAGATGCCATGATCCTCTGGCCCAAGATGGATGCAGGTTAGAATCTTCTGATAAGTCACCACCTCATGGTGACATACAGACTTTTATAATGGGTTAGTTTAAGATGTAAGAGTTAGCCAAGCAAAGGCTAGAGATAATGGGCAAGGCAATATTTAAATTAATATAATTGTTGTGTGGTTATTTCGGGCATAAGCTAGCTGGCGGCTGAGAGCCAGGCGGGAAGGAACAAAAGGGCCCACGGTCCTCTCAGGTGCTGGGAACACAGCTGCATCTCTTACAATATTATCTAAACTGATCCTCTATTCAAGGATCTCGCTGCTTTCAGCAGGATAGCGTAGGAGTGCTCTCAAGGCATCAACAGACATTGGAAAGGGCAAGTCCAAACATGTCACTTTCATGGCTCTTGACTCAGATGGGCACACCTTCACCACCACTGCCACAGGTCCTCGTGCCAGTGCAGATTGTGGGATGGAGAAGCAAGTACCTTCAGTTTTAGTGCAAGGAACTGTAGTCACAGGACAAGGAACATGGTTGCAAAAAAAAATTTAAAGAAAATAAAAAAGAAGAAACATTAAGCTGCATTACAGTAATTTACCACCAAACTGTGTCACAAGAGCGTCCTCTAAAGTTCCTCTGTTGGTTTTAATCACTTTCTTTCTTCCACTAGAGTTGATTTCAGATGACTTGGCTGATGTCAAAAATTAAACCCATTGTCAACACCAAGGTTGTTGTTCCCTATGGATATGTAGATGCTACCTGATACTGTTTTATGAATCCTGGTAACTGCCAACACAGAATTTTATAAAAAGAAATGCCTGAGGGGCATTTTCTGGATGACTGAACAGCTATGTATACATACCATAAAAGTGTTTTGAGTGACAGCTACGTAGTAAGACAGAATTGACCCCCTCAGGTGACCACTGTGACATGGGTAATTCCAATAGCTAAATGTTCCTGAGGGTGTGTGTGTGTGCGTGTGTGTGTGTGTGTGTGTGTGTGTGTGTGTGTGTAAACCAAAGGTCAATGTTGCATATCTTTAATAATTTCTTCACCAAGCTTTTAAATAACTGAGCCATGTCCCCAGGCCATGAGTCTGAGTCTATATTTTTAAATAAACAATTTCGTATTATTTAAATATTCATATTAAATTAATTTATTGCTTGCTTATTATTTATAAGATAATTAATTTTGCCTTGTTAATTATCAATTAATTATTCAGATTAAATGCCTCCTACTCTGCCTACCCAACATTGCAGAAAGAGAGTCCTATTCACCTATCTTCCTAAGCATTCGTTCCCAGTTTCTGAAATCCCCTTCCCATTTTTCTACCTTTTTTTTCCACATAACAAGGTCATTCTGCAAACACATTACATGTTAAAATCATGTTAGCGATGTGATCGTCTGAATTTCACTGGGGATGGAGAAATGAACACCACCACTATTGTCACAGGAGAAAGAACATAGCCACAAAGGAAGAGTAAAAACAACTGATGCAGTAAGTCATGTCACTGCAGCAAAGAGGGGGTGACTGGGAAGGAGGAAATCATTGAACTGAAGTTTTACTCCTGGGGAAAGAGGAGTCTCATTAAGTGATCTCAGAAACCTCATGCAAATTTAGTAGATGATTTGGCAATCTGACCCTTGTTAAACAAACTTCCAGAAGCCATAGATAACCTTCTCAGTGCCAGGGTTGGTGCTGTATCTCAGAATTGCTCCCAGACCTTTTCATGCTGAATTCTTCAAACAAAAGCCTGCTAAGGTGTTTTGTGCACTATTAATTCTTTACACTTCTGGAACAGACTCTCAAGAAACTCCCAGCACTGCACATATGGCGTGTTTATCGTGAATGGTGTCACGCGTGGACTAATTGCCTGGAGAAAGGTATTAACACTTTCAGATCAGTATGATTCCACCTAGAGCAGCACTGGGAGCGATAAAGTACTAAGTCAAACCCCAGCAGCTTGGGAGAACAAGATGAAATGAATTATTCCCAGAGAGTAATTTACAAACTCCAAAAATCTGGTTTATTACCTCATCTTGTCACACGGCATCTCAGACAGAGAGAGAGAGAGAAGTAGCAAAAGCAGGGAAACAGGTGAGGCTGGGAGGCTGGGAGGCTAGGAGGCCAGCAGCTTGCTAGTGGCAAGGCTGCCGCTCCGATTGCCCGCTCATCCAGCAAGACTTCTTCCCAGTTTGGATTTAGGGTTTTTGAACTGACGTTTCAGCTAACTGGGTCTGGACTTAATGAAGTCCTAAGATGTAAAATGAGGATCCCCACTCCCAATCTTGCTGTTCATTCAGCAAGGGAATTGGCTTGAGGTACACATAGAAGTCCAAAATTCCACACTTCCATTTGTTTCTATTAAACCCATCAATGTTTACAAGGACCCACTAGTTGATTAATTCATTTTCATTGAAGAAAACAGAGAAGGTTTTAGGGGAAGGGGTGTAAGTATAGAGAGAGAGAGACTGTCCTAGTTGCCTTGCCTAAGCTAGAAGGGCCATAAGTCATCCATTTTACAGAAGGAGAGCACAGTCTAGACTGTAATCTACTAACTATGCAATTAACACATGACTTGAAAATCCAAGTACTGACTCCTTAGCTCACAGTTTTCCACCGTGGCAGTATTCTCTAGCTACCCTGTGAATTCCAGCTACTAAGCAAGGTCCCAACAGCTTTGCAACATGCACTAGGTACTCTGCAAAAGAATAAAGAAACAGGCTGGAGGCTACAACGGGAAGCCTGTCACAAGTTCAAGACCAGCCTGAGCTAAATAGAGAGACTGTCTCAAAAACAAACAAACATAGGGAACAGGTACACAGGTACCTTAGTTCTCTACTGCCAACCTCTACTTACTGCCTACAACACACACACACACACACACACACACACACACACAGAGGGACGGGAACCCAGCACTCTGTGACTTTGGAGCTTACACACACACACGTACACACACACAGAGAGACACACACACACATAATGGGGGTGGGGATCCAGCACACTCTGAACTCTTCTGGGAGCTTTACTACTCTCCAAAAGGCAGCAATCAAACACTTGATCCTAAGGTACCTACCCTAACTGATACATTCACGACACAAACCCTTTGCCTAAGCTCAAGAAATGACGTAAAAGGAGTGGAAAAATTGTAAGACTCAGAGGACCTGTTTCTAGGTGGTGTCTTCTATAAGTGATGGGAAAACTGCATCCAACAAAATCTCAAAATGATAGTCCCCTAAACAAGACCCACCCAATGACACCAGTTGAGTGGCAGTGTGAATGGGGGAAATCCAAAAGGTTTCTTCCCTAGATGACCTGCTACAGTCCATTAATGGCTGCTAAAAGAGAAAGATAATTCAGTTTTCTTTAGGGATGGGCCCCGATAGGTTATCCAGTTCTAAGCAGTCAGCTCTACACACACACACACACACACACACACACACACACACACACACACACACACACACACGAGCTTCACTAAATGGGCTCAGCAGATTATATTCGGGTATATATGTGTTTGAAAAACAATAATTGAAGAAGTCAGGAAGTTGAGAGGGAGCAGAGGGCATGGGAGGAGTTGGAGTGGGGAGAAAGAGAGGTAGAAAATACGTAAATACAATACTTGTGTATGAAATTTAAAAAAAACCTCAATTCAAATTTTTCTAAAAGACAGCAATCAACTTCCTGTCAAAAGTTTGCCCCCCATTCGCTTCTCATCAAGTGCCACTACCAGTAAAATGCCAATTGTTTCCTCTGAGTTTTGACTCATTTCGTGCTTCAACAAATTACACTAAGCCACAAGTTCACTAAGAAAGACACGGCACCCCGCAGAGTGTCTTCTTCCATCCCGTACATCGCTGAAGCAATCCGTCCCATGTTTACTCAGACAGGAGACGTGGGCCATTTACTAGGGACCTGGAATCAGACACCTAAGCATCCTCTGCCTTTGCTCTTCTGGTGAAACACGGTGACAGGACTAGACAGACGAGTCAGCCCCTTCAACCTCTTCATCCCGTGACTCCCCTGTCCCTCAGCCCAAGAACAGTGTGCATCATCACACTCTCTGATCGGAGTCATCTTTCTGGAAAATGGGAGTCTCATAAAGTAATCCCAGAAACCCAAAATAGAATGAGTGGATAATTAGCCAACCTGATCCTTGTCAAAGAAACTGATGGAACTCATTGGTAACCACCTTCCCCATGCCAGGACCGATTAATTAGGAAAAACAATTTGCTCCAATGAGATTGTATCCTTTCAGTGTTTTGGAAAAAAATAAAAGACCATTGTGGTGCCTCTTTTCCTCTTTTCTTTATTTCTCATTTTTAAGTGGTCTAAAGACAAATTGAAAATGCCCAGCAAGGAGTAAACAAGCATGGAATAAATCCCTGCCCCATAAAGTGCTGACTTCTAAAAGGAAATTGTCAGGCTTAAAGATGAATTCCATTTCAGCCGTCAAGACCCAAGTTACGAGGGAGTTCAGGTCCCACCCTCACAGGCATAGCAGCTGAAAAAATCCCATTGAGAACTCTCGTGGAACTCTTTGTGAATGGCCACAGGCTCACCTACCCCTCTATGGAACTCTCTGTGAATGGCCACAGGCTCACCCACCCCTCTATGGAGCTCTACCCACCCCTCTATGGAGCTCTCTGTGAATGGCCACAGGCTCACCCACCCCTCTATGGAACTCTCTGTGAATGGCCACAGGCTCACCCACCCCTCTACTTCTAAAGCTTTGAGTAAGAATGCAGGCACACTCTGCATGAGTCTCCCCCAAGTTCCTCTGTGTACCAACTCGATGAAAGGCTTACTTCATCATAACCTTTCCATGGCCCATGCTACCTTAAATTATTCTTTGTCATTTACCTTTGTGTTTCACTTCCCAGGGACCTAAGACTCTGGAAGATAGACAGTACCATGTGTTTAGACATCTTTAGCTTAAGATCTTAGCTTAGAAGATATGAGTGCAATGGTAAGTTATCAGGGATTCAAATATGTGCTCTAGAAGAAGAGGTGTGAGTGTTGGTTTCCTCTGATCCCTGGGCAAGGTTTTCTAGATGAAAAGTAGAGATTCGGGACAACGTAGGAATCCAGGGCTGCTGTCATTGTTATTTAATCAGAAACACTGCTATGGAAGCCAGACCAGTCCTACAAATCGCTGTTTTCCTGACACTGCAAGGAATAGGTTCAAGCCCCACATATTCTCCTGTCTTCGAGATGATGGAACCTCAGAGCTGTGGGGTCTTCCCCTTCCGGTTTGCTGAGGTACAGAGTTGTAATACCAAGCCGTATATTTATTCCCAACATACTAAATGTCTGCTTCTTGCTAAAGTGTTCATAAAAAAAAAAGAAACTGTTCTGTTTCTGTATGCATGGGGTAATCCTGGACATAATATTGTTTCAAAACTAGAAAGATTTATTTCAACTCTCAGTTAAATATTTTCAGTTTGGCCAGGTATGGTGGCATATGATTTTAATACCAATGCTTGTGAGGCAGAAACACACAGCTCTCTGTAAGTTCAAGACAAGCCTGGCCAAAGTAAGTTCCAGGATAGCCAGGATTACATAGAGAGCACTGGCTGTTCTTCCTTAGGACCTGAGTTCAATTCCCAGCACCCACACCACAGTTCACAACCCTCTACAGCTATAGTCCTGTGGGATCTGATGCCCTCTTCTGGTGTACAGCCGTACATGCAGACAAGACACCCATATAAAAACAGAAATGAATCCAACTGAGATAATTTTTATGTCAAGAGGCAGCCTCTTGTCCTAGAAGACCCCAAAGTATGTTTCCAAGTTTTGCTTTAACTAAAAGCAAAAAAAAAAAGAATTGTAAAATGATCACCACAATAAATATGGGAAAGTTTTTAAAGCCTTCTGGGATCTGCTACTCAAAAGACACTGGCTTAGGGGGCTGGGGAGAAGGCTCCTCTTGCTACTCAGCCGCCAACACCTGTCAATCTTCACACCTGTAATCCAGCTCCAGAGCATCCGTTACTCTCTTCTGGCCTCCATGGGCACCTGCACACACATGGATAAAAATAAAGTAAATCTTTACACAGAGATGGGGGAGGTGTTTACTTGTCCACTCCAAAGCCAATGGTGGTCTGGGTATGTTCTGTGCTTTCTCCAGGGTTTCACCAGCGGCATGCAGAGCAGACGCCAGGACACAAGCCCATCATGTACATGTCCATCAAACTGGTTTTGTTTTATGCCATGATTGCACATGGGCCCTTCTATGAACAATGCCATGGTTGGAGTGCAAAAATCCCCCACCCTCAGACTTCTGTATTTGCACACTGGCCACTCTATTTTGAAAGGTTGTAGAACCAACTGGACATAATGCCCAGCTGGCAGGAATATTGCCCTAGTGTCATAGGAGTGGAGCTTATGGACTGTCTGCTTCTTGATCCACCGATACATTATGCTTCAAGCTCCCACCACCATAGTTGAAGCCCTGACCATCATGCCTTCCCCACCATGAAACTAAAATATGTCTTAAGTCCCTTAAGTTACTTCTCGTCAAGCACTGGTCACGGTGAGAAGAAAGTAACTAATATGGATGGGTATGCTTGTAAAGGAAGGAAGTTGTACCTCATTTAACAGACTCCTATAACAGGCACAGGGTAGTTAAAACTCCAAATGCTGGCCATTAACACAGCTCTCTCTGTGTGACCAGCCACTGTGAAGAAAAGGTACAAAAGGACCCCAGAAAGGTTCCTCAGCAAAAGGGCCGAGGCTGTCCACTCTGAGATGTACACAACTTGGACTCAGACAGTTGGCCCAGGAATTGTATCTGATCAGGGGTCTGCCCGTCTCCAGGGTGACTTGCCGTTTTTGAGAAGGCCTGATGAAAGCGGTCAGTGCACCTCAAATATTTTGTGAGTGTGCAGCAGCAGTTGTTTTCACTAAAGAAATTTAAATGTGAGGTCACCAGAGTTGAACAGTTGGTAGCAGGAGCAGAAGCCAAAGGACACCGGGAGGAATTCAGGGAGCAAGGAGCTGAATTGCCTTGGCGGCTAAGCCCCGTTAGTAGGACAGGCAGATGCCTGCTGCTGAGGGGGCCGCAAGATAACCCCAGCCCAGAGCTGCATCCTGAATGACCTTCCAGTTCCTGGACTTCAATCCAGTTTTCGTGAGACCTGGCTGAGCGGCCTTTCCGGAAGGCTTTTGGGAGACACGTGGCTGAGTGCTGGAGAATTCCGGTCAGCCTTCCTTTCACAGTTAACCCAGTAGCATCTGTCCCTTGCAGCCCCTCATCCAATCATAACAATACTCAAGACCTAACACTGTCTCTAACACACAGCAAGCGCTTAAAAAAATAATAAAAATTGCAGGTGTTTGGAGAGCCTGCCCATGCC